>CM071843.1:65445152-66070152 GCA_036507285.1 Trichosanthes cucumerina | reverse complement strand
GAGTCCATCCATGAACATCAGGTTTGTCAATATTAGCTCCTTGTTTGAGAAGGAACTTGACAATCTCAATGTTGTCTTCACAAACAGCAACATGTAAAGCCGTCGTTCCATTGTTCTTGGCACTCGTAACGTCTCCTCCATATCGGAGAATCTCCTTGAGCAACTGGAGGTTGTTTTGCTCTGCAGCAGTACACGCAAAGTGACCCACCTCTCCTGATCGAAGATTAGCACCATTGTCTATAAGTAGCTGAACTACTGGCTCATGGCCACCTAGTATCGCCTCCCACAATGGCACAATCCCATCAGAATCTGTAGAAAGAGATAAACATAGAAATTAATCAACTTTCCAGTCTGTTTGGATTCAATAAATCAAATATTGCAACTGAATTCTTCAAGAAGGATCCCCACTCAAATTCCTTCCCCTCATTTTCATCTGAAAAGGAATTCTTTCAATAATTCCACATGTTTGTCAGTTTCTGTCTACATTCTTAATACTATAGATAATAAACAAAACAATTCATCTCATAACTTTATAGAGAACTATCAAGTCAGTAGACATGAACCACATGATAAGGCATACTTTGTTTGCAATGACATCTATATGATCTGTTTATCAAGTTATGATAAACAAACTGGATGCCAGCAAGGACACAACATTATTAAGAACACCCATAATGGAAAATGAGACAGTTGGACTAGATTTTCTTATGGGTTCAAACGTGTCTAAAGCAAATAACTATTGAGACAGAGAGACTGTTTCATATAAGAATATCAGAAGGTCAACTTGGCCCTTAAATACAACACCATAGAATTCCTTGGAAAAAATACACAGTATACACTGCTCATTTGAGTATGTACTCACTGTTAAATCATATTTAAAAACACGGCAAATGAGTTAGGGAAGAGAGTTGACTTGAAATAGAATAATGTGGGGAAATAAATGCCAATGTGTCAGCAAATACTTTTGCAGGGGCGAGGAAAGTCAACGCGGTGCCAAGTTATTTTCCTTACATGGAAAAGTTATGTAGTCTGACTTGCAAACATTAAATAACAAGTATGACATGCATAGCAAGAAAATAGTTATAAAGAAAATTATCTCTAAAGTTGTATTATAATTCATTAAATGATACTCAACTGCTCGTGAAGAACCACGTCAGTATCCACTAATATCAGTAAGAGAGGATGTCATTGTAAAGAAGTAAACCAACAGAGAGCAATAGAAAAGTACCTCTACTATTGGGATCCGCTCCATAGTCGAGTAATAGAAGCACACAATTCTCGTTTCCTTTTGATGCTGCTATATGCTGAATGGGGAAAACAAGAAGAGGGAAAAAAAAGATGAGAATGTAGAAAGGTGTAAATCTTTTGGAAAACGATTCGTTGGTAGATAGAAAGTAAATGAGCAACAGGAAATTTAGCTCACAAGTGAAGTCCTTCCATTGTTGTCGGATTCATTTGGATCAAGACCTCGCTTCAAAAGCTGGTGTAACAGCAAGTCATCTCCTCTAAGTGTTGCAAAACAAAGACTGAGTGGTAGGTCCATTCTGCCTCTAGCTAGCATGTTCTCTGTCTCCAACAAAACTCCTTCCATGATGGGGTCCTTGTCTTTGAGGTCCCTCAAATGCTGCCAGCCAAGAAAATAAAAGGTCATTGTAGATGAGTTATAAGTTACACATCATCTTGCAAAACAAAGACTGAGTGGTATGCACAAATCCTTCCATCTCTTTGCATCTTTCACGAGACCATTAAAATTCAATTTTTGTTTAAAAAAAAAGGTGTAGGAAATGTTATTGACGAAAATATAATTGTTATTCGTCTAAAGACAACATCCATAAGGAACTCTAGTTAACCCACATAACATAAATGTAATCAGGAAGCAGACCTGAAGAAGATTGTTCATGATTATGGTCCCATCACCGACATTTGATTGGACGATATTCAGGAAAGCGGTACGATTCAGACGCAGCAACTGACTCAGTCGCTTCGTGCGCACAGTAAATAGTTGTGGCCTGTAACATAACACCCCAATCTCACCACAAAGTTCACCGGTTTTAGCCTCTGCAACAACCTGCAAATATTGGAGCAGTTGAGTCGGTAAATTAATTGCCTTGGACAGCCATATAAATAACCAAAACCCCAATATTCTGAATATCCAAGAACTCAATAAGCAGACTTGCCTGTTCAACTCCATTCTTGAGAACCAGCAAATCCTGTGGAAAAAAAAATCAAACATTAGACTTGGGTCAAACAGAACTTGGTGGTTAATTTAATAAATACTTTGGTTAGTAACCTAAAACCTTCCATAATCGACCAACTTAAATCATTACCACAGCACCCGTGACAAGAATGTAGAAGTCTGTTGGGGCTTCATTTTGTAAAATCACATCTTCTTTTGGAGGAAAATACTCTGCCTTCATTTCTGAAACCTTTTAACATTCAGCAAATCAATTAGGATCAAAGTAAGAACATACTAGTCACCAACACAAAAACAATAAGCTCATAATAAAAGGAATAATCATCTAGGTTAAAAGCTTCAGGACTTGGGTTAATTACCAGTTGAAAAAGTAGGTCATTTGAAACACCACGAAACAAGTAGACCTTGTCAACTAAAGAATAGAAAAGATAATGTGAAATGCTTGATCGGATGGCTTTAGGCAAGGAGTCGAGAGTTTCTTGCTGCTGCAATCCTTCAGAGTCGGTTCTGAACTTTAGACACAAATGTGCAAGCATTTGGTCTTGCAAACGGGGAGGAAGTTGATTCCTATGGGCAAAACTTGAAGCCGCTTGTATGGTATCTCTCTGAGGAAAAAGAAGTACCAAAGAATTGAAAAGAGAAAGAAAATCAGTATAATGTACTCTTCATTGTAGTAAGAAATTAAGCAAAACCAACATATTATCTAGATGTTTAAAGTGTCAAGTACCATTTGTGCACTGTGCAAGAATTATTTCTACTTACAAATTTTCTAGTTCTACTGGTCCCATGGACAACTAAGTTGGTCATATTTCCAATCAAGTATGCTGTCAAACCAAGATTGAAAAGCATGTAGAAGATGTCAAAAAGCATCTCTCTTGTATTCACAGGATGCAAGTCACCATAGCCGACAGTGGTTAGGGTAGTGATGGACCAGTAAATGGAAGTGACATATCTAATCCCCAAACTTTGCTCAAGAAAGTTTTCCATTGATGCTCCAATCCACGTCCTTTTCGGGTCATGATAGCGAGCAGCAATAAGATAATAGAAGCATGCAGCACAATGAACCGCAAAGAGAGTAACCTACAAAATACATAGATCACAAATAAGAGAACGTCTTGAGAATAAAATAAGCTAAACACAACACAATCGGATTTGCATAGGTAAACTTACACAAATGAGTTTCGCACATCGAACCCAAAAGTAGTTATAGTTCCTATCTTTTTCCAGTCTGTTCAGAAGAAAGAACATAGAGATTAACTCAAGGTTGAACACATGTTTGATTCTGCGCAAAGAAAAAAAAACTATTTGTACCTGGAAAAGAGAGCACTGACTCTTCTGAGACGCCATAGACGAAGCATGTTGAATAATCCATAAGAACGGAGAGGTGGAGGTGAAATCTTGTGTGCAAGTTCAGAAGGAATTGTGGATATGACATCAAAGATTAGCCATGTACTTGCATACTTTAGAGCAATCTTCTTTGGTTCATCAACAAGTAAATAGGTGGCTTTGTCAAGATAAGCTACAAAGAATGTGAGAATAATATCCACAGCAAAAAATCCATTCACCACATTGTCTGTAATTGAGAGTGGCGATTGGGGTTTCTTAAGGAATCCAAACTCGAACGGCGAGACCCAGGCAGTATAAACAACCAAAACAACTAGAAAAGTCTCCCAAATCCTGTAGATAACAAAATTTTACCACTTTTTACAGAAAAATGAAAAAGATACGCATCACCTTATTCAAACAAACATAAATATTCGCTTAATCAGTGCTGGAAAAGAATCACTCGTGTTCTTATTTTGCAAAAACATCCAACCACTTGAATCCATTAAAAAAACAAAATAGATATTTCAGTCCAGTGCTATCAGAAAGAAAGCGTTTCTGGACGGGTTCAATAAGAAAAAAAAATGCCAAGTTAACACAAATACAGAAAAATTTATTTAAAAAAAAATAAAAACAAAATTGTCCTTTTTGCAAGCTTTAAGGCATGAGGAGAATCATTGACGTTTTAGAATAACCTAAACAGGAAGAAACACATAAACAAAAACAAAAAGGCGACGAGTCATTGCATTATTTACAAAAACCAAATACAGAGGGTGAAAATTTACAAGCAGGGGAATCCAAAAACTTCAGAAACAAATGAAACAAAAAGAATCCCACCACAATATACATAAATGGATTAAGAAAGCCGACTAAAAAAAATAAGAACATAAACAAACGCAAGAAATATAGTTCACACAAGATCCAAGAAAGACGACCTTACTTTTTCAAACCCAATTCAAAAAGTTGAATGAAATTCAGTATGAAAGTCAAAGCAACCGCTAAAAGTCATTAACCAAAAGCTCTAAAAAATCCAATGAGAAAGAATGAAGAAACGATGAAAAAAGAAACTCACCTGTATCGACGGTCATAGGGGGAAATGATAAACTGCCGAAGCTTAACTCTCCGGTTGCTTCTAGCGCCAAGAGACGGCAATATTCCAGTGGTGAGGCTATACTGGCTGCCATCTCTGGATAGTTGCTCGAGCTCTTCTTGGCCACAAACAGAAACCCTGAAACCCCCTCTGTTTCTGAGGCTCTCCATTGCTGAAAACTCCAAAACCCAAAACACAAAAAGGGAGAAGAAGATCTCTCTTGGGTACCCAGTTGGTTTGAATATCTTATTCTTCTTCTTCTTCTTCTTCTCGTTTTTGGGTTTGATTCAGTTTGGTTTATATAACGTTTTTTTTCTCAAGTGGGGTATGTTGCGTTTGCAAATTTGCTTAAACCTGCGGTCTGGCTCTGTTATATAGGCGCTTCTTCTTCGCTGCGCGTAGGATTTATGGGTTGTCTTTGTGCTTGGTTTAGGGTGTGTGGAATTTCAATTACGTATTTATATATCCAGTGCCATTCCATTCCACAGTTTATTTTTGCTGTCATTTGACGATTTAGCTTCATTTCTCTACTTTCGTCAAACCTTCTTCTTTTATGGACTCCTTTTTCCCTAACGCCGTATTTGCCTTGTGCTTATAAATATTTGCCATTGGATTTTTTTTTTTTATTGGGAAATTGCCTTTTATTTCTACTAATGTATTTCATCATTTGATTCATTGTTTTTTGTTATATGGAATTGTGGAATCGTATATTTTAAAGTTTTTTATGCTTTGTACTTCGAATATTGCAATTTTTTCCTTTTAATTTTGGTTGAGTGTGTTGATTTTTATGCGAGTTTTAATTTCATTAAATTGCACGTAATCTTTAGCGAATGTAGGTATATCTAGCTCATTTCTATCCTTATATATGTTGAACTCAAAAAAAATTCAACTTTTATCTTCTAATGCAAAAAATTTTAGTACTATCGTGGTTTCATACTCCATTTATTTATTTTTTTTAGTATATCAACAATTAGGGGTCGGGGAATCGAACTCATGATCTCTTAGTCATGAGTTAGTAGATCTGAGCTATGCTTTTGTTGGCTCATATTTCATTTGTTCACACTATTTTTAATATTTGTAGACTCCACATAATTTTCAAAAGGATGTGGACGTGGCAAACATTCTATGGGAATAGTATGGAAATTTTATAGTACTAAAATATTCTCTCTTCTAATACACCTTTATTTGAAAATTTATTATATATTTATATAGAAAAAATTTTACTTTCTAATACACTTTTATTTGAAAATTTATTATTTATTATATAGAAAAATTTTAGCCCTATACCATACTACCGTATTAGGGGATTCCCTTTGTTGACTTCTATATCGAAAAATTTATTATAGTTTCTAATATTATATTATATATTTATAATATTACCTTTCTTCACACTATATTTTTATTTTTTTAATATTAGTGGATTTTGTGGACTCCACATAATTTTCAAAATGATATTGATATGGCAAGCATTTAATTGGATGAGTATGAAAAATTCTCTATACTTTAGTAGTATTATAAATTTAATGGGACTGATATGAAAAATTCTTCATTCTTAATTTTTCAAAAGTTCTAGTATGGAAAATTCTCTCTATATATATCATACGCATTTAATAAATTATAAAACTCATATCTGTTTCGAATTAGTGTGGTCTTGTTTCCTCCCAATTAATATTGATTTTATTTGTTGGGTTCTCTATAAATTTTAAAGCCCACAAATAAGAGGAGTGGTGATAATATTAAATTTATCCTAATCTCACTTTAAACTTTTGAAAAGAGAGGGAGAGCTTACAATGTAACCAAGCTAATAGTAGAAATTGGTTATTTCTCTTTTGGAGTTTTACTAAAATAAAATATCATGTATTTTTCTTATAAATATCTAGTGAGAATCACGAGGTTTGTTAGTTACAATTGCATCTTTTATAGTAAAAAGTGGAAATAATATGTTTGAGTATGTTTTTATTTTTCCTTTTTGTGTTACATGTAAAAGTTTACTATTCCTCTTTCTAAATATATTTATGCAAATGGATTTGTCTGCGAAAATTTTACCTATGGATAAAGGGTGTAGTTTTTACTTTATGGATAAGAGTGGAACATAGAAGGAATTAGGATAAATAATTATTCTTCCTAACTTATTGTAAATTTAATAAGGGTGTAGTTTTTACTTTATGGATAGAGTGGAACATATAAAGAATTAGATAGACAATTATTCTTCCTAATTTATTATAAATTTAAATTTATATAAAATAATTAAGATGTTTTAAATTATATACATACACATATAAGGTAAGATTTTTGCTTATGTGCAACAATACTCCATTAACAATGTTTGAAAATAGAATAAAATCTTTAATTTTTTTAATAGAGTTAATTTAAAATATAAGGCAATACATACCATATATAATATAAAAGAAGTAGACAAATATAATTTTTTTGTACTAACAAAATACAACATAATTTTTTTTTTTTTAAAAACAAAGGAAAGAAATCTTGGACATTTAAAAAAGTTTTTAAATATTAACTGCAATTGACCTAAATTAAGATAAAATCCCGAAATTGCCATTAGCAAGGGAATCACCGCCACGCTGAGCTGGCAGAGCTAAATCCCCCGTAGTCCATTTCCAACTACTCTTTAAATCCGTGAAGCGCAAAAAAAAAAAAAAAGAAAGAAAAATCATCCTCACGCGCAATACATGCGCGTGAAGTGAATCGCCTCAACTACCAGCCACCTTGCCTGCATGTCACCTGACTTTCACGCCCACCCTAAAATATTGTTTATTTATTTTTCTAAGCTAACTAAATATATTTTTTAAAAAAATTATAAATTAGTTATTTAAAAAAAAAATTGTCAAAATTTGTGGGAAGAAATTTGGTGTACTTAAAGGGTTGTGTTTATTATTATATTTTAAATATATCACTCAAGTATTACTTCACACTTGAAATTGAAATGTGACTCATCCATTAACAAAAGATAATTTTTTTCTAAGTGGCATATTCAAATAATATGGCCACATGTCCAACTTTGTTAACAAAATAATAGTTTAGATATGCTAACTTTTTGTTAACAAATTTTTTCGACTAAAATATTAAAGGTTTGAAATTCTACTCGACATGTTGAATTAAAAAAAAGTTAAAAGTATTGATAACTTTTTAAAGGTTTGAGTTTTGAATTTTTTTCATCCTTCCATCGATTTTAATGAATAATTTATTTTTAGTGCAACAAATGTGGAGAATGAGACGTGTCAATTATTGCTAATCTATGCTTATTTTGACATTAATAAATAAAACTTTTTTTTTCAGTTCAAACATATTTAGAGGGAGGAATATCTCAACCTTCGACGTTTTGAATCGAGAGTGCATGTTAATTACCGTTGAGCTAAGTTCACCTTAACGATAAATCAAACTTAATGCGAGATTTGTCTGAATATCTTTCATATTAATTAATTTACAGTATTATAATTATAGGTAATTACTTCCCAAAATCAATATTGATTTATTTATAGCAATAATCATAATCTATTTATGAGTTTTTTTAAAAAAATATTAATTTATTTATAGCAATACTATAGTCATTGTTTTATTTTAAAAATGGCATGTCTCATCCCATCTATTAATGTATTTGTAAATTAGGTTAATCTTTCTTTTTTTAGATTAACACATTAATACCTCTATTTTTTTTGTTATTTCAATAATATGTGAAGTAAGATATTTAAACATATGACCTTTTCATTAAGGATACATGTTTTATATCGTTGAATTTATGCTCATATTGGTCATCTCTTGAATATTCTATATAAAACATTTTCTTATCATATAGAAAATTTCTCTATAAAACGTATATATAGTTTATTTCAATTCAATAAAATATTTTTACTATATTTATAAACCAATTTTTAATAGCTTCATTAATCCCTGCCCTTGAGCCTTTGAGTTAAATACATATTTGTTTTAGAAAATAAGAATGGGGAATTCTGAGCAGATATACAGCAATATTTCTTTTTTAAAATATATTAATATTTCTTTTACAATATTATATTACGAATGGGTGGTTCTTAAACAAATATAATAATAATACTCATGTTAGTAAATTATAAGAATATTTTACCACTTTATTTATTTGAAAAAAGAAGAATATTTTATTATTTTTATTTAGTTATATTGTTTGGTATATACATTAACATTTAATCGGAAATTCGAGCAAAATGGTCGATTATTAATTACTCTCGAGCTAAATTCATCTTGATAATAAATAAAACTTAATGAAATATCTTACTTAAAACATCTTTTCTATTAATTAATTTATACTATTCTAATCAAGAGAGTAGTAATTGCTTTCTAAAATCGATTTTGTTTTATTTATAGCAACAATACTAATCTATTTATAATTTTTTTTAAAAAAAATTAATCTATTTATAGTAATAATATAAGTCATTGTTTTATTTTTAGAGTGGCATGTCTCATCCCTTATATTAATTAAGTTTAACACGTTAATAACTTCATTTTTTTTATTTCAAGAATATGTGGGGTGAGAAATTCGAACCTACAACCTTTTTATTAAGGATACGTGTTCTATTTTAGTTAAACCATGTTCTTGAATATTCTCCCTAAAACATTTTCTTATCAGAATTTTCTATAAAACTTATAGTTATTTCAATTAATGAAATATTTTTACTATATTTATAAACGAAATTTTAATAGCTTTATTAATCCCTGCTCTTGAGCCTTTGAGTTTTACATACATTTGTTTTTTAAAATAATAATAATAAGGAATTCTTTGTAGATATACAGCAATACTTTTTTAAAATACACTAATATTTCTTTTATAATATTATATCACCTCACGAATGAGTGGTTCTTAAAAAAAAAAAAATAATACTCGTTTTAGTATATTATAAGAATATTTTGCCACTTTATTTATCTTTAAAAAGAGCAATATTTTATTATATTTGTTTAGAAATTTATTATTTTGTACATCCATTTATTCGGGAATTCGAGCAAAATGATCGACTATTTAATTAAAACGAATTATTCTGTTCAATTCAAGTTTTCGACTAGTGTTCTTGCTATATAAAAAATAATAAAACTTAGTGAACAAAAAAATGCAATAAAAAAATACGTTTAATTTTCTAATATATATTTAGGTGTGGAGTTATAAATTTTTATAGGAAAAGATTCCAACATTTATTTGCTTTGCTCACTACATCTTTTCCTTTAAAAAATATATGACACAAACTTTCGTAGAGTACACAATTGAAACGACCACAATTGTTTTTTTCTATATAAGATTAATTTACGTAATTTAATTGATCTTTACACGGAAAAAAACGCTAACTTAACAAAAGAAATAAATCTCAAAAAAGAAAGATTAGCCTATTTATAAAGACATTAGCGATAATAATTTGTTCCCTTTCATTGGCTTTTTTAAGCTGAACTAAATTACCCTCTCCTCCTTCAAATAATAATAATAATAATCTTCCTTCTTCACTTTCGTCCTAAACACATGTATCATCTTGATAATTCTTTTTGTCTAATGTATCACCATTTTTAGTTTATTTTAAAAATAAAATTGTAGCAAATAAAGTAATAAAGCTCTATAGAATCAAACCATATTTGACTGAATAAATGAATGATGTAATTTAAGATTTCTAAAAAACTATATTTTCTTATCACATTTTTCCTTATTCCTAGTAATGAAAAAGAAGTATGACAAATAACTAAAAGTGCTTAAACAACAGGTATATCACATTTTAGGTAAAAGAAGCATGACGTTCTTTCATTCAAATTTTAAATATAAAACTATCCTTTAATTAAACTAAAATTTTCTATAATATCTTTTAATAAAATGTTAAGATATTATGAAATCATGCAAAATACAATCAAGTAATAAATTTGGAATGAAATTATAAACATATTAAAAATTCCTGATTTTTTTAACCAGTATTTACTTATACATTACTAAATATAACTATATATTCGAAAAAATTTCAAATATCCTTAATTTTTAAATATTTCTAAATATATAATTTTCTCAAAAAGGTAATAAGTCCATGTTCAATTTCACGTCTAATTATAGCACAATTATATTTAAAACTCGGTCAAAATTTAAAAAAAAAATTACAAAGTCATATCAACATGTACGAGTAAATATAGCTCAACAATAATTATGTTAAAATTAATATTAATTAAGAGAGTAATTGACAGTACTGGAATTCAAATGAACCTGAAACCTTAAATCGTCAATTAATCAAACAAATTTAAGATGATGGATTAAGATAAATTTAATTATATCAATATTCTAACGATTGAATAATGCTATTGTGAGACAATAAAAAGTAAGAGAAATATGAGCGATTTAAGTTTTTTTTTTTTTTTTTTTTTTTTTTTTTGAGAGAGAGAGAGATTTAAGATTTAAGACAAGATGGTCATATCACATGACATTCAATGATTTAATCACGAATATATAATAGCGTTATTAGCCCCCCATTGTCGGTCACATTTCATCTTTATTATAATACCAAAATCAGAATTATTTTCCTGATTTGTTGAGAAGTGATTGGTCAAACAGCATCTGTGGGACCCTCTTCTTAATTCTCCCTCCACTAATTATTTTATAAACAAATTTTTAATGCATCTTAATTATTTCCATATATTAATCTACAATTTCTTGCGGACCACATTTTTCTAAAATTCTTCTTTTGGGAAATTTTGCAATTTCCAGTGCCACCTAAATGCTATGTTATTCGAATGTTATCTCCAGAATCGGATTTAATTACAAGATATTATTTAATATTTTTTAATAGATTTTTTTTTCCTTAAGACAAACAATCCTTTATTCTTATGGGAAAAAACAATAAAAAGTACCTTTAAGATAGGGGTAAATTACTTTCTAATTAATTTTTTAATTAGAAATTTAGTCATATAATTTAAGCTTCAATATCTATAGTTTTTTCCCCTTCAATAAAACAATACCATAAAGTGAGATATCGAACTAAAGATCTTAGATATTGGAGAATAGTATCTCATCTACTAAGTTATGCTCAAATTGGTACCTTAATAGCTTTAAAAGTCTCTACTAATTCTCTATCGTTTGGATTTGGTTTCTATGATTTGTATAATTTGATTAAATTTTACAAATCGTCTTTAAAACGCTTTTTATTCACTCCAGATCCCATCTAATTTCTCGTGTTTTTTACTTGACCCATAAACTCTAATACAACAAACTAACATACTCAACTCACTACCATGCAAATAAAAATGCACCCTTCCATCAATATAGTTTTGACAATAACAATAAAGTTTGAATAAATCATATAAATTGAATTGAAATTACTTTTAAAATTATTAGAAACTAAATTGAAGATAAACTAATTATAAATACTAAATTTGAAATTTTATAATCATACGGATTAAATTGAAATTATTATTATATATATATATACTATCAACTAAAAGGTTAAAGGTTTGAATCCTCCTACTCTTCTGTGTTGTTGAACTCAATATTATATACATATATGCACATTAATAACAAAAAGAAAAAAAATCTCAAAAAAAAAAAAACATGTATCTATAGAACTTTTATAGAACTTTTTAAAAAAATATGTTTACCTTTCATATTGATGACAAATATCGCTACAAAACTTCACAAAGCATAATTATTCATAACATCGCACATTTGGATTAAAATATAGATATGACATATGCATCTTAAATCACACCGACCAAATTCGTAATTTTTTTTTTTCTAAAAAAAGCAAGAAAAGGAAAATAGATCCAAGGCGGTGGTGAATTGAATGGGTGTAATAATATGTTTCAATTAACTTGTGAAAAAAATATTTCTTGAATAAAATTAATTTTTTTACGAACACTTTTAAAAAATTAATAATTTAGAATGTGTTTAATAACTTATTAAGAGATTTATGTGGCTAAAAGAGAACATAACACAATTGACATAAAGAACATTTTTAACGATCACGAAATTTGTGGTTCGAATCTTCCAATTCTTACTGTACTAAAAAAAGCAATTTATATGATCAAAATAGTTTTTTATAAGTAATAGAATAACTTTTGAATATGGTACAACACAAAAATTTTAGTATTTTAAATAAATATAAAATATAATTACATGATCTAATTCCTATTCCGATTATTTGAATAACTCTAAACCTTTTGAGGAACTTACTTTTCTCCGACGTCACCGACCAATGGGGATAGGGTGCCACGTCATGGTAGTTTTCTTTTGTGTGCGTGTCGTACCCAGCGGCAGCGGATCGGCGTGCCACCGGCCATGGCGGTTATGGTTTGATTTAATTATTATAAATCTTCATAATTACATAAACTTAATTAACTTACAACCGAAATTACGCTTCTGCCATAACGGAAGACAGACAGCCTGTCTCCCCATGATACAACCTTAATCACTCTCGAAGCAACTACCACAGATTTCTTTCTTTATTTCTTTATTTTCACCTTTATTTCCAAATTTTACTTTTCAATTACAAGTATTTGTTTAACGTATATCATTTTTTTTATAAAATACATTTTTAGTTTTTGAAATTTAAATTTAGTATCTATTTAATCTCTAAGATTTTTTTAAAAATACCTATTTAGATTTAGTGGCGAATTCACAATTTTTATCGAAGGAGGGCTTGAATATGACATTGAAAAAAATATTTAAGATTGTACAAACTAGAATTTGAATCTAAGACTCAGAGAAGACTAATGACATATTTACCACTATGACAGAATTCTTTTTTATTATTTGATCTGACTTTTTCTGTATATATTATTAAAGGTAAAAAATTTGACGGGGCTCTGGTCCCATGGTAAATCCGCCCCTATTTAGATTAGCTATTGAAGTTTATAAAATGGTTGTAAATGATTCTTTAAGTCATTTAATCCAATAAAATGTTAATGTAGCATACTTGAGTGGCTCTCATGATCACTTGACAATTTTAGTAGGAGTGGAAAAAATATAGATCTTATATTATTGTTATTATTATTTTTTTAAGAGATTGTTGACATGACTCTCCTTCTTCTCCCTTCTCTCTGTTTTTTCTTCAATGATTGTCTTTAGTGTCGTTTGATGTTGCAAGTCTTTGCTTTGTTGTTGCAGACAGTGAGAACTTATCCTATCCAAAATTTAAACGAGAAATGGATTTCCTTGTTGGAACAATGAATTGTTTATCGTTCCAATTCAAATCTAGACAATAAAGTTTTATAGTCCTACATACAAACAAGGAAGTTGCATTTTAATTTTTTTGTCTTCCTCAACTTTATCTTATTGATTGACATATTTTCTTATTTCTCATCTTGTGCTAAATCATTATATTATGAAAATTAAAATTAAAGTTTTGATGATGTAATCACAATAGAAATATATTATAAAGATTTAGGGACTAAATTTAGACTACATCACTAACAAAAACATATCTCAACTGATATGAAGTATAACTTATGATCAAGAGGTCGTAGGTTCGAAACGTTCATCTCCAAATGTTATTGAATTAAAAAAAAGACTACATCAATATTCAGAGACTAGAATCATAATATTACTTTTAAAAAAGTGATTCAGAATATAGTTCAACCGATATAAAATTTATACTCTAGAGGTCAAAATTTTGAATTCTTCATCTCTCGTATTATCGAAAAGAAAAATAAATAATTATAGAGAGGGATGGTTGTTGACAAGAATTAAATTAACTCCCAAAACCCTATCAAAGAATAATAAAACTGTATTAACTATAAATGTGAGGTAGGCCCCAATCATCTATTTCATTCCCCTGCGCAACCAACCACTTCCATCCGATCGTTGACTTTCTCTTCACCATGCTTTGAAGTTTGACCTTTCGCCTCTATATTCATTTACTTTTCTATAATTTTTTTATATGAAATACACTTTGACTTCTTATCAATAATGGAAACAATTTACTTATTTTATATTATCCACAATAAGTTTGTATTATATTTAATAAATATGTGTATCTCATTTAACATTTTCTATCCAATAAAAATATAATCCAAATTGGATTTAAATAATAATAATAATAATAACCCAAAGGTCCTCTTGCTATACTTTTCCAGATTATATATATACTGATCGGCAACTTTATTTAATACCATACTGTCCATATCATGAAATTATACTCGAAATTATTATAATTTTATTCGGTCAAAGTATCATGTTAGTCTATCTATTTTAGACTTCATTCTATTTTGGTTTATATACTTTCAAATATACTTTTAATAAACTTTAAACTTTAAAACTGGTCTTGTTGATTTTTTATTTTTTTCAAATAATCAGTCTCTATTAATTTTTTTCTTTTATAAACTTTTAAAACATATTCACATTATGTCTTTTATGGTATAAAACATTTTTTTTATTATTATTTAACTAAATTCGATAAAAATTAATTTTAAAATAATAATAGATACTAATTTTAAACTTTATTGAGAATATAGAGATTAAATTTAAACATTTAAAATTACAAGGACTAAAATATTATTTTTAACATTTTTATTTAAACAAAGTCTTCTCATTTTTAATTTTTCTAATCATGAAATACGTATGGTTATTTAGAATACTAAACTTTACTCGAACTAAAAAAGGAAACTTTCTTTTTATATTGTTTTCTTTCCTCGAACAAGAAATATAAAGTATTCATAGACAATAAAATAGTATTTTCTTAGATCGTACCCTCTAAAAATAAAATCAACATACACCGAACATTTCCATTTAAGTACACTTATGCAATTCTCAGTCCTTTATTTATTTATTATTATTTTAAAAAACAAGGTCGAAATTGTTTACTCAAAATGGACAAATCATTGAAACAAAGAATAGCTACAATTGCTTTGTTTACTCAAATAGTACAGATCATTGAAATAGATTGGCTTGTATAGTTTAAGCAAATATTTTTATTATAAGAGCAAGCCATGTCTTTAGCTATCTACCTTGCACATATTATATAGATTGGATTAATTTGGATATCTAGTTTTATTTATGTTGAACTAAAAGTTTAATTCATACAATTTTGTTGGATAACTATTAGTTTTTGGTTTTTGGTTTTTGAAAATTAAGTTTAAAAATACTAATTCTACTCATGAGTTTCTATGTTTTCTTATTTACTTTGTACCTATGTTTTGAAAAACTAAACTAAGTTTTGAAAAAAAAAAACAAAAACAAAAACAAAATTCAAAAACTTGTTTTTGTTTTTAAAATTTTTCTAGAAACTTAAATGGTACCTCAAGAAAGATGAAAATTATGGTAGAGAATGAGAGAAATTGTGAAAAAACAAGCATAATTTAAAAAAAAAAAAAAAAAAAACTCAAACTCAAATGGTTATCAAACGGGGTCTAAACACTTAGGGGTTGTTTGGGGTGCTGAGTGGGTTATAATAACATAGGGTTATAATAGCCAGTGAGTTATTATAGTCTGTGAAACATATAATATTATTTCAAATGCAGAGTAGTATAGTCTGGAGTTATAATAGTATATGTGTTTGAGGTGCAAAGTATTTCACAGGTTATTATAACACAGTGGGCCAAACAGGCCCTTAATTTTTGTTTAATTAATACGTTCTTGAACTTTAATCATGTATGTAGTAAGTCCCTAACATGTTCAAAAAAATTGAAATTAATGAATTTATTTAGACATAAAAAAATTTAAATTTTGTGTCTAGTAAAACCCTAAACTTTCAATTTTTGTATTCTAACATATCTGTGAATTTTAAAAAATATCAAATTGATCATCAAAGATGTATTAGATACAAAATTAAAAGTTTAAAGACTTATTAGACACTCAGAAACTGATTAGATACAAGATTGAAAGTTTTGAACTAATTTTTAATTTAATATTAATTATATATATATATAACAAGGAAGTTCAATTATCAAATTTTGGTAATACTTATTTGTCTACATCAAAACAGTTTGATATACAAAATATATTGTTGTTCTTGGGGATGACTTCACATCGCATCTAGTTGTGTTGTTGTCCTCATCTTCCTTTTTTTCCCTCCATTTAAAAGTTGGATTGCAATTTACAAACTTGTCATCTATCCCACTTTTTTTTTTTTTTTAAGATAGATAGAGGGAGATTTGAATTCAAACTTCGTGATCGTTAAGATATTTAGTATATACTAGTTGAGTTATGCTCTCTTTATCTTCCGGACATTATATATTTAAAGGTTTTGTAAATTAATTCTATATTAATCAGTTGACATTATATATATATTTGTTGTTGTATATCTTCAATGGTTCTATTTGGATCTAACTTTATATTAAATTATACGTTGGCTAGTGTAGTAGGATAAATTATCTTAGTATATTTAACAAAAGCCTTGGATGAACCAACCACACAAATTTGTATTTTTACTTCAAACTCAACAATTATCAGGCAAAGATTACCTTAAAAATAGTAATTAGTGTTTAATGTATTCAACTATGTTCAAGTTGACATTTTTTATTTAGAATTATTTTAAAAATATAGGTGATTAGACATTTGATAGTAAATTAACTCTACGTGAAATTTTATAAAGGTTTAGAGACTAAAAATGGTGAAAGGTGAGTATTAAACACTAAGATTTAAAATTACATATTTAAATTTAAAGGATTTTCTCTAATGAAGAAAAATATCCAAATTAAACCTTTTGACTTTGGAGCACTCACTAGGAGTTGATTTTTTTTAGCAGACAGGATTTAATTTGTATGGAATGTGGAAGAAAAAAGCACAATTATTTTGTGGGACAAATGATCCATGAAACATGGCAGAGTTAACTAGAGTTATTTGCATTTTTTTTTTTACCTTTTGTTTTTTTTTTCTCCTTCCTTACTCTTCATGATTGTTTCTTTTGATTTCCTTTGAAGTGAAATTGGATTCCTTCTAGTCTATGATTGAATTGGAGTTGGGATCATCCTAAATTCTGAATAATGATTGACATTTGAAAACTTGAAGAATGTGCATGTTTAGATATTTAGCTCTGATATTTTTAACTAATCAATACCACCCACATTTTGATAATCGTTTTATTTTTAGTTTCTATATTTAAAATTTTAATTTTGTGTAAAATCGAAAGTCCATAAACTAAATTTGAAATTTTGAAAATTTAGAGATTAAATAGACATAAAAAACTCAAAATTTAAAGACTAAATTTGTAATTAATTAAGAAATTGTTAATCCAATTTTTAAATGGATTGCTATCAAAGGATGAAATAGTCCCAACTTATTCGTTGCGTGTTTTTTTTTTTAATTACATTTACAACAAATGTGAAACTTGAACTTCCCACTTTGAAGAATAACCTCCAAGAATATTATTACAAATTGTTGAGCTATGTTATTTTGACATGTAAAATAAAAGGATTGATGTTGAGCTTATTCTATGTACATTTCTAAAGTCAATAATAACCACATACTATGTTTGATCAATTTAACATAAAGCAAATATTCCTTCTAGAATATTACAACTCATATGGGGTAGTTTAGCCCTTATGACTTTACTTATGATTTTACTCAAAAGTCTTACACTAAAAAATTAGATAACGTATCCAACCTATATAACGATGGTCTTCTCTTCTTGTCCAATCAATATGAGATTTTGGTTGCACTCTCAACACAATTTTTTCTTTTAGAATATTACAACTCATATTAGATAGAGATTTCAACCTACAACTTTAAAAGGTTAATAATGTCTCAAACATCCTCTAATTTATAAGAGGAGTAAATGTTTAATCATTCAATTACTTGTGCTACTAAAAAAGGAAAAATTAAAATCCTCCCGTAGTAAAAATCCTTATAGAATAATGCATATCTACAAATCGACCAACTAAATTCATGTCTATCTAAATATATAATTAACCCCAATTACCCACAAAGCATTAATTCCATGAGATGCGATGGAGAAAAGTAATATGTACTTACTTGATCTTATACAGTAAAAATAAGTACATTTTTTTAGTACAAAAATTTTTTAAGAGAAAAAAAAAAAAAAAAAATCAGTACGCACAACTAATTGGCTAAGATATTGTAACATTATAAATTTATTTAAATCTTCATCCCCACGATAAACTTAGAAAAAAATGTTGTCATTTTTTTCAATACGAGCATAGTTTAGCAATTAAGATATTCTTATTTTTTTTTTTTAGGCGATAGAATTGCTTTTCATCATACACTTTTATTTTTTGGGATATAAGAATCGCAATTTTTTTTTTTTTGACCACATAAGAAGCACAAATTAGAATGATGATGGAGTTGAAATCAATATGTCAAAAAGGTGTTGGCTAATTTTATTCGAAAACTATGTAAAGAGGACTTGTGTCTATCCTCTTGAAATTCCATTTGGGAGATAATAACGTTTGTGAATTTCAATTTAAGGGGAAATTAATAAAAAGATGCGTATAATAATATTCCCTGAATTTAATCCCTTTTCTTTTTTACCTTTTGTGAACTTCTATAGAATTTAACGTTTGAGATAACAACGTTTGTGAATTTCATTTAGGGAGGAAAAGAAAAAAGAAAAAGAAAAAAAAATGCATGATATTATTATCTTTTTAATATATATATATATATATATATATATATATATATATATTTTAGTTAAATTAAAGATTTTCTCGTTTCCAGACAAATTTAAATCTTGAATTCTTTTTAGTAGGTTGGGAGATTTCAACCATGAACTTGTAGTCGATAATACATTTAATTGAGTTATGCTCTTTTTCACATTTAAATCTTAAATTCTAGTCATTGAGTCTACTTAATTCTTCATTTTTTATTTTAAATTAAAAAAAATATTTTGAGTTCAACATGTGGGGTACATATTCAAAACATCTAACCTTTCAATTAAAAACGTATATCTTAACCACTTGAATCATGTTCGGATTGACAAAAAAAAAAATATACAATTGTCTGCAGAGTTTTAAATTTATGTTGACATGATGATATATATTTACATTGATATCAATTTCTATATGTCTATGAATACAACATTAACATAAGGTGTGTGAATTAGCATTTTCATTATATCATAGAAAAATCGACAAAATATAGCTAAAATAGCATCAATATCTTTATTGTAAACCTACTATTAATAACAAGAAATTTAAACTTATTAAAAAAAGGGGTGAAATATTTATTATTAATTTAAATATTTTTTATAATTTTATATTTATAGGTTTTTCAAAAATATCCATCGACATCTACATTTTAGCTATATTTTCATAAAATTGAGATCTCGACATTTTCATCCACCCCATATTTAAAACATGTTATTTGTGATACAAACATAATTTTTTAAAATAGTAAACATAGCCCACACAAACTTATTACTAAACAAGACTTTATCTATTCAAATCTCAAATCAACATAATTCTTTTTTTTTTTTTTTTTTGTCAGTGTTCAAATTTTTTGAACCAATCCTGAAAAGAGATCATGTCACACTAAAAATCTAGAATAAAAAAATGAAAAGCCAAATCAGAAATTTCAAAATTAATAAGTGTACACACACACCATGATTTCAATGAGTGAATTAGGTAGATAGGAAAAGAAGGAAGAAGTGTAGAAATCAAAGGAGAAAAAAATCCTTTTTTTTCCTTTTTTTTTTTTGAGAAAATTTTAGTGGATTATCAAACACTCAAATCTCCTCACCTAATCAATCTTTATATATATATATATAATTGATAAAAAAAAAATCAATCTTTTTTTTCCACTTATTTTTTTGTGGGTCTTTCATTAATGACAATTTCGAAGAAATGTCTCAACCATTAATTACTTTTCGATAACGCTATGACCATCTTTCTTCTTCTATATACAAAACCATATGTTTAGGCTTTTAGCTAAATTCATGCAAATAGTCAAAAGTAATTATTTTTTTTTTTTTTAAAGTCATTAGAGACTGCCCTATATTATAACGGCACGTCTCTCATATTCAAAATATATATATATATATCCTTCTTTTCAGTTTTTAGCGATATGTATTATTATTATACCTTTTTCAGAAAAGTTTAGCAAAAGTTGTCCTATTAAAATTTTGAATCTACGCGGAGTTGAATTTTCTACTCCGTGAAAAGAAAATTATAACACTAAATCACCTTTCGACAAAAAAAAAAAAACATTTTAATCAAAATTATTTTTGTTCTCAGTTTCCATAATATCAAGTATTTGTTTATTCATAATTTTCATTGTTTGCTTTTCACATTTTCTGTTAGACTATCTTGATATAATTAAATTTACCATTTACTATCAGTTTAAGCTTTTAGTTTGATTGGTGATTTAAGATGGTATCAGAAAGTCGATTTCCTCCCCATTTAATATTGATTTACCCCAAACTCTCAGCTTAAGCTTTTAGTTTGATTGGTGATTTAAGATTTTCAAAAACGATTTTGAATTTTTAGCTGAACTTCTTTTGAAAATAATAATGATATGAATACTTTTTTTTTTCTCTCTTTTCGAAGAACCTTTCTAGGATTTTGAAATGGTCGGTAATAGACTAGATTATAAAACAAAGAAATTGAGTATGTGAAGCTATACATTTATGTAATAAATATTGGTTTAGCATAATAAGATGATAGACTTCCAAAAAATTGTTATCAATCTAAGTATAACTCAACTCATTAAGATATTATATCAATCTAAGTAAGATATTATCTCTACCTCACTTATAGTTTTTTTTTTAGTACATCAATAATTGGGGGTTGGGGATTCGAAACCATGACATCTTAGTCATGAGTTATACTTAATGTCAGTTGAGCTATGTTCTTGTTGACATGTGGTAAAATTTACTTGAATGCAACAAAAAGAAGATTTAAATATATGATATAATTATTTAGAAAAAAAAATGTAAGATCTCATTCTCTAACATCATGATACTAAACCCAACAACTTAAATAGTTATACAAAAGAGCACTTGACCTACCCTACACTAACAATTAACAATGTGATATTATATTTTGTGAATAAATAAAACCCTCAAATATTTTTGGTATATTAAACGTGAAAATGTTTTAATTGAGTCAAAAGCACATCTCGAGCACATTAGGTGTAAGAAAAGTCAGAATATGCTTATTTTAATTGGGTCAAGATTATATTAACTCAAACATGCATGAAAAAAGTCAGATCGATATGAACGAAATCTCAAAATTTGAAATGATAAAAATAAAGTTTGATCGTATCTCTTAAAACCATTACAATAATAAATGATTTAGCCAACCAAACATATAAAATTCAACTTTAGAGCATGGATGTGAGTTGCCCAGAAGGTAGCTTAATCAATAACTATATATGGAGGTCGGTAGAGAGAGCAAAAGAGAAGACCAACTAACTTTTTCAATTAGGAGTAGTTAATAACTTTCAAGACCAACTAATGACCATTTTAAAGTTAACTATTAAACAAATCCCAAGAAAAAAAAAAGACAAAGAAATGTTGAGAGGATTTTTAGGTCCCATTTTGATTTGATGGGATCCCAAAAACCCTCTTGAAAATTCTACAACACTTTTTTTTTTTTCATAAATCCACTTAGGTTGTCTCAAACTTCTATACATACATAAACATCTTTCAATTTAAACAACTCAATTATGTGCCAATGTGAAAGACGATGTGTATTATTGTGTGTATGTGACAAATAATGTTTAGAATTATGTCGGTATGTTCTTTCGATTATATTGAAGTTTGTTACTAATTATGTAAGGTATATTTACACTAAGATATATGTGATTACAATTTAATGTATATTTTTTAAGTTATTTTTAATCGTATGATTAATTTTTATATAGTGGTCTCTACCATTCAATTATTTATACGTGTTAGTTTGTTTATTCTAGTGGCTTATATGAAGTGGTCGTATGGGATTTCCCCTATAGAATTAGATTCTAGCTCTATGCAAGCAATATTGATGATTGATGAGTTCTTTTTTATTCTTCGGACTCACTAATTTCTATTATCATGAGAAAATTATTCATTTTATTATGAAAAAATGTGAGCATTAGCATATAAGAATCTATAATTCAAGAATATATTTACAATACGAACGTGATTTATAAAAGTATGATTTGTGCCCTTGAAAAATTATTACTTACACACCATCTATTTATATATATTGATGATACATGTTTCAAAAAAAGAAGAATAACAAATAATTTCTCTGGAAGATACATAATTTGTAAAAGAGTAAGCTAAAAGAACTATATTGAGGCTATTTAATGACTATTATAATGAAAACTATTTAATGAGTCTATCAAGTTGATTTAAAACTATGGGTATGATCTTTTCAATAAAAAGTGTGAATCTCGATCGACGTGAATATAGTTCAATGGACATAAAACATGTAATATTTACTAAGATATCAGATATTCGAATCCTCTACCTCATATATTGTCAAAAAAAAAAAGTGTGAGTTTTGAATATATACATGTTAACATATTATTGATATGTCAACTTGAAATCCTCATTAAACTTAGAATGGTCGAGATCAACCTTTAAACTTAGGGAAGACATAATGTATATCTTATTCACTTAGTTATATTTGAATTGACGTCAAGTTATATTGAATCTTCTTTTAAATTGCAATCTAAACTATGGATTTATTTATTCATATTTCTTCTATTCAATAATCTAAATCCTCTTTAATGACGGTGGCACAAGGTTTAATTTTTTTAAAACAAAATAATTATTAAAAACATATTTTTTACTGAGTTTTTCTATTGTTTTCTTGTTCTTAAACATGTGAATTATTTTTCTTGCATAGAAAAAGATATGGAAAATTTTCTTCACTTTGAAAATTAACCAAACGCATGACATATAGCTCCAAAATGCCTCAAAAAAGAACATTTGAAGTAAAAAATCATAAGATTTTTTTTAAACCCCATATGGAATTTAGACAAAAACTTGTATATGACAACAAGAATCAAAGACAAAAAAAAAAAAGAAATTGAATTCAATTATGAGCTATGCTTATTCACTATTCAATAGAGAACATCATGTGTGGGCTATGTTTTTTGTATGCCTAAGCTTTAATAAGCAATATGAGAGGTTAAGGACAAAAGTAGTCATTACTATTTAAAATAATAATAATATAATATAATAAGTGGAAAGAAATTTGCCACCTTACATGTGAAATTGTTGCCTATTAATTGTAATTTAGCTAGTGCCTTGATCCCACATGTTACCAACATTAAGGCCTTTGATTTTTTTTTTCTTTAGATTAAAGGGATATTTATAAAATAATATTTAAAAAAATCAAATTTAATCCTAAACTCGTAAGGTTGTATCAATTTAGACCCTAAACTAATTTCAATTGCATCAAATTGGACCTTAAACTTAAATACATGTTGCAATTTTTATCCTCGGTTCAAATTTTGTTAATTTTTATTTTTCACACTATTTTTAACCAAAAAAAAACATAGAAATCTTCACAAACTCATTAATTTTAATAAAATAAAATTTTGTACAAATATAGGTTGGACTAATATACAAATTAACCATTAAATTGTCATAATTCCTAACTATAAAACAAAAAAAAAGTTCTAATTAATTAATGTCATTTTTCTCTAAAATTTTATCAATTTCACATGGTACATATATTTTATAATTCATTAAATGCATAAGTGGAAACTTTTTTTTAATGATATTTAGAGCAAGAACTCATCAGAGAGTTAAAATTGAAACATTTTTTAAAGATTGAAGTTAAAATTGTAACACTTATCTAAATTTGAAATATAATTTGATAAAAATTAAAAATTTATGATTAAAATTGATATAAGTTGAAAAAGTTAAGAATGATTTTTTTTCTAAATAATATATAATCTAAACTTTGACATTTCCTACATTTTTTATACTAAAAAAATCCTAGATGACAGTTCACCCCCTTAACAAAAGACCTTTGATGAACCAAAAGGCCAAACAGACAAAACCTCAATCCTAATTTTTGTTTATAGTTTATGACTTTTTTTTTCTTTCCAAACATTTGAAATAAGTTGGTATTTTCTAATTATTTTAATTTTAATATGCTATCTTGTCCCATGATGTATAAATTTCTTCCATGTTTGATTATTATAAAATTAAGGTTGCACAAGCTTTAAAATGTCGATATCGATAGAAATATCGAGGTCTCAATTTCATGAAAATGTCGATAGAAATATCGATAAAATGTCGATATCGATGGATATTTCTGAAAAAATAAAAAAATTTAAAAATATATGTAAATTTAAAAAATAAACATTCTACACTTTTTAAATGAGTTAAAACACTTGTTATATATTATATTCACGTCATATGACATTTTGTTACTATTTTCTGTAATATTTTATCAATTTTTTACGATATAATGGAAATACCGATTCACTCTTAATGTCGATGTCACCATGGTTGTACCTAATATTTTTCATAAAATTATTGTTAAAAAGGCTGTTTTTTTCCTGAAGAGGAACGCACTTAAATGTGTGTTGAAAAGATGATGCTTAATGGTAATCTAATAGCAAGATAGTTTTTTTAAAAAAAAAAATGTAGGAGACAATTTTTTTTCTTCTCTTAATCTCGATTAAAACAATAATTTTCCTCCAATTTAAACCCTTTTTAGTACAACAAATGTGAGATAGGGAGATTTGAATCTCCAGCCTCTAAAGAAAGGATATACACGCCAAATTATCTCTTATCTCTATACAAGACTAATTGATTGGAATATTATAAAGTAAGAGAGATTAATTCTCTTTTTCTAGTTGATGAAAAAAATTGAAACCTTACAACTTTAACTTTAAATATTTTTCAAATGTATGAATTCAATTCCAAATCCTAGATTATTTACGTCTATTGGATAACCATCTGGTTTTTTGTTTTTGAAAAATGTGTTTATTTTCTCACAAATTTTTTACAATGATCTTCCCCTTAAAAAATATTCTGAGTCTTTGCCAAATCTTAAAAGCTAAAATAAGTTTTTAAAAACTATTTTTTATAAATTTCAAAACTTCGCATAAATTTTGAAAATGTTGTTAGAAAACAGTTAAAAAAAAAAAAACTCGTAGATAGGCATAATGTTTATCAACTTAATTTTTAAAAAACAAATAGTTATAAAATCAAACTTTAAAATTTTAAAACAACTATCTCTTGGCCTCATAAAATCTTTTAGAAGTCCTCAAAGTTTTCAAAATTTTCTAAAAATTTTTAGGTTAAATTATAGGGTTTAGTCCTAAGTTTGAGGTTTGTGTCTATTTGGTCCCTAAAATTTTAAAAATGTCTATTTGGTTCCTGAACTTTTAGATTTGTGTCTATTTGGTCCTTGAACTTTGAAATGTATCTAATAAGTCCTTAAACTTTCAATTTTATGTTCAATAAGTCCTTGAATTTTCAATTTTTATGTCTAACAGGTCCTTAGGGATGTTCACGGGTTGGGTTGAGTCAGGTTGAGACACTTTTTAGACCCAACCCAATCGTTTGGGTTGTAAATTTCTTCAACTCAAACAACTCTTATTAAATAATGAACCCAACTCAACCCAACCATGAAACATTTAGGTTGGGTTGGTTCAGGTTGTTCGGTTTATTTATTCAAAATTTTACTTTTAAGAAAAAAGTAAAATGTTAATACGTAAATCATCTGTTTATTTTATTTTTCAAACATAAATTAATCACTTCGTTTCAATTTATATTATGAAAAATTACACCCTAAAGACTTAAAAAATTTATTTTT
This sequence comes from Trichosanthes cucumerina, assembly GCA_036507285.1. Classification (NCBI taxonomy): domain Eukaryota; kingdom Viridiplantae; phylum Streptophyta; class Magnoliopsida; order Cucurbitales; family Cucurbitaceae; genus Trichosanthes; species Trichosanthes cucumerina. The sequence goes on along the minus strand of CM071843.1, from coordinate 66,043,882 downwards.
AAGAGTTATTAAAGAATAAATAATTATGAAATTAAATAAAAATAAATTTAATACATGGATATATAATTGTAGGGTAGGTAAAAAGATAATTTTTAAAATTAATAATAAGTTCGGATTGGTCGGGTCAACCAAATTAATTTTAGGTGAACCCATGAACCGACACAACCCATAATTTTCATTTATTTGAACCCAACCCAACCCAAATAAATTTATATGGGTTGGGTTGGTTGAGTTATCGAGTTTTTTGAACCCCCTATAGGTCATTGTCTGAGTTGACGTTTTTTAAAATTCATGAACTTATTGGACACAAAATTTAAAGTTTAGGATTCTATTAAACATAAAATTCAATTTTATATCTAATAAAACGATTAAGTTTCAAAAATTTTGAATATGTCAGGAATCTGTTAGATACGAAATTAAAAGTCTAGAGACTAATTAGACATTTTTAAAGTTGAATAACTTATTAGATACAAAATTGAAAGTACATGAACCTATTTGACACTTTTTAAAGTTCAGGGACTAAATTTGTAATTTAACCAATTTTTTTTTTTTATTTATGTTACGTAAACTCATTTATTTATAAAAATTTTTTAGAGTTTGTAACAAAGCATTTGGAGTGAGTGTAATCCATATTAGTTGAATTAGAAAACCCAATTGAAATAGAAGAGTAAACCCACTGTTCAAGCCTCTCTCCCACCGCACTCAGACTTCCTTAATCTACCTTCCAAACATAGTTTTCTTAAACATCGACTTTCTAAATCATCCACTTATAAATCTATTGGCTTACTAAATTAAAGCCTAAGATGCCGAAAAATGAACATGGGCGAGTTCAATCAGCACTTGACAACAATAAATTTCACATCTTTCAAATGGCAAAGTTTTAAACTTTGTAATTGGATATTACAATTTGGTGGTGAAATTTCATGAGTGGCTCCAAGTAAGAATCCAATGATTAAAGAGTCGTTGAGCACAATGAATGAATTATAATAGTATGTAGATTGTTGTTTGGAGCGATGAGTGAATTATAATAACATGAGGTTATAATCGTGTGTGAAATTATATTATATTATTTAAAATGCTTAGTAATATAATCTAGAATTATAATAGTAGTGTTTGGAGTGTAAATGTTATTACAAGTAAGTAGAGCCCGGTGAGTTCCTGTTGCTCTGCTCCTTTCATAAATCACATTCAGCCGAAGCCCAGTTGAAGCTTGGACCATTATCCACACCTATGAAATTTATGGGGACCAGATTTCAATTCTCCATTTCAATCTTCCAAATCCCAAAACAAAAACCCCCCTTTCGTTTCTTCAACTTGTTGTTGTTGTGGTCACTCAACTCGAACGCCTTCTTCTTCACTGGACCACCCAGCTCGCCCCATGTGGAAGTGGAAAGACAGACATTGCTCCATTTTCTCTCATTTACAGTAAACAAAATTTCAATGCTTCGTTTAATTTATGGCCATTTCTGAATCTTCCCCCTCCCCATCTGTTTCTCATACTTGATTCTGACAGATTATTGGGATTTCTGGGTTTGCCCACCACCTGTTTGTCAAAATGCCCAAGTGAAAAACTCCACACTAATGTCGCTTTTTTTTTGGGCTATGGATGAAGAGAAACGCAATGCAAGTGATTTGCTCTCTGTTTCTCGGTAAGTTCCACTACCGTCACTAAACTTTCGAAAATCCTTCTTTGAAATTGTGGCCGAAATGTGTTTTCTTTCTGTTTTTTTTTTTTTTTTAGTGACTTTGAAGATGAACCCACTAGGAATGGCTGAGGCTCAAATTATAGTTAGATTCAAAGTTTATTTTTATGAAGCCAAGCCCCACTTGTTTTTTGGATTTGTGATTTTATCTATCGTCTGCGTGTGCGACATGAGAGACCCACTTATGCAATTATGGTGATATTATGAATGAATGATATTGGGGGACGTTGAATTGTTTCTTCCTAAACGACGTAGTTTCGAACTATGCCACCTACCCTTATAGGCCCAAATAAGACAAATTATTGAGAATCACAATGATTGCATTTTTATTATTTTATATATATATATATATATATATATCTTTTCAACTGTTTTTCATGACTTGGGAAAAATGCTTCATCATTTCTGATATTGGGTTTGCTTTAATTATAATTTTGAATATTTCTACTATTTTTCAATCTAAGTATAGTTCAATTAGGTAAGTATCGTATCATTAATAAAAAAATTGTAGGTTTGGATCTTTACTCTCCATGGTCATTGAACTAAAAAATGTAAATATTTTGTATTAATATAAGAAGATGCATACGTGAAATGTACATAATCAATGACTGAGTGAGTTTTTTTATATATAAATATCTTGATGGTTTTGGAATCCAAACCTCTAAATGTTGTTTGGACCACTGTGTTCAAAACCTAATGAGTTTAAACATTGCACTCCACCCTGTGCACTTAACTCCAACAAAACGTTGTCCGGACCATTATTTTTTTTTTCATATTCAAAACACTGCACTCTACCCTAGTGTTTTGATTCCAAGGGTTATAAGAGTGTAAGTGGATTGATTCAATTTTGCTTTTCACCAACATTAATGTTTGTTTTTTATTATTTAAGAACAATGAAACGTCAAATTTAAATTCTATTTTTTAGATCCAAAACTAACTTCTCAATGAGAATGGATGAGAACATGACCAAGATTGTCAAACTAAGAATAATGAATAATTATCACATACATAAACATTGGGAAGCGTTTGGAGCACTGTTTTGGAATCAGAACCCTTAAAATTGAAACTCTGAGAGTTTGTTCCGAGAGGTTTGAAACCTTGAGAATCAAAAAACAATATTTGGTATGCAATGCTTGATGTTTAAAAATTAGCAAAATAGTGTTTGGAGTGCACTATTCAAAACCAATAGGTTTGAACACAATGACCCAAACAATGTATTGGGTTTGACCATCTAGATCTAATAGGGCGCTCCAAACACTCTTGTAAGTTTGAATCTTTACCATGTATTTGTAATGTAATATTATAAAAAAATCAAATCAAAGTTGACAAATATATTCCATTGAAATTGAGAAACTATTATTCACTTTTATTCTTTATTGAATTGAACCATCTCTCATTTGTTGTTTAATTGGATTAAATCAATTTGATTTAACGATTTTACTTGATTTTTCTTATTTCTATTTTAAAAATAACATTTATATACCTTTTGAGTTTTGACTTGGCTGTTTTATTGAATAACGTGGTGCCCTCCCTCATTTTCTCCGATTTCGTGGGCCCATACTCGAAGATTCGTCATCTGAAGCTTCCTCGCTGTCAGGTATGTTTTTGTTTTCTTTTCTTTGTTTTCTTTTTTCTTTTTTTCTTTTTTCATATGTAATGTTAGTTTTGTCCTATGAACAAATTACAAATCATGATATTAGTGCTACTTTAATTTTTACATAAAATATATGGTTGAAATTATACTAGAAATTTGCCAAACTTGTTATTAAAAAAAATCTATCAATTAAATTAGTTAGGCATTATATCCTCGACTAAAAACTCAGAAATTTGAATTTTCACCTTCACAATTTTGTTGAATTTAAATTTTTTTAGAAAAAATGTTATATGAAAAATCATTATTCCATCCGTATTTGAAAATTATACATGTTGTGGTTTGAATCCTCCCATCGCAATTGTACTTAAAAAAAAAAATATACATGTTTACAAATGTTGGAAGCAAAGTACTAATGTTCTAGAAATATGCTTTGAGAACAACAGTCATTTTTCATTTTTTTAGTTAAACAAAATATGTGAATGGAAGGCTTCGATATTTAGTTAATTATGAAAGCAAAAGGTAATTGGAGAACCGGCCCAACAAACCATTTGTACTAAAAGCCCACAGCAAATTTTGTGTATTCAATGGGCTTGAATTGGGCCGGTCTTACATGATCCGCTCCAAATTCTCAACATATATTTCAAAGGATTTTCCATAATTTGTGGGAATGTCTTAAATCTAAAAAACAGCTCATGATGTTAAGTAACATATTTAGGTCTTAAGAGATACAAATGACGCTAAAAATTACAATATCATTTTTAGTGCGAGTAGGGATTCGAACGTCCAACTTTTCAATTAAACTGAATAACTGATGATATAATGTCTAAACTAATAAGCTTAAGTTGGCGAAAGTCACCCCCATATTGAATTGACATTTTTAGCATATTCAAATTATATTCCTATCTCATGGTATTTAATTATTTATAACTTATAAGTTTCAGAATAGATTTTTAGAAAATCAACGACTTATGAATTACAAATGAGTAAAACATTAAACAAAATTTAAATGGAAACGAATTTGGCAAGTTGTTGGGTGTGGGCATCTCGAGCAAAAGAACAAGCGAACGCCAGCTTGCGTACGCGTCGTGATTGGAGGGCTGAAAATGACACGTGTCGCCATCTGGCTTTGGATAGGACGAAGGAACGATGCACCCGATGGGAATATTCAAAATAAATGATTCACGTGCTTGTCGCATGCGCCAACAGGAAATTTCTAGGAAAACCACTTTTCCAGGACACGTGTCATTTTAATAGTAGAAAGTTACGATGTAACGGCATTCAGATGATTGTTTAAGTGTAAAGAAGTCAGTTCTATTTGAGGCCGCTGTTGTTCACCGTTTGAGGAAGAGATAAGTACTTCGATTTTATATCTGACCTATATTATGAACCATGAAAATTATCAGATCCACATCTAATGATTATTATGAGACAACCACATTGTGGTGACTTCATTGAATAATTTGTTCGTTCTATGACACGTGTTACTTCTATCGGAGGAGGTTGCATTGAAACGGTATCTAGAGGATAGTTTTTTTTTTTACTGTGATGCTTTGAAATTTAAAAGGTAGAAAAGTTTAAAATGTAGAAAAGAAAATCAGATTTTGATTTTTGCAATTTATGATTTGAAAATTGAAAATATAAAAAGCGTTGGACTTGGACTTGCGTGCCCGTCGCGAAACCCACGGCCATCTTGTCCTCAAGTATCTATTTTTCTACTTTGGGGTATTTGTACGGATAACCCATTTTCCAATGCATTAATGTCATTTGACCTGACATTTCAAAATAATGAAATATGACTTATTCTGACGTGGCAATGCGCGCAAAATGACTCATAAGGGTAATATGAAGCGGTCTTTCTTGTTCACGCTCCCGCACGTTGTTCACGCACTCGCTCCCGTTGTCTCGCTCTCGCTCTCGCTCAAATGAATGGAAAAAAATATAAAGAAAAAATGACAAAAAAAACAGAGAAGAGCTTTAGTAGCGAGAGAGAGCGAGTCAATGAGAGCGAGCCAATGCGAACGAACGAGAGAGCGAGAGAGCTATGTCTTATTTAATTACTATCATAAGCGAGAGCGAGAGCGAGAGCGAGAACGCAGAGCGTGAGCGAGGCGCGAGAGCGAGAGCGAGAACGAGACTTGAATCTAAACACACAGATCTGAGGAGAGCGAGGCGAGGCGAGAGAACGAGACTTGAACGAGGCGAGAGAGCTAGAGTCGATGTGATGATGCCCTTACGGTAATTTGGACGAAATGCACAAGATAAAAAGGGTCAAATGTCATTAATTTCAGAACATGGGTCAAATCACATTAATGCATGTGAAAAGGGGTTTTCCATGCAAATTTCTCTTCTACTTTCCTTCAGAAAAATTTAAATTCCAAAAATGAATTTTGATTTTTTTAATTAAAGTTAAATTATACAAGTACCCCTTAACTTGATAGGTTTTATTTATGTTTTTAGACTTCAAAATTTTCTATTTTTTATCTTTAAATTTTAAAATTTATTACACAAAATACTATTGGAGAGTCTTTTTTTTTTTATTAAAATAAGATTGAAATTGATACGATCGTTAGTGTTATGGGTGAAATTTGACCATAAATTGAAATATAAACTAAATATAAAGGTATATTGCAAAGAATGATCCAAAAATATTAAAAAAAACCATGATTAAAAGACGTAAGGAATCGAGCGTTCAAGCAACAAAAGAAGCGCGAGGATCGAGCTCGAAGGCCCAATCCTCTAGTAGGTCGAGGTCGATCCCATTATGGGGTCGGGTCGCCAAACCGGCCGACCTCGACATCAAAAGGTTGAGGGCGACCCTGTTGTGGGGTCACGGTTGGGTTACCTTCCTTTCTTTTTCTGGCCCCAATCCGAACTTTGATGGGCTCTCTCCTCTTTCTCTTTCTTATTTAAAGGAAGGTATGTTCGTCCTTATTCTAGAAGACCCTTACTTGTTATGTTCAAACTTCTCTGACAGGCATCGAAGCCTGTATGGCAAACACCACACTGGTATTCAGGTTTTTCTCTTTTGTAGGCCACACTCTTCCCCTTTCAAACAAATTCATAGTCATTGTCACGTGAAAATCAGATCAGTTATCCTGTTTGGATTTGACAACAATGGTTATTTACAACATCATTAATATAAATTGACGTGATAGTTGATATATGAAAATTGATTATGTCAACGATTCTACCGATTTCTTTTGAGTTGAAATAAACGGTAACAACATTTTCAATCTTCTATATAACTATAAATAATATCACACATGTGTTATGCCTTCTAATGTTTTACACATGGACTACCACGCCAATTTTCATCATTCATTTATATAGAATATATATTTTTGGAATAATTTCAAAGTCGAAAAATTAACTTTTCAAAGTCTAGGGACATAATTCAAATTCTCTAAAATTTAGGGGTGTTTTATATAATTTAACCCTCTCTTAAATAATATTAGTGAGAAATTGAGGCATTATGGAATGAGGTAGAAATACATGAATTATTTATCTATGTTATATTTTGTTGTCAGTTGAGCTATGCTCTTGTTGACATTGATCTATGTTCTATTGAATTTTTAACAAAACGATTCGTGATTTTAAGTATGTGAACGTAAATGGGCTATTTGACATCTGTACATAGGTAGATTAGGAAATTAAATGAATTATCTTATGATTTCGAGAGGTTACATTTGATAATTATTTGATTTTTTATTTTAAAAAATTATGTTTATTTTTTCATCAATTCTCTAGATGGATTTCATTTTTATTAAAAAAGTACACATGAATTCTTAGCCAAATTAAAAAACAAAACAAAAACAGGTTTTTAAAAAGTATGACCCTATTTGATAACTATTTAGGTTTCGTTTGATAGTTGTCTGGTTTTTGAAAACTGAGCTTGTTTTCTCACAATTTCTCTATAATGACTTTCATTATTTCTTACAATAGTTTCATCTTTCTTAAGTAAACACTTGAATTCTCAGTCAAATTCTAAAAACAAAAATAAGTTTTTGAAAATTAGACCTCCTTTTGATAACCATTTGAAGTATATTTGGGGTGCATGTTATAACAATCGGTGTTATAATAAACTGTGAATAATTTTGTACTTCAAACACAAACTATTATAACCTAGACCAAATAACTCTGCATCCTAAACACATATTATATAACTCCACCAATTATTATAGCTCAGACTACTATAACTTATTCAACACCTCAAACAACTCATTGGTGTTTTTTTTGCTTTTAATTTTTGAAAATTAAGCCTGTATGGATACTACTTCCACCTACAGGTAGTCTTGTTTTGTTATCTACTTTTAGCCTATGTTTTCAAAACTCAAGTCAAGTTTTGAAAACTAAACCGTTTGATAGCCATTTGGTTTTTTGTTTTTATTTTTTAAAATGAACCATATAAATACTACTTTCACCTATGTATTTACTTGTTTTGTTATCTGACTTTTACCTATGTTTTCAAACACTAAGCTATGTTTTGAAAACTAAACAAAATAGTTTTTGTTTTTAGAATTTGGCAAAAATTTCAAATGTTTTCTCAGGGAAGATGAAAACTATTGTAGAGAAATGAGAAGAAAATAAGTTTAATTTTCAAAGACTAAAACAAAAACTCAAATAGTTATCAAATGGAATCTAAAAAACTAATTTTTGTGTTTTGAAATTTGGCAAATAATCCAAATGTTTTCTTAAGAAAGATGAAAATTGTGGTAGAGAAACTGAGAGAAAATAAATTTCATTAATATTTAAAAAATAAAATAGTTATCAAATGGAATTTAAAACTTGTGTAAATAATAAATAACAAAATAAGAAAACTCATAGGTGAAAATAGTATTTATTAGACTTAATTTTCCAAAAAATAAAATAAAATAAATGGTTTTCAAGCACGGTCTTAGTTTTTTTTTTTTTAATTTTTAAAAAATTAAGTTTGTTCTCTCATGATTTCTCTACAACGGTTTATATATTTCTAAAGTAAACATTTGAATTCTTAATCATATTCTAACAACAAAAACAAATTTTTGAAAATATTAATTTTTTTTTTAAAAAAAAAACTTGGCTTGATTTTTTAAAACACTAACAAAAAGTAGATAATAAAATAAATACACTTGTGGGTAAAAGTAAGGTTTATAAGCTTATTTAAAAAAAAAAATCAAATTGTTATAAAACGGAGTCAACTTTTTTTAGTTTTCAAAACTTGACTTGATTTTTTAAAACAGAAGTAAAAATATATAAAAAATAACGAAAACCATAAATAGAAACAATATTTATAGACTTAATTTTCAAAAACCCCCCTTTTAAGTTTTTTATTTTTATTTTTAAATTTTTAATGGGATAATGGGATATTTTCGTGCAATTTGCAAAATTATTTTTGGGGTTTGGCATGTGTTCACACACTCGTTCATGTTCGATGTGCCGTATGTTTGTCCATGATAGAAGACCAGTAGGGATGAGAAAATTAGTGGATTTTTATTTTGCTTTTTTAGGAATGAGAATTATATGTTTAGAAATATTAAAATGATTAAAGAGTTCGATATATTTGAAAGAAAAATCTCATACGTTTCTTAACTTTGTGAGTTGAAACACACACAAAACTGTCACTCTCTTTGAAATTTCGAATTTCCCTTCTAGAAACTCTTTTCATTTTCATTTTTGGGTAATCACTGTCTAAAATCAGATATTAAATCTATATTTAAATTCATAATTGCAATTTTAACCTTATTTACATAAATAAATATTGCAGGTATATCACCAACAAGCAACTGTGAACATAGCAAAAGAAAAATACATGTATGTCATTGTATAGGTGGTGTGCTAAAACATAGTTAATACCTAGGTTAATCACTAGTTACTGATTAGTATTATTTTAGTTAATCATTTGAGTTCACTAATCTTCAAAAACTATTATATTTGTAACTATTTTATGCTACAATATATGTTTTAATCTCTAATATTGGAGTATTTTTAAAAAATTTATCCCCTATTGTTTAGGAAGTTTCAATTTACTCTCTTTATCTTATAACGATTTTCAATTTACTCTTTCATCCTTAGTGAATATTAAAAATGGGGATTAAAAAAATATACATATTGAAACTGGATAATGATAAACTTACATGTCATGATATATAGTGAATTGGTGAAAATTAAATGAAACATATCGCCTAAGAGAGGAAAGTTTCTAATTCGCCATCTAAATTTCTAAGAAATTAGTAGATGTTTAAATTTTATTCTCTTAGATGACATTTTTCCCTTGTGAATTTGCACCAATTCATCAAGTAGCATGTCATGTGAGTTTATTATTGATCAAGTTTAACATTCATTAACGGTGAGGAATTACTAAACTAAAAAATGTTAATACATAAGGGATTAGATTAAAAAACTTTTAAATAATAGAAACTAAATTAAAAAAAAAAAGCATTCAAACATTAGAAACTAAAACATATATATATAGTTGTATATTTGTTTTTAACATGAGATATTTAACAATTGCTTTTATAAAATTACATATTTTAAAATATTTTTTAAAGTATAACAAGGGACTTTTAATCTCCCGCTCGAATAAAATTAGTAAGTATGTTAACCACTAGGCTATACTCGTAGTGATTATTATCATTCAACGTAAAAATAAAGAAGGGAAAAACTCTTAAAATTATTGCGTGTCGTGTATACTACAAGTTTTTGTTTTTGTTTTTAGAAAAAATATACTTTTGACTCTTTGAGGTTTGAATTTGATTGCATTTGAGTCCTTAAGTTTTCAAATTCGTTTAAGTATAAGTAATTATTTATAAACTTAATTTTTTAAAATTAAAAAATCAAAACAATTATCAAGGATCCTTACCCATTCACTTTGTAGGTCAAGTGGTGGATGGGTTTATATTATGCTAATTTAGAAAAGTAGTGGTTTTTACATTTTTTCTATGAGAAAAAAAAAAAGTGATTTCCTTATAAAAATCTCAACATATTCTAGTACTCCTTCCAACCTAATTCTATTTCTATCCCCGTCCTCTTAAAAAAAAATAATTAAAATACTATTTTGGTACCTACCATCAAAATTAAACATATCTAAATTTAGTTTGGTTTAATAAATCTTTAAATTAGTTTTTATTGTTGAGTTGAAGTTAATTTTTATAAAACTTGGTAAAATACCAATAATAATTTTTATCCAATAAATTAGTTTTTATTGTTAGGTTGAAGTTAATTTTTATAAAATTTGGTAAAATATCAATAATAATTTTTATCCAATAAAATACATCATGTGAATATGTTTTTAAAATTTCTAAAGAGGAAAATAATTTAGACTAATATTTTCTTTTTGAAAAAATTAAACAATAAACTAACCGTGTGACTAATTTTAAGATTTGTTAAAATTATGATAACTAAAATGAAACATGATCTAAAGTAAAATGATATCTTCACATGAAATAAAATAAAAATGCATTGCATATGTCTTTTAAAGAATAACATGTTTGTCAAATAATTAAAGCATAACTTAAATAGTCAAAGACTTGAAACATGATTGACATATTCAATCAAAATATTCGAAATTTAAATATTTACTCTATATGTTGTTGAATTAAAAATAATAAAATAATATATTTGAAAATTACAGACACTCAGAAAGATGTGAAATGATAGAAAACAAATAAATAAAGAAAACTGTGTAAATAGAGAATATAGAATATCACTTATAACGATATTTTTTTAGTTTATTTTGCAAGTATTAATTTTCAAAACACGCGTAAAACAAATTTGATGAATAAATAAGATCAACATGAGTGAGTTTGAGCCAACGCTATTTATTTTTCCAAGTATAAAGATTCCAATTCATACATCATGGTTGAATGCAAAAAGAAGAAAAAAAAAACTAATTCAATAAATACAAAAGGGGGCAAATAACAACTTTGTTTGTTTGTTTTTTTTCTTATTGAGAGAGAGATTTACCATACCTTTTTGTTAATATATATAAAACTTTGTGAAGATTAGTAAGTGAATCAACTCAGAGGAAATAGCTAAAAAGAGCATAATTTAATTGACATGATGAATGTATTAAAAGTTGGTCGTTTCCATAACTCCCAATTAGAAATTAAAATGTATTTATAAAGCTATAATGAATAAATCACGTAATAAAGATTAAATTACAAGCTTAATTTATAAACTTTCAGGTATATGTATATTTAGTCCTTAAACTTTCAAATTCTTAAATAAGTCCTTAAAATTTAGTTTATACCAAACAGGTTATAACATATTAAAAAACATCAAGTGTCGTAAACTTTCAAATTTGCATTCATAAAGTTTTATTTTTAGTTCAACAATATATAGGATGAGTGATTCGAACCTATGATCTCTTGATTGATAGTATATGTTTTATGTCAGTTGAGTTATGCTCATGTTCACTTATCATATGAACTAAAATGTTACGAATTTTATCTTTCGTAGATTAAATTGTTTCATATTAAAGTTGATTTTGAAATCACATAGACTTAAATCGTCAATCAAATAAAAGTAGAATGCAAAATTGATTTGTAGGGAACATATATACAAAGACAAACATATATATTCATAATACATATGCACATTACACACACATATTAAATTTGGGTCATGTCTGTTTTTGGGAAAAAAAATAATAATAATTGGGGCCATGTTGATGATATGTATGCATGTATGGATACATCAATACATGTGATATGACTGTACTTGTTGTAGCCGGCCACGAAAGCATGTAACCGAAACAACCGGTAAAAGTGGACTGTAAAGGACAGCTCTACCCCACACGTCTTTAAACGCCAAACCGCCACGTGTCCGATCTTATCCGTTCACAGTTTCCCCCCTTTTAAATCGCTCCCAAAGGGTAAACCAAAAAGCAACAACCCCATACCCCATTTCATCTCTCTAAAAAAAAAAGCACTTTCCGATCTGCTCTCTCTAAAAATGGCGACCAATCTCCTCACTTTTCCCTCCGCCGGCATCCGTGCCTGCGCCGCCTCCGCCGACCGCCGCCCCGACCAGAATCGCCGGAAAACCTCCTCTTCTTCCTCCGCCAACTGGTGGGCCCCGGTCTTCGGCTGGTCCTCGGAGGCGGACTACATCGACTCTGACAACAAGGCCGATCCTCAAAAACTCGCCGGCGGAATTTCATATTCCGACCCGGAGCCAAAATCGGCGAGGAATCGATTTTCCCCCGGCTGCTTCACGGAGGCTAAGGCAAGGCAGCTCCGCCTGATGACGACGGAAACGGAGTCGTTTCACGACGTTATGTATCACTCGGCAATCGCATCTCGTCTCGCCTCCGACTTCAAAAATCGCGCCGATTCCTGATGTGATCTCCTCCGGTACCGGCCGACGGCCGCCGATCCCTCTCATCTACTTGTAATTATGTCGAATTGTATAAATTAACTGCCAATTCCTGGGATTATGAGTAGTAAACTGTTTTTTTTCTTTTTCCTTTTATTTTTGTTCGTTGTTTTGGCATTGTTCTTCCTTGAGCAATCGTCGGATTGAGAGGTGTTTGGTGAAGAAGAGAATGATGAAATAATTTTATTATTATTTTAGAACGAAAATGCTGAAATGATTAATGGGATATATTAGTGATTAGAGATGTCCACGGGGCGGGGTCAGTAAATGGCTCCCTGTCCCCCCGCACCCTATTTCATTCTCCGTCTCCCGAAATTTTCCATTTAATTTTGCGGAATTTCGTGGAGAACGAGGCGGGGATTCTCCGCGGGGAATTCGCGTGAATCAGTTCGAAAAAATTCTCGTTTATATTTTTATTTTTTAAAATTGTATTAACTATTTTCTTTTTTAAAAAAAAAATTGTATTTAAATGGTTAATTATTCTTGTAGTTAAAAGACATATTTTTTAATTTTCTTAAAAAAATAAAATTATATTTAATAAAATTTAGACTTATAGTTTATTAAATGATTTTTATATATTTAAAATTAAATAAATTAATCGGGGCGAGAACGGGGTGGGGTGGAGACGGGAAATGTATTTTTCGGCCCTGTTAAGCCAACGGGGAAAATCTCTTCCCCGCTTCCTCTCCCATTTTTCGTCTAAACGGGGATTTCCCGCCCCGAGAAAATGGACATCTTGATAGGCTTAGTTTGTTTCGTGATAATAAGAAAAAAAATCATAAAATGACATCTGGAGTGCCTATAAAATTGATATTTATCCTTAAATATTTTATAAAAGTGTCCCACTAATATAACTTAATTTATTCTACAAAATGACACATACATATTAATATAAAATAAATTTATATATACATATAATAGTGAATTAACAAACTCAATTTAAATTATATTAGGTTAGCATAGATATTGATATCCTGTAAAACAAAAACTACTATTTATATATTTTTAGATTTCTTTATAATTTTTTTTTTATAAAATGAATATCGTAATTTAAAAATGATGGACATATAAAATTTCTAATACCTAAAATTTTGGACATTTAAAGATACAGAACATTCTGGTTCATTTTAGATATTTAAAGATATAGAACATTCTGATTCCTAAAATTGAACCGTGTCGCTTTGGGATAGGATTGAATAATTTATGTTAAAATACATTTTGAATTCTATATTTTGAGTTTTGTTATATTTTGGTTCATGTAATTTCAAATATCCAATTTTAATTTATGTACTTTTAATAACGCTTAAAATTAGTCTCTATGATAAGTTTTAAAGCTAATTTTTATTACAAAATTATTAAATAGTAACATAATTTAAATACAACAAAAGATAAAATGTGATCATACTTTTAAAATTTGTAGAATAAAATGTAACAAATATACCATAAAATAATATTAGAGACCAAATCTAAATTTTATTAAAAATACATATGGACTATGATTAAGCATTTGAAAGTGTATGAACCAAAATACCCCACAAGAACATAGCTCAACTGCAATAAGTATAACTTATGACCAAGAGACCATTGATTTGAATCTACTCACCCCTAATTGTTGATGTACTGGAAAAAATAATAATAATGTTAAGGTATAAGATTAAAATGATATTTTAACTAATAATTTAAGCCAACAAGAGTATAACTCAACTCAACTGATATCAAATATAATTATTAAGAAGTCGTGAGTTTGAATCCCATAAACCTCGATTGTTGATGTACTAACAAAAATTAATAATTTAAGAACGGTTGAATTGTGAATTGGGTTCAGCCTGTCATCATGACGTGGCATCAAACAAATGGTTCTATGACAGTAATTAATAACAGATTTAAATTGTAATTATGTGATGGGACCACTAATGTTGTTAGGTTTGTGGTGTTTTCCTTTTTCTTTTTTTGCTTCCAACATTATCTAGTGGTGACGATATTCGATCTTTCGATTACTTAATTATAAATCCATATTAATTATTGATGACGCATACTCATTTTAGTATTAGTTTAATAATGTTAACCTTACCAAATCGATGAATTGTTTATATATAATATACTTTTTTTTTTCCTATTTGGAATGATTTCGAAATAGATTTAACACTTAATTAATTAAGTTATTTTTGTAATAACTATGGATAAATGTATAAGTTTTATGATAAATAAATTAGTGAATTGGAAGTCAATTTAGTCTAGCTTAGTGAATAATACACCAATTGTAATTTTAAAAGATAATAATTCGATTATCGCTCACAATTGTTGAGCTAAAAAATTATTGAGTTGTTAAACCACTTGAATGGTTCCTTGTAAAATTGTTTTATTTAATAAATTACTTTTGAATTTCAAAGTGGTGAAATAAAAGTAAAAGTTAATTCATGAGTTTAGTTAGTGATGTTGGTGTGTAATAAGCCCCCTTCAAGTTTTAAAAATATCTATTAAATTACTAAGCACCTGTTTGGTAGGCAATCTGAAAACAGAAATTTGGAAACAAAGAATTCAATGAAAACAGAGTTGTGATATGTGTCTGGTATCAAATTTAGAAATTTAATTATACTTTAAAGAATAATTTAAAATGTGTTCTATAATATATTTATAGATCATAAAATTAGTTGTAGTTGAAAAAGCTAAATATTAGGTTGAATATAAGACATTATTAATTAATTATGAACATGTGTTTTTTTTAATAAATTTTATATATTATTATTTTATAATACAATATATAATATTTTATAATATATTATATTATACATATTTTAATTTAACAAAAGTAAATTAAGTTTATAAACATGAAATACTATATTTATTAAGATTTTATCTTTGTTTAATACAATTTTACCTTTTAAATTTTCAAATTCAGAATATGGATACAATAAAAACATAAAAATGTTGTTTTCAGAATTTATATTATTTAGATCAAAGAATCCGAATTTTTTTTTCAAAAACACGTCTGTCAAACATGTATTCACTGAATTCAGTGAATCAAAAAACATTAAACATAATTTGGATTAACTACCAAACAAGCCTTGAACTTTTAATTTTGTGTATTTATTAAATGTTAATTAGCTTAGGTCATTCATAAAGTTTCTATTTTATGTCTAATAAACCTTTAAATATTCAATATCATTTTTTTAAAATTGACATAAAATTGAAATGCGTGTCTAATAGATTCCTACCGTTCTGATTTTGTATGCAAAATGTCACATCGATCAACTTAAATGTTCGAATATCCATTGACAATAAATTGAAGATTTATGAACCGATCGAAAATCTTTTAAAACTTCAAAAATTTGTAGGACGAACACTAAAAAATCCAGAGGTTAAAT
Organism: Trichosanthes cucumerina; assembly: GCA_036507285.1. Taxonomy (NCBI): domain Eukaryota; kingdom Viridiplantae; phylum Streptophyta; class Magnoliopsida; order Cucurbitales; family Cucurbitaceae; genus Trichosanthes; species Trichosanthes cucumerina. Next base: position 66,027,866 of record CM071843.1, on the reverse strand, counting down.
TTGGTAAGGGAGTATATGCGGAACATAGATGATAAGGTTGGGTAAACCTTTCCACTGTGGCACAACTCCTCGAGGGTAGAGGTGAGAAAAAAAAAAAACAAAAAATCGACTTTAACCGATCAAATCGAGGGAGGTCGGTCGTGTTTTGTGGCTTTTCGATCGGGATCGACAAAATCGACCGATCGATCGATCTAAGGCAAAAGCCCCGACGAATCGACCAATTTTTTAAAAAATATATAATAATAATAATAATAAAATGAAAACTATAAAGATTTTCTGAAAATATATTAAGTAATAATTTTTAATTAATTATCTAGAAAATATATATAAAAATCGACCACACCGACTGGTCGGTTGGTCGATTTTGGTCCGTTAGAAAAAAAAAAAAAAGTCGGTCGAACCGACCGACCGACCAACGATCACCCCTACTCAAGGGGGGACTTGCAGTTAGAGGTGATATCGATTTGGTTCTCATTGGTTTTAGGCCTAACCGAGAATCAATTCAATCAAATCGATTTTATCAAGAGGAAGTGAACCTATATAAATGACCAAACTTTTAGTTCGGTCGTCAATTGATTGGTTCCTCTTCGGGTATGTTTGGTTTTGTTTTGTTTTTACAAATTTTATGTTGTTTTATTTATTGGTTCCCTCACTATTTTAATTTTTTTTTGTTCCTCAAGTTTTCGTAAACACCTCAATAAAATTAATTGAAATAATATGGATGAAACGACACAATCATGAATTGAGATTCGATTTAGGGTTTTTTTTAGGTATATATATACACACTTCGGTTTGATTCAGTTTTTAATGATTATTTTCAAAAGAAAAGCAAATAAAACCAATATTTTCCGATTTTTTCAAAACAAAATCGATATACCCATAGACGTGTGGAAATATCGATGGAAATGTCGATTCACCCCTAATGTCGATGTCGAACACATGGACATGTGGAAATATCGATGGAAATATCGACATGTCGACAGAAATTTAATTCCATGATTATAACTCACTATTTTTTAGTAGAATTGGAACTGGGGAGATTTGAACCACAGACACATTCGTCTTGCCAATTGAGTTATGTTATCTTTGGCATAACTCACTCATATATCAATTTTTTTTTATAAAATAGAGTTTTGACCACACCGTAATTTTTTTTAAAAATATATATATACAATAACGACGATAGGATAAGGCCCTATTTTAATCCATAACTTTTTATATTTGCGCAAGGATACCAAGTAACGTAATTTACTTAGTATGATCCTATCGATAAATTTTTAAAATATTTTTCTGAATGCATGATATTTTGATAGCCTTATATTAAGGTTGTATTTCGATTGATATATAGTTAGGTTTTTTTATTTATTATTTTTTTCAATAAATAAAATATATATTAATTATAATACAATATAATTTTATTTTAATTAATTATAAATTAAGAGGGCATAATAATAATTATAAACATTTAAACATTTGTGAGTTTGAATTGTCATTATAATCAGTAAACCGGGTAAACACATAATCCTATTACTTACAATCTCATTGTCCCACAATTTTATTACGTTTATACCCAAATTCATTAGGGGGCGTTTTGAGCACTGTTTCTGAATCAAAATTATTAGAATCGAAACCGTGAGGGGTCGTTTGGTGTAAGGTTTTGAGTATACCAATCAGTAAGGGTTTAAAATCTCCTTATTTTAAACAATGTTCGTAAGCATGGACATAAAAATCACTTATTCTCATATATCATTGAAAATAGATGAGTTTTCTATAGTTTTCAAGAATGATGAGTTTTCTATAGTTTTCAAGAATGATGAGTTTTGTTTATACCAATTAATCTATCTTCCTCCCTCTCTTAGTTATTAATATTTAAGTATTATATATATATATATATATATATTCATTTTTCAATAATCATAATTAATTATTTAATTAAAATTATTTATAATTAATTAATAATTTTTTATTAATTGACATTAATTTTGATTAGTTACTAAAATAACGTTATTAGGAGTAATTTCATAAAACAAGTATAAACATTTATCATAAAATTCATTAGGAAAAATATTAAATCATTAATTAATGTTATATTAAATAAATTAATTATAAATATTATAAATTTATAGTAAAAACAATCATTATAATTAATTATTTATGAGTTATTTGTGACAAATTAAGAATTATTTTTCTCATTAAAAATGTTTAATTAATTTTTTAAATTCATTTTATTATTTTATTAAAAATAGATAATAATTATATAAAATTTATAATCAGATAAATTTGCACATTATTTATAGATCGTAATTATTTATATATTAATTTCATCAAACAAATATAAATATCATTTATTTACCTAAAAATCTAATAACATTTCAATGTAAAACCAAATACAATTATCTTATTCTTAGATATTCATTATTCCAAAACATTTTGTTTCCCATATATCTATTGTCTATGGACATTCAATAAAACTTTTAACCAAATGACTCATGAGGAGTTTGTTTTAAGACTTTGAAATCTTGAGAATCAGAAAACGGTACGCAATATTTGATGTCTAGAAATTAACAAAATTGTGTTGCAATTAGTAAATGAAGTTGGATTTCAAACCCATTAATTTTTTAAATCAAAACAACATTTTAATTTAAATTTTAAAACCATCTAAATTTAAGACCGTGCTCAAAAACCTCACAACCGTTTCAAAATTAATACGAAAATCGTTTTCTTTTCAAAACAGCATCTCAAAATTAAAAAAAACTCAAAAGATTCAGTTCAATAAAGAAAAAGCAACGGTGAAGCGTGATCCGACTGCAAATCCAACGGTAAAAAAAATAGCGTCAGTTGAAAGCCAGTAGTCACCTACCCTATAAACTCTCGTCCTCAACTCTCAAACCATTTTAACCTAAATCGCCGATTTCTTCCTATCGTTTCGCTTCTTCATTCGACGCATTCCAATGGTGAGTACTCTCTCTCACTCTCACTTCGATCATCTGTTTTTCGATTCCATTACTTTTCTGAATATCTGTTGATTTTGTTCGTTGCTTAAAATTTCTGCTGAATTTCGCAGGCTTTGCCAAACCAGAAGACTGTTGATTATCCGAGTTTCAAGCTTGTGATTGTTGGTGATGGTGGTACTGGTATGTTCTGTTTTCTCAGTTTTCTTTGAGCACAATAGTCTGTTGCGATCGCTGTATCATATATTATGGTGATAGGAATATACCATTTCGGAGGAAGAGTGGTTTTTGCTGGGTAGTAGTACTAGTTTGAGCTTGGAGTGAGGAGAAGGGAGCTTAGAGCTTGAAATTATGTTAACGGCGTGAGATTTGAACAAAGATTGCCTGGGGATTGGATTCTTGTTCTGAGACGAAAATTTGTCTTTGAGTTGTTAGGGTTTTAAATTTTTGTTGGCAATCGAAACTCGAAAGGTATTGAAGATAAATTATTTTTAAGTGCATTACAACCCACTTATACCTCTTTATCTTTTTGTCTGAGATAATTCAAACAGGACATTCGTTCTTCTTCATTATTGTTTGATGTTTTCTATAAAAACTTTACAATCCATGACATTGCCTTGTAATTGAGGATGTTAAAATGGTAACTTGCACATTAATAGAAGATAGGAAGACCGAAAGAAAAGAGATTCACGAATTTGATTACTGGATCTTGTTAATCCAGGTAGATGTCCTTTGCTGCGTTCCTTCTGTTTGAAGGTCCTTCCTTAGTCAAGATGGATCCTTCTAATACTTGATAAGACTTGAAATTACGAGTATTTATGACTGAATTGATTATGTTTTGTTGCACAGGAAAAACAACTTTTGTGAAAAGACATGTCACAGGGGAGTTTGAAAAGAAATACGAACGTAAGCATTTTTGCAAATTGTTTTTCCATTCTGTGGTTTATTCATCCAACCACCTAGGGTTTTCTTTAAAATAAACAAACAACTTATCGTTATGATTTTATCCTTCTATTGTTTCTTATGAACTTTAGCAACCATTGGCGTGGAGGTGCACCCATTGGACTTCTTCACGAACTGTGGAAAAATCAGATTTTACTGCTGGGACACTGCTGGGCAGGAGAAGTTCGGTGGTTTACGGGATGGCTACTAGTAAGTTAAAGAATGAGGCTTTTTATTCTTTCGGATGTATTTTATATGCTCCCAAATTCTATATTCCCAGTTATACTCTGTCGAACAATTTCCTCATTTCTGGAGGGAGTCTCTTTCGATAATCATTTTCCCTCTTAAGTAGGCCTCTGCCTTTTAGTCTGAACCTGAACTGAGAAACTTTACAAAACCAATTGTATCTTATTCCACTTGTAATATTGTTGAATTTTCATTATTCTTGTAAATTTGATCTGATAGATTATTTTATCTCGATGACCGTTTTGGGTATGCTTTGAGTCATGTTATGGTGTGGTATTATTTTTCATGGACTTTCTTTTCCCTTCATTTCTCTTTTGATTTGATTTCTGCGTATCGTTGAAAGTCCTAATTTTGTGTCCTTATCCATTATTGCAGCATCCATGGGCAATGTGCAATCATCATGTTCGATGTTACTGCCAGATTGACATACAAAAATGTTCCTACATGGCACCGTGATCTTTGCAGGTGATTTAATAGTTTGTACACGACTCTTGCATTTGAATGAATTGTTACATTGTCATGGCACCCTCCTGGAAGTTGCTCATCATTTGATGTTGTAGGGTGTGTGAGAACATTCCTATCGTTCTTTGTGGAAACAAGGTCGACGTGAAAAACAGGCAGGTTAAGGCGAAGCAAGTCACGTTCCACAGGAAGAAGAATCTACAGTATTATGAAATTTCTGCAAAGAGTAACTACAACTTTGAAAAGCCATTCCTGTACTTGGCCAGGAAGTTAGCTGGGTAAATCCAGATCCCTGTTTGAATTTCTTTTTTATTTAATATTGGAGCTTTCATGAAAATTGACCTATCTTATCTTAATGACGATCCAGGGACGCGAACATTCATTTCGTGGAGTCTCCAGCGCTTGCTCCTCCAGAAGTACAAATTGACTTGGCTATCCAGCAACAGTAAGACCTCCTTATCACAACTCACAACCCCATTGACATTCTTTTGAGTAATCCATTGACATTCATACATTGCTTGTTTTCAGGCATGAAGCCGAGTTGTTAGCAGCTGCTAGTCAACCTCTTCCCGATGATGACGACGACGCTTTTGAATAAAAATGGTCAATCATCTGGTGGCGATGCTCTTTGCATATCTATTTTCTCCTTTTCTCCCCGAGTGAGATTTGTCTCCTTGCTAGGATTAACAGAAGGGAAATAGGTGGGCAGGGTGTGGCTGAGGATTGAGGCTTGAATTTTGAAAACGTTATTTTTCCCCCTGGATGAAAAAAAATTGCGGTGGTGTAGGGGTTGGTTTCTGTTAGTGAGTTTCTCTTATCGTTAATAGAGCCACATGGCCTCTGATGGAAGATCCATTTTGGGCATGGCCCTGCTTTTCTGGAAAATATGGGTCTCAAGAAAAATGAGTTGGGGCTGTTGAGTACTTTAATGAACGTCCCTTTTTTTTTTTTGTATTTTTCCATGAGTAATTAATGCTCCATACAATAGAATAAAAATTTTACTATATGGCGACTAAAATAGTGATTAGGGCGTTTTGAGCACCGTTTCAGAATCAGAACTGAATTGGACCTGGAACTGTTGAACAGTTTGTTTTGGGGTTTGAAAGCTTGAAAATTAAAAAAACAGCTTGTGGAGTTTAAAGCTTGGAATTTTGAGGATAAAAAAAATAATGTTTGAAGAAGTTGTAAAATGGTTGTACTGTTTCAACAACACTCTTCTTTGTGTTCTAAAAAAACCAAAAGAAATACCGTCATTTATCTTCAGATAATTTATATATTTGTTTAATATAATTTTAATTTATATAACATTTTTTGTGTCTTTGATAATTTAATAATTTATTGTTATAAATTAAGTTTAATAATTTATTGTTTTGTTTAATAATTTATTGTTGTGAACTTTTTATAAACAATTTGGTATTCAATATTAATTTCAATTTTAATGGGAAGAATTTAACTTATTTTTTTAATAAGACAATTATATAGTTCATTGTGTTTCTTTAGTAAATTATATTTATACATTATCAAACTAGAGAAAATTTGAAAAAAAAAATATATTATACAGTGATAGTTTTATATCTACATAATATATATTTTTAAATATTTGATGATTACTATTATAAATGTAAACTACATAAAAATTTTCACTTTAGATTTCAATGGAAAATAAACTGAATTATATATCATATAATTTAGATAGAATTTATTTCTATATATGTAAATGAAAAAATATAAACATAGTTTATTGCATATAGTCATTTATTAGTACTTGAATACACTGATTTGTTTTAATTATAAAAGGATAATAAACAAACTTGAAAAATGTATATATATAAGAAAAATGGAGGGCAAAATGTAAAAAAATATGTCAACATAGAAGTTTTGGAAACGCTTGATTAATGATTAGTTTGTTTCGTAGTTCCAATATTCCCATAGAATGGACATCTAGATTCCATCATTGTTTTGCAATAAGATATGATGTTTGGTTATATTATGTTTGTTTTGTAGGAATGCAGTCCATTAATGACATCTTTGCCCATCGTTAATTTTCACTATTTACATTTTTATTTCTTAAAATAAATTAATGTATTTATACACTAATAAATGATCTTATGTAATTATATATATTTATATTTTACATTTAAATATAACATAAGTTTAGTTAAAACTGAATTAACATTTAACATTAAATATTTGATAAAAATCTTGAACTAATATAAATTAATTTGTTGTACAAAATAACATATAAACACTGGTATAAATTAAATTCATATATAAATATAATATTAAATTAATAAAAACCAAAACGTATGTGATATAAATTTCAATTATATTAAACTAATACATAAATTACCTAGAGTAATAATAAGGACATTATTGGTATAACACATAATTTTAAGACATTTCTATACCCAAATCTTCAAAACAAACATAGTTATCTAAATATTCTCATTTATTGTTATAAATTATTCCTTCAAAATAAAGACAATTATCTAAAATGTCAAACATCTATATTTTTAGCTATCTATAATTTCAAGCACCCGAAGATTTTGGTTATGAAGATTTAAAAAACAAGCAGCTCCTAAAAACTCTTGAAATACCTCCTATATGGGCGTCGTAATAATGCTCATCCAAAATGCATGGATATCCATCAAAAGATAGATAATCTAAATGTAGGGTCGGTTTTCGACTCGAATCACTCCAAGGCCTTCTGCTCGATTAGATATTTATTTTTTTAAAACTTACAAAATGATGAGCCAATGACCGATCGCGATCGATCGATTCATCGATCATTTATTTATATATATATTTAAATATTTATTTAATTAATTATTTAATATTTATAATTATTATTTTATTATTATTTAATATATTTTCAGAAAATCTTTTTAGTTTTTTATTTTTTTTTAATTATTATTATTATTTAACACGTGTCAATGAGGAATTAAGAGATATCTTGCATTATATTCTCACTGATATATATAAGTCAAGTACAAACTGATTACTAACAACCAAATAACCAAGTTAACAGACTAACAAACTGAGCAATATATGTAATACTCCCCCTCAAGTTGGAGAGTGCAGATTGGCAACTCCTAACTTGGATAAAAAAGAGGAGAGAGTAGAGTAGGGTAAAGCTTTAGTGAACATATCAGCTAGTTGTAAATTTGAGCGGATAGGAAGTAGTTTCAAGGATCCATCATTTATCTTGTCGCGAACGAAATGGCAGTCAATTTCAATGTGCTTTGTCCTTTCATGAAATGTTGGATTGGTGGCGATGGCGATAGCAGCTTGATTATCACAAAGATCTGATAGCGGTTGTGGGCGTGACTTTAAAGTCGAGTCGTAGTGTTGTTGAATCCACAAGAGTTCACTAAGAATCGTGGCTAACCTCTCATGTATTCAAATTTCTGCAGAGAGAGCGAGAGACGGTAGCTTGCTTCTTTGTTTTCCATGATATTAAGGTTTCTCCCATGAAGACACAGAACCCAGTGACAGAGCGACGAGTGTCTACACAAGCGCCCCAATCGGCATCCACAAAGGCTTTAATTTGAAAATGAGAAACGGCTTTGAGATATATACCTTGGCCCGGAGCACGTTTCAAATACTTTAAAAGGTGGAACACAGCGTGTAGATGTGTGGAAGTTGGTTGCTGAAGGAATTGACTGAGTCTATGGACTGTAAAGCAAATGTCCGGTCTCGAGATCTGCAGATATAGGAGGCGTCCGACTAGCCTTCGATAGAGTAGTAGCATCGCCAAGGACAAGGCTTCACCATCGACTTTGATAGCCGCACATTTGGGTCCATGGGACATTGTGTAGCTTAGCGCCGAGAGACCGAGATCTTCTAGCAAAATTGTAGGCAATATTTATACTGGGACAAGTAAAAACACTGCTTTGACCTTGCTAATTCGAGACCAAGAAAGTACTTGGTTTGGACCTAGATCCTTGAGAAGAAAGTAAGATTTTAACATGGACTTTACACGAGAGATATTAGTAGTAGATGGCCCATCACTAAGATGTCATCAACGTAAACAAGTAAAGCGATAAATTGATCACCATGTCCGCAGTAAACAGAGAGATAATCGATTTTGATCGAGTGAACCCATTCGAGTAAAATGGTAGAGAATTTTGTGAACCATTGACGTGAAGCTCGCTTTAGGCCATAAATGGATTTATTTAATCTGCAAAGCAAGTTGCTCCCCGATTGGAGACCTTATAACCCAATGGTAAGGACATGTAAACTTCTTCAAATAAGTCTCCATTTAAAAGGCATTATTAACATCCATTTGAGCTAATTCCCAATGAAAAGAGATGGCTAAGGTGAGAAACACTTTTACCGTTACTAGTTTGGCAACCGGTGAAAAGGTCTCAAGGTAATCAATTCTTCTTGCATTGATTAAAACCGCGTGCCACCAATCGAGCCTTGTATCATCCACCTGCTCCATCGGACTTATATTTGACACTTGGTGAGACCCATTTACATCGCCAATGGTATGGTGTCCGGGGTGGTAAGGAACAACAGTCCAAGTGTTTAACCTCTCCATGGCACGAGTTCTTCATCCATGCAGACTTCGCCAACGAGGAACTTCACGAACTTGATGGAAGAAGGATGGTTCATATTCGTGCCTACATTCAAAGTAAAATTCTTGTATCTTTGGAGTGAAAGAAGAGTAAGAGACATACTTCTCTCGAGAGAGAATGCGCTTAGAGTGTGAATGGCGAACATCCGCAAGTAAATTACAGCGGAAATCCTTTAGATAAGAAGGAGGATGACGCCATGCGATCGACCTTCGTGGAGAAGGTTCACGAGTTGGGCGGTTGGAGGTGTCGAGCCCGATTGTTCGTAAGTGTGTCGTGGGACACTCGAACAATGTGGTGATATAATTGTACTCGAGAATCATCCGCTTGGACGGGAAGATCGACAAAGCCAAAGAAACGGCTTGGACTGAGAAGGAGGACAAATTCGGCTAAGAAGTCATCGTGAGGATGTTGATCGGTTTGAATGGTCCGAAAGGAAACAGATCTTCAAAAAAGAAAACATCCCTTGAAATAAAAAGCAAGCGATGCTTCGTAATATCATATAATCGGTACCACTTTCACACCGTAAGGATATCCCATGAAGACACATGGTCCGCTCGCTCGGGGTCGAATTTGGACTGCTTTCTGAGACAATGTGGAGGCATATGCAAGGCAACCAAAAGTATGCGTAGTGCGAATAGTTCACATCTTTGTTAAACAACACAGTGAATGGAGATTTATCTTTTAAGAGAGTCATCGGTGTTCGATTAATAAGATGTGCAGCAACAAGAATGCATTCTCCCCAGAACATCTTAGGTACTTTAGATTGAAACATGAGTGCTCGAGCAACACCAAAAGGTGCTTTGGTGTTTACGTTCGACAACAGAGCACTGCTGAGGTGTGTGTACACAAGAGTATTGGTGGATAGTGCGTTAGAGGCGAAATATTCAGTAAATGTCAATTCAGGTGCATTGTCTGAGCGGAAACATTTTATGACCTTCGAAAATTGAGTCTCAATCAATTTGAAAAAACGTGGAACAATGTGTAAAACATCATTTCTATGCTTCATTAAGAAAATCCAGGTGTATCTGGAGTGATCATCTACAATGGTAAGAAAGTAAGACTCCCAAAGATGTGTGGGACTTTAAATGGGCCCCAAATATCACAATGAACCAAGTCGAAAACATTTTTTCACTACATGATTCATGAAGGAAAAGACAATCGCTTTTGCTTTGCAAGGGACAAATATGACAGACTCTATTCTTGGAAGAAACAGGAACTCAGAAAATATCTTTTAAAACTTGAAGTCGCATACCAGAGGGGTGACCCATCCTTTTGTGCCATGTTTCGAATGATACATTGCATACTAAGGAAGAAACAGGCCTGTAATTTGAATGAATCAAGTAGAGACCTGTATGAAGGTCAACCTTCTTAATCATCCTCAACCGTGACTTGTCCTGAATGAAGCATTTATCGCCGAGAAATTTAATGTAATAACGGTTGTCCTTTAAAAAGTATACCGACGAATGTAAGATTATATGAAAATGAGGGAACGAATAAAACATTCACCAATCGAACATCACCTCAGCAGACATATGTCTCCCATGTAATTCAACTGGAATGCTAGACTTTGTAGGCAAGACCACCGCCATATGAGATACAGGGACGCAAGTTCGAAAATTGAGATCTTTCATAGCATATGTGACTTGAGGCACCTAATCAACGACCCATGTATGACACGCAGACTTGTATTAATGCAGAGATTTTGTTAGAAGAACAAATACCGCAACATGGTGGACCTCAGTAGGTGGTTGATCGACAACCTTGGATACATTTAAGTGAGACCGGAGCGCATCCATAAGTTGAGAATATCGTGAATGGCTTAGGCGGCAAAAAAATCGGTTTGATTTTGTCCAACATCACCATTCGATCGTGCGGTGGTTGTAGAAACGCGCTGAGCCTTATTTTGATTAGGTCGATAGCCGCGAGGTATCCGTGGAGTTTGTAACAACGATCAATCAGTATGACCACGGATTCCGCAATGACCGCAAATGGGCCTCTGTCATTCCGTCTTTCTTTTCGATCGATCTCCATTTCTTTTAGTTGTGTTCCGAGGAAGCCAAAGAATTCACTGGATTCTATCTGAGTACTCACAGAGCCTAGTGATCTTTGGTGTTCTTCCGAATAACAAGGAAAAGACCTTGTTGATGGGCGGTAAAGGGTTAATCAACAAAATTTGTGCTCTAATTGCGGAAAAGGAATCGCTTCGCACCCATTAGAAAGGTCATTACAAACTCCGAATCAAGAAACTCAATTAAGGTCTTCAAACCTTCTCCCGAGCATTTATCAAGAGGTCGATACTCAACCAATTCTTGCCAAATAGCAGAAATTCGTGCGTAGTAGGCTTCGACTGATGATGTACCTTGATTTGTCGTCACCAGGTTCTTACGGAGTTGATAGATTCTGGGGCCGCTAATTTGACGATAGCGTTCCTTCAATTCATCCCAAAGATCTTTGACACAACCGGTGTATACGATGCTTGCTGCGATTTCTTTAGATATGGAATTGAGTATCCATGATGCTATAATATCGTTGTTGCATTGCCAGACTGAAAGTAAGGTTCCTTCAGGACGCGCGATCATACCGTTTATAAACCCTAACTTGTTTTTGCCAGATAAAGCCAATGTCATAGCCTTGCTCCAAGAGATATAGTTTCCGGCACCAAGAAGCGGTTGTGTTACCAAGACAGCCGTCGGTGTTATTGATGGGTGAAGAATATAGGGACTCAATTGACTTTCATACCCAGAAGGATCCATGGTAGGGAGACCTTCTCCGAATCAAGACGATATAAACCGTAAGGCGTAAGGAAGAAGAAGAGGCAGACGATCTTGCGGTCGAAAGAAAACGAAAGAAAACGAAAAAAAAAGGAAGAATTTCACCGTCAAACTTGACACGCACGAGGACTTGTGCTCTGATACCATAACACGTGTCAATGAGGAATTAAGAGATATCTTGCATTATATTCTCACTGATATATATAAGTCAAGTACAAACTGATTACTAACAACCAAATAACCAAGTTAACAGACTAACAAACTGAGCAATATATGTAATATTATTATTATATATATATATATATATTTTTTAAATAATCGAATTGGTTCGTTGGTTTTGTGTGAAGCACAAAACCGACTTCGAATTTAAACAAATATAATCGACCGACCGCCTTCTGCCTTGGGCTTGGTCGAGTCGATTTTTGGTGTTTTTTTGCTCACCCCTATCTAAATGTTTATACCATGAAAATATTGGATTTCTACCAAACAAACCGCTCTTTATAATTCTAAAAACTGACAACTTTATTTGTTTAATATATTTTTTAGATCAAAATGCTAACACAAACACACTCACTAAATTATATTAAAGTAGGCTCATAGCTTTACATCATACTTTGGGTTTTTTAATTATATATATTAAAATAAACATTTTGAAAGTAAGACCGATAGCATAGTTAAAATTGCCAAAATGTTTTTTAACTCAACAATATTTGAAAATAGATAAACTAAAAAAATGGATAAAGAGATTCAAACCTATCACATTTTGGTCAAAATTATAATGTTTTTGTCAACTTCACAGTACTAGAATTTAAGTCAATCAAAAAAATTACCCCATTGAGTTATGCTTCAAAATTTTAAAATTTAAATAATTATTATTCTGCGATGTAAAATTGAATTACAAATATATTATCGAATTGGTTGAAAAAAAAAAAAAGAAAACAATTTAGAACGACTTTTGAAAAATAAGTTCAGAATCCGAGACTTCAGAAAAATACTATTTTTTTAGAAAAAAAGGCTGAGACATACGTTTCAAAATTAATACGAAAATCGATTTCTTTTCAAAACAGCATCTTAAAATTCAAAAAATTCAATATAGAAAAAGCAACGGTGGACCGTGATCCGACTGCAAATCCAACGGTCAAGAAAATAGCGTCTTTTGAAAGCCAGTAGTCGCTTACCCTATAAACCCTTGTCCTCAACTCTCAACCCATTTTAACCTAAATCGCCGATTCCTTCCTCTCGTTCAGCTTCTCCATTCGACACATTCTAATGGTGAGTACTCTTTCTCACTCTTACTTCGATCATCTGTTTTCGATCCGATTACTTTTCTGAATATCCGTTAATTTTTGTTCGTTTCTTCCAATTTCTGCTGAATTTCGCAGGCTTTGCCGAACCAGAAGACTGTTGATTATCCGAGTTTCAAGCTCGTGATTGTTGGCGATGGTGGCACTGGTATTTCCTTGTTTCTGAGTTTTCTTTTACAATAATTGTCTGCTGCGGCATCTTGTTCTATGTATCAGATCGTGAGATGTGGTTATTCAGTGGATGCATTAGGGAGAAATGGTCATTGTTCTAGTCGTCATTTTCTTGAATTGATGCGGAATGGAAGAAACTTGTTTTATAATTCCTGAGGTGATGAAGTACTGGAGAGTAACAATTGACCGGCACACGGAAAAGAGAATGGGAGGGGGTCTCAAATCAACTATCAACCATAAAGCTTTAGCCGATCGTTGGGGACCAAATATAATCATATCAATACTAGTCTAACACTCACCTACTTTTCGAACTTAGGATCTCCGGTTCTGATAACATTTTAATTTACCAATCAACCCCCCCGATAGGTTGGGTTAGATTTAATTATATCAATTCTAGTTCAACAGGTGATAGAAGATCAAGCCCAATGTCATGGGGTTTTGTTTATTTAGTTTAATATGCTCATCCCTCTTTAGTTTCAAGGATATATGTTCTGCAAGATCTAAATGAGTTTAATTTAAACCACGAGTCTCTCTCGTGTCATTGACAGCATTGTCTCAGAAAGGTGGTCGCTTCTTTTCATGTGTTGTATGTTTGTCTTTCGCTCTCATACGTCTCTGGCACTTCCCTTAATGGGGGGCAGCTCTTAAAAGACGTGGCATTCTATTGAAATTGTAGATGCGAAACCCAGATATACAAATTAGAAGAAATAGAAAAGGAAGAAAAACATAAGAAGATATCATACATAGGGATGCAAGATGAATTATTTTCAATGCTTTTTTAAGACTTGATATTGAGTGCATAACTGACTTGTGTGTATATCTGTTGACCAGGGAAGACCACTTTTGTGAAGAGACATGTCACTGGGGAGTTTGAGAAGAAATATGAACGTACGCTTTTCAATTATTTGATGTTTTATTCTATTTGTACTGTTTTCTGGATGTTTTATTTTTGATTGTATTCATTCGTCCTTTTGTTGTTTTTATGAAATCAGCTACCATTGGCGTGGAGGTGCACCCATTGGACTTCTTCACAAACTGTGGAAAAATTAGATTTTACTGCTGGGACACTGCTGGGCAAGAGAAGTTTGGTGGTTTGCGTGATGGTTACTAGTAAGTTAAAGAGGAGAATGAGAGATTTGATTCTTTTGGATGTATTTTACGTGCTTCTGTATTCCCAGATAAACTTTGTTGATTTTTTCCCCTTTTCATTTCTGAAGTCTGTTCTGGTGATTATTTATCTTTCCTCTTAGGTAGGCCTTACATGTTTATTCTGAATTTGAATTGAAACTTTTGTAACTAATTGTCTAATAATCTTGTTGAATTTTCAATATTTTCTTGTACGCTAGATCTGATACATTCATTTATCTTGATACATTGGTTTTTTTTTTGTTATGATGTTCTAGATGTTTTCTTTTTCCCATGAGGGACTTGCATTTCCCCACATGGTCTTCTGAATCAAATTTCCTCCTGCTATCATCAAAATTTCTAATATAGTGTGTTTTCTCCATGATTGCAGCATTCATGGGCAATGTGCGATCATCATGTTTGACGTTACTGCCAGATTGACATACAAAAACGTTCCCACATGGCACCGTGATCTCTGCAGGTGAACATTTGTTTGTACATAATTTGTGGTATATGAGTTAATTGTTCCATTTCATTACTTACATTTGATAACTTCTTCATTATAAATCACAGGGTATGTGAAAACATTCCTATTGTTCTTTGTGGAAACAAGGTCGATGTGAAAAATAGGCAAGTTAAGGCCAAGCAAGTCACATTCCACAGGAAGAAGAACCTACAATACTATGAAATATCTGCGAAGAGTAACTACAACTTTGAGAAACCATTCTTGTACCTGGCAAGGAAGTTAGCTGGGTAAATTCAGTTGCCTGTTTGCTTTTACTGTTATCTTCAAAATATTTTTTCATTCATGACAAGTGGTTTTCTTTTCTTATGGTGGCTATACCTAGGGATGCGAACATTCATTTTGTGGAGTCCCCAGCCCTTGCACCTCCAGAAGTACAGATTGACTTGGCAGTCCAGCAACAGTAAGACCTTCTTACCACAACTCATAACAAATGAGAACAATTGACATTCTGTTGAGTAAACCACACTCATATATTGCTTGTTTTCTGCAGGCATGAAGCTGAGTTGGCACAGGCTGCTAGTCAACCTCTGCCAGACGACGATGATGATGCATTTGAGTAGGGACGCCGTTAGATCTTCTGGTGATGCTCTTTACCAGATATCTTTATTCTCTCCTTTTCCCCCCGAGTGATAATCTTGTTGTTAGGATGGACAGGAGGCCATAGGTGGGCTTGGATGGTGGGTATTGATAGAGATTTGAGTTTTGAAAACGTCAAGTTTTCCCGGAACAAAAAAAAGAATTTGGTGTTGATTTTTTTTTTTTGGCAAGTGAGTTGTGTATCAATTAATGTAACCGTGTGGATTAAATGTTACAGTATTTGAGTTGAGTTTATTCCTTTCAACTTTATTCTGCATTCTTGGGATTCTTCTGAGTTGAATGGTATATATGTTCTGTTCTGTTCTGTTCTGCTGGTATCTTGTAGAGGCATGACAAATATTAAATTGGTGTCAATTAATTGAAACGTCCTGAGTGTTTTATTGCAAGAAAATGCTGGATAAACGTCTTTTTATTTTTCTGAACAAATATTTTAGAGTAAATATTTGATACTTGTTTTGATAATTAGTTAGGGAGGTTGGGCAGCAGGAGAAAACTAAAATATTTAAAGAAGGTAAGACAAAAGGAGTCCAACAAAAATAGAACTTAACAAGTTAAGAGTCTAGCACATGAAATAACATTTAAAACATGATCTCAAAATATTCTCATGGTCTAGGAAACACAAACTATACATCCGACAAGGAAAAGAAAACTAAGTTTGGGTTCATGAGACCGGGTCGTTGTCGTCACTTGTTTTAAGGTTCTAAATCAACAAAGTAGACGGCTGAGTACCAAGTAAGCAACTCATTCACACTTAAATAAAGCTAGCAAGTACCAAGCAATCACCACAACTTGAACTCTTTCGAGACAACCAAAAGCACCACAACCTAAACTCTAAACTTTAAATTCTACCCTTGGCCTCATAACCTTGGTTGGCGAATGGCAGTGACGAAGGGGCACGTTCAAACATCCCTCAGGTTCGTCGGGAATCACCTATGAGCCCTCTCGTTGGATTAAGGGCCATGCCCAACCATCCGTGCTTGTCAGGGTAACGCCCTAAGCCATATCGTTCGTGCTTGTCGGGGTAACGCCCTAAGCCATCTTATCGAATGAAGGTTCTCGTCCAATCGCCCGTGCTCGTCGCGATAACGTCCCAGAGCCATCTCGTCGAATGGAAGATCTTGTCCAACTACCTATGCTCGTCAGGGTAACGCCCCTGAGCCATCCTTCTCGGATGGAGGACCTTGTTCAACCATCCCATCTCTGCTTTGTCAACCCGATCTGGGACCAACTAGGGAATCCTTGGGCCCCACCCCAAGGCCTAACTATGCCCCCATCACCTTTTCGACCACACTCGTCATACCCCTGACTCGTCCAACCCCATAACAGATCAAACATAAGCAAGCATAACAGTCCAAACAGTTTAGTCTCGCAAGAACAAGTAACTAACAAGGTTCCAAGGTAGGCTAGGTAATTCCGCATCCACACAAACATGCAACCACCATAATTCAGTCACTAATTAAATCACAAAAACAAGCTAACTCAAGGCAAATAAGAACTAGGCATTTACATGAAAGATTCTCCCTAGTTCAACACCACAACATAACACAAGAATTGATTTCAGTCTTGCAATCATATATAAGTTGTCAAGTATATACAATAAATTCTTCACTAATGAGTTTACTTGTCAAACCAAATGACTACTTACCTTTAGGTGAGATCACGAGTCTGCTACTCATTTCTAAGATTAGCACCCACTTTGCCTACAACAATTAATGAGATAATAGACTATTAACGTTGTTTAGGACTCATCATTAACATTCAAAATGAGCCATCGCCAACCCAAGTATAGGCAAAACTTAAGCATTGCACCTAGGGTCACACTTGGTCCAAATCACACTAAGGAAATGGCCCCACTCGACACCGAATAAACTTCAAAACTTAAAATGCTTACCCACACTCGCGTGCCAGCTACAACGAACAAAATTTTCGAATGCCGAACGAATCAACAGAGCTTTCAGCAAACACAGTCCCTTTCTATCTATGCTCACTGCCCTGCCCAAATGCACCAAACAACTCAAGTACATATGCCTCCCAAAGCTTAGAAGGTTGTATCCAAAGGTCATAACTAACCTCGACCTATAGTAATTCACAAGCCCAAAGTATAGGACACATGAATCCAAAGTGAACGGTACATACCCAATAGATGGACCGAGCTTCCAAGTGGCAGAAGGCTTTGCCATCGGCTAACAATCCCGAACACTAGTTGAAAGAAATGGCCCAAGAAGCCCTCAACAAAGCTACTCGCACAATCTAGCCTTCACTGCCCTATTTAAATGAAAACGTGCACCACCCATTAGCAAAATAAGGGAACGAAACAAAGTGGAGAAAAAAAAGGAAGGGTTTCGGGTCTGTTGGTGATAAGAAAAAGAGAGGGGTCAACGACGTTTCGTGAGGCCTTGTTGGATAGCTCGTAGCTCACAGCGACGCACACGTTCGGTTCCGACGCGAATTAAGGGAGATGGCGGTACAATGGTGGTTGGTTGTTGCCAACGAAACAAACAAACTAAAAAAAAAGGAGAATGGGTTTGGGGCTCACTGGCGCGAGCAATTTGACGGTTGGGGACTCGCTGATGCATAAGGACTGAAGGGACGTCCAGAAGCTCGTCAGTACTCACGGACATGAGGGTGGTCGACCTCGGTTCGACGAGGAAAGGGAAGAGGGATGAAGAGCTTGGCGAAGTTGGTCTTTCGGCTAGGTAGGCTTACGGGGAGACAACAACAGACGAGGGGATTCAAAGGAGGCGATGACGGCGACGGGAGTGAGGAAGTCGAAGGAGGAGGCAACGTGGCATGAAAGAGGTTGACTGATACGAATCCTACCATGATATTCAAAACTAGAGAAAAACTTTCAAATGAAGTTGAATTAAATATTGTCTAACTTCATTCATGAAGAACTAAAGATGCATTTAATGAACTTAAGTGCAATAAATGTTTCATTAAAAACAAGCCAAGCTTCATTTATGCAACAAGTTTCAAAATAAATCAAGTGAAACTTCATTAATGTATCAGAGATTACAAAGACTTTTAAGACAACCAATTGACTTAAATCTTATATTTATTGCTATTTTTATGTAATTTTCAATTTTAAAGTTTTGTTTTAAATGATTTGAGTTAAAATTTAGCTATAGACATTATGGTATTGATGGGATGAAAGTTACAACCTTTCAATTGACCATAGGTTACTCTAGGGTTGATTTTGAGGCTATATAATACCATGTAACTTGTATTTTTGAAGAAGAGAAATCTTTTGAAATGTAATCAAAAGGTGACTTTGAGCTTTATTATAGCCTAGAGCTATTTTCTTTGCAATTCTATGTAAATTAGGTTGTATGCTTAGAATCATTCAAGCTTAACTTGATCAATATTGCTTGTGAAATGATTCGAATCTCATACAAATTTCTTGCCTTGAATGTTTGATCAATAAGATAATTGATTTTACTTTCTTGAGTTGATTTTCAAAATTTGTTTTGGGGTTTTTGAGATTAAGTTCTAAAGGTCTTGTTTTTTTAGCAAGATTGTTAGATCCAATTGTCAAAGATTATTTAACATTTTTGACATAAGAATTTTTGGCTTCTTTGATTTCATTTTGATTTTGGGTATTTGGATTTGTGATCTAAAAGTCTTGTTCTTCAACGAGATTGTTACATTTTAATTTCCTCTTTGATTTCATGTCATTGGCGTTCGACTGAGGAAGTGGAAAGGAGAAAAGAAAAAAAAAAAAAAGAAAGGGAAAAGAAGAAAGAAAAGGAAAGAGAGGAAAAAGAAAAGAAAAGGAAGAGGGGGGAAGGCTTACCAGAATGCCTTTGATCGACGAATGGATTGTCCTCCTTTGACTAGACGTGTAGCGTAGAATAAGACGATGATGAAAGGGGTTGCACTTTCATGATTAAGAATGACCTGAAATAAATAGACCAAAACTAGGTCAGACCAGGTCCTCTTTAAAATTCCAAAACACACATTTGCTCTGAAAATTCTTGAATCTCCAAAGTTTAGCTCAAAACACTAACTATTCCAGTACAAAATAGAACTCAAATAACCCAAAATAATTAACTTGAGCATAACTGATCAAACCGAACATCACAAAAGTTCCAAAAATAAGGTGGAATTTACGTTTATGAAATAATATTGATAAATATTTGCTTTCTCTATGTTTGAAAAGATTAAATTATAAGAGTCTGTTTGGCCCACTGGTTATTATAAGTTGTGTTATAGTAACCTGTAAAATTCTCTACACGCCAAACACAGACTATTATAACCTCAGACTATACTACTCTGCATTTTAAATAATATTATATGTTTCACACATTATAATAACCCACAAACTATTATAACCCCCTTGTGATTATAACTCACTCAGCGCCCCAAACAACCCCTAATAGATTATACTACATTTTCTTTATCATTAGTTGTAATCAAAAGGCAAGATCAAATTACAAATATATTTTCAAAAAAAAAAAAAAATACTTGTCATAGTTAAAAAAAAAGATTAAACTTTCATGTAGAGATTTGAACTTCATTAGTTTTGATTGTGATTACTATTAAGAGATGTATTAAACATGAATTTGAAAATGAAAGGAGAAATTGTTATTTAACAAAAGAGATTTATTATAATCACAAGTTTTAAATAAAACAACAAACCACCATTTTCCTTGGCAAGCATATAAATCTTTTTGAAACTATTTTTTTAAAAAATATAGAATCATTTTTCAAGAACTCTATAACCATGAGAATAGTATTTATAAACTTAATTTTCAAAAATAAAAACTATAAACAAACCAATTATAAGGGCTTAAATTATATTAAAGTAAGTTTATAACTTAGTTTTGTTTTTATTTTTTAAAGCAGATATATTAAAATAAACATTTTGCAAGTAGGACCGTACTAGTAGAAATACCAAGGGGGCGTTTGGCTTCCTGAGTTGAGTTGAGTTGAGTTGGGTTTTAAACCCAATTCACCGTTTGACCTATGGATAAACTAACTCAACTCAACTCTACCGAATTAGGATTTAACTTCACCGACTTGTATAGTAACCCTATTAATATATTTTATCACCACTTCTCCAACAACCGACGACCACTCCCGCGATTGGTAACCACCTTCGGCGACCATTTCTGGCGACCGACGACCACTTCTGACGACCAAAAACCTCCTCCAATAACCATCTCCGGCGACATGGGACAATTTTTTACGGTCGAAAATCACCTCCGACGACCATCTCTGACGATCGGTGACCATCTCTGACGATCGATTACCATCTCTGACTACCGATGACCACCTTTGACGACCGACAACCTTCTCTGACAACCACTGTCGGCGACCTTCACTACCGACGACCATATGCGATAATTGACGATCACTGTTGACTAACTTGTATGACGATTTACAACAATCGTTGATGACCTTATCTAGCAACCAGTAGTATCTTCAACGACGAGTATCACCAAAAATAATTTTCAACGACTGACGACATTCTCATGGTTCAAAATAATACGAACTGCATATGTACTTAGTTAGTCTTACTCTCTACTCCAACAATTTTTTTTCGAACTTACAAAACAATGCTACTATTAGATTATATTTATTGCATTAGATTCTATTTTATCTTATATCACTCCTATAAATTGGTTCTTTAGGTTTGTATTTTATTAAGTCAAATAATACACAATGTAAACCATTACTGTCTTTGTGTTCTCTCTTTTCCCTTTAGGTTATGCTCTCTTTATCAAGTAAGTTTAGATCTTTTTTTAGTATATCAACAATTGAGGGTGATGAGATTCGAACACATGACCTCTTGATCATGAGTCATACTTGATGTTAGTTGAACTATACTTTTAAGAACTTATGGCTTTAGAAAAATATTATTATTATTTTTTTAAATAGCACCACATTGAGACAAAACCGTTTCAAAATTAATACGAAGATCGATCTCTTCAAAACAGTATCTCAAAATTCAAAAATCTCAAAAGATTCAAATCAATGAAGAAAAAGCAACGGTGGAGCGTGACCCGACTGCAAATCCAACGGTCAAGAAAATAGCGTCTGTTGAAAGCCAGTAGTCGCTTACCCTATAAACCCTCGTCCTCAACCCTCATCCCATTTTAACCTAAATCGCCGATTCCTTCCTCTCGTTCCGCTTCTCATTCGACGTATTCTAATGGTGAGTACTCTCTCTCACTCTCACTTCGATCATCTGTTTTCGATCCGGTTACTTTTCTGAATATCTCTTGATTTTTTTTCGTTGCTTCCAATTTCTGCTGTATTTCGCAGGCTTTGCCGAACCAGAAGACTGTTGATTATCCGAGTTTCAAGCTTGTGATTGTTGGCGATGGTGGCACTGGTATGTTCTGTTTTCTTAGTTTTCTTTTAGAAAAATAGTTTGTTGCGATCGCTGTATCATATATTATGGTGATAGGAATAATACTATTTCGCTGTATCTTCTTAGTACTAGTTTGAGCTTGGAGTGAGAAGAAGAGAGCTTTGAACTTGAAATTATGTTAATGGCGTGTGATTTGAACAAAGATTGCCTGGGGATTGGATTCTTGTTCTAAGAAGAAAATTTGTCTTTGATTTGTTAGGGTTTTAAATTTTGATTAGAAATCGAAACTCGAAAGGTATTAAAGATAAATTCTTTTAAATGCATTACAACCCACATAAACCTCCTTATCTCTTTGGCTGTGATAATTTAAGCAGGAAATTCGTCCTTCATTATTGTTTGATGTTTGCTATAAAAACTTGAAAATCCATGACATTGCCTTGTAATTGAGGATGTTAAAAAGGCAACTTGCACACTAATAGAAGAAAGGAATAAAGAAAGAAAAGAGATTCACGAATTAGATTACTGGATCTTGTTAACCCAGGTAGATGTCCTTTGCTGTATTGTTTCTGTTTGAAGGATCTTCCTTAGTCATGATGGATCCTTCTAATACTTGATAAGACTTGAAATTATGAGTATGTATGACTGAATTGATTATGTTTTGTTGTGCAGGAAAAACAACTTTTGTGAAAAGACATGTCACGGGGGAGTTTGAAAAGAAATACGAACGTAAGCATTTTTGCAAATTTTTTTCCATTTTGTGGTATATTCATTGAACCACCTAGGGTTTTCTTTAAAATAAACAATCAACTTATCGTTATGATTTTATCATTCCATTGTTTCTTATGAACTTTAGCAACCATTGGCGTGGAGGTGCACCCATTGGACTTCTTCACAAACTGTGGAAAAATTAGATTCTACTGCTGGGACACTGCAGGGCAGGAGAAGTTTGGTGGTTTACGGGATGGCTACTAGTAAGTTAAAGAATGAGGCCTTTTATTCTTTCGGATATATTTTATATGCTCCCAAATTCTATATTCCCAGTTATACTCTGTCGAACAATTTCCTCGTTTCTGGAGGG
This sequence comes from Trichosanthes cucumerina, assembly GCA_036507285.1. NCBI lineage: Eukaryota > Viridiplantae > Streptophyta > Magnoliopsida > Cucurbitales > Cucurbitaceae > Trichosanthes > Trichosanthes cucumerina. The sequence continues at coordinate 66,004,797 of CM071843.1, read as the reverse complement.
AGTCTCTTTCGATAATCATTTTCCCTCTTAAGTAGGCCTCTGCCTTTTAGTCTGAACATGAACTGAGAAACTTACGAAACCAATTGTATCTTATTCCACTTGTAATATTGTTGAATTTTCATTATTCTTCTTGTAAATTTGATCTGATAGATTATTTTATCTTGATGACCGTTTTGGGTATGCTTTGAGTCTTGTTATGGTGTGGTTTTAGTTTTCATGGACTTTCTTTTCCCTTCATTTCTCTTTTGATTTGATTTCTGCGTTATCGTTGAAAGTCCTAATTTTGTGTCTTTATCCATTATTGCAGCATCCATGGGCAATGTGCAATCATCATGTTCGATGTTACTGCCAGATTGACATACAAAAATGTTCCTACATGGCACCGTGATCTTTGCAGGTGATTTAATAGTTTGTACACTACTCTTGCATTTGAATGAATTGTTACATTGTCATGGCACCCTCCTGGAAGTTGCTTATCATTTGATGTTGCAGGGTGTGTGAGAACATTCCTATCGTTCTTTGTGGAAACAAGGTCGATGTGAAAAACAGGCAGGTTAAGGCAAAGCAAGTCACGTTCCACAGGAAGAAGAATCTACAGTATTATGAAATTTCTGCAAAGAGTAACTACAACTTCGAAAAGCCATTCCTGTACTTGGCCAGGAAGTTAGCTGGGTAAATCCGGATCCCTGTTTGAAATTCTTTTTTCTTCAATATTGGAGCTTCATGGAAATTGACTTCCTTATCTTAATGGTGATCCAGGGATGCGAACATTCATTTCGTGGAGTCTCCAGCGCTTGCTCCTCCTGAAGTACAAATTGACTTGGCTATCCAGCAACAGTAAGACCACCTTATCACAACTCGCAACCAATGAACCATTGAAATTCTTTTGAGTAATCCACTGACATTCATATATTTTGCTTGTTTTCTGCAGGCATGAAGCCGAGTTGTTAGCAGCTGCCAGTCAGCCTCTTCCTGATGATGACGACGACGCTTTCGAGTAAAAATGATCAATCATCTGGTGACTATGCTCTTTGCATATCTATTTTCTCCTTTTCTCCCCGAGTGAGATTTTTCTCCTTGCTAGGATTAACAGAAGGGAAATAGGTGGGCAGGGTGTGGCTGAGAATTGAGGCTTGAATTTTGAAAACGTTATTTTTCCCCCGGGATAAAAAGATTGTGGTGGTAGTAGGGGTTGGTTTCTGTTAGTGAGTCTCTATTGATTAATAGAGCCACATGGCCTCCGATGAAAGTTCCATTATGCAGAATTTCTCTATCGAGTGTTCCACTATTTGATTTGTGTTCGTTGTCCCCTTTCTTCTTCCCCACAACGTCCATTGGACTTTGATTTATGTGTTTATCTGTATTTTCTTCAATGAGTAAATAACGTTACATAAAAAAAAATGTTGCTATTAGCGACTAAAGGTGGCATTTGAAGCACCATTTTGAATCGAATCTCTTAGAATTGGAGCCCCGAAGATGTGTTTGGAACTCCTTGTTGGGTTTATATGGTTTTGAAATTCATATCCGAAACGTTGTTTGAGTCATTTGTTCAAAACTCAATGGGATACATACAACTCCTTGGTTTCGAACAGTGCACTCCAAACTCTCAAATAGGTGCTTTCATTTCAATTTGAACTACTTGTGTTATTTTAAATCCCATCTTTTCAAGCCACCTATAAAGAGAGTATAATGAGCTATGAATGTCTGGTTTCTTTTAAGTTCAGAGTATATGGAGGGAGAGAGAAATCTTTTAGGCCCAAAATTGAGCCTATAAGAATTGATTTGTTATCTACTTTTTTTTGAAAAACCAACTAAAAGTATTTTAAAAATTGTTTTTTTTTTAAAAATTGGTTAAGAATTCAAATCTTTTTCAAGAGAATTGATGGAAAGATAAATACAATTTTCAAAAATAAAAAATCAAATAGTAGTCTAATAGTTCAAAGTAGAAAATTAGTGTTATTCATTAATTATATTTGGAAGGGTTATTTTGATCGAAATTTGTGGACTGTATTTCATTTTTTAGGAGTCTAATATGTTAGATGCAAAATTAACCTTGATGATAGAATATTTTACCCAAAAATTTTCTTTAAAAAAAGTTGTTCAAACATTCGTGGATGGTCTAAATGATACGCATTCAATCACAACTATATATAAAAAAGACATTCAAATACTTCAAAAATCCTGCCCAATCCTAGGAGGGTTCTTCAACTTGGGCCTAACCCATACATGACCTGGGTGGATAGCCATTTCTAGTGGGCCAAGTGGCCCAATGTAACAGCAGGAAGTCCCAGTTCTTCCACCCAAATTAAATCATTTCTTCCCGCTCTCAATGACGACTTGATCCTTGGATCAAATTTAAGCTGAAAATGCAGTCACAAAGTCAGTTTTTCATAAGTGACTGGTGTCAAAGAAATGCAACATTTCAAGCAGTTAAATTAGTGCCAAACTTTGAACTTTAAGTCGATATTCGAAACATGCTAAATTACCCTTATATATAAAAGCTTAAGTTAATAAGTTACTTGCATCATCAAGTTGATTAGATAATTGTACACGATACAAGCAAGCGTGTCCCTCATTCGGTCTCCGTTGTTGCAAAACCAAGTGGGTGCCTTTCAATTCTTCCTTAGGACTTGTCTTTGTCCATGTCGGTCTCAAAAAAACACTCCCCCATTTAACTTGGACTATGCCTCTACGAGAATCCATTAATCATATTCTCTGTTATCTCTTTTCCTAAAAGAAAATCCTCACAGTAACAAAGGATTAAAACATCAATCTCAACCAAAAGTAATGCATGTGAGAAGTGGCATTGGCAGCTCGCCGGCATGTCTAGGAAATGTGGGGCGGCTTTTAAAACGACACTGTCCACTGTTCCAATGCTCTCTTGAATGGGGAGCGGCGGGGCCTGGTTTTGTTCCTAAGAATGAACACAATTTAACCTCCAAGAAACACCCAAAGATCGAGTGGCTTTTTCAGTGTTGGTGGGTAGTTTCATTGGGCCCAAATTGCTCGATCCATTAACCCTCAGCCCCCACTCTCTCATTCTCGAAAAATTATTAGACCACCACAATGTGACTGATAGTTTTGTACCGTTGATTATAGGAGAGAAACTGCAAAGTAATTCGATTTTATATTCAAGGGTTATTAGAGGATATATACACATCCAACGGTTTTGATGTTGTTGAATGATTTTTTGGGTAAGATATACTTTTGGTCTATGTAGTTGTAGATTAGTATCTATTTGGTCTTTAAAGTTTTAAAAGCAAGGCTTTTGGTCACTTAAGTTTAAAAAATGGTTCTAAATAGTTTATAAGTTCATTTGAGTATTAGTTGACTAAGGGTAAAGTAGTTAGATTAATGAGTATATTATGTCGATTTAGGAAAAAAAATAATAACTTGATAACATTTTTTTATGACGTGGACGGTCTTTCTCTCCTCTTTTTCCTTCTTCCTCTCCTCTTCTCCGGCAATCCCATCATTGCAACCTCTTTCACGATCATTTTTCAAATGTCAGGTACTAAAAGTGTTACTTTTAAAACTCCAAAGACTAAATAGACACAAACTAAAATCTCATGAATCAAAAATATATTTTGCCCATAATTTTTTTTTTCCTTTTTTCTCCTCCAACACTCAGTCTCATCTCTATTTTTCTAGTTTTCCCTTTGAGCGTTTATGGAAAATGGGTTCTTTTTCCTTTGCAGAATTCTTGATTTGAAAAACATATATCTTCCCATCTCTGTTGCCAACAGACAGACTGCCACTTTCATGATACAAACCAATCTCAGATTCTGGTTCCTCTTCATTTAAAATGGAAACCAAAAGGGATGTCAAATTTATTAGCTTCAAACTCCCAACTTCTTTAAACCAATTTTCTTTTCATTAATGGTGGGAACAAAAAGAAAAAAAAGTGGGGAATTGTTAGTAATTAAAAAGACTGCGACTTTGCAGAATCCATTACACCCGATCATATGGAGTGAAGCTACAAAAAAAAAAAAAAAAAAAAAAATAAACCGAAAATGAATTTAGATGAAAAAAGAGGGAAAATTGGTAGGGTAAGGAAGCAATAGCATAATGAAGAAAGGAAAGGAAAATGGAAAGCAGGCTGTATTTCTATTTCATGTAAACTCCAAACAGGACATGTTCTGTAAAACCACCTTTGTTTCTCTTCACTAATACCATGAGAAGCATCCATTTGGAAAGCACCTGTCTTTGTCTCTCCCCATTTTTCCTCAATTCCTTTTGGTTTTTTGAGTGTTTGTTTCCCAAGAACAAAAAAAAAAAACAAATCTTCAATTATCAACCACTTGTAGGTTGGTTACTAGTTTCGTTGAAACAATCTAATCTAATTTGTATTTAGTCCTTACACCACTTTCTTTTTTATACTAACTTAAGCATTGGAGCATGTTGGAGAAAGCACGACACCGATGCGAGATAGTTATACTATGTTGATATAATTAAATTTACCATAATCTATCAACATAAACTTACTTTTGGGTTGATTGGTGATTAAAGAGAGTATTAGAGCAAGAAGTTCCGAGTTCAAACCCTCCTGTAAAGTTATTTCCTCCCCAATTAATATTGATTTTCACTTGCTTGACTTTTCTTCAAAATTTCAAGTCCACAAGTGAGAGAAAACGTTAAATTATGTTTGATATAATTAAACCTAAAAGTTTATGCTATACACCCATCAACCCAAAAGTTTAAAAGAGATCTCTCTTGTACATATGATCTGTCGTATTGACTAGATTTCGACATCAATAATGATGATGATTTTAAAACAAGAAATTGGTAATTCTTTTGCCATTGTCCTGTTTTTCCAACTTCAAATGCAAAACAAAGATGAGATGATTAGGTTTGTGTTTTGGTGTTTATTTTTCCATGTATGTATATCCATTTTGATTGTAAGTTACAGTGTCCTTGCTATTTCAAAACCTTCTCATTTTCCATGTCAACTCAATTCAAGTTTTTTTTTTTTTTTTTTTTTTTTTTTTTTTTTTTTGGGGCAAAGGCTAGTGAGTTAGTCAAAAGTACAAATGATTAAGAAAAAAAAGGACACTAAGACAGTTGGAAGATATAGACATAAATAGACAAAGATGGTTTTCAAGGAACAATTTCATATGCTATGGAAAAAAAAAAAAATTAGCACCATTTTTTGCTTGCTTTTCCTTTCTCCCTTTATGTGTTCTCTCTTACATTTTACTTCTCTAATATTGTGAAAATATTATTAAGCTACTAAAAGTAACTTCTTTCATGTATTTTCTATCTATTTTTTCATAGCATATTATATGTAGAATAGATTATAGAATACAGACAATCACTTAAAATTGATATGAAAATTACATTAAAAAGGGTCTTTTTTTTTTGGGTTTTTTTCATAGCATATTTATGAAGAAAGTTGGAAGAAGGAGAACCAGTGATGATGTTCATAGATGACAGTGAAAGCCTGAAATTCAGAGAGAGAGAGAGAGAGAGAGAGAGATTTTAATTTTTAACTGAAAAAGTGAAAACAGATAGAGGCTCGATTTCCAATGGAAGATGGTTTGGGAATAGTACGGATTAATGCATTTGTCTGTCTCTGTTTCTTTTTTTCTTTTTTCGTTTTTTTTTTTACCTTCATTTTCTTTCAAAATGTTATTATAAAAAAAAAAAAGAAAAACATTTATCAGTGTCAGAGTTTGTTATGTTTGGTGCAAAAAGACAACTTGTCATTCATTCTTATATGCATATTTCTCTCCATCTATTTTCCTCTTTTTCTTCTTCCATTCCCAATAATATCATTTTTTTTTTTTTTTCTTTCATGTTTTTGTCAAGTGGCAGCAAAACCCATTTCAAATATGCATATGAAAAGGCTAAAGGCAAAGTAAAAAGATTGTTTCATTTCTCTCTATATTTTTTTTGGATAGGTCATTTCTTATGATTCAATCTAGTTAAAGATATAATTTTGACTAAAACCTTAAGTCGTTTTTTATAACTATTTAGTTTTTGAAAATTATGTTTATTTTTCATAATTTCTGTTCATGTTCTCTATAATGATTTTCATCTTTCTTCATAAATCTTTTGAAATTTTAGCCAAATTTAAAAGACAAAAATAAGTTTTTAATTATTTTTTCTCTTAATTTTCAAAACTTAGCTTGATTTTTGAAAACATGAATATAAAGTAGATAAGAAAACATATAAATTTATTAATAAAAACAAGAAACTAAGTTCTCGTTTGATAACTATTTAGTTTTTGATTTTTGAAAATTATGTTTATTTTTTCACAACTTCTCTTCATCTTCTATACAATTAGTTTCGTCTTTATTGAAGTACCATTTAAGTTTCTAGCTAAATTTCAAAATTAAAAATAATTTTTTGAAAACTAATTTTTTTAGTTTTCAAAACTTAGTTTATTTTTTGAAATCATAGATATAAAGTACATAAGAAAACATAGAAACTCATTGGTAGATGTAGTATTTTTAAATTTAATTTTAAAAAACTAAATGATTATTAAACGGAGCCTAAATATAGTTATCAAACGAGGCCTTAGATATTTAAATTCCTTTATTTCCACATATTATTGAACCCAATTCTAGTCTAGAAATCAAAATCACATGCTACAAGCCTATAACTTTGTTCTCGTTAAAGTATATTGTGGATCATCAATTACAAAGGATAATAGCCAATTGGTTATGCTATTTCCAGCTTTGTAAGAGTTTTATTTTTTATTCAATTAAAATTTACAAAGGTTGAATTTGTCCTTAACACACTCTCAATGACAATAAGATCCCACTATATATATATTTTTTAATGTAGGATTTTATTTTACGTTGATAGAGAAATCCTGCGATTATTTAATAAAGGTAAGAGGACATAATGATCTTTATATTATATGTCTACCATTTTTAATGTTTTGAGTTTAACAAATATAGGAGTGAAGATTGAAATTGTTTAATAAAGGTAGGTTAAATTATAGAAAATGCCCTTAAACTTTAAAAAGTTTCAAAAATACCCCTGAACTTTAAAAAATGTTCAAAAATACCCTTGCCGTTAAGTTTTGGATGGTAACCGTTAAAGTTTTATTTCAAAAATACCCCTGAACTTTTAAAAAGTTTCAAAAATACCCATGGCCTTAAAAAACTTTTAAAAAAATATTTACCATTAAGTTTTGGATGAAAAATATTAAAATTTCATTTCAATAATACCCTTAACCTTTCAAAAAAGTTCAAAAATAGAAAAATAAAGGTAAGTTCAAAAATAGAAAAATAAAGGTATAAGCATATTGAGATTACTTAGATACTATTCATATTAACATATTTTATATCTAAGACTACTCCAAAAGTACTCGTTGTTAAAAAATATATTTTATATGTATCAATTTATTATATATACAATAAAAATTTATGCCAATTTCCTCAATTGCAATGTGATTTATATTATATGTTACCTTCAAAAAATAAATTTTTGTAACCAATACTTAGGGAAAGTTAATGTAATATAATGGTGATATTATTTGAGTAGAATCTTGATTAATATTGACTGATGTAATGAATGATTTGGAAGATAAAAAGATAAAAATCAAAGACAATGTTTAGGCCTAAACATTTGTTTTTCCCTTTGTAGGTCTGCCACTTTTTAAAAATTCACAATTAAAAGAGTAGTAGCTTTTTTAATTATTATTTTATATTTAATTAATAAATATCTTTTTGGCCCACTTGCTTTTCTAGCCCCTTCATGCCTACTGTTAATTAATTAATTAATTAATCATTTCTTTAATCTTCATAATTATTCAAAAATCTTTATTATCTTTTTGAATCCCTCGTGCTTTCTAAAGCTCAAAAAAGCTATCAACCATTTATCCAATTTTGATTTGACCAAATTATGACTTTGTTTTTATTAAGATTACATTAAATATTATTCGGTTAAACAAGACTTGCTTTTTGCTCAAAAATCTCTTTTTAAATAGGCCATGACAGTTCATTTTGATAAATTTTCATCTCAAAAAATTATTAAAAAAAAAATCATGAATGACAATAAAATTCGAAACCTTTGTGGATTATTATTTTATTTTATTTTTGTGAGAGACACAACCAATATAGCTGTTCTTTGATAATCGAAATATTATACCAAATATTTATATTTTCTTTGAGATAATCCTCTAAAATAAACCAATAATATTACTTTTTAAGACCAATAAATATATTATAAATTTTTTTTTTAAAAAATAATATTATATCAACCTAGGTAAGGAAAAAAAGGTTTGAACCTACCATTTAGAGAGAATAGACTATAGAGTTGTCTTAAATCGTGGAATATAATTGTGCCCATATGTTAACAATAAAGACATCATAAAGACATGGTTTTAACTATAATGATAAATGAGTATTAATTTAATATATTTCTATCATTATACATTTATTCATAAACAAAATAAATAAAAAAAGTATAATTTTAAATTTGACTTAAATCTCATGTAAATCAATTTAACTTTACTATTACATCAACAATGGTGAATTGTATAGAATGCGTAGGATTATTGAAAATTAACTTTACCAACTTGAGCATAGTTCTCCAGTAATTAAGATATATATCATCGATCAATAGACTAGAGATTCAAATTCCTCAAATTTTATGGATCCAACTAATAAAATGTTTTGTTAAGAAAAATCTAGTAATTGTATTTAAATCTTTATTTTATCATCTAAACCTACAAACATGAAGAATTTGATAATGAAAATTATTATTATATTTTACTTTATACCACTAAATTATTTTGAACATAAATAAGACAATCATTGATTTAAAAAAAAAAAGAAAGAAAAGAATTGTAGAATAATAATTGTGAGGAAATGAAGACAAAAAAAGAAAAAAACAATGATTGGGCGAAGAAGGGCAGTTAAGTAATAAGGAGAAAGAAAACAAGGATCTGCTGCAATCTGCCAAACCATTGAGTTGATGTAACTAAACACTTTCTGATTTCGACCTCTACACTCAATCATTAGATGACACGTGTCTTGACGTGATTTGACATGGTTCTTTCACTTCTCTTATTTACATTATTAAAAAAAAAATACATTAACTTATATAGTTATTTTTTATTCTCTGTCGCCATTTTCATTCCAAAAATACCCAAAACAAATTATATGTATTCCTTTTTTTAATTTAAATTACAAATTTAGTCTATAATCTCAAAACTTAAAAGAAATGTTTAAAAAGATTTTGAACTATCAATCTGATATGTAATAGATCTTTGAATTAATTTTTTTGTTTAATAAATATTTGATCTATATTCAATATTTTTTTTTAACTCACAAATTTACTAGACACAAAATTTAAAATCTAAGATTTTAGTCAATTTTTTTAAAATCAAATTTATCATAAACTTATTAGACACAAAATCAAAATTTCAGCGATGTGTTTGATACTTTAAAACTTTAGAGATTTATTAGACACAAAATTAAAAATTCGGGAGACTTATTAGACAATTTTAGAATTTAAGAACTTATTAGACATAAAGTTGAAAGTTTAGAGCCTAAATATGTAATTTAACTTTTTTAATTAAATAATTATGTGACATATTTATAAGAAGTGTTGGCTTATTTAACCTGATATGATAAAGGGATGTTAGAAAGAATTATCAAACTTAATCCTCCGCCGAGAAAGAAAATACTGTTGAACTTGATCCTAGTGTATGTGTGTATATATATATTTTGCACGATATTCATATATTGATAATTAGTATGTGATTAAGATGGAGATGTAAATGAGAAGGGTAAGAAATATGAGAGAGTTTTGATATTTAGTTTTAATTTAGAGTTTATAAGAAAAAGAAAATTCCAAAGAGTATATGACAAAGGATTTTGGGCCAAAAACGACAATAACAAATCATTTCATTTAAAAGTTTCTTTATAGATTTTTTTTTTTTTTTTTTTATATTAGAACTCAAATATTTAAAAAAGAAAAGAAATTGGTTGAAGATGTGAATGCTAAAATCCAGAATTGATGTAACTACACAATATGGATTTGTGAAGAAGAGGATATTGCCAAAGATGCCCCAATGTCACATTCTCACAGTGGTCAAACAAAAATATATCTTCAAAAACAAAATATCCCAACCCAAAACAAAGAATCTCCTTTTTTTTTCCCCTCTCTCTCTCATTATAGAGAGACAATTAAAGATATAATAATATTAATTTATAATATATTTTTTTTTAAAAAAAGAGAGAGATGAAAATAACAATAATTTTTTTTTTTCATTCTTCCTATAATTTGGTGGGGTTGAAGTCTTTATAAAAACAATAGAAAACAGGAAGGATCTTTTTCTAGCCCTGGCAGGAGATTTGTTATTTAACTATACAAGATGCTACTGAGTTGGCATTCCCATTATCCATTTCCATATATCTATATTTCAAAACGCCAAACTTATTTTTAAATTTACATTTCAAACCAAAAATAGAAATTCAAAAAAAAAAAAAAAAAAACTATTGCATTGAATAGATGTTACTAATGTGTTAACAAGTTAAATTGTGTTTGGAGATTTAAAATTTGACTATTTATTTTAATGTCGTAAAAGTTTATTTCTTTTTTTCCTTCCATTGACATCAAATTAGAGGCATAAGATATACCATTTTCCAATCTTAATTATTGTAAAAAGTTGTTATTACGTGTAAAATGGGTATAAATAACACCTGTTATGTATTTCTCATAGAGATACTGGTATTTTATACCCGTGAACAAAGAAAACAAATAAACAACTTTACAACAGTAAAGATTAACAGAAATAACCATTATAACAAATTAAAGAAATCCTAATAGTTGTAAAAGTCTTCATTTTTTTTACTATATATCATAAATCAATACTTTAGGTCAATCTAACCTAAAAAATGAAAGTTATTTCTATCTTTTCTAAGAGGATGGAACTTCAAGATATCAATTATCTATGATGAAATCACTTATATCTCGTTTGATATAAGAAGATAAAAATAACTTAGTAAAAACTCGTTATTAAGGTTGTGTTTGATAGTCAATTGATTTTTGGTTTTTGATTTTTAAAAATTAAATTTAAAAATACTACTTCTAGCAATTAATTTTCTCTGTTTTCTTATGTACTTTGTACCTGTGATTTAAAAAATTAAGCTAAATTTTGAAAACTAAAAAAAAAAAAAAGTAGTTTTCAAAAGTAGTTTTCGTTTTAGAAATTTGGCTAGAAACTTAAATGATACCTCAAGAAAGATGAATCAAATTGTAGAGAAGATGAAAAGAAATGGTGAAAAAAACAAGTATAATTTTCAAAAACTTAAAATAAAAAACCAAATGGTTATCAAACGGGGGCCTGAGATATACATTTTTTTCAACTTGTAAGGATGAAGATTCATGTCTCTAACCTTTTGATCAAAGGTATAATGTCTTAATCAATTGAGTTAAGTTCAAGTTTAACGCCAATTAAAATATATTTCAATATAGAAAAACCCATAAAATTTTAATCACATGTAAACATGGGTCAAAATTACATCATTGTCAGAATGATAAGTGAGAAGAAGAAGAAAATGAAGGAGTTTATGAGGTGGCTAATTGCGCATGCTATGTAATGAAATTGAGCATTTTTGTTGATGATTGACTAAGTAAATGCGCATTAATTGACATCCACTCTTGTTAATCTTTCAAGGAAAAAAAAAAAAAAGGAAAAAAGGAGGATCGATATAAACATAATTACATGGATGAAAAATTAATCATAAAGTTTCTCTTTATTTTGAAATGGATTTGGCAATTGAGTATTTAAAGATTCTTAAAGTTTCTCTCATATCTTAGAGAAGTCAACATGGTTCTTTTAAAACGATCATTCCAATTTCTTACAAAAATAAATAAATAAAGTGCCTTTTTCATTACTTGAAGAACCCATATCGTATATTAGGGTTAAAAAAAAAACAGAAAAAAAGAACAAATTACAAATCTAGCTTGATAATCAATGATAAATATGATAGAAAATAATAATGTGTATATGATTATTTTCACTACTAAGTCAACCAATTATTATTTTTAAAGAATATATGAACCAATTACTTAACCAAGTCATTGAATGGTTATATATTTATATATATATCGCAAAAATAAGATATGACAAAAAAATAAATTAGAAAAATAGAAATCTACAAAATCACTTAAATGGAGATTCTCACCCCTTTTAGGATGAGACTCATGGAAAACTTCGCCAATTAATTTTTAAATAAAAATCCATCTTTTTTAGGTTAAATTGAGAGAAGTAGAGATGATTAACCCAACTCTATTCAAAACATGAATTTCTCATTTTGATTGAGATAAACTTTAGACCTATTTTTAGATAAATTATTTAACATAATATAGCTGTCTCACAATAATAGTTGAATGTAAATTATATTCAATAATTTCATGTCCCTAATAACTACTAAATATAAATTTGTGGTAATTTGCTAAAAACCGAACATATATAAATTTGAAGTACTTCTCGTATTTTTTGTCCTCTCCTCTAAAAAGAAACCATTTCTAATTTAAAGTTAAATCTAGATGGTGGGGAAAAGGATTTGGTGTGGAAATCATACAAGCATATCCCACTTTTTGCTGCGCAAGCTTTTCTTCAACCAAAAATGAATCTTCATTAATGCATCAGCAAAAGAAGAAGAAGAAAAATCTGTCCCAATTAATTTTATAATACCATTTCTCCTCCATCACTTGCACTAACCCTATTTATTTTTATTTATTTTAAAAACAAACGCATGCACTTCCTTTTCCTTTTCTTTTTTCTTTTTTCAATTCTAAATAGCAAAGGCATTTAAACTCCAGATAATTATTAAAAAAAAAAAAAAAAAAACCCAATCCAAACATACCAAAAAAAATTCATCTTTATTGATACAAAAAAAACCAGGAAAATATGGCCAAAAAACAGACTTATCCAATTGACTTTTAGAAAAAGGTGGAATTGAATGGAAATTTCGTCTGGATGGCAATGCCTTAAGACTTAAACCAAATGCCAATAAATACAATTGCTACCCCATTTTTTATAAACTGACAAAATAAAGTCTACTATTTATTTCCCTTCGTCTCTTCTCAGTCTTTCTCAAGCATAATATGCAACACAAAAAATAAAATAAAAATCAATAAATAAAAGTTAAAAAAAAAAAGTTGGCAGCCTTTGATGAATATCATCATTTAATCGTTTATATAATTATAAATAGCTGCACCCCAAAAAAAAAAAAAAAAAAAGATTTGATCATTTGCATTTTGTGAGAGTTAAGGGAGAGGTACATCATCAGCTTAGCTACAGGCTTTTGTTGGTTGGATTCTTTTGGTCATTTTCGATAACTCCATGACTTGTTATGTTCTCACTTTTGTCCTTTCTTTTTTCTTTTTTTTCAACTTTTGCAAACAGAAAAATAATAAATAATAAATAAAAATGGTTATGAAAAGGCAAAACTCCCTCTCATGGATTCTCTATTTTCCCCCCTTTTTTAAAGTTTCTCTCTTCTATGAATTCTCTTGTCTAACTAAAGTTGGACACTGAACTTTGCATTTGTAAAAGGACCATCTCATATCTTCCTTGAACTCCCCAATTTCTTCTCTCTATTTCTTTGATCAGGCGGATTCTAATTAACTCTCTACTTCTAACCAAATATAGAATGGAAAAACTGGGTTGTATATTGTAACGCCTCAGGCTCAAGATCTCCTGCGACCTGACTGCGTCACTATATCATACATGATTGTGCACGAGGTACTTTCAGCATGTTTGGTCTTCACTCACATGCTTTCTAAGAAAATTCCTAGGAGGTCACCCAACATAGGATTGCTCCAAGTCAAGCACGCTTAACTGTGGAGTTCCTATGATTGAGTCACCAAAAAGGAAGGTGCACCTATAACTGTGGAGTTCCTATAACTGTGGAGTTCTTTTAAGTTTTCTCAGCCATATTTTCATATCTTCATGGTCATTCTCATGTATGCACTTTCTCTCCCCTGCACTAATACTTTCATATTCTCGAGATTCCTCTCATTCGGATGTGACTTCGGTTCGTTCGTATCACTCTCTTCTACTCGAAATGTCACATATATTGAGTGCAAAGTATCACCATTGAATCTTTTCTACTTTTAACCGATAAAAAATGAGATGTATTGCAAAAGACTAATTAAGAAGGATTGCGTTGAAAGAGAAAGGTGCTATAACGACGCAGTAGGGTGTTAATAGAAACTTTGGTGGGTTATGGAAAAAAGTTAGGTTTAAAATTAGGGAGACAAGAGATGACCCAAGTTGTCGGAGGTGTATTGGGACAATGTTTAGGGGTGGATGGCTCCTTGTGGGTACCCATTGTTGGGTCAACTAAAGCATATTTCCCCACAAAAGCCTCACAAACAAACTCCTTACATAGACACCATTGTTCCCATGTGCACAAATTTAAGAGCAACATTCCAAAACGACAACTTCCTTTTTGCTATTCTCTCTCTCTTTCTTTCTTTCTTCCCCCTATGATCATGTTTTTGGAACAAGAAAAAGGTTTGAGAGAGAGAGAGCGAGCGGGGGAGAGTCACATTTCTATGATTTCCTTCAATGTACAAACATGAGAAGGATATATGATCCTAAGATATTAAACCCTAATCGGTCTCGAATTTTGAATCACAACTTCAAATAAGTCATGCTCGTAATAAGAGACAATGTTGTCCAACATGGTGTTTTTGTTTGTCTGCTCATAACTTAAACTAGCTTATCAATGCATTGATATGATATTGTCTAATTTGAACTAAACTTGCATGTACGGTTTTGGTTTCGTTCATTTTCTTAATGATGCTATACAAAGAGGGATATAGTACTAGTGAAGATGTTTTGTTTGAATTTTAAGGTGGTACTAAAGACAAGAAAAAATAGTGAAGGGGTTTGAAGGATAGAGAGAGAGAAGAGGGAAAAAAAAAGAAGAAAAAAAAAAGCCTTTTTCAGAAAGAAAAGAACATCTATATCTGTGAAGAACTTGACTGCTAGAGGACTTTGGGGCTGTCATAAAAATGATAATTCTGCAGATAAGTTGGCTCATTTGGCTTCTTTTGTGTGGCAGCTTGTGGCTGATGTGTGGTAGTTTGTCATTTGGCAGCCACTCACCCCAAAAAACTTTAAAAGGGATATAAATCTTCATCCCTTTTTTTTAAAAAAAAAAAAATATTTTCTAACCTTTTTCTTTTGGTTGTTGAGATCACTTCAAGGAATTGCCTTTTTTCATCTTTTTTGAAAAGGGTATAATTGGAGATTAAAGGTTAGATCTTTGGGTGAAAATTTTAGATTAATTCTAAGTTAAATTACAAGTTTAGTCCGGTAAAAAGAATTATAAGTTTAATCTTTAAATTTTAAAAAGTGTTCGAAGATGTGTGTATAATATAATGGTCCTTGAACTTTAAAATGCATTGAACATGTTCTTCAACTTTCAATTTTATGAACTAGGTCTCTAAATTTTTATTTTTGTGTCTAATATGTTTTTTACCTATTCGACACTTTTTAAATTTGGAGGGTCTATTAGACACGAAATTGAAAGTTTAAGTCTTCATAGACATAACATTCAATTTTAATTAAAATCTAATACGTCAGTTAATTTTTAAATCTTTTTTAATATAACAAGGACTTAATAGTTAAAAATTTGAAAATTTGAGAATTTATTCAATGCATTTTAAAATTTAGGAATATTTTAGATGCAAACTTAAAAGTTTATAAAATATGATTTTAGTACTATATAGGAAAAGGACATTAGAGATGAAAGTTGGACTTCTTTGTATTACGTGTTATTTGAAAATAACTTAGAATTGTGTCTAAAATCCATCTTGTTCATATCTAAAGCTATTTGGAAATTTTTTCCTTTCTTGTTAATTTCTAATAGTCAAGGATTAGGAAATTAAACTCGAAACCACGAATATGCTTTTCTTTAATGTAAAATTAATTATTTTTAAAGCATAATTTTACCTTCTATATTTTGAGATGGAAATTTATTGTTTTTAACAAACAATTCAAATATGTGCGTGTCAATATAAAAGATAAATTAATAGAAATTTACCATAATGCGAAGGAAGCTTATTCTCTCATTCTTATCTTTTAGTAGAAAATGATTTTAAATAACAATATATAATGTGAATATGGACATTCTCTTGCCACCACCTGATCGTCATCTTGCCTCCAAATAAACTATAGATTTTAATAAACTATATTCTATAGATAGAGATATTGTATATATTTATATTTATCTTTCAAGAGTCTAAGGAACTCTATAAAAAAAAAGTATAATATTTTTGTTTCTATATGATAAAGACAAATAATTTAAAACTTTGCTAACGCAAGGCATTTAAAATTGGAATTGGATTAAATCATACTTCTCGTATTTCCATTTTCATAATTATGTCAACTTTATTTTTATCGTTCTACCGTTTTAAAATTTGTCTTTATACCTCAATTTATTAATTTTAGTGGCATTATCATGACATGGCACTGATATGGCATTGATGTAATCTTTTAACTCAAGCTAAGGTTAAAAGTATCTCAATAATAATTAAAAATTAAATAAAGATAAATTTGAACAAATATAAAGGTACAAGAAATGGTATAATTTAACCTTAAAATTTTTGTAAAATACTTCAAAACTAAATTTGCAACTCCTCTCTCGAAAACTATAAATTTTATTTTACTATAGAAAAAATGGAAAATGAATTATAGAGTCTTCATGGAAAAGTAGATAAGAAGACATAAATTCATGGGTAAAAATAGTAATTTTAGGTTTAAATTTCAAAAACCAAAAAACCAAAAATAAAATAGTTATCAAACGGACTCTTATATTATTATATTATTAACGGTATATTTTGAAAAAATAATGGAAAAGGAACTAAAGACATCAAACAATTGGAGTGAAAATGTTCCATCCAAATATCCCATCATTAGTGAACTAACTCCTGAGTCCTGAGCCTGTTTCATACATCATAATTACCCTTCAACTTATTTTTTTTTCTTCTACATATATATGGTAAGATTGTTATATGATAATTAATTTAATTAATTACTATTTATGATTAATATGAATACATTATATATTGACGAGTTGGGACCGTGGGAAAATATTTTTCGATATAGACGTTTTTTAAAAAATATACTTTCGTACTTGTATTTTCTCACTCATAAAATTTGGAAAGATGCAACTTTTTTTTATATATTTGCATGCATGAATAAAAAATTAATATGGTAAAAAAAATTCTTTTGAATCGGAATTATATATGTTTTTGTATGTTTTCAACTTGGGTTTTTTAATAAATATTATTCCATTCTGAAAATGCTTTTTAATTCAACCCCTAATTTTGAAGACCTTATTTCTAATACACCAACACTTCGTTTTTTTGTTTTTGTTTTTTTTTTTTTTATAAAACACCGACACAAATTAAATTTTACTAATATGGTATAAATTCATATTCATCATCATTACTATTTTTTTTTTATTTGGAATCCATAATCATCATTAGTTTACTCTATTTGGTTTTATATGATTTGATTTACATATTCAATACAGGACCAACTTAAAATTGCAAAATTTAACATGGAACTTAATAGCTTTCCATAACTCAATAAATGTTTTCAATAATTATAAAATTTAAGTAATTAACAAATATAAAAGCAAGAACTCGATTTCTTTTCCTATAAAATCTCCAATTTTATTAATTGATTAATACATCTCATTGTTTTGATTGTTTCCATAAAAATGTATATTTATATGGGTAATAATATAAATCAAATGATTAGTATGTCTAATTAATTGGATTATCTTACGTTTTCATTTTATGAGTTCAACCAATCTAGAATTAGACATTCAACCCTCGAAGGAATATAACATATATCTTATTTATTGGATTATGCTTAGATTGCCACATGATCCTACCTTTTAAAGCATGTAATTAATTTATAATTCACATATTTTTTTCCACACTAAAACCTTTGTAACTAAAAAGAAAAATTCATTATTCAATAATTCATATAAAATGATTCAATAAGTATGTCTAGTGGTACTAAAAAAAATTAAATTACAAGTTTAGTCTCTAAACTTTGAGATTTGTGTCTATTTCATCACTGAAATTTAAAAATTTTAATAGATTCTTGATAGATTTGTGTCTCTTTGATCCCTGGACTTTGAAATATGTCTATAAGTCTTTAAACTTTCAATTTTGTGTCTAATAGGTTCTTGAATTTTCAATTCTATGTCTAATAAGTCATTAACCTAGTTGACGTTTTTTTTAAAATTCATTAACTTACTAGACACAAAATTGAAAGTTTAGGCATCTATTAGACATAAAATTTAATTTTATATCTAATAAATTAGTTAATTTTTAAAAAATTTGATTATATCAATGATTTATTAGATACAAAATTGAACGTTCAGAGATTAATTAGACATTTTTAAAGTTTGGGGACTTATTAGATACAAAATTAAAAGTTCAATGACCTATTTGACACTTTTTAAAGTTTAGGGACCAGATAGACACAAACATGAAAGTTGAGGGACGACTAAACTTGTAATTTAACCTAAAAAGAACTATATTGAGCGATCACAAATGACAATTATGCACTTTGGACGATAAACATGCTACAATATAACCGAGGAAAAAGATTAGGAATAATCACCGATGTCATGAAATCAATCCAACACCCCCTTATTATCATACCATAAAAACTTGCCATTAGGGATAAAGAAAGTCATGAGGGACTTCACCCCCAAATGGGGTAACGAATGATCACCATTAAAAACGAGGATAAGGATCAGGAAAGAGACAGGGAGTACATTATTCCCTACCTTACACTAACCCCATATCCCTGATTTATCTCTCGATCCCGAGTTTTAAAAATTGTATTTCTTTTATCAACGTAGGTATTTTTTTTTTTTTTTTGAGTTTAACAATATTTAGCTATGGGGACATTTGAACCGTGATCTCTTGGTCATAAGTCTATACTTGATGTCAATTGAGTTATGCTATAGGTAGCATAAAACTAAAAGTATTACTTTTATATATATATTTATTTACTTTTCTTATTAAATTATTGATAAAAAAATTAAAATGTTTTAATTACTTGTTTTCAACAAAAAAAAAATTAATTAAAATATAAATTTTCTTTTTTTTCTTTAATAAAAATGTAATTTTTTTTACATTTTTTAATAATTAATTATTTTTTATCTTAAAAATAATTTTATAAAAAATTTCCGAGATGGAAAATTCTCACTATTAAGGATCTTTTCTAGGGGTGTACATGGTTGAGTTGGGTTGGATTGAATGATTTTTTAGAACCGGGTTGGTGGCAACCCGAATTACCCAAGGATTGCAACTCAACCCAATCTTATATTTTCGAATTGAATTGGGTTGGGTCACCAGGTTGATTTTTTTTTTTAATAATTTTCTTAATTATTTAAAATAACTTTTTTCTTGAATGTATAATTATAACTAAAATCACATAAAATTCAATTATAAAACTTTAAAGTTCATAACATTTTAATATTTGTTAGAATCTTAGAAGAAAAATATTAAAATTGATAAATGATTCATTTAAAAGTATATATATAAATTTATAAAAAAAAAAAAACATAAATTTTGAGTTGTGTTGGGTCAACCTGAGAACCGACCCGAAAATTTGTTTCTCCAAAATTCTAACCCAACCTAAACTGGAAATAAACCTAACTCAACCCAACGTTTACCGTTTGGGTTTGATAGTGCAGGTTGCTTGGATTACCAGGTTATTTGTACACCCCTAGTTCTTGCTTCCGAGCGAGGAACCCTCGTCATCCATACTTTACAAGTTGACATACGTTGTTCCTTAACATCATTATTAACCTTAACCTCAATAGGAAAAAAAACATAATTGAGAATTATCATTCATTTTACAATTAATTATACTGGAATGACATAATGCTATTTGCTATCTAAAACCATCTTTAGGCTAAATATATGAAAAAGTCCCTATTCTTTTATAATATTTAATTCCGTCCTTAATATTTTATACTTCTCAATACTATAATAATATATATATTAGTAGCTATTTCCTATTACTCAACCACATCACCATTATTTAAAAATGATACCAGATGTATCATTATTAAAAAACTATTTAAACTAAAAAGCGATAACTGACCTATCGAATATGTTAACGACCATGAAATCAATAGTTCGAGTCCCCAACTTTATTGTACTCTTAAAAAACTATTTTAGAAAAAAAAAATATTCATATTACGAATAAATGAAGTAAATTTACGCGAGTACTAAAAGTTTTACCAATAAAATCCAAACTTACCCATTTGCACAATCTAACCCGCCCATCAACAAAAATCTTTTTTTTTTTTTTTTGTTGTTGGTTTTTGCAGGTGGGCTCACTTATAATAGAATAATAAGAGAGGCCAACTGTTTTTCCCCTTATAATAATAATAATAGAAGTAAAAGGACAAGAGTAGTATTGCCCTCCAAAACAAAATATACACATATAGATATAATAAAATAAAATAATGCAAATCGAAAAGGGCAAGAAAAAAAGAAAAAAAAAAAGAAGAAAAGAAATTGTTATTTGTTTTGTTTTTGGTTGAAAAAAAAAAAAAAACTCGTTGACCCTTAGATTTGCAATTGCGGCCCCTACGGCGTTGGGCTTGTTGCTGTTTCACTCTCTCTTATGTTTCTGTTTATTTATTTAAAACCCATAACCCAACCCTTTAAACTTCACACCATTCTTAGCCAAAACAACCAAAAACAAGAGAGAGAGAGAGAGAGAGAGAGAGAGAGCATCAGCCAATGGAGGATAATCCGCCGCCGTTAGAGTCACTGAAGATCCCATTGCTATGCGCCGTCGTGGTTGTGTTAGCTGCAAAAATGACGGTGGCGTTATGGTGGAAGCCCAGAAGAATAGAAGAACACTTTCTCAGGCAAGGAATTCGCGGCCCTCCTTATCGTTTCTTCATCGGTAACTTCAAAGAACTTGTCTCTATGATGCTCGCCGCTTCTTCCCGTCCAATGCCCAATTTCTCCCACAATATTCTACCCCGTGTTCTTTCTTTCTACCATCACTGGAAGAAAATTTACGGTAGGAAAATTCGAACCTTTAACCTTTAAAACAGACATACACATAAATATTTATTTATAGTGTTGTTTTTTAATAAAACTAGGTTCGACATTTCTGATCTGGTTCGGACCCATTGTTCGAGTGGCGGTCTCAGACCCGGATATGATCAGAGAAATCTTCACCACCAACTCCGAATTCTACGAGAAAAACGAAGCTCATCCTCTCGTCAAACAGCTCGAAGGCGATGGCCTCCTCACTCTCAAGGACCAAAAATGGGCTCTTCATCGTAAAATCATCTCTCCCACTTTCCACATGGAGAATCTTAAAGTAAAAATTCTTGTTACTTGTATCGTTGAATGTACGAGAGAGAAATTAAAAATTGTAATTTTTTTTTTTTTGGTGATTATGTTATGTTATTTTATGTGGGGTTTGGTTGGTATATATGCAGTTGCTGATTCCGGTGATGGAGGAAAGTGTGGTCGATATGGTCGAGAAATGGTCGGCCATGGCGACCGCCAACGCCTCCGACGAGGTCGAGATCGAAGTTTTCGATTGCTTTCAAACCCTAACCGAAGATGTCATCACCAAAACAGCATTTGGAAGTAGCTATGAAGATGGTAAAGCCATTTTCAAGCTTCAAACTCAACAAATGATATTGGCATCCGAAGCTTTTCAAAAGGTCTTCATTCCTGGCTATAGGTACAATTTCAATTTTAATTTCGATTACAATTAGCCTCTCTCTTTTTTTTTTTTCCCTTTTATTTTATGATCTTAATTCAATTCTCTTTCTTTCTTTTATTTTCTTGCCAATTATACACCCCATGTAACTGAACTTTTTCATTGGAAAAAAAAGTTGATATTTTTTTTTGGTGTTTAATTTTCAGATTTTTGCCGACAAGAACGAATATCAATTCGTGGAAATTAGATAAGGAAATAAGGAAATCATTGATGAAATTGATCGAGGGTCGAAAAGGGAATTCAGAGAAAATTTGGGCAATGGATGAAAAAGGGCCAAAAGATTTATTAGGGTTGATGATTCAAGCTTCCAACTCAGCTTCTTGTTCTTCATTAAACAATAATATTACTGTCCACGACATCGTTGAAGAATGCAAAAGCTTCTTCTTTGCTGGCAAACAGACAACTTCCAATCTGCTGACGTGGTCTACTGTCCTGCTGGCAATGCATCCATCGTGGCAAATTCAGGCACGTGACGAGGTCCTTAGCGTGTGCGGTCCACGTGCCCTTCCCTCCAGAGATGACGTTTCTAAGTTGAAGATCGTAAGTCACTCTTTTTTTTTTTTCTTTTTCTTTTTCTATTTCATTATTATTTTTTAAAAATGAGTAATAATAACGACTTTTCTATTAAAATAGAACCCACAAGTCATTTATTTATTATGATCACGCAACATTGTGTACTGATTTATGGACATAAAACCCAATATATTAACAAATATTGGATTGTGTTTTTGATTAAGGAGTGGTGTAGTGTAATTTATGTTTATGTTAATTAATTATAGAACATATTATCATTGATAGGGGCTAATGTTTTAAATTAGATTAAAGAAATGGTAATTTAGAAAAAATTGTTTTGTCATTTAGTTTGGTGTTTGTTTCTTTGCTAAGAAAAACTAAACTGCCAACTTTTGCTTTACTTTGCTTGGTTTCTTGATGGCAACTTGTTGTTTCTGTTTTGTCATTTTGGATACAACATTTTCAGCCCTTCCTACTTACCAAAACTTTTTTTTTTTTTTTTAAATTTTTTGGGTAATGATTTGGTGTGGCAGCTAAGCATGATACTAAACGAGTCCTTACGATTGTACCCGCCCACGGTGGCTACGATTAGACGTGCAAAAGCAGATGTGGAGCTCGGAGGTCGGATGATCCCACGTGGGACAGAGTTTCTGATTCCAATCCTCGCCGTTCATCATGATCAGAGCATTTGGGGGAATGACGCGAGCGAATTCAATCCAGGGCGATTCTCAGAGGGTGTGGGTCGTGCTGGAAATCATCCGGCGGGGTTCATTCCGTTTGGTCTTGGTGTTCGTACTTGCATTGGTCAAAACTTGGCTCTTTTGCAAGCAAAGTTGGCAATGGCAATCATACTTCAACGGTTCTCATTTCGATTGGCTCCCACCTATCAACATGCACCAACCGTCTTAATGCTACTCTATCCACAATATGGGGCCCCCATTATTTTTCAAAAGATACCCCAATTCGCTAGTTGATTAACGATGCTTCATTGCCCTAGGATAAAATTTTTTTCCTCACTAGCTATTTGATCATCATATATATGAAAATCAAGAATATCCTTCTTCCTATACTAACCCACATTGCAAGTTTATTATGGATATCTAATTTGTAAAATGGCTAACACATAGGTAGCTTCTCCCTAAAATTTAATGCCCATTTGAATTATTATATTGATGGATTCTTTAGTCAGTCAATGTTTACTTATTCAGCCATCTCTACATAATTTGTATACTTTCGAGAGATGTTACACAATTTTGGAATATGTACGAATTAGTTTTTTATAAATTTATTATTGAGTGGTTAAAGTGGTGTCATTATCTCTATGATATATTATAATATGGTCTCATGCGTGGAATTAGTTTCCAATAATTGGTATTAGAGAACATGATTATCCCAACCAAATTCCTCTGTCTCCCTCTCACAATAATCAAAAAGTTTTTTCCTTTATTTACCACAATTTACAATATTAAGATGAAAAATATTGCCCATAAAATCATAGTATAAAACAAATAAAAAAAGATTGATATGGAATCCAGTTATGATTGAGAAACCCTATGGCAAAAAAATAATAAATAAATAAATAAGTGGGAATTTGCATTGGAAAATCCAAAAGAAGAATGAGAAATTTTTAGGCAAAAAGACAGAGATTTCCCAAAAGGCCAAAAAAAAAAAAAAAAAAAAAAAAAAAAAAGCAACTTCCTCCATGACTGCGCTTCCTTTGTCACCCCATTAGCCTGCATTATCTATGGGAAACCTCATTTCCTTCAATTCTTCCAAGAAAATAACACACATTTTCACTTTCAGGATTTCATGGAAATTTGTTAGTTCTTATCTTAATAATTAATCTCCATTTTCAATAAAGGAATAATGGAATTAATCTTTTGCTTTAATCTAATCTCTTTCTTTTAATTAATCATTTCAAATTTCCCAAAAAGATCCTTGTTTTCCATTCACAAAATCAAACACTTTGAGGGTCATATTGGTCCCCATTGACCATGTGCTTCATCTACAATGGGAGAGACACATCTTCTAATTTTTATTTCTATTTTTGTTTATGAGTTAAATTATAACTTTACTCCAAAAGAAATTACATGACATTGGAATTCGTTCGTATAAGATCTTGTTTGTGTCATGCTAACTTTTTGTTACTATATATATATATTTAACTTTATAATTAGATACATTGTAATCTAACTTTTTTTTTTTTTTGTTTGAATAATTTAGGGGGTTTTGTTTAATCAAAACTTTAGTTTATAAGTAAAGGAATTAAATAACAAAGCATGCTTCCAAGCATGTGGTGTAAGCCATGATTGCTTCATGTCTCTAATCTCCAATCCCCAAATCTCCTTTAATTTTAATGCACTTACATGCTCTCTCTCATTAATCAATCCCTAATTAAAAAAAAAGGGTTATTAATTTAATGTTAATATGAGAGAAGAGAACTGTCTTGTGTCTTGTGTTCCATTGTACATAATGAAAAAACAATAACAATAACAATTATAATAATTTTACACTTCTCAAGACAACTCAACTTTTCAATCAGATAATTACATGAGCAAAAAGTAAAAGAAGGCACTGTCTTCTTCAGTTATTTGCCTGCTCTCTCTCTCTCTCTCTAAATCTAAACCCACATTTAAAACAAAATCTTGTCATAGAAAAAAAAAAAAAAAAAAAGCAAAATTTGGAAACATGAAATTGATATTTAAGTAAGAAGTTATCAGTTTTGAATCAGCAAAATTAGGGAAGGGAGAAGGGGGAAAAAAAAAGTAAGGAAAGAGCTGCCCCTCCTATTTGACAGGAAACAAATTCATGTGTACTATTTTACATATGATATGTCTCTATCTCTCCACCAAGCCATGATTGTGTGTGTTCAGACACAAAGAAACAGAGAGAAAGAGAAAGAGAGATTTGTTATATATAATTTAATTGAAAAGGATCCCTTGGGAATATCAACCATTAATCCCTAATCAATAGAGTAATGCCTTATGTTTCCCAAAATTGGCTCTTATGCCAAAGCAAAAGAGCTGGCTAATGTCTGCCCTTGATTAAATGTGCCACTAATTTCTTTCTCTTTCTTTCTTCTGAACAGAAAGATGATCCTCCATATCTC
Source organism: Trichosanthes cucumerina (assembly GCA_036507285.1). Lineage (NCBI taxonomy): Eukaryota > Viridiplantae > Streptophyta > Magnoliopsida > Cucurbitales > Cucurbitaceae > Trichosanthes > Trichosanthes cucumerina. Next base: position 65,979,400 of record CM071843.1, on the reverse strand, counting down.
AGTAGTGTTGCAGTTTACAGGTAGCTGATACCTTTTCTTTTAACTGCCATATGATTACTTGTTTGTGTGTATGTATATGTATATGTATATATATGTGTGTGTGGCATTACTTAGAAGACTTTAGTTGAGGTCTGCAATCTGCCACATGTACTTTCTACTTTGCTTTTCAACATAAACACTGTATGATCAGATAAAGGTGACAACAACAATAACAATAACAACAACCATTTCTCTCTCCAAACAAGAATCTATAACTGTTACTAAAATACAAGCACATATATAGAGAGAGAGAGAGATACCAATATTTGATGGGACTTCCTGACCTCTTCTTCCCTTGCTTCAAAGAATCAAATTATGTCAAAATTAACAAAAAAGATACAAACTTTGAATTCCTTGTCAATATCCAATTAGGGGATTTGCTTAAATTTGTATATGGATAAACAGGGGTTGGTTGAGTTCTTTGTTTGATGATAAGTTGTGATTAAGAAAAGAAGAAGAGATTATGGCTAATTACAGAAGATCAGAAGGTGACATTTCTATCTATCTATCTCTCTCTCTTTCTGAGTGTCTGTGTGACAGAGGGAGCAAGATCACATGGGAATGCTAATCAGGAAGAGTTGCTAATGAGACAATAGCAGAGGATTTGGTGGAGCCCCATAAATGCTGTGGCCTTTCTTGTAGGGTTCATGCCCATCAACCCCTTCCTTTCTTAAGATCTTAAAAGACAAAATCAAAATCAATTCAGCTTCCCATCAACAAAACCAAACCCATCTTTCTCTCTCTTTCCCATTTTGTTTGTTTTATTAAAATGCAGGGTTATGTATGCAAATAACAATAACTACTTGGCCACTTTACAAGATGCCAATCTTCATTCTCTCTCTCTCTCTTAACAATTTATTCTTTTTTTATCTCGAGCTGTGAGATTGTTTTCTTTGTCCTGATTTTAGACCATGAAATCTTTTTGAAAGTCTAAGAATAAAATATTTGGCCAAAAAAGGGGTTGTTTGTGGGTTGATTTTATTTTCTTCTGTTTAGGAGAGAGACAGAAACTATCATAATGATGAAAATTGAATTTTGGATGAGGCATCATCAAATGGGGCTACTGGGTTGGTTGTGTGGAAAGAACTCCTCTGTTTCATTTGGTACTTCAATCTCAGCTGCTGTTAGAGATGGGACCTCTAGTATGGCCACTGCCTGAACCTCTTTAAAAAGCCAAGGCCTTTTGTTTAGGATGCTGTCTTCAGCAGGCAAAAACCATAAAACAAAGTACAGTCTATAACAAATCCCAGGTAATAACAATATCCAACAGTAACAGAATTTTAAAAGAAATGGTTGAATACCATGTATCTGTGACATGGTCAAGTAAATTACATTACCAAGTTGAACATATGAAGCCAAATATTTGTCGTGGACTGTGGTGTGGTGGTTATGCAGTTGGTTTTGTATACCGAGTTGAATATACAAAGCAACAGAAAGGTTTAAAGTATAACCTCTCGGGCATTCGCCATCGCTTGGCATCGAGATGACTCCAGTCTCGATCTTAACCAGCCTGAAATGGAGAAATGTAGTGAGGAACCACATGTAATGAAAACATTCGCTCATCAGTCATCACAAACAGTCCTAATTAACATAGCTCACAGTGTCAAATTGTTTTGAGATAACAAGCTCTCTCAACAAGATTGGTACATAATGAGTCTATGGTAATAAAGGTTTTCTCAAAGCTCAGCAGAAGTCCACAATCTCCTTTCATGCATAGATGATTCTAATGAATCTGATAGCCAAAGCTAGCATGATCTAACCCTATCAGTGTCTCCCAACTGTTTTAGATACAGATGAATCTGATAGTCAAAGCTAGCATGATCTAACTATCAGTAACTCCCAACCGTTTTAGATACATATTTTTTGAAACTAAGTGACAGAATGACAATGTTCTTATTCTGTTCACATCTCAGTTGTTTTCCAAATGGTAGAGGCAATCAACATATCTATAACAACATCTTCATCATACAATTGCAAAAGTGAATCCATGAAGCATAAAATTCAACTGGACTAATGAACTTTTAAACAGATTCAATTGTCGGCTAGGTTGTACATTCAACTCAGAAATGCCTACTGTAAAAACATAAGAGAAGGAATCACTATGAGAATAGAGCTGGAGAATATATATGAAAGAGAAGCAAAAGAATATATTTCTCAGTCATTTAATTGGAATACTGGTATCTGCAGAAATTAAATATTTTAGCTGCATTAAATGTTCATCATTCGATATGTTAAGCGAAAGTCGAAGATTTGTGATCAATACTTCTTGTTCCCAACTCAAAGGTCCTGATGCATGCAATGCCTCGATAGTGCAACGGTAGGCATGTAACTCTAACCTATGGATTTCAGCTGCCAATTCTTCTTTAGTAGGAAGACAACGTCCTTCGTATCCTGAATGATGAGGTGATTGATCATCACGGAATTGACCGGAAATTTGTTCAGTCACACCAGCAGACACATCACAAGGAATCTCACTTGAGTTGTCACTGCTGATGCTGCAACTACCAACAGAACACATAATGCTATCTACGTCATTCAATTCTCGAACCGGACTAACTGGTTCCTTATCCTTGACATCCAGTTCCAAATGTCCACCAAGTCTGTGATTCAGAAATACAGGCCTATGTCTTTCGCCCAGAGAATCTCTAAGATAAGAAACAGGACCTACCTGCAGTCCAGGTAACTCTGCTGGATTTGCAGCAACCACCTTAACATGTCTCCCCTCTTTCTCAATCAATCTAACTTTATGGCTAGCTCCATACAATGCATTAGACGAGGGATCGGTTGATCTCTTCAGAATTCTAACACTGTAGTTATCTTGACAATTTTTGTTCCTAATAGCAAAACAGTCATCTTTTTTCCACAGAGTTGTCCTTGAGTTTGTCTTCTGAACTTGAGCGGTTGAATTCTGACTGTGGTTTAAAAGTGGATTGGCATGGAGCTTCCCTCCATTACAATTTTTATTTCCCTGCATGCAAAAGATGTCGTTCCTTCACTTAATTTTATCAACACATGAAGACTGCAAGAGAATATGATATGAAAATTGCTCTGTTGTTTCTTCTGGTTTTCCATTGCAGTTTCAAGTGGTTCGTGTTTTTCTGTTTGTTCTTTTATGCTATAATAATGAGGAGCTGAATAAATCACGGAAGGCGCTAAGTGAGTATATTAAAGTGCATAATCTAAAGCCTAATACAAGTGAGGCATAAAACTGAATGTTGCTTCAGCAAGACGAAAAATTAAATGATAGCACGACAAGAAGTTCCTCACCACACATGATGAGTTATCCAATTCATAACCCCTAATTGAACAAAAAGTAATACTTTGGAACAAAAGTAGATAGATGATATTTACCTTTCCAACCATAACCCTTGCACCATCATCATCTTCCCACGATTGTCTAACCCGGATATCGGTTTTTCTGACTTTAAACTCCTGAGAGGATCCAAGTAATCTCACAAGAATGTGCATTTTTCCCAAAACCTCCGAGACTGTGGCCATTTTCCATGAGTTGTTATCAAACACCTCTACAACATCACCAGGAGCCCAAGCCTCCATAACGTCTATGCGAGTGTGGCAGGGCATGACAACCTTTTGAGCCACCTGCTCCACCATAGCATGGTTGTTGCCACCCTTAGACTTAACATATCTAGCCATACAGTTGGGGTCATTGCTTCTTACTGCTTCCATAGAACATTGTGGTCCTAAAGGCACCTTCTTTTTGCTCAATATTTTCACCTTACTCCCTTTTTTGAATTTCATGATGTGTAGACCAAATTACTACTCGAAGTCTGTTATTCATGGTTAAAAAAACATGAGTTGAAGCAAAGATAGTCACTATAAAATACTTTCGAAATTAAAGAAAGACAGAAATTTATAATATCTGAAAACTGAAAAGCTGTATACTGAAATGAATGGTTCAAATAAAACAAAATAATAGAAACACTACCCACTACTCAAAACATTTAATATAGGAGGGTCCAAAACTATAAGAATGAAAAGTAAGAACTCTTTCTCCATGATTTTTAGTTTCTCTAAACAAATTCACTCTGCAAAAAGTTAACGAAAAGAGAAATGGAAAAACAGATCAAAAGATTTCAGGCTTTTCAGGCTATGTCTAATGACTAATTCTCCAATTTATTGCACAACAAAAAGGAGAGTATCCCAAATGTTTAAGCCATTTCACGTATATAATTATATAATTGGAGTGTCAAAATCATAAATATAGCTTAGTCTTTTCAGGTCTTGATCCAATCAAAAACAACCCCCAACAACCTCCGATTCAGATTTCTTTCTTTCTTTTTCTTTTTGTGTTTACTTATACTTATACTAATGCCTATTGTTATCCCTAAAAAATCAGACATCGAGCAGTACCATCACCGCCACAGTTCACAAAATCATGCTGCAGAACAAATAAAAGCAAATCAAAAGAAAATTCATAGCCAAAAGTACCCTCTGGGGTTGATCAGAAAATGTAATGAAAGAACACAAGCTAATTTCAGTTAGGTTGCTCGCTGCAAAGGGGGAAAGAGAAGGAAAAATCAAATAAAATCTTGAATGCATCCTTGATCATGTCGTAAAAACACAAAATCTTCATCAAAACAAGTTCATGAAACTGATTGGTTTATTGTCAATTTCTTTGAACCAAATTATCCAAACCCATAATTCCCCTTACGTTTTCCACTGTTTTCTGAGCAACCAAACACCATCCTGAGAAACGAACAATCCCCAAACAAGAAAAAGGAAAGAACAAAAGAAAATTGTAAGCAACAAATGGAAATTCAAACACAAAAACGCTTCACAAACCGAACGAAATTCAGGAAATAGTAAGGAAAGAGCATCAAGATCATTTAAGCAACTGCTTAAAATGCAAATATAGATTGAACCCAAAAAGAAGATCGAATTCAACGAAGCAAAAGGAAACGAATTTCACTGACCCTTTTCAATTGCAGAGAGAATTTGTTACCCCACGATCGTCACAATGCTCTCTCTCTATCTAATTGTGCTTGCATTTTGTGTTAAGAGTTTGTGTCGGTCCTTATATTGGATAATTAAGCGTGATTTGCTTTTAATTTTTAGGCCATACTAAGAAGGCCCAGAAAAAGAATGGAAATTTAAAATTTAAAATTAATAATATATTAAATTAATAATATATTTTAAAAAAAATAAACAACTTAATAAATAAACAAAGAATAATGGTATGGTTTTTATGCCAAGTAGCCAACAAACAACCCAAGAATAGCTTGTTGAGTTGGGAATTACCTGTTAATCCTTCTTCAAAGCAAGCACTTTGCAAACTCTTTTTTTTTCTTTTTTTTTTCTTCTTTTTGGGTCTCTTTTATTTTTAAAATTTGCACTTGGGTTTTAATTAAGTTCTTAAGGGAAGATGGATTAAATTAGTTTTTGAGAGCAAATTAAATGAAAACTTTACATAAGTTTTTTATAATCAAAATCTATTAGGCAAATCATATGCCAAACATTTAGGCAAATATTTAATAGTTTGGTAGATTTGGCCACCATTTCATTACCCCACTTCTAAAAATGATGATATTTATAGACAACTCTCCATTGAGAAGAGAAATTTCTTTTAAATTGCTCTTTTTAGATTTTAGTTTTCACAATAAAAACTAAACAAATAAGAAAACCACTTACCATAATGAATCATAACTAGGGCATGCAATTCTATTAAAATCCCAATTAATTGTTATAATTATTTAAAATAATTTAGATGTTTATAAATTACACATAGAATGATAAATTGGACCCTTTTCAAATTTTGAATTAACAATGCTCTTTTCCCATTTTATTGGATATATTTTACAAATATTTTTAGTTGTTGAAAAGATTTTTTTTATGGAAGATAAAAATAATTGAAGTGTTCCAATCTGACTATTAAATGTTATGACACTATGTAAATAATTTTTTTTTCTCTTTTCATCCATTAATATAGAAGATATCATCTATCACCTATAATTAGGGTGAAATGCTATAAGTATACTAATGGTGCATTTTTAGTATGTAATATAATGCTTTCATTTATCTTTTTAGTTTATCTTACCAATTATAAACGAGTTTAGGTTTTATTAAACATAACTCGATGATGGGTAAAAGCTAGTTAGTGATCAAGATCTCGATCAGGGTTCAAATCTCTCCGTTCCAATTCCGTGATAAAAACAAAATGCATTGTATTTGCTTGTGTAAGACGACACCTCTAAAAAGAAAATAGTATCTTATCAGAGTTGGAATATTCTTAGACTTCAATCACAAGGCTTAAGATGTTGGCTCTTGTGAATGACTCTGTAACTTTCATGCTCAGATAAGTAACATTGAGATCCAAAACTAGAAAGAGAAACAAGAGAGAAATTTTAGACAGAGAATATTATAGTTATCCATTCTATAGTTTTTTTTCCCTTTTTTCATATTTGTCTTTGTCTCTCTCAGTAGAATATGTCTAAAATATGCAAACTGTATGACAGTTACTGAAGAACTTTTACCATAGAATTGCTTTATTTTATTCTCTCTTTTTCAAAAAATTTATGTCCATAGATGCTTGAACAAATGAGCTAGATTTTTTTTTTCCCTTTTATGTTCATTGAAATACTAATGAATAGTGATATTACATATGTATGTTATAATAACTTTGACTTTATGCAACTTGGAGTTGAAATATCTAAATTTGTATAGTCTGCATTTGAATTGTACAAAGGAATAGATTCTAAGATCTAGATGGAACAATCTATTTGAAGTCTATATGTTCATTATTCATTAAAGTTCATATATAGTATAAGAATTTGTTTAGCCTAAGTTTATACGTAATTCGTGAGATGAACAAATCCATGTACCAAAACTCGAATAGTTAACATACAATTACATGAATCTAGTCGGTAAGCTAGACACTTCTTAAAAGGCTACAATATTCAAGATATGTTTATTTTTTATATGGTCCTAGGTATAAAAAAGTCAATATCTTTCTAAACTTTGTTTTACCAAACAATATGTTATTTATCATCAACCACGAGAGGGAAACGTTGACGTTAGAACATGAAATGTCTAAATCGAAATCAGAAAAATGGTAAAAGAAAGAATGTAAATTGAGTGAAGCAAGGAGTTGTGTGATCTAGAGGTTGAGTAGGGTGAAAGGTTGAGAGGTGCAATTGAAAGAAAAGAAAAGCAAATAAGGGGTTGTTGAGAGAGCCAAGTTTGGAGATGTGTGGCTTTAAAGCTTGAAATAACCTTCGGATACACGTTTATTTCTCTCCCTCAACCAATTTCATAGATCATAATCAATCCAACTTTTTGCCTCTTTTCAAACAATATTCTCCTAATTCTGTTTAAACTTCACACACACACACACACATATATATATATCACTATTCTCATCCATTTCTCTTTCTCTCTTCTTTCACATACCTTTTTGATCAACTCCTCGTATCATACACGTTTTAATTTGTTTCATAACTTTCCTTTTTTGTTCTTGTGTTAAGGACTGAACTAGCTTCGTAGTTATCATCTTACGCGGCGTGTAGCGTTCAGTATCATTGTTAAGAAACGACACTGATAATAGAACATCATTGTTTATAGATGCAATTAAGAAGTTATGAAGGTGTGACCCAATGGTAGAAGAAACGCCACAATGAGACTGGCAGTTTTGCACCGTTAAATTTATGAGATACTGTCACTTTGTATCTAATAACTAGTTATTAGGGAGAGGCAGACAAAATTGAAGTGTGCATTTTTATTTCAACCAAACAATTATTTTGTAGGGTGGAGAAAACAGCATTGAGTTACATAATGGATCTGTACTCAAAATTTACCTGGATGAACAAACCCAAAGGATTAAAGCAGAAAGAAACAGAATAAGAGGAATTAGATGAACAGCATTTTCTCCTGAAGATTTAAAATGCGACCCTATTTCTTTCTTGGAGGTATTACTCTTAAACACTGGCAAAAGATCAGGAACTTCATTCTTCAATGGTGGGGAACTGATGAAACCCGGTGCCAATTCGACCGAGAACTCTTCGAAGTTCCGAGACGTGCTTGAAGACCTATGCATTCTGAAGGAAAATTAGTACTGTTGGGGGTAAAAGAAAGAAGAAAGGAATGCCATATCTTATACACAAATGCAGGGGGGAATATTATATATTTTCTTCACTCTTCTCTAGTTTTGTTTATTTACTGTGATGGGATGAATGAAAGCCTGAAGTTAAGGAGAGAATCAGGCTTTGCTTTCGGAGCCAAAAATGGTGTGGGAGAAGAGATTTCAAATCCCAAGAGTTGACAAAACTGACGATTTAAGAATTCTGAATGATGAATAATGCAACTTGGGGAGATAGCTTGATTCAAAAGCGGCTTGAGGGGCAACTAAAGGCATGGCCCTAGGCGCTTTCATGTGAGAGGAAAATGCATCTAAAAGATTAATGAATAACAGATTTGTTTAATCATGTGTATGTAGAATGCTTACTCAAATGATATTCTTTCTAGATTATGTGTCTTAGTTTATAGAATCAAAATAATTCAAGGATCTGAAAGAAGGTACATACTGAAACACGAGTGAAAGCATGACTCCACTTCAGATATCGAACGTGTGATGCAACATTTTTGGACTCGTTCGACATTGTTCTGTATCCAGAAACATCTTCAGCAATGATTTGAAGTTCCTGCACATTTTATGCAATCAATCGAATAAAAGGAGTTTGGTCACTCAGCAATTGTTCCCAGAGGCAACAGATTGCAAAAAGCCAAATCTGAAATCAATTGAGGCACACATCAAAATCAACTATAAGGTCAGCCCGTTGTTACAAGCTAGTCTGGATGCTCATGGATATCGAAAAAGAAAAAAAAATCAACTAGTAGAAGAAAAAGACCAGTAACCATGAACTCCCTGTTATTAGACAGGTAAATCCATGCAACCTACATTGTTTTGTGACAACAGTGGAACTAAGAATAAATTCTTCCTTGAAGAACAAAATAATTTAATTCAAAATTACACTAATTTTCATCAAAGAATTGCAAGGACATTACCCTTACATATTCATATTCCAATTAACAGGAGCATTAATGTCTTGTGTATAAAGATGTTTTACACACCAAACATTATAATTTAAAGACACAACCCTTGAAATTTCCATGTGCAAATGATCAAGTCTTATAACAGCAAAATACAATACTAGTTGTGCCAAAAAGTCTGATTGGAGTTGCTAAGCTCTGGTCAGAGTCAAAATCAAGTACTGCTTCTTCTGCCTACCACCTACCCCCCACCAGAAAAGCAGTCAGCTGCTTTCACACCTATAAATGGAGATCAATAGACACAGTTAGCAATAAGGCTATCAAATAAATCACAGGAATTCGTTACTTTTGTATCAAGTTATCAAGAGGTTGGACGCTTTGATCTACGATTTATTGCTAGACATTATTATAAGCAGTGATGGTGTTCAACATGGTATTGGAAATTAAAATCAATATACAATCGTGATATATTAGCTTAGTTCATCCATTCAGATGATTAAGAAAAAGGAAAAGGGAATAATAGACCACGAACTAGATGTCCACAACTCCACACATGGTTAACATCATTTTCTTCAAGTACAAATTTTTAAGGTTTGAACTAATAAAAGTGAATCGTCCTATCTTGAAGTTTGCAGAAAATCATTATCTGGAAGTTGAAGTTCTAGACACTATATTTAGCAATGAAGGATAAAACAAACCGTTATCAACTAGAATAGCATTACCAAAACGAACAACTCTAGATAAGGCTTCCAAATCACGAAAATGGAACCAGAAAATGACTAAGAAATAAGAAGACCAGATGCTAGTGATAACATAGTTAATTTGACACGATGCATCAATTTCCAGAAAAGCAGGTTTATAATTTATCCAGGAGCGTTTGTTAGATCATGGAATCCAAAAATTGACCAGATCATAAATGGCTTATACTGACCCACACAACACCAAAAAAATGTTTGCGTACATACCTCACCTACTACTTGTATGTATATTCTTCCAATTGCTGTAACTATTTGCATCCTCACTCAATGAAAAACTTATTTGTGAATGGCTGCTGATGCAGCTTGCCAGAAGGTTGGTTGATTTCACAGCCAAACTCAGCCTCCATTAGCCGATGATTTTCTTTAGAGCGCTTCATAAAGAAGGAAACCTTCAATTCATCTCCTTGGTTGACCCAAACAGGAGAATGCAAGAGGAAGACCTGTCAAATGAAGAAAACATAAAACTGGAATAACATTTCTTGGTGCAATCAAAGAAGCAATTGGACTGATGGATAAACAAAGTACTTCAGTTACTGAGAATTTGCCAGAGGCATAAATTATAAAAAGCTAATGAACCAAGACAAGGTTTCAATATTACATATTTGTTGATTTCTGGATAATACAGACCTGTTGACCCCAGTGTGTGCCATTACTAATGCTGGGAGCAGTAGTCAGCTCAATCTCTAATTGAGCTGGATCCTCGTTTCTCCCCTATTACACCCAAATTGAAAAAGTCATGCAGTCAGTAGCAAAAGCCTGGAAAAAGCCAAACTTTTATGTTTCAAAGAAGGAAAATGGAAGCTCAACTTACTCGAAAATGGACATCAAACCATCCACCATACCCACAAAACCGAGTGTTCTCCGAATTGATTGACGACAAAAAGCTTGATCTGACTTCAAGAATGTCATCAACAGTAGCAGTCAAACAGTCAATATCTTTTATGATGGCTGCTGTACCAATAACTTGTTGTGGATGAAGGTTGTTCCACAAAGATGTCTAGATATTAATAAAACAATTTCCAATGTTGTTAGAGAGTTACAAAAGCAAATCTCAAATCTATATACTTAGTTAATGTATGTGATAGAGGGATAATAAGGTGTAGGAACAACATACCAACCATACAAGGAAACCACAATTCAAAACAACAGACAATTGTACCCAAGGATATTGTCAATAACCATTAAAAAATTATTCAAATGGTCATTCTCTTGGCACATGAAAATAAAATAAACAGAAATTACAATTGGAAAAATAATGAGGATTTGTCAGTGACACATTTTGCTAACCTATGTAAAATTTCCTGTCCAATGAATCTGGACAAGCTTGATTATGAAACATAGTCTAAAATCAACCAAGATATTCATCTACGAGACAACATGAACAATAGAAATTAGAAAAGTGTAAGACACTCAAAAAACTCTCATTCGCAAATCCAAGTCTCACCTGAAGATAATATTTTCTTTGCTCTTCGGAGAATGGTCTTGTCAGAACAGACATGTCAACTCCATAATCCATTTTGGTATCTGCAACAAAATTATACCAATCATCCATTGCTCCTTCATAATCATTCATCTTTTGATCTCCCAATTTAGACCTAATTGGTGCCACCCACATGCGTGCATGACTTGGATACCTGTATACACCAATGTTGTTTTAGATGATTGTATGGCACGATGGAAAAATCATGTACGTAACCAAGTCAGTTTTTTTCCAATCACAGAGAAAGTTCATCCAAAACGGACATATAGATAAATGCATGCATCTATGAAATTTTACCATCAATTCACCTAAAACAGTTAAGTATTTACTGCTGCTATCTTCATCCATCTACAATGAGTTATAAATAATTAAGATTTTTACCACAAATATAATAGGCCAGTAGTTATCAACACCTTTTGTTCTGAACTGCAGGACAACAGAAAAATCGTGCAAAGTTTTCTAGTAATGACGTCATCAAGATCTCAGAAAGCATCCATATGTTTTATCCACAGGTTTAAACTTTCTTAAACACCACTACAAACATCTTCCGCAAAAACCAACAGGGGAGATTCAATACTGATCTCTAACTGGTTGGTAGTAATAATATTTGAACTTTTTCCATGAGATTAGAAAATTTACTACGTTGAGAATAATGGAAAAAAAGATGGTTGTTTTAACCACGAAAAAAAGGCGAGAGAGTAAGGGGGAAAAATTAATTAGAAGTTCTAATAGGGAAATAAAACCATCACTTACATCACCCCAGTTGGCTTCAACCAGCGGTCACGTGCATAGATCACAGAATCAAACATAGACTCCCGCAAGAGAAAATATCCCATCCACTCAGAGATTATGACATCAACTGATCATCAACGAATAAACAAAGTTAGACCACACAAACCAAATTTCGCTATACAATACCTTCTTGCTCGAAGATTAGTACCATTTATAATAAAAACTTTAGACGCACTAGAGCATAATTCATTTTAACTATGTTTCACTGAAGAGAACAAAAAACATCAAGTTTAACCAACGTATTTTCGTTTTTTACAAAAAGAGTGGGAAAACGATGGTGCTAACCTTTCTCTGGAAGGACAACCTCCTCCATAGATCCCTCAATCACATCAATCACGTTCTCAAGGTTGTTAGCTTTAACAAGTGCACGGGCATGTTCAGACATCGTAGTTGCTTCCACAGCATATACCTTCCTTGCACCTGCTTGAGCTGACCAAATAGCTAGGATCCCACTCCCGGTTCCCACATCTAATACGGTCTGCTCCAAGAAAAACGATAAAAATCAATGACTATTCCTCACTGATTTCGGCCAGCAGTTTTCAAAAAATGCACATTTACAATCAACCAACCCAATACCCCACAACAGTCACAAGACAGTAATAAAACAGAATTAGCTGAAGTAGAGCAAAACGAAGCAGTTAAGCTACTGAAGAATCGATTTTTATCGTGGTCCCATTGTCCCAGCAGTAGAAACAGGCGCGAAAACAGATAAAGAAGAGAAGAGAGAAGAAAAGAGACGAACCTTTCCTTCGAAGTGGTGCTTGTTCTTAAAAATGGCATTGAAGTAAGCGTCCATGCGAACTCGGTCACAGAGCATCTCCTTCTGGTGATAGAGGAAGGCGTAGGTGCAGAAATACTGAGCGAAATCGACGTCCTTATCGACCTGCAGGCCGCCATTGCTGCCGGCGCTGCGCTCCCCCACGACGCCGTTTGAGGAGCTTCCCATAGCACAGCGATCCGTTTGCAACCAAAACGAGGGAAAAGCGAGGACGAGAAACCAGAACGAGGAGGTTTCGAATTTAGGGCAACGTCTCTGTAGTGTACTTGAAGTTCTGATCCTCTGTACTCGGTTACATAATAACGTCTCCCAATTGCGAATATTTAGGGCATGATATATAATCTAGAATGAAAATATATATATTATATTTTTCGGGGGAAAAAATCAATTTTTACCCTTTTTCAATTTCACCAATTACACCTCAATCATAGACTTCCAAAAATATTGCAATTTTAATCATAAATTAAGATTGTTAAAAAAACACATTTTTTCATATGACTTCGATGAATTCATGTGATGGTATCAAATTTTTAAGATTTCAAAGAAAAATAACAATATAACTAAATTTTTATTCATATTTGTGAATTTGAGAACGTTATTCCATGATTAATTTGTTCATTGATCGAACTTGATATTGTGCGAAGCTTAATTTTATTGAAATTAGTGAGTATATAGAATTTTTTACCTTGCTTTTTGTTCAGATTTTAATGTTATTTTGAAAAACACACATTTTATCATGAGTGTTTTAATATTGGTCAGAGGGTTAATAAAAGGCATTTGTTGCATCTAAAGAAGGAATAGACAAGTGAAAGAGGTGGATCCATCAACCACTAATTTCACAAATTGGCACACAGAATGTTGAAGAACCCTATATTTATAGTAGAGAACGAAAGTATTGTTTAGTTAAAATTAATTGGATGCATACTCGAAATAATCTGCTTGTAACGACTCGATCTTCCTTGAAAAAGGAAGAATCAAGTTTGATCAAGAGGCAATCTAGAGTTCAATTCCACTTTCACATTTTACATTTTATTCTCCTTTTTTAGACATTTAGTTTTGTTTTTTTATTTTCTCCCATAACCGTTTGTTTTCATTAAACACTTTTATACTTCTTTAGTTTGACATGAAGTTCATTTCAATTCCAGTTGTCTTTATCTTTTACGTAATTATGAGCTAAACTTTTCTTTGAGATTCAAAAATGTAGATGCCCTAAAAAATGGAATAATGTCTACTGTTTAAACAATAACTTTGCTCGAGATTCGAACATTGTTTGCTTTTATTAATTCCAAATTTAATTGTCAAACTAGTTTAATCACCTATAATAACATATTATGTTGAGTCTAATACTCACAGTGTTGGGTAATATAAGGTTTTCATAAAAGGAATTTAAGAGAAAGAGTCAAGATATAAGACAAAACCTTTAACATTCCTAAAAGTGCTTTAAACAAAGATGTAGAACTTTGTTTATTATGCAAAGTTTGGTGAGATGATAAATTGCAATTGCATAATGTGTCGCATTTCTATTTGAGGGCAAGAGCAAATTTGAATCATTTCTTTAACACTATTTTTTCTTATGTACTCCATAACAATCATCGTGGAACTATTGTCTTTCATTGGTTATCAAAGATTGCACTTTTGAGGAGACCTTTGTTTTGCATTTAAATGCTGATACAAATGTTCCCTTGAGATTCGATACTTGAATATTTTCACTTCATTACTTGTTTGACAAAGTGTGAGCACATGAATATTTTTACAAATACATATTTTCCAAAAAAAAAGCATACTCGTTTTCAGTCATCACTTCACTATTTGCATTGACCTCTATTGACCACTAGATAACTTATGATGATTAATTTTTGTCGAATAGCTAAGGACGTAAAAAGTCAAAAACCAAACCATAAACCCATATGTCAATTTAGGAAAAAATGATCAAATTTGATTCCATTCAATTTATCATTTCCACACATGGGCAAAAAAAAAATAAAAATTACATCCCCATGCCTATAAATTTTGAATTCAGTCTATATAGTTGAGGTTTTGTTTCAATTTATTACTTATGATTCTAATTTTTTAATTTGGTCTACGTAGTCACAAATTTTTTATGCTATATATACACATTTTTTATAGGTAGCAATTAGTTGATTTTTTTAGTACATCAACAATTGAGGGTGGGGTGGAGGATTTGAACTCATGACTTTATGATCTTGATTTATACTTGATGTCAGTTAAGTTATGTTTTTGTTGGCAATTAGTTTATATTTTATATGTGGTTGAATGTGTTTGTTGATTGTATTAATAAGAAAAAAAAAACAAAATAGACAAAATTTTCAAGTGAATAAAATACAGTTTACATATAATTTATGAGATTTAACTAATATATGGAATCAAATTGAAACATTTATACTATGAGGATCAAATTGAAACGGTAACTCAAATGAACAAAAATTTAAAAAAACTATAAGGATCAAATTGAATCTATATCCACATGATGGAGACTAAATTTATAATTTAACGTAAAATTATTTTTAACTACATTTTGAATAATCGTCTACTTTCTTCTTCGATTTGAACTTACGTTTTCTCCGAAAAAAGTAGAGGTGTTTCAAATTCTCAACTATGAATCATATCTTAATTTATCTCTATACATTAAAAAAAAAAAATTGGAGACCCACATTAGGTGTGAATGTTGCATTCGTAATTGAAATATGGCTCAAACTTCGAAAATAATAATAATAATAATAATTAGGGAAAAAAAAACGACCTCCAATATTATAAATAAAGCTCAGTGTCATTCCATGGCAATTGGCAAGTGCCATCAAATCAAATTACAACACTTGGAGATGCATCTTTTTTCTTTCTTTTTTTTTTGCTTATATTTATTGCCCTTAAATCAAGGAGCCAAAATTAAATATTATTAACTAAAATTCATCTGATAAATCCAGATATTAAATATATTACATGAACAAACTGATTAATTAAATACTGTAATTGTGAATGTAAAGTCTTCTCTCCCGTCGTTTTATTCATTGTTTTCTTATATCACACCCTTTCTTTTTTCTGACTTGGTCTTTAAGATAAAATCCTTCCTATTTCCTTCACAAATAAATTTAAAAATTAAGAATTACATTTGAACGTTGGGTTTCAAAAGCCAAACATAGTCTAGCTTAACTGACATATTAAATGTGTTAACAACTACGAAGTTCGTGGTTCGAATTCCTTAACTTTTATTGTAATAAAAAAAACATTGGACTTCAAGAAAGTGAAATTTGCAACTTTCTTTTTAAATCTCATTTTTAATCACAATGATAACATTTACAAATTTTATTATGATGAGTTGGTTTGTTTTGATTAATAGTATGTTTTTCAAGATTATATATATTCGATAATGTTATTTTACATTCAAATATTTTGTTATTAATTTAAATAATCTTCTTCAAAATTCACAATAACATACACGGTAAAATGTTATATTTTCTTTTCATTTTTCATAAGCCTCCAAACTATAAATTTTTATTGGGTGATTTTAAATTAATTTGGTTTCAAACACAAATAAGAATTAATCGAATTGAAGCTATGACATTAGGGGTGTACATAAGCTGGGTTGGGTTGGGTTAAGAGAGATTTTTGGATCAACCTGAAAATTCGGGTTGGTCATTCTTTCAACCCAACCAACCTTATTCATGAGAGTAACCCAACCCAACCCAATATTTTCGGGTTGAGTTGGGTTGGTCACCGGGTTAACTTTTTTTATTTTTAATTATTTTAAATATTTTTTTCTTTAATTAATAACTAAAATCACATAAAATTCAAATATCAAACTTCAAAATCCATAACATCTTAACATTTTGTTAGAAGTCTAAAAGAAAACATAAGAAATTGACAAATAATTCATTTATAAGTATATATTTAATTAAAATAAAATTAAAAAATATAAACTTTGAGTTGGGTTGGGTCAACCCGAGAACCGACCCGATTCTTCAAACTTTTAACTCAACCCAAACCGAAAAAAAAATTAACCCTACTCAATCCTTACAGTTTGGGTTTGATAGTCCGGGTTGGTCGGGTTACCAGGTTACTTGTACACCCCTATATAGCATCATCATTCGCTGGAATCGAAATATCTGCGAGATCGGGGTCACAATTTGTATCAATTAAACAAATAGTTGGAATTCCCAACGTGATACATTCTTGAAGAGCCCGATATTCTTCTTGCTGATCAACGATTATTACAATATCGGGTACTACTTTCATCTCTCAATTTCTATATTTTCTTATGAGTTAAACTATAAAAAATACCCTTGAATTATGGAGTTGGTTTCAATTATACCTTTGAATTTGAAAATTTTCATTTTAACCATTGAATTTTGAAGTTTGTTCCAAAACAACCGTGGAAAGCTTTCTTTTTGGTTAAATTCATAAATGGAAAACATTGTACTTGTATTTGTATTATTGCTCATGTGAACATCTTTAAACATATATATTGAAAAGAAATCTAAGGTCATGCAAATACATCATTTTTCATCAATAAATTTGGGTTAAAATGAAACTTTTCAAAGTTCAAGGGTATAATTGAAACCAACCTCATAGTTTAGGGGTGTTTTTGATAATTAAACCTTTCTTATTTACTTTTTACCATATTTTAAAAAACAAACCAAATTTTGAAAACTAAAAAAAATTGTTTTTGTTTTGGGAATTTGATTATAAACTCGAATATTTTCCTAAGAAAGATAGAAACATGGTAGAGATTCGAGAAATGGTGAAAAACAAACACAATTTGTAAAAATCAAATGAGATATGTTTGAGATTTTGTTGGTTTAATTGTAACAAGCTTGGTAGCCTATTCAAGTTTAACTCAATTCATAAGACACCCATTATTACTACCAATATTGTTGGAATCTACCCAAACAAATGGCAACAATCTTTTTAGTCAAAATGACTTATAACTAAACAACTAATAAATTTATAGCTAAACAATTTTAAGTACTAGAAAAATAAATTTACATTTGGGAAAGATCAGGTGTATATTTGAGTATATAATATTTGAGTGTTTTTTTTCAAAAATTTTAATCCATGTTGTTTAAAGAGTCTCAATTTGGCCCTTTAGGGTTTTTTTCACATTTTTATTTTATTCTAGAATAATGGGTAAATGTTAACTAATTTTATTTATATCATAATTAAAAAATTACCATTAAACTTAACTTTATTTATTTGAAAATTACATGGATTAAAAAGATGACCCATTTTAAATAATAATTGTTCTTCACTATTAATTACTTCAACATAAATTAACTATAAACAAAACATATTTCATTAAACATGCAAATATATATTTTACATTTTTTCACAAATCACAAAACATAATAGTATGTATATGTAATTAACCTCCTCCAAGTTACATTTTATGTGGTGTTCACCAAAACCATGATTAAACCAAACATAATAGAAAGTGTGGGGTCGTTTGGATTGAAGAGTTGGGAGGGTAAGAGTTGCAGGGAATAGGAGTAAAAAAGTATGAGAGAGTAAAGAAGTTCGAGGAGTAAAGAAATATGTGTTTGGGGTGTAGAGTTGTTTACTCTGAAGTTCTAAGAAATTGTGTTTGGGACAAGGAGTTGGATGGAGTAAGAGTTGTAAAAAGAGTTATGAGGAGTTGAAAAAAGACTTAATAAATCTGTGAGACCATAAAAAGAAGTCGGAGAAGGAGTTAATAAATTTGTGGGACTAACAAAAATGAGTTATTAACTTCTTGTGCCAAACAAGTAGTTGGGGGGAGCTATTAACTCCTCCCAACTCCATTCCCCCCAACTTCTCAATCCAAACAACCTCGTGTGTTCACACCACACTTCAAAAATATCGACATAATAGGTTCCACAATTTTTCCTATTGCTCCATAAATTTAACAACAATATTGTACAATACAAAGCCATATTATTGTCGATCACATGAAGGCGAGAAAATTGTGATAAATGAAATAGAAGACAAATGTGAGAATGGAAAGAGAGAAGGAAAATTGGGAGAAGAGAATAAGTGGGTATTGTACAAACCTACACCAAATTTGAAAACACAAGTTAGAGCATGTTTGGGAATGATTTTAGAAATATTGATTTAAGTGTAATTGATTTGTCTATAATTGATTTATTAAAAGTGATTTTCATATAATCATTTTTATGTCTGGTTCTATACTTTTAATAGTGATTTTCGTTTTAAAAAAATTCACTTTTCTATGAAAATTTATGTATTATGACAAAAGATTATGGTTTTTACTCGTCACTAAAAGTATACTATTTTAAAAAATGAATAATAATCATTTTAAATTACAATGATTTGACAAAAATCACTTGGGAATCACCTCCCAAGTGATTGAAGGGAATCACTTCAAATAATTTTGGATTCTTCCAAAATCACTTGCTTAATATTGCCAAACATCACACTTTGGGTAGGAATGTGATTTTAGACATGTCAAAAGTGGTTTTGGTCACTCAAAAATCACTCCCAAACATGTCTTTAGAAGATTTAGCAACATGAGAAGAAAAGACAAGGGTTGAGTTACTTGGCTATGTGAGTTTGTAAAATGGGAACCAAATATGGGTTTAGGGTAAATAAACCCAAATTCCCTGTTAGTAGTAGTACACGGGAAGCAACACACCCACTAAGTGCATGTTTGTGAATGATTTTAGAAATATTGATTTTAGTGTAATTGATTTGTCTACAATTGATTTATTAAAAGTGATTTTAATATAATCATTTTCATGTTTGATTCTATACTTTTAATAGTGATTTTGGTTTTGAAAAAAATCATTTTTTATGGAAATTTATGAATTTTGATAAAAGATTACGGTTTGAACTCATCATTAAAAGTATACTATTTTCAAAAAATGAATAATAGTCATTTTAAATTACAATCACTTGACAAAAATCACTCGGAATCACCTCCCAAGTGATTGAAACGGAATCACTTTAAATGATTTTGGATTCTTCCAAAACCACTCACTTAATATTGTCAAACATCACACTTTGGATAGGAAAGTGATTTTAGACATGTCAAAAGTGATTTTGGCCACTCCAAAATCACTCCCAAACATACTCTAAAAAATTGTTAAAATTTCACGTTTTCTTCTATAAAATTATGCCAATTCACTAAATACTATTTAAGTTAAACATTAACTAATTTTAACATTCACCAACAACCATGTAGGAATCAACCTGAACACAACTCAATTAATTGAGAAACATACCTCACTCAATAGGCCAGTGACTCATACATTCTCATCTAGACACGTAGTTATAACTCAATTTTTCTCTTTAAAAAATCCACATGGTACTAAATAGAACAATGATAATGTGCAATAGAATAAATTAAAACTTTTAAGACAATAATTACTAAATTAAAAAACAAAAAAAAAGTTCAATTAAGTTCAATTATAAATTTAGTTCTTATGATTTGGAGAAAGTTAGAATTTAGGATTCTATGATTTTAAAAGTTGGAAAAATAGTTCATGTGATTTGATAATACCCTCATAAAAAATCTCTAGTGCCAAGATTATTTATGAGAGTTTTATTAAAGCACACAAACTAATTATAACATTTAAAATCATATAGGTTAAATTCTAACTTTTTGAAAATCGCTGAGGAAAAAAAGTGTAATTTAATTAAAAAAAATGATATTTACTCTTCTTAAAAAAAATTCGGAAAAACTTTGAGTACGTGTACATACTCATTTGTTCACACTACATTCTTCGATTTATAAGTAATTTTTAAATACTAATGGAACCCACATCATTTTCAAAAAGATATTGATATGGCAAGTAATCAATATAAATAGTATGAAAAAATTTAGGTTAAATTATCACAAATACCCCTAAACAATGAGGTTGTTTTCAATTATACACCTGAACTTTGAAAAGTTTCATTTTAACTCTTGAATTTTGAAGTTTGTTTCAAAACAACCCTTGAAAGCTTTTTTTTTTGTTAAATTCATAGATGGAAAACGTTGTATTTGAATATGTATTGTTGCTTATGTGAACATATATGTTGAAAAAAAAAATCAAAATTCATGCAATTCCATTATTTTTCATCCATAAATTTAACAAAAAAAAAACTTTCTGGGATTATTTTGAAATAAAATTCAAAGTTTAAGGAATAAAATGATTTTTTTTTAAATTCAGGGGTATAATTGAAACTAACCACATAATTTAGGGATATTTTCTGTAATTTAACCAAAATTTTATACTAAAGGGTCGTTTGGATTGAGAAGTTGGTGGGAGTGGAGTTAATAACTCCCCCAACTCCTTGTTTGGTCCGAGGAATTATTAACTACTTCATGTGGGTCCTATAGATTTATTAACTCATTTCCCAACTATTTCTGATGACTCCACACAGATTTATTAACTCATTCTCCAACTCGTGCCTCAAACACAGTTTATCAGAACTCTAGAATAAACAACTTGACACTCCAAACACACACTTCAAAACTTTTTAGACTTCTTTACTTATAATCTCTGCAACTCATACTTTTCCAACTCTTCAATCCAAACTGACCTTAAGGTTGTACAAGTGTTTTTTCCAAAAAAAAAAAAAGAAAAAAAACCAATATATGAAGGACAAAACGTATACATATTAGCCATTTGGAAAAGCGATTCCTAATTACATTTACAACAAATCGTGTTAATAACTTGATTGCAATTCTTTAAAAATAAAAAATAAAAAAAATTCGCCGGTCAACGAGATGGACTTGGAAAATTTAGTTGCAGTCCGCCCATCCAAAAAGAAAAGGACAAAAAAAAAAAAAAGAGAGAGACTAGTCTTCACAGTTCTTACCAGAAACAGATTCACAGAAGAACGAGAAATGTGAATCTGTTCTGTGTACAGAAACCTGGAGGAAGAGATTTCCATGGAGGATAAGAGAGCCAACATACTTTTTCTTTTGTTAATCGTCTTCCTCATCATTATCGTCATTCTTGCTCGAATTTTCCTGAAACTTACCAACGCTTTCTTTCTTATTTGCGGCATCGATGTGTCCCTCACCGCCGCTATCTTGGTGTATATGATAATCAGAATGCGATACAACCAGAGAAGAAGACAGCTCGAGTCGCAGTTAGTTTCGGAAGGTCGAGAGCTTCGGATCGAGTACAGTTTCTTAAGAAAAGTCGCCGGAGTCCCGACGAAGTTCCGGTACAAAGAGATTGAGGAAGCGACGGACTATTTCAGGGCGTTGATAGGTCAAGGATCGTCCGGTTCCGTCTTCAAAGGAATCCTCAAAGACGGCACTGCGGTGGCCGTCAAGCGGATCGAGGGCGAGAATCGAGGAGAGAAAGAGTTCCGAGCGGAGGTATCCGCCATTGCTAGTGTTCAGCATATTAATCTTGTTCGTCTAATTGGCTATTGTACGAATTCATCTGGACCTCGATTTCTCGTCTACGAATTCGTTTCGAACGGATCCTTGGATTGCTGGATTTTCCCCAAAAAACCTAGGCACAAGAATCGAAATCGCCCTGGCGGTTGCTTAACTTGGGATCTGAGATACAGAGTCGCAATTGATGTAGCCAAAGCCCTAGCGTACCTTCACCACGATTGCCGATCGAGAATCTTACACCTCGACGTGAAGCCGGAGAATATCCTCCTCGACGAAAACTACAGAGCGATCGTATCGGATTTCGGACTGTCGAAGCTGATGGGGAAAGACGAGAGCCGAATAATGGCGTCGATGAGAGGGACGAAGGGATATTTGGCTCCGGAATGGTTATTGGAGAACGGAATTTCAGAGAAATCGGACATATTCAGCTACGGAATGGTTCTTCTGGAACTTGTCGGAGGGCAGAGGAACGTGAGTGTCGTTGAAAACGGCGAGGACAAATCTAAGAGGAAATGGCAGTATTTCCCCCGAATCGTGAGTGCGAAGATGAGGGAAGGGAAATTAATGGAAGCTGTGGATCGAAGACTGTTGGAAACGGGAACGATTGACGAGAGAGAGGTACGGAAACTGGTTTGTGTGGGTTTGTGGTGCATTCAAGAGAAGGCGAATCTGAGGCCGACGATGGCGACAGTGGTGGATATGCTCGAAGGCCGCGTCGCGGTGGAGGAGCCGCCGGACACTCAAATGCTCGTCGTTGATTTGTTGTCCATTGATGAAGAGATGATGAATAGCCATGAGAGGCCGAAGATCGCTGCATTTGGGGAACGGATGAACGACAGAGACCTTCCTTCCTCGTCGACGACGTACTCCTATGCGTTTTCGGTACTCTCCGCCCGATGAGGTAAGGCCGTGCGCGACGGCGGACGGCGGACGGCGGATCCGGCCGTCGCTCCCTCTTTGACCTTGGTGTCCTAACCACAGTACCGAAAATGTACACGTTGTCGTCTTTTTGTTCTCAATTTATTTTTTTTCTTTTTTGGTAATTTTTTTAATATTTGAAGAATGTAATTTTTTTTCCCGAATCTACATTTTCAACTATGTAAACTAACCATCGCATTTTGAAGGGAAAACATTCTTTTTTGCAACTATATATTTTTTTTTTTGACATGATCGAATTTTGTAGTTTATTTATTTGTTTTTTAATAGTACAAGAGTGTATTGTTAATGTACCCAAATTAAGAAAATAAAACTAAATAAATTTGATGACTTGAGCATTGTTGAATTAAACATTATACATGAAAAATTTGCATGAAAACCCTTTCACGTTAATGTGATTGGCCCAAGCTTAAGCTCAAATTAATGACATTTGACCCTTTTTATCGTGCGATTTCGTCCAAAATTACCGTAAGGCATCATACATCGACTCTAGCTTTCTCTCGCTCGCTTTCGCTCACGTTTCGCCTCGCTCAAGTCTCGTTTCGCCTCGCTCTCGCTCTCGCATGATAGTAATTAAATAAGACATAGCTCTCTCGCCTTCTCGTTTCATTGCTCGCTTTCTCATGACTGCTCGCTTCTCTCTACTCCTCAAATCTTATCTGTTTTTTTTGTCATTTTTCTTTATATTTTTTTCCATTCATTTGAGCGAGCGAGAGCGAGACAACGGGCGCGAGGCGCGTGAACAACGTCTTGAGGCGTGAAAAAGAGAAAGACCGCTTCATATTACCCTTATGAGTCATTTTGCGCGCATCATTCACGCGTCGAATAGGTCATATTTCATTATTTTGAAATGTCAGGTCAAATGACATAATGCATTGGAAAATGAGTTATCCGTACAAATACCCCCATTATACATTCATTTTAAAAGTTAGGTATCCAAATACCATCACAATATTATTAAACTTAAAAAAAGAAAAGAAAGAAAAAATTATCGCCTAATTATTTATTTAACACATAAATATTAATAAAATACTTATCATATCGTGAATACATGTATGTATATGTATGTGTATTGACATTTATTTGCTAGGACATTGTTAGAAGAGATTGACTTGAACATAAGTACAATTTGTGAGACGTTTAGTGCCTCTATTTTTTTAGTTATCGATTTCAATCTCACTATCATTTAAAGAAATACATTGTGTTTTGAGAATCAAGTGGAGGGGAGTTTTGGAGTGGCTAATGGATGGTGTGAAAATGAGATAAAATTATTCAATAGACCGCCATTCTGATATGATTGTAATGAAGATTGAATGTGCATGCAATAATTTTTATGCTCCCAATAATTATTGGATATAAATTCGATCTACTTCTCTTTATTTAATGGTGAAAAATTGTCAATCGTGACAACCTCAACAAATACCTTCACTTGAAAATGTGGGTTTGTGTCCAATTGTAGAGACGTTTAAATCTAAGCATACCTAATAAGTCAAGATAAGGCCAAAAGCTAAAAGAAAATTCCTTAAAAAAAAAAAAAAAAAAAAAAAAACTTGTAACGGAGTTTGTTCCGCGTGCTGTCTGCTTCATTGAAAGCCTCCATCTCCATTTTGACCCAAGCTTTTTTTTTTTCTTTTTTTTTCTCCAGTTTCTTTATTATTATTATTTTGATGGGGACACAAGCATATAATTGTTTTGTTAAAGTGGAAATTAAGTCATAGAAAATGTCAAATTTTTTTTCATCAAAACTCCATCAATATGAACTAACAAAAAATATATATAAAAAAATCAATGAATACTCTTCTTTGATATGAGGTAACTTATCAATTTACTATTAGGTTAAATTATAAATTTTGTCCCTATAATTTTAAAAAAAGTTAAAAGTTAGCTCCTATAATTTTATATATTATAAATAATTTATATAGTTTGATAAAATTAGGGATTATTTTTTAGTTTTTATCAAACCATAAAGTAGAAAAAAAAATCCAACACATCATAAATTCATAAATTCAACACATCATTTCATAAATTCAACACATCATAAATTCAACACATCATTAAAATTAGGGATTATTTTTTTAGTTTTTTAGTTTTTATATAGTTTTTTAGTTTCCTATAATTTATTTCATAAATTCTATTTTTGTGCTTTTGATTAAATCCAACACATCATTTCTAAACTATCTTTTTTGTACTAAAAAAATTCTCATATTTCCATTTATTTCTTATTCTAATAATACAATTAAAAAAAGTAGAAAATGTTAGCTCATTCTAAACTTTAAGGATCAAATTGAAATAAAGTTCAGTATATAGGGACTATATTGAAGATTTTAAAAGTATTAAGACCCATTAAAATGAACCAAAATCTATTTTATCAGGGTCAAAACCATTTTACTTTTTCAAATGGGGTTTTAAAATGACGGGTATTTTGAATTTATAAATTATATTTCTATTTCACTTTACTTTTTCTCTTAAATTTTCTAAAGCTTTGAGAGATTTGCTTTTTTTTTCCTTCTAAAGTTAGTCCCTCTTTAACTTTACTTATTTAAGTTTTTTCTCTCTCACTTTTTTATTTTCAAAAGTTTATTTGTATCCGTATCTTTTTGCCTCTCCCAGTCTCACTCTCAAATTTCCCTCACTTTTTCCCACTTTCAAACTTCTTTTCTCTCTTTCTAATTATTTTCTCAAACTATTTTCTTTTTTTCTTTTATTTTTTTTTTCTCCTCTTTCAAACTTTTTTCTCTCAAAATTTTCGACCCATTCTGTCCCCCAACTTCTTTTTATCTCTATTAAATTTTTACATTTTTTTTTACTTTTCTCTCTCTCCATAATTTGTATCTCACTTCGTTTTTAACTCTTATTTTTCCTTACAAATTTAATGCTCTTTATATTTATTTATGAATTCGAAACCACTTTTGACTACAAAAGAAAATAATCGTTAAAAACTGTTTTAATTATTTCAAAATCACTTTTTAAAATGGAGAAACTAAACATTAAAATAATTTGTTATTAAACACTTTTTAAAAAAGTAAATATAAATATATCGCCATGAACTATAAACACCCATTTTAAAATCATTTCCAAATTGTTTTTTTTTTTAAATATTCTTAAGACATTGTAAATGAACTATAATCAGCAATTTTGGTATTGAGTTAGAGTGTTTTGATGAATATGTTACTAATTATTTTTTTCAAAAAAAAAAGTTAACACATGATTTTCATTTTAAAACGCAAGAAATTCTCTTAGTACAACCTACATGAACATAACTCAACACGTGGGGCATTTGATCCATCAGAATCAGGATCCTTGAAGTTTGAGAATTAGAAAAAGTGTTTAAGATGGCCACTTTGGACATAAAACCTCACGACTTTACTCTTAATCTTCCAAAAAATCTCATACCAATAAAAATAATTGTCTTTGCTTATATTCAATATATCTCTTCCTTTCCTAGCAAATGTGAGATTTTTGTTAGCACTCCCAACAATCGTCCCCTCTAACAATATACCACACTTGAGCCTCCCCACAAACAAATTTGTCCACTCTACGAATCACTTACATTATGTGGTGCCGATCTCCTACCACACCATCCACTTTTTTCCTCGGACATAGATCTACTCCCTCTACCAAACAACTTGATAAAGTTATTACCTGCTTGTTGCTCCAACCACCTCTCGTCTATAATGTCAACATGAGACTCACTAACTTTTATTCTATTTTATGATTTATCCAGCACACAATTAGATTTTTACTATGGATCTGGTACCTACAACGATCATCCACATATCCTTACAAAGTATGATATTGTCCACAATTTTGGCATAAATCCTCATGGTTTTACTTTTGGTTTCACAAAAGATCTCATACCAATGAAAATAATCCTCCTCACTTATATATCAGGAATATTTTCTTTTCCTAGCCAATGTGAGACTTTTGTTAGCACTTTTAATAGTTACACTGTTCAAAATTATAGGGTCGTGTTTTAAAAACTATAAGTTTTGAACATAATGACCCAAACAACATTTTATATTTAAATTCTAAAACCAATCAAACTCAAAACATTAGATCAAACACCCTTTTAAAAATTTTTGTTGGAATAATAAGCGATGGATATATAAAAGGAAAATACTAGCAACACTCATGTTCATGCAACTCCTTTTTCTATACAATAATATATATATATAGAGAGAGATATTTTGTTGTGGTGTATTTCAACTATGTTGCATGGAGATGGGTGCAACATAGGTTGCATCTAAATATTTATCTATATAAAATGTAGAATTTTAATTTTAATCACATCTTACCGATAAGACACAAATTTAAGGGATTATTTGGGGTGTTGAGTGGATTATAATAGTCTATAGGTTATTATAATCTATGAAATCATATAATATTATTTAAAATGCAGAGTAATATAGTATGAGGTTATAATAGGTTATGATTGAGGTGCAGAGTATTCCACCGGTTATATTAGCACAGGTTATTATAACTTGTGCTCCAAAGAAACCCTAAGTGTTTGCATGTCAAGATCTTTATATCTAGCTTGCACCGAAGACAAAATATTTAGTCTTCTTTTATATTTCACATAGTTGAATTGAAATACAAATTTAACCTTTCGTGCATGGAAGATAAACACATATTTGAAGTTCGTTGATTCGAACATAGTTAAATGGGTAATGCATTGATCAACTCGAGCATAACTCCATTGGTTAACATATTATATCCCCAACTAAAATGTTAGTTTTGAATCTCCACTTTGCATATTGTTGAAATAAAAAAACGAGATAATACATTGCCTACTTGAGCATAACATACCTAGTTGAACTAAAAAAAATAGAATAAATTAATAATGCATCTATTATTATTCCAAAAGCCAATGATTCGATCACGAGTCCCATAATTGGTAAAGTAAAAAAAAGTCAAATTTTTTTACTCTAAACTTAGATAATAGTGTGAATTTTTACTCCAAAATTTTAATTTTATCAAATTGCTCTTTAAAGTTGGATGAGTATTGCAGTCTTTACCCTTAACTTGAATAAATATTATATTTTCACATTCTTGTAGATTTTAAATTCAGTAGTCATTAAAAAAAGTATTTCCACGTGTATTAAGTGAATTATAAAACATATATGTTTGATACAAAATTAATCGATTTCAAAGAAACACAACACTAAAGTTAGGGTTTTATTATTTGAATGAAATATATGTGTGTTCACACGAGATTTCAAAGAATAAATTTAGTACGTATAAATAATTTGTATTTGTATTAATTTCGGGTGACTACTCTAATATTTTGATACTCTGATTCTCTCTCCTACGTATGTGCTTTGATCGAGGGTTGAACAACTTGTTCTCGATATTGAAGACTTCAATGGATTCGCGGTGTGTTCTTGACAATTCCCTTGAAGCGTTCTTCGTTCGGACAGTGAGACTTCACAATTTTGTTTCTAAATTCTTTGAGTTTTTTCAGTTCTGAACCCAGAAATGAAGGAGAAAGCTTTTTATTTATAGAGTTCCTCTGGGTCTCCATGTGGAATTGGGCCTGTTGGACTGAGCCTAATTGAAGTTGGGCCAACCATTGCCAGATTGGCTTTGGGCCTATCATTTAGGATTATGTTTAGTTGATTTGGGCATTCGCCTCTAGACTGGACCTTGTTGATGTTGGACCTTGGGCTAGGCTTGGTTGATTTGGGTCTTCGCTTCTGGACTAGGTATGGTTGATTTTTGGGTCTCGTCTCTGAACTGGGCTTGGATTTTGGGCCAACCTTTTTGGATTAAGCTTGACTAATTTAGCCTTCGATTTGGGATTTGGTCTTCTAAATTTTAAAGAACCCGGGGACATGGATTTGTTATAATTTAATTTAGGGATCTTTACAAACTTAATTAATCTCTAATTAAATACAATTCGTCATCAATGTTGGGTGACGACGTGACAATTTTGGATTTGTCAAAATTTCTATTACAATGTGTTTTTGTAAAATGATTTAATGGTCAACTTTTTGTATAGATCAAACATAATTGTGTGAAAAGTGAATTTTTCTTTGTAATAAGCACATTTTCTAGGATTTTACATTTTTTTTTGGTTAAAATTAGTTGATGAATTAGTGAAATGGAAGAGTAAAAATTGCAACATCTCACTTAATTTAAGATCAAATTTAAAATTTGAAATTTATGAGTTATTTAGTAAGGTTTATGTTTCTAGTTTTTAATTCTTGAAAAAGAGAAGCGTTAAAAACCTTGAAAACAATATAATCAAGTTTCTTTTGATTTTAATTATTTTTTAAAAAATAAATAAAGACATTATTTTATCATTTTTGACTTATAAAATGCATTATAAATATATAAAAATAAAATAACATAAAATTTTGAATATTTAATTTTAAAGACTAATTTTCATGTAAAATGTTTACGTTGTTAATTTAAAATTTTAGAGAATAAGAAAAAAAAAGTTACAAAAATATGTTTATTTTTTTAAACAAAAAAAAGAGCAAGAAACAGTTAATAAACACAATTTTATTTTTTATATTAAATTATAAGGAACAAAAAAAAAAAAGAAAAATGAGAAAGAAAAATTAAAAAAAAAAAAACATTACCAAATGGGCCATTAAGATGAAAATTAATATCACTGACTAAATTTAAGGGTAAACAATTAAAAATGGATTATTTTCTCCCAAATGTGTTTATATTTGAATGAGTTCGTTGTTTTTCTTTTATAATACACCAACAATTGAGAGTGAATATTTGAATTCATGACCTATTGAGCTATACTCTTTGTTGGCTTGAATGAGTTCATTGTTGGAACGAGTAGAATAAAAACAACACCAACTACAACCGCAAAAGTAAAAGTGGTCCTTTTTCTCTTATTTGTCACTCATAAATTTGTAATTATTATTATTATTATTATTTCGAAGCATTTTGTTATTATTATTATTTGAAGTTTATTTTCATGGTGTCAAATTGTCAATTCAGACTCCAGAGGGACCAAAGAGAAAAACGAAAAGTACTCGGATTTGGTTTCCTCGTCCATGAATTCGTCTGCTACCCCTTAACTTCAAATGCCTCCAAAGTTATTTATTTATTCTTTTTTTTTTAAACACTTTTTTTTTTGTTCTCTTTTCTTGAAAGGACATTTTAGGTTGTTTATAAATTTGGTTTTATCGGTTTTGAAATTTCAACCTTGTATAAAAATCTTTGTTGACAAAAATTAATTAAAGATATAACAAAATAACGATGGAAAGAACATTCAACGACAATAATTAATACTCTTGGAGACATTTTTTTAAATAATAATAATTAGCACCCTTGGAGACGTCGATAATTTAAGTCATATGAACTATCTTGTCTATTTGTAAGAAGTAAAAACATCTTCTTTTTCATGAAAATTTTTGCCAACGTGAACGTAATTTGAAGTCAAGAGAGTGGTATGGAAATAGGTTTGAACATGATCTTAGTTTATATATTTTGATATTAAATTGATTAAATTATAAATTTAATCATTAAAGCTCGATTTGATAATCATTTCATCTTTTATTTTTTAATTTTTGAAAATTAAATTTATCAATAGTAGTTTTTTGTGTTTGTATTTATTTTATTTATTTATTATTATTGTGTTTTTTAAAACAAAGATCAAAACTAGAGGCGTGAACTCAATTGAAAGAATTTGTTAAGACGACTTATGACACTAGAGTGTAAGGCTATCCTACAATAGAAATGGGGTGTTTATCGGTAGTTAATAAACACTTTAACGGTGAAAAATTGAAATACTTCTCTCTTTTCATCCAACGATTAAAAATTATCAGTCACATTGTGGCGGTCTCACCGAATAATTTCTCTTAAAGTTGGGAGTTCAGTCTCAACATACACAAAAAAATGAAAATTGAAATTTAGACATGGTAAGAAATGGTGTGAAAAGTTAAAAAAGATATTAGAGCTATAGTTAAATTATTAAAAATACCTTTGAACTATGAGGTTTGTTTCAATTACACTCTTAAACTTTGAAAAGTTTTATTTTAACGGTTGAACTTTGAATTTTGTTTCAAAATAACTCTTGAATACATTTTTTTTTTGTTAAATTTATGAATGAAAAATGGTGTATGTGTTTGATTTTGTTTTCAACACATATGTTCAAATATGTTCACATAAGCGACCATACAAATGCAAATACAAATATAAAGTTTCCGTCCATGAATTTTACGAAAAAAAGCCTTCAAAGAATATTTTGAAATAAACTTCAAAGTTCAAACGTTAAAATAAAACTTTTCAAAGTTCATGGATATAATTGAAACCAATTCTATAGTTCAGAGATATTTTTGATAATTTAACTTAGAGCTATCTTGTGGCAAAAATGTGGCAGCGTTGGCTAAACCTATAAATATAAATAAAAACGCATTCATAGCAAGGCGGAAAGACTATTGAAGAAAGTTGTCACACCACAAACTTACTAATGTCCTTAGTTCCTTTATGATTATAGGCGTATTTCTAATTTATGATATATATATATATATATATATATATATATTCTCCACCTATGCAGTGAGATAATTGGAGAAGGTCGTCACGTTGTAGAGATAGGTTTGCATCCATCCATGTATGAGAACGAAAAAAAAAAACACTTCAATTTTATATTAGTGTTTTTTACCATGCAACAGATTTTCAGATCTATATTGAATGACTATTAACAAATAATATTGTGGTGATTTCATCTAATAGTTTTTAGGTTAAAATATTATTTTAATTATGGTAGTTGTAATTTTATTTTATTTAGTTTATGTATTTTCAAATGTCTAATTTTAGTTCTTCTACTTTCAATAAATATTAAAATAGTAATTTGTAAACCATTTTTATTGAAATTTGTTAAATATTAATAATAATTTATAGGCAATAAAAGACACCATGGAATATGTTTATAAAATTTCTAAAGAGTAACTAAGAGATTATATATTTTTTTTTTTTGAAAATTTTAACAATAAACTAACTTTAGGGACTATTTTTAAGATTTTATTGAGAGTTCAAAGATTAAAATTTGAGTACACATGAAATTCAAAATACATTGACCAAAATGATATTTTAATCTATTTTTTAGTACATCTATTTTAATTACTCTCTATATACATCTACAATCTCTTAACATCAAATGCAAAGATTCAATCCCCCACCCCAATTGTTGATGTACTACAAAAAATGTGTAAAGATTCAAATTAAACATAACTCAATCGATTGAAAAATATTATATTAACCACTAAAGACCTGTCTGGGACACCGATTATAATAATACAAATATTATTAGGTCTGTTTGGTAGACAATCCGAAAATATAAATTTGAAAACAAGGGATTAAATGAAAACAAAGTTGTATTTCATGTTTTCAGATGTGTTTGGTAGTAGATTTAGAAATTTGATTTCATTTTAAACAGTAATTTAAAAGTGTGTTCTATAATATATTTATACATCATAAAATTAGTTGTAGTTGCAAAACTAAATATTAGGTTGAATATAAGACATTATTAATTAATTTATGAACATATTTTTTTAATATAAATTTTATATAAATATTATTTGTATAATTTATAATATATTATATTACACATATTTTAATTTAACAAAAGTAAATTAAGTTTATAAACATGAAATACTATATTTATTAAGATTTTTATCTTTGTTTAATATAATTCTGCATTTTAAAATTTCAAATTCAGAATCGGGATATAATGAAAACATAAAAATGTTGTTTTCAGAATTTCTACTATTTGGATCACAAAATCAAAAAACAGTTTTTGAAAATATGTCTGCCAAACAAATATTCACTGAATTTAATGAATTCGAAAACATAAAATAGAATAGAGATTGCTTACCAAATAAACCTTCCCCTCTTACTATAACCTAGTTGATGAAAATTCCGGTGGTAAAACGTTGCAAGGTAAGGACGGCACATTTGAAGAGATAAGAAATACAATGAAACAAAAATTGATGTTGAAAAGGATATCCGCCAGATGGCGAAGATTGTGAAAGTGATATCGTTTTGAAGAAGGAAAGAGGGAAAGGTCAACTGAAGGAGAAGGGTTAGCACGTAGGCGATGGGAGGGGGCCCGAGAGGGGAAAGTTGGGCAGTCCCCAGCGCTGCAGCTATGGCAATTAAAACAACCAAGCGCGTACCGGGCGAGGCGGGGACACAATACACACACCCCTCAAAAAAAAAAAAATTCTTCACACCCCTCACAGAGAGAGAGATACAATCAATACAGCGACAACAACAACAAAATATAGCCATAAACATAACCACTTCAAACCCCTCTCTCTGTCTCCTCCCACCCAGGTTCACTTTCTTCCTCTCAAATCCTTAATACCCTTTTTGGTTTTTGCCTCCAAATTCATTGTTTTTTCATGGGTTCTTGATGTTTTTCCTATTTTGATTCCTTTTATTTTTTTTTTTGAAATGGAATACACGAGGGGGCATTTTTCCTTTTTGGGTTCCTCTTGGGGGATGGGATGGATGGTTTGGTGATGGTGAGAAGTCGTTTCTGAATCTTGGGTTTGTGTTTTGTTGGTGGGTTTTGAAGAGTTTGTGGGGTTGTTTTTTGCTGCTCTTGAGATTTAGTCATACGGGAAAATTGTTGTAATCTTGTGGGGTTGGTTTGAAATGTATGTATTTTTGAACGACGTCTTGAATTGGAGATAGTTTCTGTTGTTGTTGCATTTTCTCTTCTCTCATTCTTGATTCTTTCTTCCTTCGGGGTTGAAAGGGGACTGAATCCTGGAAATTTTAGTCAAAAGGATGAAATGAATTGTAAATCCTGAATAAAGAGGGCGTTCTTACATTGTTTTTAACGAGCTTTGTTCTTGGATGACGTTTGACGAGATTTGGTCCTTGGATAACTCAGCAAGTTTCTCAAAACAATTCCAACACTTCTCATATTTTGGCGTAAATAGCTTATTGTAATTTTTTTTTTTAATCCGCAGCAGGATCCATTCTCAGGCAATCTCTTCAGGTGGTGGTTCACTTGGTCGTTTCTACTGCGAATATGAGTTTTGCAGGCTCTTCCGTTGCTTCTGGTTAGTGTACTCATCCCTCTGCATTCTCCTATTGAAGAGTTTTTTTTTTTTTTTTGTTTAATTTTAAGGTGTTTTATTCTATTAAACTCCCATTTTGTGATCATGTATTTTCTATTTTTCTGCTCTATGTTGCCTTCTCCTTAAGATATATATTTTGTGGAAGCTAGAACTTTCTTGCTTGATTCTATCATGGTCTCTTTCAGGTGGTAAAGCTGCCAGAAAGGCGATTGAATTTGGCAAAACCTACGTAGTGAGGCCCAAGGGAAGACACCAAGCTACTGTTGTCTGGCTTCATGGTCTTGGTGATAATGGCTCGAGGTATTCTTCTTTCTTTCTGTTCTTTTCTTAAAACTTTCTTGCATATAGCATTAAACATTTCCCTAGAATGATCTGCAAGCAGATCCTTCTATTTGTCATTTCTTTAGTATTTCATAGTTTTCATGTATTCATGTTTCAATACTTCTTGTCTTGGTCTCCAGTGACATATATTTTCATCAGAGAGTTTATTATTCAACCTTTTCTCCCCATTGTGTTTGAAGGAAGATTGAATGTTTGAACTTTCCTCATTCTGCATCGATTATAAAAGAAATGGGAAGACGTTGATTATTTATTCGTCCACCGCCCTTCTGCATTTTCTAGCTCCACTTACCTTCTTAGTTTGTCTACTCTTTCTCGAGCTTCCCTTCAGAGTGTTCTGATTGATGTGATGAAGTTGATTATGTGACTTGTTTCATGGTTTTCTGATTAGTAGTTAAGACAAAGTCTTTTTGTATAATGCAAGCAAAGCTCTAACCTCTAAGTTTGTGCATTTTGAATAAAAGACAGAAGACTTTTAGATCTGCAGAAGGAGTGTGGAAAGTTTCTTGACCTTATTCTTTTTGTTGGGTCTAGTTGGAGCTCTTTAGGTAAAAATGTTTCTAATTACTCTCTTTTTCATTAATACTAATTGGAGGCCCTTTTATAACCTCTTTTGGCTGTGATTTGGATCATGCTGTATCCCCTGCTTCCTTCCTTTTTGTAAATGTTTGTTTATAATACAAAAATTGTTTCATCTCCTATATACAAAATCGTAGACCTCTTCTAAAGAATCTGAATTTTCATTGTCTTTTCTGATTCAGTTAGTGTGATATGACAAATGGTGCAGTTGTTAGGAGAAGACCTAGTAAAAGTTCCATATCCTGTTTCTTTCCAAGTCACCTAGATGTTGGATAACACTCTCTTTGGGTTGGATCCGCAGGGGAGAGGGAGGGATCATCTTGTTGTTTCCCACTTGTTGTGATCAGCAATTGTTTATGCACACACTCCAAGTTTTTCCTATTGTAACTTATGTTTCAGATTTTGTCACTTGTAGAGGCTGATGAATGGTGCGATGAAGTTGCTTTCTTTAAGTTGGAAGTATCATTATTACCAAAGTGACATTATAATCTGACTTAATCCGTCTGTCAAGTTAACCTTGTGAAACATTGAAGAAGGCTGTATTTATATTATCTCATCGCCTCTTTTTGGTATGATTTGTAAGAGTGCCAAGGGATACTTCTCCTAGTTGATTTTTAATCGAAACTTAAACGGACACATTTCAAGATTATCCTTAGGATAAGACATTTGAAGAATATAAAGTGAAACATTAAATGTACTATTTTGTTCTAACACCTTGCCATTTTATTCATATTCAGTAGAGTCCCATGTTTAGAAATGTTTTGATTTTTTTCAACAGCTGGTCGCAGCTCTTGGAGACTCTTCCTCTACCAAATGTAAGAATATGAAAGCTTACCAAAGTATTTAGAAGCATTTATATAGCTATTCCAATTTTATTCTATTTGGTCAGCACTTTTTTTTGCAACCTTTTTTAAAAAATAATCAAAGAGGTAAAATGTTGTTGGAAAAAAAACCATTGTTGGAAGATAAAATCCTTTCTTTAGTGTTAATGTATAAACTTGGAGTTACTGATGCAGATTAAATGGATATGTCCGACTGCCCCTACTCGACCTATAGCTTTATTTGGTGGCTTTCCTTCCACGGCATGTAAGCTTACTGAAATCCCTTTTCCTTTAATTATTAAGGTCACTCAAACCGGGATCTCTATGCCGCAAAGTCTAATTGTTAGTTATGTCTTTTACAACAACAAGGGCATAAAAACTGATATCTTACCTGCTCTGCCTCTTATATGAAAATAGCTTTTTGCTCCCCTCCTAGACCTGAAGCAAAAGCTTTATTGAAAGAGGCAAAACTCACTTGGACAAACATATATTCGAGTGTGAAACAAAAGTTACAGTGAGATGTTCTTGTTAAACCAGGGTTTGATGTGGAAGATCTTTCAGAAGATGGTCCAGATGATTTAGAGGGTTTGGATGCATCAGCCGCACACGTTGCATATTTGTTATCAACAGAGCCAGCTGACAGTATGTTTCTCTTGCAACTTAATGTCTGGGGCTATCATCAATCCAACGCTTTCTTTAAATTCTACGATGGAGATTCAATAGCATTTTAGTGACTAGACCACTTTAAATACTATATCTTTTCGCCTTTGCCAGGGATTGTTGGTATAATTCTGCTGTAATCTCTTTTACAGTTAAGCTTGGTGTAGGAGGGTTCAGTATGGGAGCAGCTACTGCACTTTACTCTGCAACCTGCCATTCCCTGGGAAAATACGGGAATGGCAATCCTTATCCAGCCAATTTGAGTGCAGTTGTTGGGCTTAGTGGCTGGCTTCCATGTTCAAAGTTGGCTTCTTAATTTTGTCATCTAGACAGCCTTTGATCCTTTTACAATCAATATGAAGCTTCATTTAACGAGTTATCATGGTGATTCCAGGAATCTGAAGAACAAGATGGAAGAGATGAAAGCCAGCAACAGTGGAGCGGGATCGTTGCCTGTTTTGCTTTGTCATGGAAAAGGTATTTATGAATTTATAATTGTTCGTGCAGAAGATGGCGATTATTTTTCTTACAGATCCCCTGTTCTGCACTTGGGCAAAATATTACAATACAAATTTCAGCTTCTTGTGTTGTCCAAATGGCTTACATTTTCGCATTAAGTATGGTTAATGTGCTAAGAAGGGATACAATTCGCTCTATTCTGTACGTAAAAAGATGGATGTTATTGCTAATATATCTTCGATCATGGAATTGTATACGACGAAATGCAACTTAGGCTTATTGTTGTCTCTATGAACTTCTAAGTCCAGCTATATGTAACTTAGACTTCAAAATGTTGGATTCTGATAATGGTTTGATGTTGAAACTCATTGCAGTTGATGATGTGGTTCTTTATAAATTTGGAGAGAAATCTTCACAGGCATTACATTCAAGCGGATTTCAAGACGTTACATTCAAATCCTACAGCACGTATGTTACAGGAGGCCGTAAAATTCTTGACTTTGTATGTGTGTTTCCCCATGTAAATCGAGAAACTAAGTAATGTGTTTGGTATCGACTTGTGTTTCGTTTACAGGCTTGGCCACTACACAGTTCCTGAAGAGATGGATGAGGTCTGTGCCTGGTTAACTTCAAAGTTGGGACTATAGAGGGAGGAGGGCAGGCTCTTCAAATTGCACAATCTTTAATCATGCTGTTTAGACAAATTCTTTGACCTATACAGTTTATGGGGAGCAAATTTGGTGTGATATTATTATATTCCTTTTGAACCTGTATTTGATATGGTTATTACACCAAGATTGACACATGGAATTTGGATTACTTAATCATACACTTGATTGTTACTCTTCACAATATCATTTTCCTGCATGTTTTGCTTGATGTTGTCATTTTGATATCCCATCAGACAAATTTGTCAGAAAATTGTGTACCTTAACTATTGTGAGATGGTCAATATATTGCAATTCTTTTTCCTTTTTAGAGATTCCTATTGGTAATCCATATGATAGTTTGTCAGTAAACTATATTTATCTTGAGGTTATATTAAACTTTTTATCATACCAGATTGTGACATGTTTACGAACGAAGTAGAATAGTTCACTAATTAATGTTGTGATATAATATAATATGGAAACTCAATTGTTTTGCAAATTGAGGTAACACTGTCATCATTTCTAAGGATATGGAAACAAAACAACAACATTCAAATTGATCTCTATACTTGTATGGGTCCATTAAAGCTCGAAAGTAACAATAGCTACTCAATAAAAACAACATCCTATTTCCAAACGTTTAATACAACAAAGAAGCCAAACAGTTTTTACTTTGATCATAGAGCGCATGGGATGAGATTTGTAAGCAATAGAAGAGACTGCCTGCCTGCTCTTTCACTTGTGAGATTCTTGGATGAAAGCCACATCGGTAGTTCCGATCGATAGTGTCAGCAGCTGCTTCTCTTCATTGTCGACGATTTGTGCCAAAGCTGGCTGAGTGTTGAGTGACAGAGACTCGGAGGTGCATTCTTCCTCTGGAGGAAACAAACCCCAAATGGTAATATGCTAATAACAGCATACTTCGTTGGATTCAAGTTTTAACTACATATGTATTTAATCAGACTGCAAGTTCGAACTCAATTCAAGAAGGAAAAAACATTCAAGTAAAAACTACAAACCTGAGAATTCGTGGTATTCGGGCAATTGTTTGACAGTTGTTACTTGAAGACTTTCAGGTAGCAAACAACTGCACAAAGCACCTGAGTTTTCACCAGAAGAAGTTAGCAGAATTCACTTTTATGCGTGCAAATGCATGTAGAGCCCGAGCTCGACATCAAACTAGGGGCATCCATGCCCATCGAACGTGTTTGAGTAAAGTTTATGACAGTAAACTAACATCATTCGTTCTTTTACTTTCATCATAGTAAAGACAGAGAATGCATCAATGAAGGAACAAACTATCATCATTGGGTTTACAACTTGCAATATAAGATCTTGTCAAAACAAAGTACATAACATGTCTGCCAATTTTTCTGTTTTTTAATATTTGGAAGGAAAATCAATTCAAGCAAGCAGGGTCGCATCTACTTCAAAGCGAAAAGTAGGCAAATAACAAAGTTTCTATTCAAGATTTCAGATGAACGTATAAAGGAAGTGGCTCTCTTATGTAGACCTCCAACTGAAGGTCTTTCTCTACATTTCAATGGCATCAGCACAATGGATGGCAATATGTCATATTATTATGCCAAAAGGAATTCAATTAAAAAATGAATGCAAAGGAAGTGAACAATGGTGCTGCATAGAAATTGAAGACAGCTCATTAAGAAAACTGTTACCCATCCGAGCAAGCCGATTAACCCATCCAGGTATCCTTTTCCCAGTCAATCTGCTTGAGACATCATCAGTAAAATGATTACAGTTCTTGGAAATAAGATGATATGTATCTCCATGATATTCAGAGGCAATAGTTTCGATAAACGTTCTGAATTCAGAGGGAGGCATATCAAGTTTTCCCAACGTGACAGAACATCGGTATATAAAACCTGGACAGCTCCTTGGTTCTACTTCAAAAACTCCACTAGCGGGAAAGTCGTGAGCTCCGAATCCATACTCTTTACCATGGACTGTGTGCAACGTGAAAGACACTTGAATGAATTCACACATTAGGTTCACAATACTAAGATAACATTGAATTGAAAACTCTTGAACTTATAATCTAGAATTGTCTATGCAAAAAGATGCCAATCCAAGTTCACCCTCCTACATAAATGACAGTTTTACATCAG
Organism: Trichosanthes cucumerina; assembly: GCA_036507285.1. NCBI lineage: Eukaryota > Viridiplantae > Streptophyta > Magnoliopsida > Cucurbitales > Cucurbitaceae > Trichosanthes > Trichosanthes cucumerina. The sequence continues at coordinate 65,939,574 of CM071843.1, read as the reverse complement.
TTAGCTGCCTTTCTTTTTATTCGAAAAGGCTTCAATCTTATATACCAATGAAACAACTTAACGACATGATGAGATCAGACCAAAACCTCTCTTATCTCTTCAACACACAAACACAAACATAAAAACACACACAGAAATCAAGAGATTTGTTTCACTCCACAAACACATTGTCACTCAAATATTCAATGGCTAACCAGAGAAGAAAACAAGATCTGCAATGCCAGAAGATTAAACAACAGGTTGTGCTTAGCCTAAAACAACCCACATTAAAAACCTTGAATTCACTGACCCTGAAGATTCAGATATTTCAATGGCAACTACAAGAAAATATTTTGCTACACCTCAATGAAAATGTTCCACATATCCACAACCAGCTTCAGATCAACAAAACAGACCATGGAAGATCTTTAAGAGTTAATTTCAACCCAAGACATTCATCAACACAAGATGTCTCAATTCAACCTTCTCTTATTTCCATTCTAAACCAAATACTTCAAAAAATTCCAAAGAAAAAGGAACGGTTTCAACAATCTCTCTTCAGAGACATTTTAACAAACAAAAAGGGTGCACAAAAAACCAAACTAAATGAGGAAGATAACAAAAAGGGGAGAGGGCATAATCAGATACGAAAATCACCTTCAATACCCGAATGAAAAATCCCAAAACCAAACCAATAAGAATAATTGTTGGCAGGGGTGAGATCATAAACGTTCAACACCACCTGGGTCTCGTATTTGTCGTTCCAATCTCCACTTACGGGGGTCGTTTTCGAGGTGCTCTCTGCTCCCATCTTCAAAAAAATTGGGTCGCAAGAATATCTTTCGCTGAATGTTGCCAAATGAATCTGAATTTGAAATCTAGAAAGAAAACCTTTTCACTAGTTTTACTTTTCCTTTTCCTTCTCTGCCCATCGGAGAAGAAACATGAAAAAAAGAAAAAGAGGTCGATCTCCGGCGAGAAGGGAAAAAGAAAAAGCTTAAAAATTTCAAAGAATTATAAACAGAAACATCAATGATATAAATAAAAGTGGACATTGAGAATGAGGATAAACGAAAAGGTGGGCTCCCAAACGTCCGATTTGGTGCCCACCCAAATATGGCTGCCATCTTGGAACTCAAAATACAGTTTTTTTTTTTTTTTTTTTTAATTATTAATTTTTTTTTTTAATAACAGGATGTCTCATTCTGCTTTAAAAAAAAAGCTTTGTTTGAAAATGCAACCTGTTAGAATAAAGAGGTAAAATAGGACTCTATGCAATTGAAAGTTGCTAATGTTGTATCAGGGTTGTTCGTGGCATGAGTTGGATCGAGTTGATGCGCTTTTTAAACTCAACCTAATGGTTTGTAAATTTCTTTCAACATAAACATTCCTTATTAGTAAACTCAACCACAAAGACATTTGAGTTGAGTTGGTTTGAATTTTTCAAATAATTTATTTTGGTTTTAAGAAAAAAGTAAAATATTAATATGTAAATTATCTATTTATTTTCTTTTCAATCATTGAAATAAAATTAGCCGCTTAATTTCTATTATGAAAAATTACCCCATAACAAAGACTTAGAGGTTGTTTGGGGCGATGAGTGAGTTATAATAACAAGGGTTATAATAGTGTGTGGGTTATTATAGTTTGTGAAACATATAATATTATTTAAAATACAGAGTAGTATAGTCTGAGGTTATAATAGTCTGTGTTTGGGGTGCAAAGTATTTCACAAGTTATTATAACACGGGTTATAATAACCAGTGGGCCAAACAGACCCTTAAAAATATAGAGTTATTAAAAAATAAATAATTATAAAATAAAATAAATAGATGTTATATAGTTGTATAGGAGGTAAAAAAGTAGTTTTTACAATTAATAATGTTCGGATTGGTCGGGTCAACCTAAACTAATTTTAGGTGAACCCACGAACCAACCCAACTCATAAATTTTCTTTTATTTGAACCCAACCTAACCCAAATCATACGAGTTGAGTTGGGTTGATCGGGTTGTTCGGATCATTAGGTTTTTTTAACACCCCTATGTACACTAATACTCAATTTTTCTAGGTTAAATTATAAATTTAGTTTCTTTCCGCGTACTTTGTCTTTACTCACATACGAATTTTTTTTAAAGTTACCAACATAAGATTGTTCTAAGCTAAGAACACTTAACTTCGGAGTTCCTATAAATTTGTTGGTATATGTAGTAATTATCTATTCTTTTAAGTCTTTCTCAACTTAACCATGTTTTGCATAACCTATGATCTCTCTTATTCTGATGTGGTCTTGTGTTAGTTCATTCGATATTCATGTATCTCTCCTAACTTTGATAAGTGTCACATGAGACACCTTTTAAAGATCAAGAACCTATGAGATACCAAATTGAAAATTCGTGTACGAACACCTAAACTTGTAATTTAACCTTTTTTTTATTAGAAAAAGTTTGATTTCATGAATCTCCATTTTGTATGTTATATATATTGAAGAGATTTCTTTTTTCAAATTATGTAGTTGATAAATTTTGGTTGGAAGAATATGAGTAAGAGTTGACTTATAAGTAGCTCAAAACCAAAGATGATAAGGCAATAAGGGAATATAATTAGCCCAAAAATTAAAAAAAAAAAATGATGAGCCAATTACATTATAAAAGTGCTAGACATCAAGATGATACTTGAAAGGCCATTAGATATTTTGTGGTTGTGATGGATACAACCTTCAATTTGGTGAAATTTTGTTGGGTAGTAGGACCATGTATCTTAAAATTGAGTTGCCCTTTTCTATTTATAAATAATGGAGAGCGGACAACCCCTAATTGCCCAAAATAATTGCTATTTTGATTTCTGCAATTTATTAAAGTTGTTAAATGTGTGAGACATTATTTGTTCAACATGTATAGGCATGTGACACTCCTTGATTGGTGGGTAGGAATTAACTTTAAACATAGTGTCAAGATTGTCCCATCCTCCAAATGCATTAGTAAAGCATAGTTCTTTTGGAGCTTTAGAAGGTGTAAACAAAAAGAGGAACACAAACTCATGGAATTATGGTCATGGGTTAAACTTGTGTAATTCAAGATTGAGAAGTTAAGCTTATATTTGATGTATAAGTTTGTTTATTCTAAACTAAATATTTAGGCTAAAGAGAGCCTAACTCAACTGGTATATCAAATGTGTTAATGATCATGAGATTTGTAGTTCAAATATCCCAAAATCCCTATTGTACAAAAAAAATAAACATATTTAATAGTCTTACAAGCTACATAAACCTATATTTATGAAATAATCACTTTTATACTACGCACAAACATTTACAAAGCATAAACCAGTTTGAGTTTTAATAATATATTGCTTTGTATAATCTATTGACTTTCTAACCTCAAACTTCATAAACTCAAACTTTTTAAAACTGCGAGTCAAACATCTTTATAAGAATATTTGATACACGATTTTAAGATATTTGAGTTTATATAGCTTGGTTATATCTACTTTGTTGATTACAAAGGTAATTGTAACTTGAGAAATTGGTTTAAGACGTATGAATTTATTTTTAATTCAATGCGATTGAGATTTACAAATTTGTAACTAGGAATAAGTGGATTTACATAGAAAAAAAAACTTGAATTTCCAATTTCAAGCCAAACCAATCCATAAGCCAAACCGTCACCTAAAAGAGCCTGATGTACATTCTAGGAAGAGCCTTTGCCACTAGGCATAAGATGCATATTAGAAGAAATCATAGACCAAGAAAAAATCTGGAAGTGCTCTTGTGCTGGCTGGTTTTAGGGCACATAAATACTAAACACATAAACATAACATAGACTAAGTCAGCTTGAACATAGCTACTAGATTAAGGCATATGTCATTAACCAAAAAGTTAGAGACTCGAACTCTCCACTCCTACTCCAACTTGTTGTTGAACTCGATTATTGCTTAATTAGGCAACCAATAAAATCTCTCATTCATTAGTCAGGAATCATGTGGATCCTTTTAACATTTTATTCCAATAGCATAATCCTCGTTTTGAGTGATCTTTCTTTCTTGTTCCCTGTTGGTTTTCACGATTTTAGGACCATAATGTCAAAATTAGATTTCTTAAACCTCAACTGATAGCATTTATCTCGCTTCACTTTCATACACCATAGTATTAGGTCAACTAAGAGGCACATTTAGCTAACAGATTGCATTTATATAGCTTCATATAGCTTAGAGCTGCAGCAGGAACTTAATATGTGAGTTTACTTATTCAATAATATCCACTAATCAAGACAATCCATGCTTAAGGAAATGGTCTTAGCAGTTAGTAGTAATGATGGAACCTTTTTTCGTGTTTGTTTCTTTGAGGCTGGATATCCATTAAGCTGGCATAGAAGATGGATGGTGCAGGAGCCTTCGATTGAATTTACCACTTCCTGTGAAATCAAAGTAATTTTATTGAAAGTTGAATATATATATATAGAGATGAACTAAGTTGAAACTGCAGCAACATATGTAGAGAGTACGAGGGCTGCCAAAGAAAGACATTAAATGACTCGAGGTCCAGTAAATTACAAGATTCGAACCAGAATTGATCCAGAATCAATGGAACACATGATAAAGGCAGCAAGGAACAGCCTCCATCTTTCTTTCCGTTTTATAGACCAAAAGGGCCACAGAAGCAGTAACCAGGAAATTGCTACCTGCTGCCACACAAAGATTGAGCAAACCTGTTTACCCAATCATCCTCAGAGCATGAGAATCAAAATAAAACCACATACATTAAGTATCAAGGTGCATTATCTGGTGTTGTCTGTCGCTGTATGCGCTCGTGATGCCTCAACGAGCCTGATCCATCATCTGAAGAGTCATTATCTTCATCTCTGGAAGATGATCCTATTTCCCCATCATAACTCTCTCCCCAGAGTCTGGTTGTTCTCCTCCTAAAACTTGGTTGGCCTCTAGCTCTAGATACATTAGACCAACTGCTGCTCCTCCTACTGGATTCAGGTCTAAAAACTCGAATAAGGAAAAAAACTGTAAGCCAACCCCCATCATCAATAGGCAAAATACTGTCATCAGCCCTATCCTCTCCAAATGATGATTGTAGTGTGCTAAGAAGGTCTCCCAGGTCCCTTTGTCGCTCAAGTCGTCTCCAATTATGCTGCCGTTCTGGGTCTACTTCTGATGGACGCACAAGAGGATGCTCCTTCCTTGCGTGCTTCCTAAGATCTGTATAGGTTCCACTGAAGTTACATGTCTCACAGGAACAACTTCTTGATTTTGCATTCATGAACTGACGAGCATGCTCATCAACAACCCACTTTTTTATCTTCCCTCGGCACAAAGGGCATACCAGCTTTGGCTGCATCTGATTCTCACAAGATAAAGGCTGCACAGTAAGTTGAATCCCTTCACTTTGTTCATCTGGCGTATCATCAACCACAGGTTCAGATTCCATTGTTGGGGAAGTGTTTACTGTTGGGAGCTCAACGTCTCCCTCCACTGGCATTATTGTTGAAGTTTCTGTAAACAACTTGCAGAATTGATCTAGGCAATTTGAGTGGCGACGGCTAGTATCACACATGTAAGGACGGCATCCCTTTTCATGGGATGAACATATGAGTAGAACTGCGTTGTGAGGATGTTCCATGCAGACAGGGCATCTGACTTCTTCCCACTCTCTAAAATTATCCTCGCTTCCCAAGGGCAGTTTAGGTGAGGATCGTCTAGCACGACTGGAGCTGCAACTGAATGGAGATGCTCTATACCTATCATGAGATGCAGAACGATCTCTTCTCTCCTTTGGCATGATGAATCTTCTAGAATAGAAAAAAGAGCTCTAAAGTGCTGAGCAATCCTAACCATGCAATAGCAGAAATGAAACTGTAAGAGTTAATTCTAACTTCATAAATTACACCCTATTTGCATAATACTAAATAAGATGCAGTCTATACGTTTGTGCCCACGTTCTATGCTTGTGTTATCATATGATTAAAAATCCAATGCAGAAAATTCAGCCGAGGGCATTAAAAAACAGGTAGCCCACTTATGCCATTAAACGACTAGATCATTGCTTCTTAAAGTAAAACCAGGTGATTAGAGTGGGCATACAGCATATTAAATCAGAAAATTTGAAAGTTTTTGTTTTTGAAAAAGCAGATTGCATAAGAACAAGTCTCAAAGGAACAACAGCTACAATCTAACAATGTTTCATTTGCAGCAGACATGCTGTCTGTAAGATCGAGAAACCATTCTTTTCAAACAGGGGGATAACACGAAACAACATTTATAATGTTGGTTGAAAATCACAAAACGTACTCAACAAAATTCCATATAGAAGACTACATTAATAAAGGTTGTTTTCTCATATAAGCCAATTATATAATACAAAAGAGCATTGTAAGATATGAATTCATCACATTGCTAATTTTTCCTGGAGAAATCATGGTTGCAGGCTCGCAATAACTACATTTTCAGTAGCAAAAGTTTGTAAATAAATGTACGGCTAGCTGTGCTATTTAGTTCTATATGATTAAGAAACTAGTGAAACCAAATGCTATATAACTGCAGAGATAAATGATTTAGAGCTTCAATCAAAATCCTTCTTTTCCACATGAGGTACAACTTTGTTAAAAAAAACAAAATATTCTAAACAGCAGGGGACTAGTGCAATTGAAACCGTGAAATCAATCCTATAAGCAAACTACATGCTCATATATTTCAATACAAGCACCCTTGTTCTCAGTGATTACAACAACAAGAACACGCAGTTGCAAGTAATATTTCGAACAGAGCCTTTCCTATTTCCCAGAACAAAAAGTCCATAAAAACTCAAAACAAAATAAACTTCAAGACACAAAACCAACCCTCAACACAATCCAATCTCCAGCCCGAGCTAAAGCACGACCAGCTCAACATATATGCAATTTCACAAGTCCGGCAAAGCTCGTCGCAAGTCCAGTCAAAGCGTCAACCCTCCCAAAACAGAAATTCGAAGGGGGGAAAAGACAATCGGGGAAAAAAGCGAAGGGAAATGAATCGATAATGGAAAGAACCGCTGAAAGCTCAATAATAAAGAATTGGGAGCAAGGTCTGGAGAGGGTAAGAGCAGAGAATTACCAAAGAGAAAACAGATAACAGAAATGGAATCGTGAAGAGTTGTCAGTGAAGAGGAAATAATCTAATCGATTCGGGAAGAAGGAACTGGAAGGCGATGAATTGCTCAGACAATGGAAGCTCGATCTAGGGCAGCTTCAGCAACAGCGAGAAAGAAGGGGCAGAGAATTTCCTCACGCCTATATATAAACAAATGGTTGCTTACATGGAACCGACGTGTATGATCCCAGTTCGCTAATCAAGACTTTTTGCTTTAATTTTAATTTCATTTCTCTTTTATTTATTTCTTTTATTTTCTTTTTACAAATTTCAAATGTTACACCTTTTCTTTTTCGTTTTCTTTTTTTTTTCTTCCAAATTATAATATAGCATAAATTTGATTTTTTCAAATTCTGGACTTGGATAGAAATATTGAGATGTTAATTTTACAAATATGGACGAAAATATCGATAAAATAAGATATTTTTTAAAAAAAATTATAAAGATAAAATATTCATTATTGATGCACACAAATTCTAGGGAAGTACCTATTTGCACGTGAGACCAACACGTGAAACCAACGGTGAATTTATTGATGCGAGAGAAATGACGTGACCTGCAAAACAAGAGAAATTTGCCCACCTGGTGCTTGGTACAACTACTCTGATCAATGATGAAAATAGTGTGGCAAGATGGAAAACTGATAATGAGTTATCTCTAATGAATTATAACGAAATATTTATATGATGGGTCCTTCCTAAACATAATTGGATTAAATTTTTAGGAGAACATGCGAGATTTGTGTGTGCGGAAGCAAGAGTAGAATCAAACCCATCAATTCGGCTCGCTCCACTTGAACAGGTTGTTTGGGCCTATATCTCGAATCTGACCTGTATTTGATATTTGGCCCAATAATAGTCGAGTTTAATCCGATTGTCAAAATTTACTCATAACATTCATAAAAAGTATTAAGTCTAACAAATAAATGTTTCACTATTTGAAAATATATTTAAATTTACTATTATCTATATATATATTAGGTTTACATTAGTAACACTATGTTGACATTTTCGTTATATTTCATCAATTTTCTATGATACAATAGAAATGTCAATTCACTCATTATATCGGTATTGAATTCATAAACATATAAAAAGTATTGATATGTCGGTAATATTTAAAGCTCTAATTCTACGTGGTATTTAAGTTTCACTTTGAATTATGTCATTGTTGGTGAAGTTTTAAACTTTATGCTATTAACATAATTTTTTTTTCCTATTTGAAATATAAACAGTTTTTTTTTTTAATATCAAAATATAAACAGTTTTAAACTTTCAAAGTTGTTATAATTAAATTCTTTAATATTGTTAGACAGACGAACCATTCTAAATTTTACATAATAAAAATACATAAAATCTTCCAATTATACGATTATTACCATAAGATTCAAATTCTTTACAACAATTTTTTTAATCAAGATGACAACTGAAACGTTGATTTAAAAACCAGAATTTTTCAATGGTTAATGTTATTGTCTTAAGGTTAAATTATAATAATTTTATAGTGTGAGCATTTGAATTTTGTTTATAATTATAAAGTGGTTGGGGAATTTAATAATTAAGGTTAAATTATAAATTTAGTCCTACAATTTGAAATAGTTTGATAAGATTTTACAAGTAATACCTACTATAACTGCTATATTATAGAAATTAATTTTAAGTAACTAAATTCTAACATGTAATTGAACCTAAAAATCAAATTAAAAGTTTTCGAAATTCAAAAAAGAAAAAGAAAAGGCACGGCGATTTTGAGCGAGTTTTTAAAGTCGGCGTTGAGATGTAAGGTTTGCCGTTCGAGAGTGAGGCACTAAACGCGCTGAAGTTGGCGCTTGTTAGGGACGCGCGCTCGCGCAATGAGGAAATTTCTCAAGGCGGGTCCCTGGAGGTTGTTTTTGGACTCTACCTTTGACCGACATGTCGATTCACCTTTTAACTTTTTCAAATCTTAACAAATATGTTATGATTTTTTGTAATTATTATATATATATATATATTTTAAGTTTGATTTCGTAAAACAGTTTCCCATACTGTTAATTAGTTTGAAATTATTATGTAGTAATTTTTCTAGACTTACTAGAGTATGAAACCACTATATACCTCTTCCTTTGATGCCACATATCTTATCATTTTTTAACTTAAATTTATGTAGAATTTTAATGGAGCCCATAGATTATTAGAGAAAAAAGAACATTACGGTTTTTTTAGAAGGATTATTTATCTATTCCATTTTTATATCTATTATTAATTTTTTTCAACATTAATTTTTTTATCGTATTTAATAATTTTCTGTTATTCTTTCATTTCATCTTTTAATGTGATTTTTTTTTTCTCTTTTATCTCTGGATATTTTTAATTCTTTCACGATTACTTGAAATTATTTTACCCATCTTAAAAATAAAATAAATGAGAATATTATTTTATTTTAATTATAATGTTTTGCTCTATTTTGCAACTTTATTATTTTTAAATAACTAAATAATTATTTTATTCCACTTAGATTAACACTATAATTATATTTTATTTGGCATCCATATTTTATTTTAATCTGACTCTTTTAAATAATTAAATAATTTTTTTCCACATTTATAATAATTAGATTTTATGTGTTACATATTTAGTTACTTACATCCATTAAGGAATTATGTGTCATGAAACTAAAAAAAAAACATAAAAGTTGATGCTTGATAAAAAGATAAATAAGTTGACATCATCATGTATGTCCGTATCACCTATATGACTTATGATAACTGACTTTTAAAAAAATGAAGGAAAATGTATAATTTATGTGTTCAATTAGGGAAAAACTCACTCGATCATATGTAGATATTATAGGCCAGTCATTGATTCAACAACAAAGTTATCATATCTAAACCTAAAATTTAACATTAATCATACTCAAAATAACAAAAAAAAAAACATATACATAATTAAAGTTTATAAAGATACGTGAATTAATAATAATTTTTTAAAAAACTAAACATAACGTACCTAAAGATCTTTTTTTAGATAGGAATGAATATGCCCAAATATTTTTGTCTTAAAAAAATAGATGAAAATATAGAAATATATTAGAAATAAAGAGAAAAACAAAGATGAAAAAATGAAGAAAAATAAATAGAAATAGTTGGAGGGCAAACAAATATTCTACGAATAATAATAAACAAAAAATTTTATTAGAAAAAGTTTAACATGTTATACAAGATGAAAAGAAATGGAAAGTGTTAATAAATTTCACACATTAAATTGAGAGATACATTGGAATGAGACCATAGATGTTATTTAAGTTATGGTGGGACTAGATAAAAAAAAAGTTTAAAATAGGAGACACATGACATGTAATTAATGGAGGAGGTATGGAAGTTTTCCCTATTAGGGTAGGAATAGAAATTTTCCTACATATGTAAAACAATCAAAGTAAATTTAATGTAAAGAATTTGAGAAGTACTAAAATGAGTATAATTTAGTAATAATTGGTAAAATCAACATTGATTTTTATCATATACCAAAATTATGCCAATTTGAACTTATCGTGTGGTGTGATGGATAAGAGCCATAAGACATCAATTACTCTTTTAAAGTTGTTTATCTCTCTCTCTTTTTTTAACTTAACAACATTTGAAAATAGAAAGATTCGAACCTATAATTTTTTGGTCCTAGTTACATAAATCATGCTAATTGAGCCTATGACGGGGTTAATATCTAATTGCATTCTAAAGACAAGAAATAGAAGATTTGTGTTTGAACCATCTCCACATAAAAATTTCAAAAGCGAACGAAAATCAAGATTTTATATTATTAATATGAGAAATTATTAGATTGATAAAAAATTACTCAATCATGAGAAAAATGATTGGCGCTCATTTGTTCAAGACAAAATATAACAATACAATCAATTATAAAACAAACAAAAAAAAATCAGCATTTCAAATGATAATTTATGTTTTTATCTACCTATGCAAATATTAGGTAAGTTTATCGTCAACAAATTTTAACATTCGCACTCATAGAAAAGTGTAATAAAAAAAAGGCCAAAAACATTATTCTGGTCCCTATATATATATTTTTGATTATTTACATGCAAGAAAAACACAAGGGGAACATATTTCTAAAATTTATATAGGGAAGAAGACTAATAAAGACTTTTATATATATATATTTATATATATTGAAAAGTTAAAAATAAACTAATAATATGGACCAATTTTAAACTTTATTGAAAACATTTGAAAGTACAAAGACTAAAATGGAATGAGACCTAAAGTACTATGACCAAAATCTTATTTTAGTCGGAAAAAGCTAAAAAAAATGTTAAAATACCATTTATATTCTTGTACTTTGAGAATTATTCCATTTTGGTCTCTATACTTTGAAGTGTCCAATTTTATCATGTAGTTTCAATAAATCTTAGAATTGGTCCCTACCATTAGTTTATTGTTAATTTTTTTTTTTAAATAGTCTCTATTAGCTTTTTCCCTACAAATTTTGAAAGTATGTTCATATTATGCTTTTTCTTGTATTAAAATATTATTATTTTGTAACTAATTTTGATAAAAATTAACTTCAAACTTATCATAGAGATCAATTTTAAGTTTTATTGAAAGTACACGGACTAAAATTGGACACTTGAAAATACATGGATCAAAATAGAACAATTCTCTAAGTACAGAGACCTAAATGATATTTTAATCAAAAATTTAAAATATAAGGACTAAATTCAAATAACACCCGGCCAAACATTAGAGAATAAAATATAAATTTATCCAATTTTAGATATTTTTTTTTTAAAAAAAAGTATTATATGAGGTACGATTTAGGATGCATTTGTTTCTAATATATCATAAGTCGTAAAAATTTGAATCTCTAGTGCCAAAAATGAAAACTATTATTTAAATATAGGGCTGACTGTATTATTAAATTTTGTATTTATAATTATAAAGCAAATTAAATATTAGATTAAAATTTTATTAGTACAACATGTGGAGGTGATTTGCAACTGCAATTCCAACAGTAAGCGCTAAGCTCTTTGGTTTTGTATTAGAATATTCCCAATATTAATTTTATGTATATGATTTGTTGGTGGAATTACAAATAACAGAGGAAAATAGAGAAACAAATTGAGAAGCAACTACGTAAACAATCAGGTTGAGGCGTGGGTATCTCGCTCTCTTTAAGGAGATTCAACCCCTCTGCGGTGTATATTTATTTATCAACCACGGTGCAGCAGTTTCTCTCGCCCTGCTCTCCCAGGATACAACAACCAACTGAAACGTTATGTAGCTCAAACCACTTTGTACTAAGAGGTTGAGCTCAAAGCTCTACAACAAAGACCACCATTCTTTTGGTCAATTTGCTCTTAAAAGAGCAAAGTAGAGAGTATGAAAATTAGAGAGAAAGAACTTGAAGAATCGGTGTATTTTGAAATTATTGTAAAGGAGGTATTTATACTAGAATTTTAGATCTAGGAATTTAGTTATAAGATTTTTAACCTCCCTTTAATTAAATAATTTATTCTCTTTAAAACCTTATTATTTAAAAAGTAAAAATTCATAAATAATAATACATATTAAAATGTTACAACATGATTTGACGATATACTAAGCAACTTACTACTAATGTCCAAATCGCTAGTGTGAGGATTCTGCTATAATCTCTAATCACACTGCTCAAGCTCTCATAATATCTACAGGTTATCAATTATCATTATACCCTCAACCCCATCTTTGTACTACATTCTTGATCTCAATATGTCGATCTCTGTTTAACAGTGGTTGGAGCGACATATTCTTTCGTCACCAACGAGTATTAGATTACATGGAGTTTCATCTCAAAACTAATTGGCTATAAGAGGAGTAATGCCAACATGCCCTCTCAAGATGGTGCCTTTTTGAGTTCATTATTCTTGAGTCGAATCCCAATTTTTGGACCGAATACCCGTTTGGGCTTAGTGGGCTCTAATACCGTATTAGATTACATGAAGTTCTATCTCAAAATCAATTGGCTATAAGAGTAGTAGTCTATATATCTTATAAATTATGAGATTTCTCTCCACATTTCTATTGTAGGATCCTCAAGAACGAGACTGTACAGGCAATTGTCAGTACAGGCAACTGTCAGGAATATCCTTCCAGCCAAACTCCAACATTTGAAGCATGAAGCTTCCGAAATGGCAGGCTTTGCTTCTGAGTCATGGTTATAATGGTATAATGCAGTGTACTACAAGGAAAATGTATGTCAAAGTAAAAGCTATCTGTAAGAATGAATAAACATTGGCCTTCATTCCAAGATCAAAAGAGATCTGTGTCAGACAAGTACCAAGATAATGTATTTGCTAATTGTCTTATTATGTGAATCATTCACCAGCAGTCGTTACATGAGCAAGAACCATCTTTAAAATGGTGGAAACGGTTTCTATCTCTAGCAATAATCTCTCTATTGAATATCTTAGATATCAGTTTTGTGGCAGAGTGACAATTACGACATACACGAAGATTTTTAATGATTGTAATTGGTGTACCTGGTTTTGTACTTATCAATCCAAAAGCTATTGCTAATTTCTCACTGTGGTGGCTCAGAGCTCCTTCTTTCCATTCTTCATCCATGTCATAGAGTACCTCGGATGTATCTGGCACGAATCCGAACGCCTTTAATTGTCTGTCTACTTCTTCCAACATCTTGTAAATATCTTCACTTTGTGGATGAACTTTGTCCCCTACTAAAAACTCGTGAACAACGTTATCGACTTCAATGGTGGTACAACCAGGAACTTTCTTCATTCCCCTGTCATTCAGCCTTGTTCTTATTCTTGCAACATCATCCCATTTACCAGCTCCTGCATATATGTTAGATAAAAGCACATAGGTTCCAGGATTATCTGGCTCCAATTCGAAAAGACGTTCTGCAACTAATTCTCCCAACTCGACTCGTCCATGGTCTCTACATGCCCCAAGAAGGGAGCCCCAAATAGCTCCATCTGGTTTCATTTCCATATTTTGTATCAAGGACTCTGCTTCCTCAAACAACCCAGCTCGACCAAGAAGATCGATCATGCATCCATAATGTTGGGATTTCGGAGGGATCTTGTAGTCCTGAATCATAGAGCTAAAAAATTGGCGTCCGAGATCTACCAAACCAGCATGTTTGCAAGCAGATAAAACACCAACAAAAGTTATCTCGTTTGGTTCGATTCCATCACTAGACATTTTCGAGAAAAGCTCAAAAGCCTCATATGCTTGTCCATGCATTGCTAACCCACATATCATAGCATTCCAAGAGGCCAAGCTTTTGATATTCATACCATCAAAAACCTGTTGTGCCGCCTCTATATTACCACATTTAGCATACATATCTATCAAACTCGTCCAAAGAGAGGTACTAACAGAGTTGAAGTTCTTGTTTATGTAAGCATGTATCCACTTACCAAGGTCAATGGCACCTAAATGAGCACAAGATGGAAGAATGTTAAGGAAGGTTATTTCAGTGGGCTCAACACCTGAGGCTAGCATCTGGCGGAAGAGCGCCAAGGCTTCTTTGTAGCTGCTCATGTGAGTGTAACCTCCGATCATAACATTCCATGAGATCACATCCCTTTCAGGCATATCATCGAACAATTCACGAGCAGTCTGAAGATCACCGCACTTCGAGTACATGTCAATAAGTGCATTAACAAGCTTAAGATTCAAACAAAGCCCGCGATCTTCAATCCAAGAGCGCATGGAGTTTCCTAAATCTAGAGCATTTGACTGAGCACAAGCAGAAAGAACAGAGACAATTGTACTCTCATTTGGGGGGACATTTGCTTTCCTCATTTCTTCAAACAATGATAACGCCTCTTTGGATCGACCGGTTTGCGCATAGCCAGCAATCATAGCATTCCAAGACACCACATCTCTCACAGGCATTTCATCAAACAGCTTCCGAGCGCGATCCATATAACCCCACAAAGCGTACCCTGCAATTAATGCAGTGAAAGAAATTGCATCCCTGAAATTACTTTGATCAAACACCAACTGGGCACTGTTCATTTCGCCGCTCTGCACATACATATTGATGAGCGAAGTATGAATATAAACATCAAACACAAACCCAAGCTTCAAAACATACGCATGAATCTGTTTCCCTTCACGGGCAGAGGCGAGTTTCGCGCAAGACTTCAGAAGAAAAGGAAAAGTATAAGAATTCGGCTCAACCCCAGAATGAATCATTCTGGAGAAGAAAACCAAGGCCAGAATCGGCGACAGACTCATCGAAAGCCCCCGAATCATCGAATTCCAAATGAACAAATTGGGTTCTTCGATCGAATTAAAGAGGGAGACAGCGTAAGAGATATCGCCAAAGCGCGAAACGGCGGAAAACTCAATGAGCTTGCTGAGGGCGAACTGGGTGTTGTGGAGACCAGTTTTGATGATCTGAGCGTGGATTTGTCTAAGAGATCGAATGCTTTGGCATTTGGAGAGAAGCTTGAGAGATGGGTGGTCTTGAAGGAGCTTGTAAGGCGGGTCGGAAGAAGGAAGAACATGGAAGGTGGAGGTGGAGGTGGGTGAAAGTAGCAGTGAAGGTGCAGAAACCGCCATTTTTGGGCGCTGCGAAGGTCGTGGTGCTGGCGAGTGGGTTAGAGATAAGGGTCGTTATTATTTGAAATGTAGTTGTATGAACCTCACCCGCCAAAAGTCAAGTGCTTAAGCTAATAAAATTGAACAAATTATTCTATCTGATTTTATTTTTAATATTGTCGGATTTAAATCTTAAAATTTTTCTATCTTCCAACAATCACGAGACACAAAGTCAAATTACTTTTACAATTTATCTCTCATGCATTCAATCGTGTATAATTGTCAGCTTCATTACAACAACTTTCTCGAATAATTTCTCATAAAATTGAGTATGTTATTAGTCTCTAAATTTATAGGTTGATTGGATAATCATCTAATTTTTTATTATTTGTTTTTTTACAATTGCACTTATTTTTTCATTTTTTTTTTGCTACATTTTCATCTTTTTTGGAGGAGTACTTTTTATAATTTAAAAAAGGTTTTTTTTTTAAAGGTTTGAGAACATGAATTTAATATGACCTGTATACTTTTTTTCCCTAATCCAAGGATGATCTCATGCATCTAAAATTATATACTTTTTTTCCCTATAAAATAGATCGAGATAGGTTAATAAGAGCATAGTTCAACTGACATTAAGTAAGACTTATGACTAAGAGGTCATAAGTTCGAATCCCCCCACTTCCAAATGTTGATGTACTAAAAAATCGAGATAGGTTAATAAGAGCATAGTTCAACTGACATTAAGTAAGACTAATGACTAAGAGGTCATAAGTTCGAATCCCCCACTTCCAAATGTTGATGTACTAAAAAATCGAGATAGGTTAATAAGAGCATAGTTCAACTGACATTAAGTAAGACTTATGACTAAGAGGTCATAAGTTCAAATCCTCCCACCTCCAAATGTTGATGTACTAAAAAAAATAGATCGAGATAGAGAAGTGTAGAAAAAAAATCAGTGGATCATGAGTACTTTTTATAATTAATCTAATCCAATTAAATTAGAGGGTATTTCTATGTATTCTTTGAAAATGAGTATCCAAGAATAGAGAAAGCGACATTTCAAAAAAAAAAAGAAAGAAAAAAAAAAGAGAAAGCGACACAATGGGGGAGCTATTGCCTATTGGATAAGATTAAATGTATCATTTGATAATATTAAATCCTTTTCGTGTATCAAAACTAAAAGCCGATTTAGGACTGAGTAAAAAAAAAGATTTCTTGAGAGATAGAAGGCTTGTTATTTCATTGTTATACAAATAGCAACTATTATACTAAGAAAAAGATGGTTAAGGTTTTTTTTTTTAAGAAAAAATAAAGAATTAACAACGGTAACTTTTAGGTTGAAAAACTTTTAATTTCAGGGCTCACTTTTCTTAGATCAAGACTGTAAAAAAAAAAAAATCATTCTAGTTCATCAAGATCTTAACAATTAAAAGAAAGGTTTTACAAAAAATGAAAACCGTGAACAAAGAAAGGGATTGATTGAAAAATAGAGTCAAGTGAGCTATTGAATGAAGGGAATGAATGAATGGACGGATTGCCCTAACTCTATATGCAAAAAAAAAAGAAAGAAAGTCAGACTTAGTCTCTCACCCCCTTTTTGCACTACTTCTCCCTACTAAAATGAGCAATTGATTTTCTTCTTAATCTTTCTAAATGTTTGACTTTGCGTGACGATTTGAAAAGAGGTGTAGTTAACTTCGAGATGAGAAAAAAAATTATATAATAATAATTTATATTGAAAAAAAATCTCCCTATGTATTGTGGGGCTGAGGATGAAACTATCGACTCTTAGGATGGTAATTAATTAAAAGATGGTTTAGTTCATAGTTTAGTTCATTAGGGCATTATCGCATTAATAATAATTTATATCGCATACGATATAATATTTAATATGTAACAACATAGTTAATTTCAATTGAGAAATTTAATTTAGCTAATCATACCTTCTCTTAATCATTTCTTTCTAATAAATTAATAAATAGATATAAATTTAATTAATTTGATAAATATTTAAGTAAACCATTTTTCCACTTACATCTAGAGAGAGAAACAAAGTTCTCTAAGAGAAACAAATTGATGAATATTGCATACTTAATTTACTATATGAACTATTATTTGTTGACTAAGAGAAAAGGATATATATTAACACCATGTATTTAAAATTTTAATCTTATATTTATAGCTTTCATTGCTGCCACTTTAGAAAGCTCCAAATTGGATTGTGAAAAGTTTTGTATGAAAGAAATGTCTCTCACTCCTATGGAAATAAAAGCAATAATTTTCTCTATGCATATCCTTCATGAAAAAGAAAAAGATGTAAAGTGACTATTCAAAGAAAGCTATTGGCCCATTCATTTATTTGCATATTCTAATTTTTTTTTTAATTTTTTTTCATATATTACAAAAACTTATCTATATATTATAAAACTCTTTAACTTTTTTATTTGATTTTTCTCTTAGTAAAATGTTAGTAGGAATTGTTTATAAACTTATTTAAGGTCCGTAATTTAAGAACAAGGTTCTTAATTTAATTAAAAAAAAAGGTGTTATTTTAAATAAATTTTTACAACATCCTTATCTTACTCAATTATGCAACTCAAATCTGGGTGAGAGTAACTCATTACCTTAAGAACAATATAGATTCAAATGCTTTTCAGTCGTCCACACACTTATTATAAAAAAAGTATGTGGACTTTTTTTTTTTAATTCAACAATTATGAAGAAGAGAGATCGAGTCATATTGACCTTTAAAATAGTAATGGGTGTATTATCCAGTGAGCTTTGCTCCGATTGGCTTCTATAGCTAACAAATAAGACTACTTAAAAATGTGTATTTTATAGTCCAGATAACACTTTTAGTTGAATTGTCATCCATTTACAAAGTCATTAGTAAAATAAGTATAATAGGGTTTGCTTCGATAAAAAATGACCGCATAAGAAAGCAAGACGTACCCTTGTACTCGTAATTAGCGTTATATTTACTATTTAATGATTTTTTTTAAAAAAAAACCCCAGAAAATACATATAGATGGGGTAAAATTGGGGTTAAGGATTGGATTTTGCAAGATGTGAAAAGCCAAATAAGAAATGGAGAATGGGAATATTCAGATTCAGGACAAATATAAAAGGATAGCCAATTCAATTTAACCTTTGCTTTGAAGTGTTAGGATGAGGATTCTCCAAGTATTATTAAAGGGGGTTGCCTTTTCTTTTAAAAACACTCAATAATTTTTGTTTTTTAGAAAAAAAAAAAAGAAAAGAAAAGAAAATGGGAGAATAAAGAGTTTGGGGAATGAAAGGGCATTTACATTTGTCTAAGGTTTTCATGTTTCATTGGAATATTCACAATGTTTTGTAATTACATTTTTGGCCTCGCCTTTTTTTTTATTATTCCTCCTTATCAAAACCTAGGTCAAACTTAGCAAACCTAAAACCCCACTTGTGCTTACTTGGTCCTATGCACAGCCACCACATGGACCGCTATTGTACGGACACATGTAAATGTTGTTTATATATACGTTTAGAATCTATTTGAAATGACTTTTTAAATGTTTAAAAGTATTTTAATTTTAACACTTAGGATTTTTTTTAAAACATTTGGATAGAGTTCATTTAAACAAAGTCTTAGTCTCTAGACATTAAAAAGTATCTAATAAAACCTTAATTTTTAATTATGTGTTTCTCTAGACTTCAAAATTTTCATTTGTATCTAATGGACGTAAATCCTTTGACTAACTAGACATTTTTTCAAATGCATGTATCTCAAATAAAATTCTAAACCTTCCGTTTTTGTGTTTAAGAGGGTCATGGATTTTAAAAATGTTTAGGCCAATTATGGTCTATTAGACAAATGGAAGATTTAAAGATTTAGTAGATACATTTTAAAGTTTAAGAACATATAAGACATACCATTAAAAATTTAAGAACTAAACTTGTAATTTAACTTAAAAATTACCAACGAACCGACACAAATTTAGAAAAGTAGAGAGAGAATATTGTAATGGTGGGATGTGAAACATAATGATAAGAAGATTTAATTAAGTTGAAAGAAAAGCACAAAAGTGGGAGCAACTAATAAGGATAAAGTAGAAAGAGTGGGAAAAAATGAAGATAGCAACTAGAGGTGGAAAGAAGTTTAATTTGGTATTCGAGTGAGAGGAAAATTAAAATTGATTCTTGGGATGAATTATCCCCATCATCTCTTTAAATATATTCTTTCTCTTCTTCTTCTTCTTCTTCTTCTTTTTTTTTAATTTCTTCTTTTATTATTGTTTTATAGTGTGTAAGGATTATCTTGTGTTGTTATTTTAGCTTTGTATGGATTGCTAAATTTTTTTTTCTTAGGTATTTGATATATGCTTTTGAATTTATGTTTATGAATTCATAAATGTTCATTTCATTTTTTTTATTTTAAAATCTATTTGCATGTTTTATGTGTCTAATGTTTCAAATCTATTAGCCACGAAGCAAGATGTACATTATGGTCTAGATTTTATAGTCAAACGAGGTGCATTATTGGTTAGACCCATATTTAGAGATTAGAGGTTGGTACACTTAACATTTTTTGAAGCCTATTAAACTAGAGGTAAAATTTGGATGTGTTTCTGAGACCCATTTGATAACTATTTAGTTTTTAATTTTTTTTATTTTTAAAAATTAAACCTATAAATACTTCTTTTGCATGTGACATTCCTTGTTTTGTTATCTATTTTTTATATATGTTTTCAAAAACCAAACCAAGTTTTGAAAACTAAAAAAAAAACCTCGTTTGATAACCATTTGGTTTTTTATTTAGGATTTTTGAAAATTTATACTTGTAATTTTTTAGTTAAAATTATGTCTTAACTAACTATACTTTATTTGATAAAACCAAAATAGTTTCCAAATACACATTTTAAACTTGACTAAATTTAAAATTAAAAAAAAAACTATTACAGTTTTAAATATAAAAAACTAAAACAAAGATATTTCTAATAAACATCCTCATTTATACATGCTTGAAATGCCAACTGATCAATTAAAAAAAAAAATCATGCACTTTGAATTTAATTGCCTAGTTTTTTTTTTTTTTTTTGGTTAGTTCAATTGCCTGGTATTTTATACGAATGAATCAAATTCTTTCATGAGTTTTTTTTTATTAATAGCTCCCTACAATGCACCGGACACATGTAGAAAATAAATAAATAGATATTTTTGTCCTCCCTTTATATCTTCCCAAATAAAAAAATACAATAAAGTAGTAAACCACTTTTTTTTATATATTTCTAAAGTTCTCACGCTGCCCCATGTACTCCACCCAGCGTCGGTTCGCCGCAATCCTAATTATTCCAATTTAATTATTTACTATTTTTTTAAAAAAAATACTATTTTTAACTTTATTTATGTATAATTTTAACTTTTGATTAATTTTTTAATTTAATATGTTCTATAGAACTTTTAGTGTAATTTCTATTTGGATAATAAAATAATATGGATTTTAAGTTCTTAAAATGAACTATCAGACAAAAAAAAAATCATGAATATACATGAATAAATTAAGATTTGTGTTGCTCTCACTTGACATTAAGTAAGATTTATAATCAAGAGGTCTCTCAAATGTTGATGTACTCAAAAAAAAAAAAAAGATTGGTGTTGTATGATTATAGATGGTTTTTCTAATTAACAATATGTTTAAGATCCATTAAGATATGAATTTTACTTTTAAAAAACAAATAACCAATTCTTTCACCTATCAAACGAAAATATTCTAAATATGCTATAAAATGATGTGATATATACCATGACAATAGTTATCACATTGGACAAAGAGTTTTTCTTTTTAACATCAAGAATATTGCCATTTGAAACATCATATTCAAACATGAAATAATTTTTTTTCAAGTAAACAAATTATTTCATAAAAAGACATCGTTTAATTTTAGTTTAATAACTTTATTTTTTAGTACAATAAGAGTTGAGGGATTCGAACCATAGATCTCGTGATCGTTAATACATTTGTTATGCCAATTGAGCTATGTTCTCTTTGGCATTTTAGTTTAATAACTTCTTTCTTACTTATTTTGGTTTCATCTATAAATTTTCATGTATTTTGTTTTAGTCCTTCAACTTTATATAACAATATGGTTCTTATTATGTAGAGTGTATCTTTAAAACCCAACACCTAACCTAGCAAGTACATGCAATTGTTTTATGTAGACGTCTTATTAATATGGTAAATGAAGAAAATACACGTCAAAATCAAATTTCAATATTTATTTAATTTAGGACATTAAATAGATAATTTTTTTCTAAAATTAGCATGATGTGATAGAAAAATAGAAAAATTAATAGACATATCACATCGATATTATTGTTAGTGGTATTAATGCATGAACTAAGTAAAAGTATAATTCAAAGTTTAATAGCATAATTGAAACTTTTTAGAAGTTTGAAGACTAAATAGAGAACAAAATTATTCAAAAAGAAAAAAAATAAGGGAGAGTCAAATCAAAGTAGAATTTGGAGATGAATTTGCATATGCATGCATATAAATTAAACAATGGGAGGGCCAGAAAGAAAGAAAGCAAGAGGGGGTGAAATGGGATGATGAATCTAGGGAGTGCCCATCTTTTTGTTGAATTATTGAAGGAAAAAGAATTTGGGAGGATGATGGATGTGCACTTAATAGGAATAGATTCCAATGGGGAGAGGGGCAATTATATATATAATAATAACCCAACAATTTTTTTAAACTTTGTTTCAGTTGTTTTTATTTAACCCCTCTTTTTTGTAAAAGGGTTTGACCCACATAATGAAACTACATGGGGAAGGCTTATTTGGCCAAGTTGGAGCAAACTAAGGCCACCCAACACAAAGGCATCTCACCTATATCAGATATTTGCTTCCTTACTTTGTTGGTGTGCAGCTAGCTAGCTACCACTTCCTACCTAAAGCCCCATTCTAACCCAAAACATTATAACAGTAAAACTCATCTATACATTAAAAAAGGACACCGGTTTGAAGTGCATGTTATAATAATATGTAAAGTAATAACTCTACACTCTAAACACACACTATTATATTTCAAACTAAACAAATCTGCATTTTAAACAATGTTATATAGCTCCACAAACCATTATAACTCACTCAATGCTTCAAAGCTCTCATTCCCACATGTTGAACTAAAAATAATCAAACATAAGTTTCAACTAACTAGTATATAGACAAATATTGTCTTATTCATAACGGGTTTAAATCTATTTAAGTTGCTAAATTGTTCTTGATTATTCATTTCTCTCTTTATTGTTTGTTTTGGTGCCTTGAGTTTTAAAATCTCAATCTTAGTGCTCTAACTTTTATTAAAGTCTACCTATAGTTCCTAGTGTACAAATGTTGTCTAATTTATTTAAAGTATGTGGTAACCACATACATAATCTATATAGCATTTCCTTTGTTAGTTGTAACCTGGTTTCTTAATCATAATAGGGATAAACTATAAAACTTAAGGGGCCTTTAGGGGTGTTGAGTGAGTTATAATAGTATGTGAGTTATAATAATCTAAGGAATCATATAATATTATCTAAAATGCAGAGTAGTATAATTTGGGATTATAATAATATGTGTTAGGGGTGCAAAGTATTCTATAGGTTATTATAACCTGTGTCTCAAACAGACCCTAAATGACTAGAATCAATATTTAAAATATTAAAAAACCAAAATAGAAAGTTGATTAGAGTTAAAACAGTTGAGAAGCAAAATTAAATTTTTATAAAAAGGTCTGGGCTTAAAAAGTTAAAACTATAATGAAACCTATATACTTCAAACTTTAAATGAAATAGATTTAAGAGAGACGAATTTTGGCCTGTCATCTAGGGTATCTCAAGATACTAAGCAAGGCATTAGTATAGAATGCAAACTTTTAAGAAAAGCTGTCACCCTATAGAAAAAAGCACAATGATTGGAATATTGAATTAAAATACTCATATGATTGAAGTAGATGTCTATTTTTTTTTAGGGTAACTCAAGAAACACATGAAATGTTCCTTTCCGAATTGATTTGGGCTACTTAGAAAAATCAATCTACCATGTGAAGCTTTCAAAAAGGGTACACAGAACATTTTCTATGTTAAGAATAAAAAGATCATCAAAAGATACAATGTGCAATTATTTTAGCCCATCAATTTCTCAACATGTGTAATAATACCTATGACTTTTTTTTTCATGCAACAACTATGGAAGTGGAGTATATCATATAACCTCACCTAGACATAATTTAATTAGTTAAGGTATTATTGAATTAAAAAAAAATAGATGTGAGAATGAGAACTTCAAACCTCAAGAGAATGAGTAGATGTCTTAATCGTTGAGTTGACCTGAGCTCCTGTTGGCATGATATAACTATGTTCTTGAAACATGTTGCTAATTATAATTTAATAATTATACAAAACTATGAAATGCAATGCATATTTTTTTTTCCTATTGTAGTATACCTAGAACAGATAACTGCTACACATTAAAAAATAATAATAATAATAATTCTACCGCTTATAAAACTGTTATCTCAAACTCCATCCATATATCTTCGCTAGAAAATATTTCCAATATCTCTACCAAATACATTCTATGTAATAAGTATAGGAAATATATTGAGACTTATGACTACTTCTAGACAGCTAGTTAGTTATGAAAATATATTATTTTACATAGTACTGCATGGAATATATAAATAAATAATATACACAGTAGATGGGGAATTTGATAATTGCCCACTTTTAGAGGCCATTCCTACTCTAGCATCTCAAACTCAAATCAAACACTTCCATAAATAAGGTTAACTGCATAATTATGAAATTTAAAACAACCTAATCTAAATATATAGAGAGAAAGGAAAGAAAAGAAAAACATTTCAACCTCGGGAATCGCGTCACGAGGAAACCATCTGTGCAAAGGTAAGGGAATAAAAGAAAAAAACCAAAAAATGGACCCCAACGCTATGAGAACTTGGCCGACTATATAAACCCCCCGTTCCCCCAGCAAACAAAATCAACAAACTCTCAATCCTAACAAAATTTAAATCCCCTCCCACCAATTCAATTACCAATTACTCAACAGAACCCCCATTTTTGGGTTTTTTATTCCATCCATCTTCTTTTCTTCATCAAAGGTGAGCTTCCTACTTCAGTGGTCAAATTCTAACTTTTTTTTCTCTCTCTTCTCTTCTCTTCTCTCTTTTTTCCCCCTTCTGCCATTAGAAAAAGAAAGAAAGAAAAGAAAAGGCTTCAGGATTCAACCTTTTCAAAAGAATGTTAGCTATCAACTAGGCCTTTTTACATTGGGGGAAAAAGGGTATTCAAATTTTCAAAGTCTAAATTTTTTCTCCCATCTCTTTTTTTACACTCCAGTTGCATTCATAAAGCTTGAACATGTGGGTGAAGATTATGAGAGTTTAGAACCCTTTATGCAGTCTTTTATGTGTTTAATATCTCAACTTATGGGCTGTGTGATTTTGGTATATAGAAGGGAATGAGCTGGTCAGCAGGAGACTGGATATGCAACGTTTGCCAGAACGTAAACTTCAAGAAAAGAGAAGCATGCCATCGTTGCGGTTACCCCAAGTATGGAGGCCCAGACCCTTCAACTTACAGTTACAACAAGACGGAGGTGTTGGCCGGAGACTGGTACTGCACTGCCGTCAGCTGCGGAGCTCACAATTACGCCAGCCGCCCGAACTGCTTTAGATGTGGTGCATTTAAGTCCGTCTATCCTGGTGATTATGGCGCCTACATGGTGGGTTCCGATCAGTATGGATCTGATGCAAGCATCCCACCTGGATGGAAATCTGGAGACTGGATTTGCCCTAGGTACACACACAGAACATTAAACTTTACAGTAAAAGTTGATCAAATTATTAAAAGCTGATAGCCTGATTATATCTATCTTCTCAAGTTATTATTGCATGTTCTAAGAGAGACTTGAATGCAGATAGATAGAATCTGCATAAATTCACTCCTGAATTATTTTCAGTTAGATCAGAACTTCAAATTCCTTACTCAAAAAGATCATGCTGAAAACATAATGTTGTGGTGTACACAGAATGGGATGCGGAGTACATAATTATGCAAGCAGGATGGAGTGTTTTAAATGCAAAACACCAAGAGATTTCGGTAAGTTTATATCAATTAGAATATTTAACACTTTGCCATATGCCCCTCAAAAAGTGGTTAACGAAATTAACCAGTTGATGGGGTTTTACTGTGGGTCACTTGGGTCTGTAACACAATTTTGGGTGCTCTCTATCTTTCAGGTGGTGCAGTTTAAAGAGGCAAGGAATTTTGGAAGGCTCTACTTATGCGATTTTATCGTCTTCTTGGCATCTGATCCCTATCCAACAGCTGCCTTTTTCTTTTTCCTTTTTCTTTTTTAATGACTAACAATAATAATGTTAAACCCTTAGAATGATCCTCAATATAGATATCATGGGTGAAGGCCCATTTTTCCCCCTCTAGCATTGCAATATAGCAAGCTATTCTCTCTCTCTCTCTAATGGGTGCACAAAAGTGGAACAAACATATCTGAATACTGTGTTTGGAGGTGGACCTCTCCCATGGCCATGGAATGTCAATGGTTGCTTTATAAACACAGAATCAAAATTGAAATGGAAACTGTTAAGGCTTGAACTTATGTCAGCATAGAGAGCTTTAGATTGAACTAGGAGGAAAGGTTAAACAGGCGGAAAAAATAATGAAAGAGAATTGAGGGGGAAGAAGGGTGGGGTATTGACTAAGATTCAGAATCTGTGTGAATAGCAAGTTCCTAAGAAGATAAGACTCAACTTTCAGCTCAATAATTTATGGTCCTTTAAGCATCAAATCTCAAAGAAATAAATTCTTATATATAAAAATAGATAAGAACCAGATGCCCCACTTCAACGGACATTAATGGAAACATCCAGCTTCTAATAATATTATTAGGCTCAAATTATGAGTCAAACCCAACTCTGATTTGTGGCTGTAAAGAAGATTTTGTGTTCCCTAGAAAAGAGTCCAATATCTAGAGAATCTTTGCAGGTTAATTATATAATATAATTCGCTTTCATTTTCTAATTAGGTTATTTTACTTTGGAGATTCCAATTAACTTATCATGGAAAATTCCTTAGTCGAACTTGTTCCCCAAAACTTCACAAGAATAGATCCAAAATACACATTGCTACCGAGACAGTCTCTACACATTTGAAAAGGAAAATTGTAGCAAAACTTCAAAAATAATATGAAGAACGCGCTGGTATGAAAATAATGTCAAAAGTTCTGACGCTGGTATGAAAATAATGTCAAAAGTTGTGTGTACGATATTGAATGGCGGTAGTTTTAAATTTGATTTTGAATCGTCTCTTACATTATTTTCCCGCTTTCCATTTCCGTCGGAACATCTTCAATCTCGGTGGAAGCAAGAATCACCGTCATCACCTCGGAAACAACTGGATCATCTGTACAATATAAGAACAAGGTAGGATTCAGAGTCGTCTTTCTCAAGAAAATAAAAATAAATGGAGACTCAAAGTCAAGAGCAGATACACAAAAACAATCGGTCCCGAAAATTACCAAATCAAAACAAAAACTCGATCGACGATTCGCTTAAAATTAGATAAGGAAGACCGAAGAGCAAAGTTCCTAGGTCCAGAGTTCCATTCAACAAATGTATCGATTGTAGAAGAAACATAAACTTCTCCGGTCCGCTCATGGCTATTAGCACCGCTAGCGATTTCTTCCCTCAACCGTGCATAGAGTCCAGTCGCTGTCGCGTGTAAATGCAGGGAGTTAAGAGTTTCATACGAACCAAAAGAATAATGAAACGAGAGGAGATGGATTGAAAGAGAAGAAATGTTGCAAGTTTGTAAGGTTGAACATAGCAAAATTTGGTTAGAGCTTTCTGATGACCTAAATCCTTGAGAAGAAGGAGAGAAATCAGTTACCGTCTTCGTGAATCACCAACTGGTTCGTCGACTTCGTGGATTCGCCGCTTCTGAAGAAGAAGACGAGCACGAGACGGCGGAGCAGTTGCTTCCCACTTTTTTTTAATTACAAGTACAGTTACTCAACTCTCGGTTTTTGTCTATTTGGTCCTTTAATTTTAAAATATATTAAGTAAGGCCTCGTTTTCGTTTTTGTTATTTTTTAGGAAAAAATTAAGTTCGGTTTATTTATTCAATTTCTCTATAATAGTTATTATTTTATTTATTTATTTTCTTTTTAGAAAGTCTTTGAATTATTAGCCCATTTTTAAAAACAAAAAATATTTTTTTGAAAATATTTTTTTTTAGTTTTTCAAAACCTAACTTGGTTTTTTAAAACATCAATAAAAAGTAGATAACATGACACCTAAATTCTTAGGTAGAACTATTTATAAGCTTAATTTTTAAAAATCAAATACTAAAAAATAAATGATTATCAAATGCTCAAGTCTTTGAATTTTCTATGATATGTTTCTAAATTTTAAAATATTCACTAGCTACTTTTTTTTTTAATTCAATAATATTTGGAGCCTTGGAGGGGTGAGATTTGAAACGTGTCCATAATCATTTAGTTTTTTATCTTAAAAATTTATTTATTTTCTCACTATTTCTCTACCATAATTTTCATCTTCTCTATCATGATTCTCATATTTCTTAAGAAAATATTTGAATTCTTAGCTAAATTCTAGAAGAAAAAAAATACTACTTTTTTGGAAACTACTTTTTTAAAATCCCACAAACTACTTTTTTTTGGAGGTGTGCTTCTTAGTTTTCAAAATTTTATTTGGTTTTTGAAAACATGTCTAAAAAATAAATAAGAAAACATGGGAAGTCATACGTGGAAGTAGTATTTATAAGTTTAATTTTTAAAAATCAAAACCAAATGGTTATCAAACCAGGGTAAAACTTCCAATTTTATGTCTAAAAAGTCTTTGACTTATTCGAAAATTTTTTAATTCATGGACTAATTAGACACAAAATTGAGAGTTTTTCATTATACATAAAATTCAATTTTATATATAATAAATTAGCTATTTTTTTAATTAAAAAAATTTAGATACCAAATTTATAGTTCATGATTTTATTAGACATTTTAAGAATTTATAAAATTATTAGACAAAAAATAAAAAAAATTTAAGAACTGAGTTAAAAGTTTAATTATGATTTCTTTTTTTTCCTTTGTAACTAATATATGCATTTTTGTTTCTTTTGTTCATATGGTGGGTTTGTCTACATAAACAACAGTTTTGTTCATCTGGTTGGTGAATAATATTCCTTTAAGCAAATGTTTACATCGTGGCTAGATAATTATGAGATTTGTAGACAAACTTGGGTTTTTCTAACCTAATCAAATACTAATTTGCCTAACATAACCGAATACTTCTTTGGTGCTCTTTCAAATTTCTAGAAGAGAATAAAATTCTCTATGAGCTAGCAATTTCGACATCTTCTTCAAGAGCTTCTTTGGTCTTGAAAGATAGTTTTCTAGAAGATATTATTTCCCTCATTCGTAAAAGTAATTCGATATTGTAAGTTAGTTGGCTTGTTTTTGTATTATTCCAGTTGCAAAAAAAAATAAATACAAAAAATAAAATAACCATCGTGACTCCAATAATTTGTTGGTGCTAAATCTAACCATGCCGATTGTTGGGTTTAATGTCCTAAAACTCGTGGTTTTGTAAACTGAATGTATATTCTATTTAGCAATAAAGTTGTTATTGATATTTATTCAGTAAAAGTGTTATTGAAGGTTGTGTATTATGTAACCTTAATCCAATAAAGAACCCTTGGCTATGGGATGAATACTTAAACTTTATGTGTGACATAAAACTGGATCAAGTTCAAGTTATAGGCAGAACGGTCTATAGTATAAGAGATGATATAGTGGATACCTTATCCTGTGGGGACACTATGGACGCGCCCACTTTGTAAAGTGAAACGATGTGATCTAAATCGTTCATGTGGAGACATGTGAGTGGGGCGTCCTATGCAATGAGTTTGCATAAGATCCGGATCATGCAAAATAGTCACTTAGACTTTATAACTCCGTTCTTCGCCTTAATCGACTATATTCATACGATGACCTAGGTAACTCGATCTTAATCCTGAGCGTTCTATGGACTTCTGTTTATTCGGATTATCCTTAGATTTGAATGGGTGAGAGTGGCTCGAGATTGCCGACTCAATAAACCTCCCATTTCAGGGATAAAACCGGGTAGATAGCTGGGAACATAGTTCAACAAGATGGAATTCACTCCTACCCGCTTTAGGGATAAGTAAAGAGGTTGTTCCTTTAAGTGTTGACTCCAGGTCTTGAACAATGGGTCCACCCCTCTCATTGACCCGAGAGGGATTCGGTTTGCTGGTTGGACCACAAACCAGTTGTTCATTAGAGGATTAGTGGTACTTAAGGAACAAGAGATAATTACAGGGGTAAAACGGTAATTTTGACCCAGCTATAATTACGAACGACTTGTGAATGATCGACTTACTAATCATGGTTATATCGAGTGGGCGTAAATATATCTCTGAGTGAGGAGAGAGTGCAACCACCGGGCTTTAGTGGAGTGTCCTTGGTTAACGAATGTTGATTAGCTAGGTTAAAGAGTTTGACCAGTTAATCTCGTATCGTTGGAGCTCATGATCTGTAGGTCCATTAGGTCCTCCTTAGTAGCTCGGGCTTAGCCTTATAACATTTTGAGAGAAAAGAATTTGAATTGTTCAAATTCGAGTTTGGAAGAAAGTGTTAATTATATGTGATATATTTAACGAATCATAGCTTAATTATGAATTAAACTATGATTAATAAGAGGTGGATATATTTAAATATGAGTTAAATATCAGATCGGTTTATAACATGAATAAGGATTCATGTTCGGAAAAACGATCGAGATCGGGCAATTTATTTAATTTAATATTTGATATTAAATTAAATTAAAAAAATAATTAAATTAATTAATTATTTAATAATTTAATTAATTAAATTAATTTTAATTAAAAATCAATTTAATATTGATTTTTGAATTAAAATTAAATGAAAATTCAAGGATTTTCATGAAACCCAACTTGACAACTTGCCCAATCTTACTCATCTTCAAAATTCACCAAAATTGGCCACCTCCATCTCAAAGCATCCTCATCACCCTTGAGTTGTCACTCCATTGAAGATTTTTGAAGCTTTATATAATGGTGATTTGAGGTGTTTTGTGAGAATTACACAGAAAATTCAATATTCTCGAATTAGTGACCTTTGAGGTCTTTTCTTCCAAATTCTCTCAACCTAGGATCCCACAATCCGTTCTAAGGCCTGAGGATAGTAGGGAAGACTCTAACGGTTGTCCACGAAGTGTTCGTCTTTGAAAAACCATCCACCGGGTGAAGAGAATTTGATCTTCAAAGTTGAGTTTTCTATCCCTTTGTTTTTCCAGCTTTGAGCATGTTTTTTATTTTACAAAATTGATCAACTTAGAGTGTTCAAGATCCAAAATTGCTTCCGCTTTCTTAATCTAGACTCTTTCACCGATAATTTTAAAATAGTAGAAGAAAATTAAATAAGGTTAAATTCTTGAACTTTGAGGTTTGTGTCTATTTCTCTGAACTTTAAAAAATGTCAAATAGGTCCCTAAACTTTCAATTTTGTATCTAATAAGTCTCTTAACTTTAAAAATATCTAATTAGTCATTGAACTTCTAATAAGTCCTTAACATATTCACATTTTTTAAAAAAATTAATCGATCTATTATATATAAAAATTAATTTTTTGTCCAATAAAAGCTTAAGCTTTCAATTTTGTGTCTAGTAAGTTTATGAATTTTAAAAAACGTCAACTAGGTCAAAGACCTATTAGACACAAAATTGTAAATTTAGGGACCTATCGGATACAAAATTGAAAATTTGAGAACTTAATAGACACATTTCAAAGTTTATGGAGCAAATAGATACATAATTGAAAGTTCATTACCTATTTGACACTTTTGAAAGTTCAGGGACCAAATAGATATAAACCTCAAAGTTTAGGGACTAAACTTCCATTAAATAAATATGATAATTTAGACATTTAAATAAGATTACATGTCATTTTCAGTTTTTTTTTTCATGGGATTAAAGGCACGTTTATATGCCCATAATGAAATGAGATTCAGATTGTTTACCTGGAGTTGGTTGGAAACGTAATTAGAATTCCATTGATATTGTTTACTTACTTTTAGAATTGAAATGAAATGTGTATACAAAATGTAGTAACTAAATATGTATAATTAATTAAAATGTGCGAACAATATCATAGTTCAACTGAAATGAAGTATGACTTATGATCAAAATGTCATATGTTCAATTAAAATTGTAGTAACTAAGAAGAGTAAGGTTATGGATCTACGAGAGGAAGACAAAGAAAAGAATGAATTAAAAAGAGGGAAAAGTTCAAATAATAATTATCATATTTTTTTTAAAGATCGAAATTTTCATATTTATATGTTGAAATTATTTTGTCTAAAAAAACACCAACTTCGACATATCTTTAATCAAACTTTTGCATTGGTTATCAGCTACAATCCTTACATTTTAGTATTTTACAAAGTCATATTTCAAATTTTATAAATAAATTATATTTTAAACTCATGACATAGGATCAACCACGTAGTTTCTATTTTCGAACAAATTATATTCCTCCGTCCGAAAATAATAATAATAATTGATCCAAAAGAAGGAACAAAAAAACTGCTTTTTGAATTTTGGTCCCCTTGGATTTCTGATGGCAACCGGCGCGAGAACAATCCTCACTGTATCAAAATCGACTTGTCGACTGCTTCGTCTTCCTCATTCAGCGGCCATTAACCTCCATGGCCCAACACGCCCATTTTCTCAGTCCTATCCTCCATCTCCAAATGCCAATACCAAGCCCAGATCTCACTCTACCAGAAACAGAATGCCCATTTCTTCCACCCTATCTTCCACGTCTCGTTTTTGCGCGCCGTTTAACAATTCCTTCAATGGAGCAACCTTCTGTTCTTCCTCTGGAACCCCTTCCATGTCGACTAATTTACAGTCCCATGCCTTTGCCCGTAACCCTATACGATCCAAAACCCCCAAACCTGAAAATCCCCTTTCGCCCATTTCATCGTTCGAATCGCTGAAATCGAAGCTTCTGGCGAAAACCCCTTTACTGTCTTCCCCAGATTTCAAAATCTTGCCCTTCAGGAAGGGCTGGCCGTTGGTTTCTTGCAATGGCGGGAAGGGGAATGATGATTCGGCGTCTGGTTGGGGTCTGGGTTGGATCAGCTTGGCTGATTGCAAAAGTCTATTGGCCTTGTCTGGGTTGCAGTTGACTGAAGATTTGTTGGTTTATCTCGGTTCTTCTGTCGAAGACGATGCTGTTTATTGGGCCATTGATTTCTCTGGAGAGGATAATTTGGATACGGAATTCGGTCAAAAGCAGCTCAGTTTTATCGAGCTGCGAACGCTCATGGTGGCCACGAATTGGTCGGATACAGGGGCAATGGGACAGTTGGCCGTTGCTGGTCATGTAAGTGTTCGAAATTGGACTGTGATATTACTTTGGTTTTTCAATTTGCAGTATGAACATCGTTTCTCTTTGTTATCTTTCATGCCAACTGGGAATTTTGTAGCTACAAAGTTAAATTCTGTAACGGGTATTAGTTTATCTTTGTCAAATCTCTGGCATTCACTCCCCCAGTAGTCACTGAGATTCTTTTGAACTTTGGTTGTTCGGGACACGGAAGTCTCATATGTAAGTTAGAAGTGAGGACTATTTTGTGAAGACAACAACTTCACTAGTTTAAGTAAAGCTAAAACAAAACTATGTAGGTTCAAGAGTAAGTGGATAATATAGTACCATTGTGTGAATTTGGAGAGATCCGTTGATCTTACAACACTTTCATATATTGCCATAAGATATTTTTAGTAATTATTCTAGTTGATAATCTCCCAGTTCATCTCTCTATTCTCTCAAATTTATCATTATCTTGCTCATTCTTAATTGGTTAAAACGTGCTTGAATCTGTGCGTGGCTACCTGGTTTTTGGGATTGATCACTCAGGGAAGGGCTTTGCTAGATTGGCATAGAACATCACGTTTCTGTGGGCAGTGTGGAGAAAGGACAGTCTCAATGGAAGCTGGCAAGCGAAGGGAGTGCTCCAATCACTCATGTAAATTGAGGATTTTCCCTCGTGTCGATCCTGTGAGATCATAATCCCGAGCTTTTATGATTGCTGAATCGCTGCATACTGAAGGCTATATATTAATGTCTCCTGCTTGTAAGTTTGTTCATTGCAGGTTGTTATCATGTTAGTCATTGACCAGGAGAACGACCGTGCACTCTTAAGCAGGCAATCGAGATATGTGCCCCGAAAATGGAGTTGCTTAGCTGGTTTTATGGAGGTACCTTCCTTTGTCAAGAAGAAGAAGAATGATAGAAATGCATTTGATAGAATAAGGCTTCTAGCAGTAATGAATAACTAGTTTATTTATTACCACTAGTTTATTTATTACCTTAAACTTTTGTAGTATGATGTCATTTTTATTCTATATTTTAATCTTAATCTTGTTTCATGAACTAGAAAAGTTCATTGATTTGCTTTTGTAATTGTCATCAGCCTGGGGAAAGCTTGGAAGAAGCTGTGATAAGAGAAACATTGGAAGAGACTGGTATTGAAGTTGGAAAGGTGACCTATCACAGTTCTCAACCATGGCCAGGTCTGATCATTCAGAAATTACAGTTTCTTAACTGCACCGTTGCACTCTCTAATAAAACAGTCGTATTAAACAGTATGTTGATGCTTTTGAAGAAAAACACTCATCTTCCACGTTTCTCATCGTTGTATATAATATCTCTTAAAGGCCATAAGTTTGAATCGTCACTTTTGGTTTAAATTGCAATTCTCAAAACATATATATTTCATTACTGATTTGTGTGTTTGATGTGGCTTGTTCCCAGTTGGACGAAGCACTATGCCGTGTCAATTGATGATTGGGTTCTTCGCATATGCGAAATCGCTTGATATCAAGGTGGATAAGGGAGAGTTGGAAGGTATATTGCTAATGTTCACATAATTTGATTCAAATATGTCAATCTAGCTGCCCCACAAGGCTGTGGGTATGGGTTACAGCAGGAAGTTGAAGTCAGCCTTTCAATAATTAGGGGCTGTTTAAGAGCTGTTTCGAAAAACAAATTTTGGTTTTTTAGAAGAATAGTTTCAGTGAAAACATACTTGTATTTCAAGTACTATTACTTGTGCTGTAATGCTTCAAGTTTTCTGAGATAATTCCTCTGTGAAATTCTCGTGAACTCGAGTGGATTTGAATTGGTTGAAATTTGTTGCACAGACGCCCAGTGGCACAGCAGAGAAGATGTGAAAAGAGCTCTGACATTTAGTGAATATGAGAAAGCACAACGAACTGCGGCAGCCAAAGTCGAGGAAATTTGCAAGGGAGTTGAAAGAGGACACAGCCAGTCTGCAGATTTCAATACTGAAGATAGTGGATTTGCTCCCATGTTCTTTCCTGGCCCTTACGCAATCGCGCATCAACTTATCTCCTCCTGGGCATATCAAGATAATGGAAAATGAAGCTCAAGTTCGTATGGATCAACATTCCAAGCTGAATTTGATGCTGCACTTTGGCTTTTGAGGTTTGTTCGAGTTGCATAGCTCAGAGCCTTGGCATTGATAGCATACGATCAATCGTTCCTTACAAACAAATTGCAGTTCTTTGAGGCAGAATCCTTGTAATTCTTCTTGTCTCATTGTCTGAAAATACAATGCAGGTGGATGTTCTTTACATGCTATTTTCTTCATGATAGCCCCTGTATGTTCCAAATTCATCTACTTTGTTCTGAATACCATCTGTATCTGTAATAATGAATTGATGTTTTTGTCATTTGATCTTGATTTTACCTTACAGGATTCCCCAATAGGATTGTCAGACGTGTCTAGATGGCTCTTATGTGGGTAATTTCGCACCTTTGATTTTTCTGGCAAAATAAAGTAATCTTAAAGCAGGTGGCAATATTAGAATTTTTAGCTTTAACTGGCTCGAGTTGAGAAGTTTTTTCATGGTTCCTCTTCATATTTTAAGGTGATGATAATTCATCTACTAAAGGAAAAAAGTAGACCATCTATTGAGCTATTTCCTAATACACAACAGTTGATAGCTCCAAATTTCTTCTCTCTGAATACATAAATTAGGCAGCTTGTGAACAAAGAGAGGCAGAGCTAAGCTTTCTCATGTAAATTTCCTGTAGATCTAGACCATTTAATGGCTGCTCTGGCCAACGCATCCATGGGATCAATACATTTTTTCAGAATAGGATCATCAGGAGGAAGAAGATTAAGCAATTCATCAGAAGCAAGTATTACCATATTCACAGCCCTTATCAAAAGAATATGAACAGCAATTCTCAACAGATTTCTTGCTCCTTCCTGATCCCTTTTGTTCGAAGCTTCAACTGCAGGAACTACAATATGCTTCATGGTTGCTTCATCTGGCAAGACAACATCAAAGCCCTGAAGAAAGAAAAGGAAATCAGAAGATAATGTAAAAAAATGCTCCTCAATCACTTCAACATCCATTTTAATTATGGAGCATGGCAAAATTATCCATTTTTTCTGCATGCTCAGAGATGGCCTAAACTTAAAGCATAGATTATGTTGTGTATTGCTGCTTCTTATTGCTTGGGCATCACTCTTTATCAAGTAAATTAGAGTATCAACCATTAGTTGAGAATGTATTTACAAAACCTGATTTTGTAGCCTCTCATGGTAAAAACCAGTTACTGTTGCTGTATCAATTGCAAGCAGCCCAATCCGGACACTGCTCCCTGCTTCAAGTGGCTTAAGCTTAGCCTCTTTAAGCTCCCTAGCAACACAATCTCCCACATGAAGGAAAGGTAATTTGCAGCTCTCAGATATGTCACTAAGCCACCTATGTGAAAGATGGCAAGGTGTAACCAAGCACCGAATTCCGGACCGCTCGAGAAACGCCCTTTTCTGCTTCAAATTCTCAATGATTGGAGCATCACTATGACCATGTTGAGAAGAATTTGTGCTGAATGTACTCGATGAAGTAAGAGGGGGAATCCCTTTGCCAAATGCTGGATCGCTGCAGACAACAAAAGGTATGCTCTCTTGTCCATCCTTCAAACTCCACCACACGAGCTTTTCCAAGAAAAGTAGAGTAGAAATAACCGACGCTCCTCCTATGACACCCACAGTATTTGGCTGGAGAAAAAGCTGTTTAGGAGTTCGATTTTTTGATACAGATTTTCCTGAACTTGATATCTTCTTGGATCCTGGTATGTTGTCATTCTCATCAGTTTGAATAACAGAGGAAATCTGTACAGATGGATACGAGTTTAATCTCCTTCTAAAGCGAGTAATGCTCTCGTTGGCATTTCGTCGAACAGGTGCTGGACAATTCAGTGCATAAAAGACCATAGCCATCCCTCCATCAAGCATCATTTGAAGAATTCCAGTGTGGGTTCAACTCTGAATCTTACAAAGCAGCCATATTTCTCTTCAGCACAGATAATTCATTGGGGGAAGAAAAAAGAAGACTTATCAACAATCAGATTCCAGCATCAAATTTCTTCAGAAACTCAAACAGAAAAGCAGCATATTTTAGTCATGCCCCAAAACCCAAATATCTCTCAAAGACATGATATTTACAAGAGAAGCCATAACTACAAAGCTTCTTAAGAAGAATAGGCCCTGGGTTTCTTCACATTCAGGCGTTTGCATCAACAGAGACGAAAAGCAACGATACAGTTTGTTGGGATACTTTTGGAAGGAAGAGACTTAAAAGCAAATATGTAATCGCAAAATTAGATAAGACATGAAGAGAAGCTCCAGGATGTGAGGTGATTGAATTGATTGTCAAAATGAAAGAGAGTTTGAAAGAATCTTACATTATTGAAAAATTGAAAATCTGTCATGCGTCAACCTTTTTAGCAGTGAAATGCTGTCAACCGTTGAAGAGAAGAATGACAAAAATGGAGGTATGGTCAGTGGGGCAGAGCACTCGTCAGAATCACTATGGCTTTGAAATCTCTCCAATCTCCGTCCCCCACGATATTTAATTTCACATGGAAAATATAAGGTAAAAAAAAATCAAATTTTATCCATAAATTGGTCGTATTTATTATATCAATTTTTACTCTAAACTTTTAATTTTATCTAATTGTATCTTAAACTTAAGTGAGTGTTGTAATTTTAAACTTAAACTTAAAAAAGCAAAGCAATTTTAATCATTTTCACTTGAAATGTCTTTTGAAAAATATTCTCTATTCTATACCATCAATTAATTATAAAACATGTGTATGGTATAAAATTGATAGGATTTTAAAGCAAAATGACATTCAAGTTAGTTTTTTTGTTAGGATTTGTGAGTTTTGACAAAGTTATTCAACTAAAATTTATGCAAAACTCGATAGGCTAAATCATAGAAAGTATCTCTGAACTATGAGTTTCGTTTCAATAATGTCAATTTTAAAAGTTTCAAAAATACCTTTGACCTTTAAAAAAGTTCAAAAGTGTCCTTACTATTATATTTTGGATTAAAAACGTTAAAATTTCATTAATTCTGTTGACCTTTCAAAGACTTTTAGAAATACTCTTACTAAAAAGCATTTCCTCTTCTTCCTCTCTTTGCAATTCGTTCTTCATCAATGAGAAACTTTGTGTATTTGTCATGTATTCATAAATTGTAAGTTTTTTTTCTCCTTCAACCCAACATCTCAAAAGTCTACCATAATCTTATGTTTAAGCTTCAAGATGATTTTTACTTCATTCTTGATTTATTCGTGTCTTTGACTTGTTTTTGTTGATAGCCTTTTTAATGTCATTTTCCCACCATACACCACTCATTAGATTTTCCTAAATTTATTTTAGGTAAAAGAAAATGAAAACATTGTCATATAACTTTTCTTAGATATTATGAAAAAATCATATATCAATTTTTTTATTTAGTAAGCTTGAAACTAGACTAAACAATAATCTTCTTCAGGTTTACTAGCATTCGAATTTTGGCAATAATTTGATCTAATAAACTCCAAACATATATAACCATAATTCTCCCTGGTAACTCTCTAAAGACATAATAATAATAATAAGTTTTTTAAAAAACACCAATTAGATAGATAATTCAAATTTTATAAATCTTTAATAATCTTGGTACATAAAATACAAGGACCGGATATGTGCAATTCTAGCTCAATCAATTTAAAGCAATCCATTATAGTCTTTCAACCTTAATTTTATATTTTAATATTACAATAAAACAAGATTGTACCATTTTTTGTCTTTAATTTTTATTCTTAGATTCACAATAATCTAAACATTTAAAAATTGTTTTTTTGTTCACGACTTCAAATACCTAATCAGATAGAGACATATGTGGATTTGAGTTTATTAAAATTTTGTTAACAATTTTTAAAAACATCAATGCTAAGGATTAAAGTGATTATACATAGAGAGAGAGTTCGGGAGCCCTATGCCAAGAACATTTAAATTAAAGAAAAGTTGAAAATAAGAGGGGAACCCCCTTTCTTTTCCCCTAGTATTGACAGTTTAAAAGGTTCGATATTGTAAAAAATAAATTATTGCAATGTCGATTGATTATTTCGGATCCGTTTGATAACGTTTTCGTTTCCTGTTTCTTGTTTGTGTTTCACATTTTTTAAGAAACAGACTTGTTTGATAATTCATCCCGTTTCTTGTTTCCAAAATTTGAGAAACGTTTCTAAAATTTGGACTAAATTTTAGAAACTACATAAAATAGTTTCTTTCTGTTCTGTTTTTTTTTTTTTATAAATGTTTCCATCTCCAGCTTGTTGGTAAAATGCTTGCCAGTTTTTATCTCCTTCCCTAACCAATCTTGAGTTCGATCCCTAAACAATACAAATCATTATTATTATTTTCTTTTTAATGAATTTCGGATTTTTGCAATATATATAGTTTTAGTTTTTATAAATAATAATAATATAATATATATAAATTTATTTATTTTTATTTTATTTCTTAATTTTACCATATATATATTTATATTATTTTAATTTGAAATTTGAAATTTGAAATTTTATATATATGTATTATTTAAATTTTGAATTTTAATTTTTCAATCTTTATATTTATATATTATTGTAATTTTGCAATAAATAAAATTTGTTCACTAAAACATGTCTTTAGCCTTATTTTAATATTTTACAACCACTACATTTAACCATATAATTGAGTTTGATCTGAGTCGACATCATTTAAGACGAATGACTCGAGTAAAAGATAAGATTACAATTCAAATTTGAACAACATTTAAAGGATAAAACAATTTTATTTATTTACTTTTATTATTAGTTAATTTTGTATCGAGACTGATTGGTATTTGATAATATAAATTTGTTATAATTAATTGTATATTTATATATACAAGAAACAACAAACAGTTATCAAACAAGTTTATGTTTCTATTTTTTATTTTTTTGGAAACAAGAAACAGAAATAGTTATCAAACATATTATTGTTTCTTATTCTTAAAAAATGAGAAACAAAAAACAAAAAACAGGAAACAAAAACGTTATCAAACGAGGCCTTCTATTTCATTCTAGAAATATTATATTTTGACGAATCCAGTTTCTATTAATTGAAGTTTTCACTAAAAATTTGAGTTATATTGTTTCACAAGCCCACGAAAAACTCTAGTACATAAATTAAATTCTGTAATATTAATATTTGAAGATAATATAAATTATTATGTTTTATTATTATTATTTTTAATTCAATAACATTTAAAAATACGGAGGTTCGAAATTTAGATCTCTTAATGAAGGTACATCTCGAAATTTATTTACTTTTCATGTCACAAACATTAAAAATTAGATATTCATCAGAAGAATGTCTTAAAATTTCTAACGATATACATTGTAGTTATAATTGTTATTTTGGGACAAAAAGGTATGAAGAATAGAATTAAGTCATATCTAAGAAAAACAATCATTTTCATGAGAGAATTATAGGGTGAATTGACACAAAAATTGGTGGAATCTAATGGAAGTAGGTTAATTTATATGCTTTTTGTCAGCATCAATAGATTTTTGCCAACAAATTTTGTCAATTATATATGTTGATTAGACTCCACTTAAAAAAAGATGGACGTCCATTCTACTCTATCATATTTTAAAACCAAATGATTAAAATTACAAAATACACACATTTTGTTTTCTAATTCAGAAATAAAGCCATAATTTGATAAATTATAATGAACAAAATATTATCATTAAGCAAAATTTAGTTTTTTCAAGAAAAAAAAAATCAAATGTTATATATATATTCTACAACATGTGTGAGCATAAAGATACGAATATCTAACCTAATTTTGATCAATGATTTAATACCTATTCAGTTAATTTATATTCACGTGTCAGCGTAGTTTAGTATTTTTTTTTCAAAACCATATAAAGTTAAAAAGTAAGTGTTAAATAGGTTTAATCTCTATTTACAAAAACATATTCAATAAAATATGTTACAAAATATGTATGTTTATCTTTATCAACGTAATATCTTATTTAAGCACCGTCAAATTGAGTATGGTTGGATTGATTAAGATATTACATCTTCCCACATGTCACTACACTAAAAAAAAAAATACTTATCTTATTTGAGCATCAAAATCACTTAACTGATATGCTAAAAATCATATAGATGTTTAGTTGGATTTTTTTTTTTTTAAGAAGGATGTTTAGTTTGACTATTATTTTATATTTTAACGTTAAATGTAATTATGACCAAATTAAATCATTAATATTATGTATGAATAATGTTGATGCATGATTCCAAATGGAGTGGGCGATCTATTGATGTGTCGTC
This sequence comes from Trichosanthes cucumerina, assembly GCA_036507285.1. NCBI lineage: Eukaryota > Viridiplantae > Streptophyta > Magnoliopsida > Cucurbitales > Cucurbitaceae > Trichosanthes > Trichosanthes cucumerina. The sequence goes on along the minus strand of CM071843.1, from coordinate 65,898,057 downwards.
CAAGGCAAGTTCTAGTGAGTCGAAGTGATGACATGCAAATAGAATCTTGTACATGTGTGGTGTTTGGTCTTGTACACTCTAAAACTTAAGGCAAGTCTAAATTAGTGTCGAGATAAAATAGGGTAGTATTGCATATCTTTAGAAAGGAATAGCCTCGACCTTTTTTAGGAAAAAGGGTTATCAAGTGTTACTCGACCACTTCTAACTATCTATATCTAATGGCGAGTAATCGGTAAAAATACATGTCGATAGTGTCCACACACGTAGGTTGATCATATGGGCGATCGTGTTGGATCCATAAATTTATGTCATGGGCACAATTCCATATAAAGTTAAATTATGAATCTAGTCCCTAAATTTTCAAGTTAGCTATACCATCCCTAAATTTTAAAGGTATCTAATAAATCATTGAACTTTGAATTTTGTGTCAAATAAGTTCTTAAACATGAAAAAAAAAAAATCTTGAAATTTTCAACTTGATTGTCTAATATGCCTAAAACTTTTAATTTTGTGTCTAATGAATCCTTAACCTATTCAACGTCTTTTTAAAATCTCGTATCTATATACAAAATTGAAAGTTTAAGATCCAACTGGATCAATTTTAATTTTTAAATTTTTTAAGTATGTTAGAGATCTAATAAATACAAAATTGAAATAAAGTTGAAAGACTTTTATTGGACACTCTTTAGAGTTTAAGAATTTATAAACACACAAAATCGAAATTTAAAAAACAAGTCACATTTGATAACCATTTTTTTTTGTTTTTAAAAATTGTACTTGTTCTCTCACTATTTCTCTACAATAGTTTTCACCTTTCTTACAACGATTCACATATTTCTTAAGAAAACATTTGAATTCTTAGCTAAATTTCAAAAACAAAAATAAGTTTTTGAAATATATATATTTTCGTTTTTGAAATATATATATATATATATATATATATATATATATTTTTTTTTAAATTTGGCTTGATTCTTAAAATACATCTAAAAAGTAAATAGGAAAATATGGAAAAACATGCGTGAAAATAATATTTATAGGGTTGATTTTCAAAAATCAAAAGCAAAAAATAAAATGGTTATCAAACAAGGCCTAAACTTGTAATTTGAAGTTATATAAATATAACTTTATACATATTGATTCATAACATTTAGATTAAATATTATTAATTACAAAATTATAATAATATTATTAATTACAAAATTATAATAAGTGATATTATATAGATAAGTATATAAGCTAAAGAATAAAACTTGAAATATTTACCAGATATTTTTTAATATATAATTAAATTTTCTTATCCAATTAATTTACTAATGATTAATAAATATTAGTATTTTATATACACACAAAATTAAGAACTCTGGCACTCAAGGATAACAAATAAACAGCGTGCTCCCGAACCAATGCACCAATGCCCAATTTTGATGTTTTTAGTAAGTAAATAATATATATACAAAATAAAATGATAATCTGAGGTGGGGCACGTGCCTCTCTTGATTTCTATAAAGATCCATCTCTATGGTCGATTTTGTCCCCGTTCGGCTTATACTTGGAGGTTGTTTTATGTCTTTACCTCGGCTTAACTGAACTAAAGTCCATACGCGTTTCTTTCAATGATTCGGTCATGGGAAATTTGCGTACAAGATTTTTTTCTTTTTTCACACGTTTTAATGTCGTTTAACTTGGAAGTTAGTAAAAGAGAATCGAAAATTAACTGGATCGACTAAAACTGACCAAACCAATTTCGATCAGTCGTTTTATTAAAAGGGTCGGTCAATCGATCGGTTTGGTGCAAAGCCCCAAACCAACCCAATTAAATAATAAAAATAATTAGACAATTTTAAAAATAAATAAACCGACCAAACTGACCGGTCGGTCGGTCGGTTTTGGTAGCTTTAAGGGAAAAAAAGGAGTCGACCAACTCAGCCGGTCGATTTTCGACCCCGACCGATAATCACCCCTAGTTTGATCTATATTTTGAAATTAGTGACACACGACCATTTTCGTACTATGCATTCCATTCAAAATTATTGTGAAAGCATCATGCTCTCTAGTTTTTCGCTTTAACTCTTTCGTTCTTGCTCATGATAGTAATGAGTGGTCGAAATTCTAGAGAAATAAAGAGACAATGATGAGAGTGTGCCTATGGGAGTAAGAGCGAGCCTACGAGAGCAAGAGTGAGAGGTCTATGAAAGCGAGTGATCATTTGTAAAAGTTGTATCGTGAGCGAGAGCGAGTCAACCTGAGTCAGTGATCATTTACATAAGTTCTATCGAGAAAATATAACAAGCGTGAACAAGCTAGACATACCTAAATACTGCTTTTTTGGATAATTTATCATGACTTGACATGTCAGAATAGTTCAATTTTCATTATTTTATAGCGTCAGGTTAAATGTCATTAATACGCTGCGAAAAAGGTTATCCGTACGAAACTCCTTTAATCATGTGACATATCCTGTATTTTACGATTACGTAATTTGAGGAATTGACAAAATACATTAGGAAATTTTATTCCAAAATGGTTTGCTGTAAATATGAAATTATGAAATTTATTATTGTAATCTTTTTTTTTTTAAATTGGAAAATTGTCGGACACGAAAATGAGAATGTAAAACTCTTTCATTTCGGTAACACAACTTAATTTAAAACGATCTCCGCCATGTAAAATCAAAATTCGAAAATTCAATGGAAGGCCCTTTATGACGATGATTTTGTTGCTGCTTTTTCACTTCTCACACGCTCTCTCGTCTTCTTCGTCTTCTTCTTCTTCTTCTTCTTCTTCTTCTTCCAATTACTTTTGAGAAGAATTCCAATGGGGGAAGATTTGCGGAAGCGCAACACTGATTGCGTCTATTTCTTGGCTTCACCTCTTACCTGCAAGAAGGTCGGCTTTTCTTGCTTAAATAATCTAACCCTTTTTTCAGTTCATCGATTTTTTTCATTCCTTAATTTAATGTTAGAATTCCCTCTCGATATGAATCAAGACGGTAGAATTTGGGTTATGGTTACATTATTGTATCACGACTATGAGGATCTTGCTATGCATTTGAAGGGTTTATTTTTTTGGTTGCATTCTGTCGAAATGCATCCGCAAGATTTTCTGTTTGAGTTATCTAATTTTACTAGTTAATGTTGAAGAGAAGTGGGGTTTGTTTCTGTGTTTGAATTTCCGGGGCGTCAGACATTGCGGACGGTCCTTCTCAGTTCATTTTCTACCCCCACGGCCACGATCATTAGATTTCTCGATTTTAATGTGGAATCTGGTTTTCGTGTTTATGTTTACATTCTGCATGTTTCATTGTTCTTAGCCAATTGTTTCATCCGGTCGAGTAACAACAACTCTTTTTCAGGGGTTTGATTGTGAGTATCGACACAGCGAGATTGCTAGGCTGAACCCCAGAGATTGTTACTACTGGCTGGCGGGAAACTGCTTGAATGCAGCTTGTGGTTTTCGGCACCCTGTAAGCTGATAATCTGTTGTTAAATTTCCCTTGAACTTGGTGAATTCAGTGGCCGCTTCATCTACCTTATTCATATATGTTTAGCTTTGAAGTACTGATTGGTTAGAACACTTTCTTTGTTTGCTCTAAAACTAAATTTCTGTTGGAAGGGTTGCACATTTTCTGGTGGTTCTTACTTGGGAATCCACGAGTATTTGGATTGAGTTAAGTGCTATTTTGTGGAAAATTCTTTTCCTGGTTCTCAAGTTTGAAATGCCTTGCTATGCTTTTGCTTTAAGGTCCAATCCTCGTCACATGGGTATCTGTAATCACAAAACCTGTGCATGTCTTGATATAGCCTAGGATATATATTTTTTTTTTTGTAAATTTTATTTAGTGGAAGCGAATGGTATAAAGATCTCCCATATTCGCTAGGCATATGTCTATATTGGTGGTGGTAGTGATGGGTACAATTAGATTATTGATGTTCTTTTTCCTTTTGGGTTGTAAGTTATTTGGAAAGTAAGCAATGTTGTAGTGGATCTATGGTTCTAAATTAAGACAGACAATTGAGGAAGTGATCTGTTTATGCTTACTTTGTTATGCAATAAACAATGATGGTTTTCATTTTTCAAATATGTATTATAGCTCATTTTTATGGATGGATCCTAGAGATAGCAATTTAAATATTTAAGTTTGAACAACTCGTTCCTGTATTGGAGAATTTGTTGAATTTTTCATAGTCTGAAAAGGGGCCTTAGTCCTATTTCTTGTAGTCATCACCTGCCTACAGAAGTAGGCATAACCTGTGAATGATATAACAATAGTTATGGCGATGTAAATATCTATTCGTTGAATGATCGAGCTATGTAAATATTTAATGGAAGCCAGGCAGGAGTAAATAGATCCCTAGAGGAACTTATTAAGCCTTTTAAAGAATCTTATGCATTCTAGTAAATTGTTTCAAATGTTATAATATTTTGTTGACCTTGTTCAGTACACAGTGTTCTGGTTGGAGAACGCAAGTAACTGAGTACATATCATGCGATCTTTACTTATCATTGAAGGAAACTTTGATAATCCACTTACTTTCTATCTATCAAGGATGCTTTGTTTGTAACTTGATGCCAAGTCCTGAACCTGTTAATACTTTAGATATTAACTTTTCCTCTTTGTTGAACTAAAAGTTCCTGATTACCTTTTGCCTTGTGATTATTAATTTAAGTTGATGGTCTTCTCGGAACTTTATCATGCTCTCATTATATAATATCATTGTTTTTAAAATTTGTGTTTTCCTTTTTCTCCTTAGCCAATGGATGGTCCTGCTGGAAAAGTGTTTGAATCTTCTTCTCAATCTTCTGTACCTGTGAACAAGACAAATATTCCCTGTTACTTTTATTTCAATGGCTTCTGCAGTAAAGGTGATACATGCACTTTTTTGCATGGCAATGATATTACTGTTGCTGCAAGATCTACAAAAACAAGCAATGCATCTTCCTCTGAAGATAAAACAGCTTCAGCAAACCAAAAAGGACCAGCCTCTACAGATGCAGATATATTTCTTCATCCATCCAAAAAAGTAGCTGGTCCAACAATTGATGTGACATCTCAATGCGAGAGTCTCCGTCAACCTTCTGCTGAAAATGTTTCACATCAAAGTGCCTGTGCAAAGATCTCTTTGCCCGAGTGTGAAAAAGTGGCTGTTAATGAACCTGTCTCCTTACTTCCAGCTGAAGGATCCAATGATAGTAGATCTAATGTACATGCAGTTGCAGATCAGAGTTATGAGGAGCCAATGGCGGATAGTTCGGAGGAAGACAACCCCTCAGAGTCATCCCATGGCTTTGATGTCGTTGTAGGCCATGAGTCGGAGAATTTGGACAGCGACGGTGATTCAGAGTACCTCCTGTCAACTAATCTGGAGCAAAGTGAACTGGATACCGAATTATGCAGGGACAACTTTGAAGACTCTCTTGCATATGAGCCCATGCATTCTGATTTTGAACTTCTTTATGAACGTGAGATGCACTCATATGACCATTTAGAGCGCAAACCTGTCCTTTTCAATGACAGAAACATTATCGGCTGCTCGAGAGGGAAACTTATCAAGTCCATGTTTTCTCAAAAGAGGAAGCTCACACTCGTGAATATAGATTCAGAGGAATGGGATCGTGCCGATCTTCGAAGTTATCTGCAGAGAGACAGTGTTTCTGGTAACCGTTCAATTATTGGTTTATCAAGGAGAAGAAACGGATTGTCTTGTCGAATGACTAGAAACTTTGTGAAACCTTGGAAGCGTGGTTTATATCACCCACCCCTTGGAAGAAGTCTGGCATTACAGGTGGGGAAGATTTCTAGAGGATCACTTTCAGAAAATTTAACCTTTCCAATTAGTATTAATAGATATGGATCTTTTAGGCACTCGAGACAATACAGGCCCTGCAGGCATTACGACAGATATAGATTGGCCAGACAACAACATCCATTGTCCAACATGTCAAGAAGACCTGTCTCGAGGGAACCCGTTACAAGGGATCATGGATTCAATCTGAAGTCTGTTCCATTTAAAGGACCAAAGACTCTTTCTCAGATCAAAGAAGAGAAGAGAAAAGTAGAAGAAAATGGAGGCTTCTCGATGGATAAACGTCGTTCAATCGGATCTGCGTCGTCCTCAGCTGACTTTAGAGGGCCAAAACCTTTGAGTGATATCTTGAAAGACAAAAGGAAGGTGGAGGAGCTTGTGAAGGAAATCAGTACTTAGCTGAATAAATTGGCGTAATGGTAGTAGTATTCTTTTTTTCTTTTTTTTGCAAATCTATCATATGCTAATTGTGATATTATCAAAAGAAATTAGATACTGTCACTGATTCCTGGTCGTGTAGGGGCCAGAAATCGTATCTTGTTTTAGTTAGTGGTAGCTGAACCAGAAGCTTAACTTGATAGGGGCCCCTCCTGTGTTGTGGACCCTCTATGACTTTGCCATTCTTTACCCTCTCTTTGTTCAGTATTTGAGTGTGTACATCTCATCCTTAAACTTCATTTACTCGGGCCCAACTCAACTCAATTGATTAAGACATATACCCTCACCAAAAGATCAGAGATTGAATCAACTAAGAATCAGAAATTGAATCAGTTGAATCAACTCAACTGATTAAGACATATACCCTCACCAAAAGATCAGAGATTGAATCAACTAAAAAGTCTTATTGATTTAAATTTTCTTATTTTTAGCAAAAATAATAATATGGTTTGTTTATATATAATCTAAAACCTATATAATTGGTTATAATTTAGATACCTGTGATTTTAATATGCTAGGTTGGTGGTTACTGTGAGGTTTGAATCTATTTTATTTGAAATTCCTTAACGTTTTTTCACCTAACTGCTAGATTAACCTTATTTACACGAATATATTAATCAAGAAATTATAGAGTAAGATGTTAATAAGCTATGACATATGTTAAACTCAAAAGAGGAACTTAAAAATAATGATTATAAATTGATTAAGGTTTGGGAAAGAGAGCATTATGCAACCGACATATCGAATGTGTTAATGACCACGAGATCTATAATTCGAATCTTCCAACTCTATTGTAATTTGTACTACAAATAATAATAAACTGATTGAGAGGTAGATGAATTTGATTTGATTTCCTTGGATGATATTCAATTCAATGATTTTAGTGGCTTTAGATAGATACATGCATGATCCATCCATCTAAACAGATGGGGAAGGTAAAATTTATTATCAGTTGAGGGGACATATTCTGAATGAGATCATGAAATCTTGATTTAATTAGGGGGTTTTCTTTTGGCCAAATTAATTTCAGAATAAACTGGTATACAGTTTCTTCAAATATAGATATTCATTTTAATTAAATTTGTGGACAAGATAGAAAATATTTCATTTTTCCTTGTTGCCAATAATTGAACAGTGGGGCTATGAAGATTCTTCCACATCGAAATGCAGCCAAATATTTTGTATTGACGATGGCTAAACAAACCATACATTGCTTAATGCATTAAAAATTTCAATATAGTTTTTGATTCCTCAAAAATTTCAATAATTCTTTAATGCACTAAAAATTCTCATTTAGGTTCTTTCGAAAAAAAGGGTTAAATTTATTAACAAATATAATGTCTTATTAAATGATTTTTTTAATCATATTTAGACATGGGGTTGTACTACTTGAGATAAGAAACTAATTACCATTCTAAATGTCGGATGGTTCAATTCCTCAACCCTACCATGGTTAAACTAAAAAAAAAAGAAAAAATACTTGAAAAGAAATGAAAATTTTATTATAATAAATTTACCCAAAAAAAACTTTGTTATAGAAAAAAAAATACCTCACGTTTTATGATTTTATTACTATTTTGTTAATTCAACTATGTATGGAGATGAAGAGATTTTGATCTCTAACCTCTAAGTTGAGAGTCAGGCATAATCTTATCTAATTCAACCTAATTTAACCTAAATCAAAATCGAGATAATGTAACTTCGAGTCTTTAAATACCTCTTCTTATAGGCCTAAGGCCCCCACCTGATGAATCTAATAAAAAGGGAATCAAAGAACAATATCTATTCGTTCTATTCCCCCAACCTGAGAGAGAAAGATGGTGACTGACTTGGTCAACTAAGTTTTTTAGGTTCAAAACAATTATTCCAATATGAAACTTTTATTTTTGTTAAGAAAAGGGGGGGGGGGGGGGTAATTCAATTGCCAGTAAAAATTGCTATTTTTAACCTCACACACAGATAGGGAAATTCAATTGCCAGTAAAAATTGCTATTTTTAACCTCACACACAGATAGATAACTTGTAAATATACCCTTTTTCCCAAATTGCACCTTCCTCTGTTTTATAAAACCAAAACAAAGCCCAACAGAAAATCATAACCCAAAAAAAAAAAAAAGAAAAAAAGAAAAAAAAGAAAAAAAAAACACAGAAAAAAAGGCCATCTTCTTCTATTTCTTTTTCTTCTTCTTTCCTTTTGTTTTGGGTCTCAGATTTTAACATAAACATGGCGGGGTTGCAGAGGTCCGCCGTGTCGTTCCGGCGACAGGGCTCCTCGGGCTTGGTCTGGGACGACAGATTCTTCAGCGGCGACTTGAAACCCACAAAGCGCCGCCATGAAGAACAACCTCAACCCACCGACGCCGTTTCTCTTTCCAGAGACTTGAGGCTTTCTCGGAGCGTCGGATCGGCCGCCACCTTTGAACGAACCCGATCTTCCGCCGCTCAACGGATGGAGGCTATATCGCCGTCGCCGTCGCCGTCGCAGTCGCCGAGCTCGGGGGATCCGTCTTCACCGAAGTTCGCCGGCTGCGGCTTCTGCGGCGTGTTTGGTCGTCCCGTCGGCGGCGCTCGCCATCAGAAATCCAACAAGCGTCGATCGGAGTAATTTCATTTCGTTAATTTTCTGCCATATCTTTTTTCTCTCTTTCTCTTTTCTTTTTACTGGGATTTTTATGGGATGGTTATTGGAAAGAGATAAATTACAGTAACAACAAAATGGAATTGATCTGAAAACGAAAGAACTCTGTTTTTCCTTTTTTTTTTTTTTCCTGGTTTGTTTGTTGTTTAGGAGAATACGAATTTGCTTTCAATTGTTAATGGAGGTAAATTTTAGCCTTTTCTTTTTAGTTCAAACAATTGAATGTATCAAACAAAATTCATCCATGCAATGGTAATTTGTGCCTTATCAAAAGAGTTATATGTTGATTGCCTATAGCATTTTTTTTTTGTTTTTTCTTTTGCATATACAAATATTTTAATTATATCTATATACGTGTGTATGTGGGGTATATCTTTGATTAAATTTGATGAATTACGTAAATCGGAAACGTTTAACGAAGCTATCAAGAAAAAAAAAACGTTTAACGAAACTCTCCAGATTTGGCGACCCTTAATTTTAGTTCAATTCGGCGAGTCATATAATTTTGACTCAAAAGATTTGAATATCTCACCGTTATACTATATCAAATCTTGAAAAAAATACCGAATTATATTAACATGTGTTATAGTTGTTTAGTTTGGAGGGTATGATATTCCACATGTTATTATAACGGCTACCAAACAATTTCTTATATATTGTTAAGCTTAAATAAAAAAGCTCTTTCATTTTATTGTATGATATTATCAATTATGGGAAAAATGATCGATGGGCAAGACAACACCTAAGTTTGTGCTCCTCACTTATTCATCATACATTTTTACTCCCGAGATAGTACAAGTATTTTTTTTTTTTTTACTTTATATATAAATGATGTTTCTTAATGTGTGAGACTTTAAGCAATAATAGGATGTCTAAGTTCAATCTGTTGGCATAATAGGTAAATTAATTATTCTCGTTAGCATGAGGGTTAGTTTAGTAATAAATAAATAGATTTTAAAATTAACATCAAAACTTTAATGTTTTAGAACTAAAAATATTATAGTTAAAAACTTCTAAAATTGGGAGTTTTTTTTATATATTTTATTTTATTTTAGTAGCTGGAGATTATTAAATAAACATAGATTTCGTCTCAAAATCAATTAAGAGAGGAGTAGCTTAAATTGTAAGATGCGGAGATTCAAACCTGATTTTATTGAAAATATATATCTTAAACGATTTTTTTAAGCGAATCTAAAAGGAAGTTATTATTTACCAACTTATTACATTTTTCTAAAGTTCTGCATCTTCTAATATAAACTATATTAAAAGAATTTAGGGGTGAGCAAAAAAGACCGAAAACCGACATTTATCGATCGATCGAACCGACCAACCGAGGCGGTTGGTTTGATTTTTGTGAAGGATTTGGTCGAAGTCGATTTGGCCTTCCCAAAACCGACCAAATCCTTTAAAAATATATATATATATATATATATATATATATAATAATAATAATAATAATAATAATAATTAAAAAAATAAAAAACTAAAAAAATTTCTCAAAATAATTAAATAATAATTAAAAAATAATTATAAATTATTAAAAATAATAAAATAATAATTATAAATATTTAATATTTAATTAAATAAATATTTTATATATATATAAACCGACCGAACCGACCGGTCGGTTTTGGTAAAGATTTTTTTTAAAAAAAAAAAAATCGATCGATCTTCTTTTGGTCGGTTGGAAGTCGGTTAAGATCGAAAACCGACCCCGACCGATCGATGCTCACCCCTAAAAGAATTTATAATATATAGTTTTTTTTTATTATATTGAATCTTGATATAAAATTGAATAGTATTTATCTATACGTATGATTAATGTCACAGATTATAGTTTAAATATTCTATAACAATCAAACGAATAAAACTAAATTCATTATATAAAAAAAAACCCATCAAAATTATATATATACTACACACTAATTTCAATTCTATGAATAAGTTTATTATGTGGGTTAAAAATTTTGAAAAGTTTCTTTATAATTTTAAGACTTTATTTCTTTAAATATGGTATGTATTGTTGAGATAAACTTAAATACTCATGACTCATCGATATAAAAGCTGTAGAAATTTCAAAGTTGCACAATTAATCTTCTTTTATTTATGCCACATAAAAATAGAGAAGAAAGTGTGACACATGTATTGAATACATTTGGTAAATGTAACATTTTAAAAATTAAACAAAAAGTAATTTTAGTGATTTGCATATTCATTTATCACTAACAAACTTTATACCTTTTGAATCAAATTAAGAAAAAGCATATCAAACAATATTCCAAACTTGTTGTCTCCATATAAGTGGTGCAATTTGCTAAAATAATGATGTCTTTTATTCTCAAATAATAAAGAATCTTGCTACCTTCTTTCGCCATCATTACATTTTTTTTAAAAAAAAAAAAACATTGTATTATATACAATTATGCAGAAGTTATGCCTTCATTTCATGCAGGGCCATATTGTGCAGTGCTTGTCCAATTGGGATGAACATTGGGTTCTTTTTTTTTTTAGAAGTTTAACCACAATACAACTGAGAAAGAAATTTTAGAAGTTCATTCATACCTTTGTAGATGAGATGCTCTTTGAATTAATTTGCAGCTTGATTTGTGATGCAAGTAACATGTTTAAAAGAGATTAGCGCTCATTCAACCTTTAGCTATGGAATTTCGTTTGTGAAATCTTGAGCTTCAATTACAGTCTATAAACTTTTCTTCAATTATAGAAATAGCCTTCAAAGAATCAGATTCTACCACTAGAGGTATATCTTTGTTCGAAATAGACATCATACCTTTGATAATACCACAAAACTCTAGTTTAAAAGTAAGCCATCTCATGGATATGAATTGATGACTAACACTAACAACATTTCCTTTCTAATTCCATACTATCCATCCTAGACCTCCACAATTCAGATGTGAACATCATAATGCGTCTGTACTAAAGCTCTACGTCTCCTGAGTTCCACTGATGTAATGTATTTGATACCAATGAAGTTTGATAATTTTGTGCCACAGAAGAATAAAGATCATAGTCGTAGAGTTGTAATTTTATAGTTCTGATCATCTCAACCCAATCCAACTCCATGATTCCTAATACTCTTGTTTCTCTATGTCCAAATTTTTCATAGAAAGTTCATAAAAACATTGAAGTCCTCTCGATTGTTGGGTGAACATTAAGTTGTATCATTACAATCCAATTGAAATTATTTTTACATGGTTATTTACGATGAATATTTATAAATTTTGATTAAAAAATATATTACTAAATTTATTGTGATTTAAGAAACCATGATTTAATAGGAATATTTACCTCAATGACATAATGTAATTACATATTTTTAAATCTATAGCTAGAAGTTTAAAAATCTTACGAGAATATAGCACGATCATGTAAATTAAACTCATATTCAAATAAAACACAGAACACGATAATAGAAATTAAATTTATACTAGTAAAAAAATGTTATTACATTACATATTAAAATTATGCTTATCAAATGAATTGTTATGTAATTCTATTATAATGATAATTTTTTACTTGTTACCATCAGACTATTTTCCTTTGTGATCTTGAATATATTGAATTTTAGATGTATAGAATTATTGATCAATTTTTAGCATCTATAGATAGTCATGTTTTGTTTTTCAAAAAAATTTATAAAGATATTTAAAAATATTTATCGAATTTTTCTTATCGAATAATAGTTTTAGTAAATGACAATTTTTTAAAAAATGGATATTAGAAAAAAGAAATATTAAAATTTCATGCTCTCTACGAGAATTCAAAATAGCTTAAAAGAAAGCATTCTAAGATGTGCGAATTCTAAAACACTACTATTTTGTATTACAACAATTCAAATGTGAAATGTTAGATGTTTTTGAACTTGATATCTTACACCATGTTTAATAGGTAAAATGAAAATAGAATTTTAAAAATAAGAGATTTAATGAAAACAAAATTGTATTTCATGTTTTCAGATACGTGTTTGATAGAATATTTAGAAATTTGATTCCAATGTTAGATGTTTTTAAACTTGATAACTTAGAGTGTATTTGGTATATATATTAATAGATTATGAGACTAGTTGTAGTTGCAAAATTAATATTTTATTAATTAATTTATGAGCATATTTTCTTTTTGTTATAAATCTTGTATAATTATGGTTTTATGATATCATATAGTTTATAATATATTATATTACAAAAAAAATTAAGTTTATAACCGGAAAATACTATATATATTAAAGTCTGAATATAATAAAAATATAAAAGTATTGTTTTAGGAATTTCCATTGTTTGGATCAAAAATATGGAAACAACTTTCGAAAACAAACACAAAAATATTAATTTAGATGACCTACCAAGCAAGTCTTTAGATTCTCACTCCAACAACTCCCAACATAACTATTTAAGCTATGATCAAATTCATCGATAATCTTTTTAAAATTTAGAAATGGGAAATAAGATATCAAATAGTCCCAATATTTTTAAAATGAAATAAAAACTTGAGTTTATATGCCAAATTACCTACAATTTTTCCAAGATTTCAAAGTTGACGCATGAGCCAGATGAGTAATTATTGTACATTAAAAAAGTCAACACAATCCGAAAGGTAAGCCTAAAGAATAGGTTGGATCAAGGTCAACCAATTATATGCATTTAATTTTTGAAATTTGATATTTTTAGTAATTATTGCAGCTTTTTATTTATTATTTTCTACAAAAATGTAATAATAAAATGTTGAGTGATGTTAACCATCAACGTGACAGTTTTTCCACTGGAATTGATGACGTGTCCCCTACTTGCCAACCTTTTGTTCGTCTAATGATTTTTTCTTTTTATTTATTTATTTGTTTTTTGACATTTTCTTTTTGAGATTTTTTTTTTGACAAATCATACAATAAGAAATTGATCCCTTCGATTTTTGGTTACTTCAAATTAAAATATTTGATTACATTCATGCACCCATTGAATTACATCTTCCAAATTCCCTATTAAATATGTTTATGATTCTTAAACATTTATATCCGTTTGAGCATATAACTTATTGCCGATCACTTTTGCAAAGGTTTAAAAGTTTAATTTAAAATTATACCTTCGAATTCATAATATTAAGATATAAAAGAATTTATTGTTTTTATATAGAAGTTAGCATAGATGCATCGTGGTGCCCAATTTCAAATGTTAGTAGTTTAGGTTGGATTATCCAGTGACTGGGAAGGGAGATCATAAACGTGTGTCATCAATTTATCCATAAGAATTGACCTATTTTGATATTTGAACTAAATGACATTATAAGTAGATTAGAATCAGTCATAGATAAATATGTCCCCCTAGAGGTTTAATCTGACTCTCTAAAAGCTATTCAACTAATTAATAGCCAAGTAAACGCCGAAATTTCAAGATAGAGATAGTCAGGTTGGTAACCAGATGGGTAGAAATTTCCTTCAAGCATATTTCTTTAAGCATTACACATAGAAGCACACTAATTTATTGAGGATCCCACATTGGAAAAGTGGAGAGAAATCTCACAATATATAAGATATATGAGCTACTGCTCTCATATTGCCAATTGGTTTTGAGATTCAACCTCATATAATCTAATATGGTATCAGGTCATTAAAAGACACTTTTTAGACCCATATGTAGTTTTAAGAGTTAGTAAAGAATAAATAGTTATGAAATTAAATAAAAAAATTAAATATATGTATATATAATTGTATGGTAGGTAAAAAGATAATTTTTAAAATTAATAATAAGTTCGAGTTGATTGGGTCAACTCAAATTAATTTTGAAGTGAACCCATGAACCAACTCAACCCATAAATTTTCATTTATTTGAACTCAACCCAACTCAGATAAATTTATAACCCAACTCACGAGTTGGGTTTGGTTGATCGGGTTTCGAGTTATCGATTTTTTGAACTCCCTTAGGCGAGTCCTCCATGGGACTTTTAAACTTTTTGTCTTAGTTTTCTTGATCCTTGCAATATGTCCTAAAAAAAATTATATAGAAGTTTGATCATTTGTGGGAAAATGAAAGCAAAAAATATTAGAAAAATCAGACCTTTAATGTATAGCTTTGCCATCTTGTACATAGGTAAAAGTATATACCTTCCAGAGAGATCAAAGATTAGAATCTTTCCTCTCCACATCTTGTTGAACAATTTTTTTTTATGAGTTATATATTTATTTTATTTTATATTTATTATTATTTTATTTAGTTCAATAACATGTTTGAAGTGAGATTTTCAAATCTCTAACCTTTTAATTAAATATACGTTTTAATCCATTAAATTAGGTTTGGATTGACCATTTGTTTTATCTTTAAGTTTGGAGTGTTGTCCCAAATAATTATAATTGTGTAGTAGAGAGAAGCTCTTTTTCTTTTCATTATTCTTTTTTTACAAATTTGTAAAAAATAATTCAATAAAAAAAGACTAATATTGTCTCGTGATAAATTTATGTATCAAAAAGAGACCTGGTTATTTGTTTGTTAATTCAGTTTATGTTGATTTTAGAGAATTATTAGTCTTTTTAAAATCAAGCTGAGATCAATCGGGTGATTTCTGTTGGGAAACTAAGAAATTTAAAATGAAGGAAAATACGAATGCTTTACATATCCTTATTTTGACATCGAGAAATTAGAAAAATATAAAAAAGAAAATGGGTCAAGAATCATTTGAGTAAATCATTAAAAACAAAATCATGTATTCGATCGAGACTTTGACAAAAAAAAAAGAAAATATATTTTGAGAAGAAATTTTGATTAACTTATACATATAAAAAAGGTTGCCCGGAACTATAGGCATACATAAAAAATCATTAACTTACCACATTAGATGTATGGAGTTTATTTTTATTTTATATAAATTTTGAATTTATGGAGGCAAAGCAGCTGAGTTGTAATATTAAATATATATATATTGGGTATTTTCTTTGATGTGTTGTAGATATTCTATCTTTAATAAAAAAATAAAAATATGTCAATATCTTCAAGTATGTTTATATACTCTCTTTCACATTATCTTTAAGGGCATGTTTGGGTGAATGTTATAATAGTCTGAATAAATTTGCACTTAAATACAAACTATTATAACTTAGACTAAATAACTCTTACCTTAAACATAGATTATATAACTTCACAAACTATTATACCCACTCAGCGCCCTAAACAACTTCTAAAGATCTGTTTGTGATACAAATTATAATAACTTGTGGAATACTCTGCACTCGAAACATAGATTATTATAGCTCCAGACTAAACAACTCTATTATATAATTTTACAAAGTATAATAACACAAACTATTATAACTCACTTACCACCCCAAACAACTCTTAAAAATCCGTTTGATAATTACTTTTTTTTTTTTAACAAACAAACTACATATTGAATTTTATTTTATTATCATTTAGTTTACTTATTGTTAAAAATGTTTATATATATTAAATTATATACATTGGAGTAGTTTTCAAATACCATTTAAAAATGTTTGTAAAAATTATGGAAAAACAACATAAAAAATTGTATTAAACAACCTCATCTTTTAACAAAGTTATTAAAAATAACCCTAAATTTGACATTCTCATCATCTACAAACTAAAAATCAAACTTATACGATGCTGACTTGATTGATCTCAATCCATATATGCATTTTGAATAAAAGTCTTCAAAATATTAATATGTTATAAGGATTTTGGTTCTAGTAACCATATATCGCCAATAAAGATATATAATCTTTTAACAAATATCTTCTAGTTAAGCTTCAAATGTGGGAATTGGAAGCTAGTTGAAATGTTTGATAGATTAAAAAAAAAGGTTATTAATGCTTTAATTATTGAGTTAATATTCAAATTGAAATAATAAACTTTTTGAAAGAGATATAGATTTTAGATGTTATCTCACATATTTCACATAGTTCAAAATATATTTTTCCATATTCTAAAATTAATGCATGCATGCTAAAAATATAGTCTACGGAAAAAGAGTTACAAAACGTCATAAAAGATCACCACCAAGTAAGAAAGCCAAAGAAGGGGGGAATCCACTTTTATCACTCAATTTGGTAAGGTTATATAATTCATCCAAATCTTACCATAAATTTTCACTCATTTCAATTAATATACAAGATTGATCATCTTGAATAAATAGATGAAAACTCACACGTTTCAACAAAAATCCACTTTAATATCGTTTTGTTTGAAATTCCATCAACTTTTGATAGAGTTATTGAGGGATTCGAACACAAGACCTCGTGCTTTGATATTATGTTAAATCACCCATCAATCCAACAATTTAAGTTGATGAGTTATGGTAGATTTAATTGTATCAACACTACACACATGTTCACAAGATCAGACATCTAATACTTTTTTTAAGGTTAAAATTTTGATCTCCTATCTCTTATTTATTGAACTAAAAAAAATATTGGGCTAAAACAAAAATGAGTGTATAAGTCTACGTGAGCACGACTCTATCGATTGACATGCATACAGTTATGGCTCTTGACCAAGAGGTCACAGACTCAAATCCTTCTTCACATGTTGTAAAAAAACATTGAGCATATATATATATAAGGTTATAGGCTACAATCGACACTTAGGGTATTTGGAATAGGGAGTTGGGGGGAGTGGAGTTGGGAGAAGTTAATATTTCCCCCAACTCTTTGTTTGCACCAATAGTTTTTTAACTCCTATTATGGGTCCCACAAACATATCAACTCCTCCCTCAAATCCTTTTTGTGGGTCCCACAAATTTATTAACGGCTTATTTGGAGCACAAGTTATTATAATATGTATTATGATAATTTATGAAATAGTCTGCACCCCAAAACAAGTTATTATAATTTCAAACTAAACAACTTTGTATTTTAAATAATATTATATAATTCCACACATTATAATAACTCACAAACTAATATAACCCATGTTATTTTACTCACTCAGTGCCCCAAACAATTTCTAAATATTCCTTATTCAACTCCCCATAGTGAGTCCTACAACTTTTTCATCTCTTTTTTCTTTACTCCACCCCACTCCTACCTCTCTTTTCTCTTCAACCATTTCTCTCCCTACTTTTTTAATTTTGTAATTTAATATATATATATGTGTGTCTGTGTGTATATATATGTATATATATGTATATATATATGTATATATAATTTTAAACTAAACCATATTAAAAGTTAAGAAATTAGTATTTAAAAATGTTAACATCAATTTGATATTCAAATTAATCATATTCAAAGGAAAAAGGCAAATGATTTCTCATTCCAAAGGAAAGAAAATAAAATTATACAATAAATAATATAAATATATAGTAATCTAAATAAAAGTATATATGATATTCATTTTGAGTAGTATTAAAAAATATATATTAATTTTGAACTTATTTTAAAATAACAAAAATATCTGATATTTTATTTTTTTACTTATTTATTTAAAACATAAAATAATACATTATTCTCAAATAAATGAAACTATAGATAATTTATTACATTGATTAGTTAGAAAAATAAAATCTTAAATTCTACAGAGAAAAATTATTTTATCAAGTTTGAAAAATATTTTTTAAAATAAAATTTAAAATTTGACGAGAATAAGTATTTAAAAAAATTGTAAAATATTTATAAAATAATATAATTTAAAATTTGAATTTTATGACCGATGAATATAAATTTATATTATTTCTAGAATTGAAAAAATAAAAACATAAAAATCTTGAAGTTTATTTGCATTCTTTTTAGGGGTGTTCATGTGTTGGATTGAGACACTTTTTAGACCCAATCTAATTGTTAGAGATGTAAATTTCTTCAAACCAAACAACCCTTATTAAATAATATGAACCCAACTCAACCCACTCATAAAACGAGTTGAGTTGGTTCGAGTTGGTTCTCGTCATTTATTCAAAATAAAAAAAAAAACACTAAAATCAACTCAGGCTTCACAGATTTTAAGAAATCTACATTCCAAACACGGATTTTAGAACTCTTATACCCTAACATCTACTTTCTAACTCTCCAAACTTTCTAACTCTGATTCCGGCCTGCAACTCCTTGCTCCACACCACTCCTAAAAATTAAATTTAATTCCATTATATGAACTAAAAAAAACTTTATCCATTATCATAATGCATACATCTCTCTTGTTACAGGCCTCACATTCAGGATCAGAAGAGAAGTGAAATTTGAGAATACACCAAAAACCAAATGTCCTTAAATTTAACTCTTAATGATGTATTAATTTTGAACTAATTATAATTATCGGATAGAAAGTTTGGTTGACAATCTTAGCATAACTCAAGACAGTTAGTACTTAAAACATATACAATCAATCAAAAATATTAAGTTCAAATTTACACCCCACATATACTGTTGAACTCGAAAAAAAGATAGGAAGTTCAGTTAATTACTATATATGCAGCTCCATAATAGAGATATATGTATTATAAAACTATAAGAATTAAGAAAAGAAAAATCAGTCTTTTTTTCATCGGGATAATCTTATTCTTTAAATACACAACATATCTGGGAAAAGAAAAAAAAAAGAGTCGATTGTGATCGAACTCAAAATTGCCATTTTAATTATCATCTTTTTATAACGACGATGATGATCAACACAATCACACAACATTAAATATTAAAAAAAAAAAAAAAAACATTTGTGATTTTCGAAATTTCATGTGCATGCATTGCATGGGATGCTGATGAGTAATTGTTGAAGCTGCATCATCTGAACGGCGGCGTTTTGAATCTGTTGTAGCTTTTGCTGTTGCTCGGCTTGTTGAATACTGCACAAACGAGCTGCATTCGCGGCGGTGACCGGGGAATCGCCGCCTCCGGACAGTGGCAGGATCGGGAGGTTCTCGCAGTTGCAGATTTCGATCATTAGGCCATCGGGATCGTGGAAGAAGAGCTGGTCGACAAAGATCCCGTCGTCTTCTACCTCACACTTCACGTACTCTATTCTCATCTCCTTTAGTTGCTTCTCTGTCGTCGCTATGCTTTCGCTCTGCGATTCATGATCATAAAACTACGTCTTTAGCTTCCATTGTCGTTAAAATATCGAAGAGATCGAAAACAAACATATATGTAGCTAAATGGTTAAAACATCTCTAAATTTTAAAAATAACGATTTAGTCTCTATAGTTTGAATTGGTAAGAAATGAGTTTTTCTTTTTTTAAAAAAAAAACTACGTTAAGAGTATAACACGCTTAAAATAGAGACTAAATCGTTATATATAAAATTTCTTTGGGCCCAAATATGTTTTTTTTTTAAAAAAAAAAAAGTGAAAAAGAGAGAGGGACCTGAAATGAAAGATGATTATCTTTAGGGTTGATGATTCTTTTCTTGGGCATATTATCAGGCTCATCAGATTGCAGAAGATGAATTCCCATGCCATAATTGTACAACCTATTCCATCATCAAAAAAAAAAAAAAAAAGTTGTAATAATTTTTAACCAAAAGCACTTTAAAAAAAAAATCATTTTGATTAAAAGGGGTTTTAAATAAATTAAATACAATACCATGCACCATGGAAATTAAAGGAAGCAGGTCTTTTAACAGGATAAAACCCAAGAACTTTCTGGTAAAAATCCACAGATTTCTCCACTGAATTGCAAACTATTGAAATGTGATTCACAGCTTTAAGACGAAGAGGATTCTTCATCTTTCCAAAAACAAATGAAAAGGAAATTTAAAATCAAGTAAGAATTTAAATTATGAACCAAAGAGGAAATTAAAAGAGAAATATTGGAAATTAGTTGGATTGAAATTTCTGAAGTTCCTTAGGGGGTTTATATATTGGATTATATTGAGTGGAAGAGACGAAAAGTTAGGGTGGTAGAAGCTAATTTGATTTATTTATTTTAATTAATTTTATGGGCAGATTTATTTTGTTGGATTAATTAATTAATTTGATTTAAGTTCTTGTCTGCTTGATTATTTCCCAGTCAACAGAGGATCAGAAGAGCTGGAAGAGATGTAATATAACTTATTAATGTAATGTTTTAATTTTGACTTTGTCAAAGTATGATGAATTTGATGCTTTGAACTTTGGATTTAAGTGGAAAATATATTGAGTTTTGAATAATTAAAAGGAAAGAAAGTTTGATTTTTGTTTTTTTTTTTTGCCCTAAGATCTAGTCTCTCTATGAAGACAGGTTCTTTTTTTTTTTTTTTTTTGGAAAGAAAATTAAGATGGGTATCAAAATAATTCTTAATTTGTGCTATAAATCTTCTTTTTAAGCCTACTTTTTTAATTCAATAATGGTTGGAGTGAAGAATAAAATTTGGTATAATAAGTATTTTATCTATTGAATTATAGATCAAATTAGTTTAAAAATATCATTTTTTAGTATATTGTTTTGATGAAGGGTCTAATAGGGAGTTGTGTTTAAAATATTCTGTTTTGAAATTTAAAAACATGAATTTCTTATATAAAATTCAATTTGGTAACATGGTTTTTTAAGAAATTATCCAGAAAAAGAAAAAAAGAGAGTAAATTTTAAGGACTAAAAAAGTGTGGTTTTTCGAAAAGTGTTTTTAGCTCTTGAATTATGGTCTAGATTCCAATATCGTTTAAAGAAGTAAAAATATAAACAAGAAAGTTGGGCTGAGCAAGCTCAGTTTTTAAAAATTTAAAACTAAATAATAATAATCATAACAACAACAGCACCTGAAAATTTTATTTTAGATATTTTAAAAGAGTTTGATAACATATAAAATGAGAGATTCCAACCTTTCATTTCTCTTTACTGAGTAGGCTAACATATTGATTAGAGATATATTGCACTTCTATCAAATGTTTAGAAATTATATTATTTTTAGGAAGTAATTTAAAAATAACAAAAATTCCAAGGACCTTTTTCCTCAGTCAAGAAATAATGGGTCAAACTTAATTCTATGTATTGAATGTGTCAAACTAAAAAAAAAAAAACTGTGTAAAAAATGATTTAAATATATTTAGTTTTTGGATTTACTAATTTTTCGTCTCGTTTTGGCCGTTCTCCTTTCGATATCATCCATTGGAAGTTTATGTTTCCTTAGTTTTCTTCAGAGAAATTTTCCAGATTTGTTTTGTAGTTAACTTGATTTTTAGTTTATTTATTTGTTTGTAATTCTCATTTGTTGGTATTCTGTTGTGAGTTATTCTATTTATAGGATCATATTCTACCAAATCAAAATGTCTTTATCGTCTTTTAAAAAAAAAAAAATCCTTGTCCCCCCCAACCCATTATCGTTTTTAGGAATTCGGTGCATTTTGTAATTACTTTTTTCAAGTAGGAATGATTCTGCAAAATAAAATATATAATATATAAAAAGTAATTCTCTTAGACACGTTTCATAACCATTTTTTTTGTTTGTTTTTAGTTTTTTAAAGTTAAGTTTATGTTTACCTAATTTATCTACAATAGAGATCATCTTCCTTAAGTAAATATTTGAACTATTATTCAAATTCTAAATCAAAGTCAAATTTTTGAAATCTACTTTTTTTTTTTTAATTTTCAAAAATTAGCTTGATTTTTGAAAATATAGGTACAAAGTAGGGGTGAACATCAGTCGGTCGGGGTCGGTTTTCGACCCTAACTGACCTCCGAACCGACTAATAGGTCGGTTCGGTTCGACCGAGCTTTTTTTTTAAAAAAAAAAAACTTACCAAAATCGACCGACTGACCGGTCGGTTTGGTCGGTTTATATATATATATATTTAAATATTAATTTAATTAATTATTTAATATTTATAATTATTATTTTATTATTATTTAATAATTTGTAATTATTATTTAATATATTTTGAGAGAATCCTTTTAATTTTTTATTTATTTATTTTTTTATTATTATTATTATTATTATATATATATACATAAATTTTTTTATAAAAATATCGATTGGTTCGTCAAACCGACCGACCGACCGGTTGATTTTGTAAAGCACAAAATCGACCCGATCGAAAAAGGCACAAAATCGATCGACTGCCCTCAGTTCGGTCGAGTCGGTTTTTCGTCTTTTTTTGCTCACACCTAGTACAAAAAGTAGATAAGGGGACATATAAACTCATTGGTGTAAGTAATATTTTTAGGTTTAAATTTCAAAAACTAAAAACAAAAACAAAATAGTTATTAAACGGGACGTAAATTATATCTATTTTGAAATGAGGATTTTTACCCCTTCAAAGATTAAAAAAAGGGATCCTTTCCCACAAAATGATAATAACATAAATAACAATGGCATAGATAAGACGATATTGAGATGACTAAAAACCATCTTAAATTATAATATAAGTTAAATGAATTTGTTCTTATAGTTTTGATTTGATTTTAGTTGTTGTGTAGGGGCTAGCTAATGCCCCCAGTTTAATTTTTCTTATATTAATGTTCCTTTTCTAAAAAAAAAATAGTTTTGGTTTTTAGTTTAATTTGGGTTCTTATGATTTTAGATTTAATAACAATTTGGTCCTTGTCATTTAAAATTGGTTTCATGATCATATGTTTAGATTCTCAATGACAATTGTGTATTACACAAGATATTATCCTATTGAATTTGTGTCGTCAAATTTTCTATATATTTTGTGTGGTAATGAGGTGATATTTTCTATTTTAACTAACAATTATGTTGATTGTATTTTAGGGTTTATGATTTGAGTCAACAACGAAATTGAGTTTTAAGTAGATAAAAATGATATAGGACAGATTTTATTCAACTAATCCAAATTTTATAAGGATTAAATTTTAACTAAACCGAAATCATAAGGTCAGTCCAATTAAAACTTGTAAAATCATAGGGACCAAATTGAAACTTCTAAAAGTAAGGTCAAACCAAAATAGTAAGGAGACCTCAGTTTCTTTTAATAACGATTTCATTTTTTATTTTTGGTTTTAAAAAGTTATGCTTGTTTCTTAATAATTTCTTTATTGTTGTTTTCATCTTTTTTTTAAGGAAACAATTGAATTCTTAGTTAAAATATTTTTTAAAATAATTTTTTTAGGTGTCCAAAAGTCGATTTGAATGTCAAAAATATTTGTAAAAGATAGATAACAAAATAAAAAATAAAAACTCATAAAAAAAATCAAGAAACTCACGGTGAATCAAAGTAGTATTTATAAAATTAATTTTTAAAAGTAAAAAAAAATATAAAACTAAATAGTAATCGAGAGACATTAGTAATCTAACCCGAAAAATACTAGATTGTGAGGATTTTCAAATATAAAAGAGCAAATGATATTAGTTTAAGACTACTTTTTAAAATGATGACCCGTCAGCCAGGTCTATCTACTTTATTTTTTAATTGTTTTTTCAAATTATATTAAGCATGAAACAATTTGAAAGACATTATTAAAATATTAGGAAAAAGAAGGAAGGTCATAGCTCTTGATATGTTTATGTAATCTATGTATATATTAATTCAGTCAAACGACAACCTGAGATGTAAACAAAAACATTGTTCATGTGACTTTGTCTCGAATTAAACTATGTTCGGGGACTACCATACCACCTTTAATTTGGCCGACCCGCACTATAAATATTTCAAGTTGCTTTTCTTTTCTTTTGGCAATTCTACGCGTCTCGACTCGGGTTTTTGCTTGTCGACTCGGGTTTTTACTGATGGATTTAGATAAATAGATTTCTTTTTATTAACATGGTAAGTTTCTAAATTTATTATAAAAATATAGCATGTTTCAAATTAATTTAAAAAATATTGTAATTTTTATTACATGCTCACTATTTGTGGTAACTGTCTCTTAAAAAATATTGTTTATTTTACACAAAAATTTTGACAATTGTCCTATTTGTTAGAGCGGGAGGTTGTGCTCTACATCTAAATTTAGAGGGCATGAGTTCTAAGGTTTGAGTTGATATTCAATTAAATCAAATAAAGGTAGAAAAAAAGGGTTTTCATTCCCTCCTCACGCATCTTTATGTATTTTTTCTATTTATTTTAAAATAATTATGTGACAATTTTAAATAACGTGATAATTTTTTTTACTTTATTATTTTAGGTGATTTTAAGTTGATATTAAATAATTTATAAAAAAAATTGATATTAAATAAAATCACATGAAAGTATGAAAAAATAGATTGATTTTTTTGCTCTTAAACTTGACAATTTATAATTTTAAAATGTGCATTTCCACCTGCTTGAACCCATGCCTTCTATCAAAAGTAGAACCTCCACTATACCAAATAAGATAATTGTTAAAAATTATGTGATTATTTATAGTTTTTATTTATGAATATGTTAAATATGTGATATTAAAAATAATATTTATAATTATTTTAATGATTATAAAAATGATAATTTTATTGTGTGTGTTTGCATGCAACTTTGGATATTTATCTAAAAATATACACCAAGGGAAAATAAAGAACTTTTAGCTAAATTAAATTTGATGGGATAATATGGTAGTTAATTAAAGGAAATCTGATTAGTAAGGTTTCATGCATGTTAGTGCTTGTATGTTTCAAAAAAATATTTTAGTGCACTTATTTATATTTAAAATGTCATCTTTCAATTACATCATATCATGTTAAGAACTCTCTGGAATGGACAACATACAATTTAGAAATGATAATAAATGACATATAAAATAATGTTGGAATTATATATCTAGATGATTGGTTTTTCTAAGTTCAACAAAAGTGAGGTGGGAAATTGATATTTTTTTTAAAAAAAATGTGAAAATTTTATTTATTTATTTATGGGTTTACAACAACGGAAAATTTATCCTTCAACCTTAGTAAAGGTAATATATAAGTATGGTATTGAGTTATGCTCAAAGTTTCAAATGATTTTTAATTTTAATTTATTATGAATATGATATTAATTAGGAACTTATTTGATAATTATTTGATTTTTATTTTTAATTTTTAAAAATTATATTTGTCTTCTCATAATTTTTTTATAATGATTTTAAGATTTTTTTAAAAAATAAGTATTTGAACTATTAGCCAAATTTGAAAAAACAAAAGAAAGTTTGTTTTTTTATTTTATTTTTTTAGTTTTCAAAACATGACTTTAATCTTGAAAGCACTTGTAAAAAGTAGATAATAAAGCAAGAAAAATTAATGATGAAAGTAGGTGTATTTATAAGCTTAATTTTTTTAAAACAAAATGGTTATCAAATGAGATAAATAATTACAAAATTTTATTAAATAAAATATTTAATATAATGTGTATTTGCCCGTTTGTGTTACTTCTAACTATTGACGGAATTGAATATCGTGCATGCGAAAGCGATTTACATCGTAGCTTGCATTCAACTTTACAATGAATTACATAAAATCTATCTAAGATTAGGTATACAACAAAAAGGGAAGAAATGAACTTATCGTTGAAGAACCTCTTCGATCACAACAAAACGCTCCACGAATATTCTTGTTCTTTTGATCACAACAAAACGAATACTTCCACTATGTTTTCTCTGTTGTTCTCTAGGAGAGGGAGGAAAAAGTGAGGTTCCCATTTGGAATGAGATTTTTTAGAGACAAGAACTCCTTGCTTTTTAATGTGTGAGGGAGCTTGAGAGAAAATCCTTTTGGTGGAGGGTTATGGAAATCACTAGCTATTTCCAAAAGAATGACATAAGTCTGCAAAAGTGCATCCAAATGCATTTATTTATAATGAGTAGAGATGGAAATCACATTCGCACGAGATTCAATCCATCCATTCACCCACCTTTTCCACCAAATGTGTATTATGCAAATCATATTTGCATATTGCATATAATAAAGTATCTTATACTTTATTTAACACGTACATCATATCATATACAAATGTACATCTCTCACATACACTATAATTTAATGTGAATTTCATTCGAATTAATTTTTAATCTATAGTTTTTAATATGAAATCATTTCATACTAATTTAATAATTGAAAATTAATCCAAATATAGTATATAGTTTAATATGAGTCATATTCACATCAAACTATATATTATATTGATTATATCACATATAACCAATATAAAAATCCCTTTTATAAATTACATTTCAAATTTTCTCCAAAACTTTATACCCACGTATAATCCATATTGAGCCAACAGAGCAACCTAATAGACCTATAGACTCATGAACTCCAATGATACGAAGTTAACCGATCAAACTCTTTGACCTTGGTAACCAACGTTCATTAACTACAAATCACTCCACTATAGATTCATAGTTGCACTCTCCTCACTGTAAGCCAAGTTGTATCCAACGATATAACCAATGCCCGTAAGTCGACCATTCACGAGTTGTTAGTAATCACAGGTGGGTCAAATTATCATTTTACCCTTATGATTACCTTTTGTATCTTAAGTACCATTGATCCTCTAATAAACAACTTATTTATGGTCCTACCATAAATAAAGTCCTTCTCGGGGCAGTGAGAGGGTGAGATTCTGTTGTTCAAGACCCGAAGGCAACACTTAGGGGAACAACTCATCTAATCTCTCTAAGCTCAAACGAGTGAATTCCATCTCGCGAAGTTACGTTCCTAGCTCCCCACGAGGTTTTGTCCCCAAGAAGGTATATGCTTATTAACTTGGCGACTCAGATCATTCTCACCCGTACTAGTCAAAGGACAACTCCTTGCAGACATGAACCTATAACCCGCTCAGGATTTAGGTCGAGTTACTAATGGTTATCTATAAATTATTAAACTTAATTTGTTAACGGTGTTACATCAGTTGATTAATAATCTGCAGTTTGGTCTTGTACAAACTCATCGCATAGGATGCCCCTACTCACATGTCTACTACATGAACGAACTGGATCGATTCGTCTGTATCAAATACAAAGTGAGTTGCATCCATAGTGTCACCAGGAGAATTAAGGTTCCCAACCTCATCCATATACTATAGACCGTTCAGATTATTTACTTGAACATGATCCTACTTGTACATCCACTACATACTGTTCAAGTTCTCATAAATATATCTAACCCTGAAGCATAATTGATTGGATTTAAGTTAAAATGCGAGTAAAAAGAAATGAACAAAATAACTTTTTATTAAATTCATCATAACATTTACATTTCCACGAGTTTAGGGCATACACCCCAACAACAATATCTATACTTGTGTTATAAATTAATCATATTTTAAATCAGATAAAAAAATATCCTAATTTACCATAAAAATGTGCTTGTAAGTAGGTGAGACCAACTATCTTTTTTTTTTTAATTCAATAGGTAAAGATGGAGATTCAACCTTTTTAAGAGATGATATATATTTTAACTAATTGAATTGTGCTCTAGGAGTGATGAAGCAAGCTATTACTAAAGGAAAACAAATAAGTTATTACTAAAGGAAAACAAATTGAATGTTTAATTTATTATTCTTTTAAGTTTGTTAATCTTTTTTTTTTAAATTTAAGTTTGTTAAAATGCGTGTGCATGTATAATGTGATTAGAAACAAACACATGCATTATATATACTAATAAAAACGGTATCTAATTTAATAAACCGAATAATAATAAATAAAGACGAGGTCTAAATTAGCAAAGAGTTCAATTATATTTCTAATAATTCACATTTAATAATAAGCAGTAAAAGTGGGGGAAAAAAAATAAGTGGATAAAGCCTAGGAGTATAATTCAATTTTAAACTATAAGTTGTCGATGCCGTTGGGCAATATTTACTTAGCTTTATTATATAATAATCACGAAAATGTTATACCCGTACAAACACGCAGATACTTAAAAAAATAGAAAAATAAAATGATTTACATAGTCTAAAGTTTTGACATCTTCAATAGAGAGGAGAGATTTGTTGAAATTTTTAATTGGGTCATAGAATTTGATTTTGAAAATCAAATTAATTAAAATGTGGAATTATAATATCAAGCTTGGACCATATAAGAATGAGTAGAATTCATGTCATCATTGTATAAGTGGCAGCTGTTTTGGGTTTTTTACAAATATATATAAGAAACTCATATTTTATTCAACACATTATTGAACGGTGTTTGAATATATTGAATTTTGTTCAACACTGCAATTTAATTGTAAAATGAATATTGTTTTATATTTTTCAGTTTAGGGGAAAAATTTATCTTTATCCACATGCCTAGGAGATAGGGAGTTAAGCTTTGAACTTCAAACTGCTGATTGAGCTCTAGGGTTGAATAAGTTCTGATATTGTGGAGGGTCAACTTCCCTTCATGCATTAAAAAAAAAAAATTATACACTTTTAATTGTGTAAAGTTTAGAGTTTGTTGCACTTACATTTTACCCTTGAGTTTCATTTTGATTTTTTTTTGTCCATTTTTTATTTTTGTAGCTGTCGAAGTTGACGTGACATTTTTTTCCTTCTTATTTTCTTTTCCTTTATCTTTGCTCGTTTCTCATTTTCTTTCTCATATTTCTGTAGCTGACGAAGTTGACGTGACATTTTTTTCCTTTTTATTCTCTTTTCCTTTATCTTTGCTCGTTTCTCATTTTCTTTCTCATATTTAAAAGAACACAGTACATCAAAGGAGATAGAAAGAAAAGGACAAAAGAAGAAAAAGGAAAGGAGAGGAAGAAGAAAGAAATTAGGAAAAGAAAACGACTTATCGACGACGCGATGAAATCATGGATGGCGTCGACGATTGTGGTGGAAGAAGAAGATATATATTATATATAATTTAATGAAAAATGTCATGTCAACTTCCGTCCGCTACCGTAATAGAAATATGAACAAGAGAATAAAATGAAACTAAATCCAAAATATAGAGATAAAATTATTGAGTTAAAAAACTTTGAAACTTAAATACAACTAAATCTAAAGATTAAAATTATATTTTTTAAAAATAAAAAAAAATTAAAATTAAGCTTAAAGATGAGTATAATTAAACTAATTAGATTTAATGTTTAAATCTTATTTTAGTTCCTCAAAATTTAAAGTTTTGTTCTATTTTTGGTTTTTACTCTTAAAAATATCTATTTTAATATTCTAATTTTCAAACTTGTTTTATTTTTATTTTTTAAATTTAAAAATAACTAGTTTGTTATTTTGCTTTGAACAAATACATATTATAGCTTTGATTATGTCTGTAGTGTATTAATATGCAAATATAGGTATGTTTTGGAGTCATATAGATAAGTTGAGCACTACTAATATTCTATTCATAACATATTGCCAACAAGAAGTGCCTTGCTTCAAAAGGGTCTTAACTTTCCTCTCGTGTGCCCTCTGTGTCAGAAGAGTCCAAAGACGAGTATTCATATCATTTGGGGATGTTAAGTATCTCTCAAATTTTGGTATTATTTTTTACCGTCTTATGCAAGTGTTTTTTACTTGAACATGAAGACTTGGTCGGCCATCGACTACTTCGATTGGATTCGACGAAGGGGTGATGTGGATCTGATGGGCAAAGTGATATTTCTAGTCTGGAAAATCTGGTCATTTCGGAACAATGTGGTACATGGGGCGGTGGATGTGAGCGACGATTCGTGGGAGAAAATGAGACTTTCCTCGAAAGTTTATTTGACGGAGCTAGAACAAGCCAGAAGTTCTAATAGATAAGGTTCAACTCGAGGCATGCAAACAGGTTGTGAGATAGTGGCAGAGGCCTTCACAGGACTGGCGAAAGTTAAACACATATACCGTGTGGGACGAAAGAGAGGGACCAAAAGGGGTGTGTTGGATTCTGCTAGATTGCAATGGTTGCATCGTTAGTGCGGGGTCTAAATTTTATGAGTCGGCTTGGTCCATTCTCAATTATGAGATAGAGGTGATTTACATGATCCTGTCGTCGATTGCGGATTTTGCGGGTCCCTTAGTGGTGGAATCAAACTCCCTCAAAGCAATTGCTTTAATAAAGGACACTTATTAGAATCTGACAGAAGTAATGGATTGTGTCAAGGATGTGCAAGCTCTGGCTCGAAACTGGATTCATATACTTTTTGATTATAGTCACCATGATACAAATAATTATGCGCATAGATTGGCAAAGAGGGCGCTTTTGTAAAAGGATTAGAATGCCAGGATATTGCGGATTTGAGTTCGTGAGTTAATATTTGTATTGTTCTCTAAAAAACGCTTTATAACAAATATTTTATTACTTTTTTATAGTTTAAATGACCAATATGAAATAATTTAAAAATCTATAAATCAAATTATTTAAACTAATATCTTTTATGGTAGAAATCATAAATATTGTTTTGTTTTGCTTTTGTTATTAAATATATTATTATTGATAGGAAATTTATGATGTTGTGATACTTTCTCATCTAACATTAAAAAAAAAAACATGGAGCTTATACAATAAAATAACGTATTTAATGATTACATTGTTGAATATTAATAGGATGTGGAGGTGATCGATTGGCGATACCAGACAACATTACTCTAGTGTTGGAGATGAGCTTGAATCGATTGGAAATGGAGACTGATTCAACTGTGGTGATGCAACTTTTACATCAATTTTCCTCTTTTATAGGGGAATGTCTAGTGTCTATGATATTTTAAAATTTAGATTGATTTTAAAAATATATGAAAAATAGATAACAAAATAAAAATAGATGTACAACTAATTTTTATAGACTTAATTTTTAAAAATTAAAAAAAAACGCAGAGTATAATATAACTGAAAATCTTCTCAGAGTTTAGAGCAACCGTATATTTTGATTCAAGAAAAAAAAAACTGAAAAAGAAAAGATAAACGGAGTAGAGTATTGCCTACCGAAAAAACCAGTGAAGCAAAATGTTTATCCAAAAAATTGAGGGACAAATCGGTCATTTCGGTTTTAGCAGCCGTCGGCTGAGCTCTCTGTCAGTGGACTCTCATCCCGATCCCGAACATCTCTGCCGTTCTAGGGCTCGCTCCAAATCTTTTCCCTCCCGACATTATTGCGGGAAAATACTGTGTGAATATGGACGGAGACATGAAAGTTTCCCTCGACAAGCTTCCCATCAAGCGCTTGGAGGCCATAGAAGAAAACGGCCTCGAACGATTCCCATCGTATGTTCCTTCTTTCTCTGGTTTTTCCCCCATTTTTTGGTTCCTGACATAACATAGGAAACATGAATTAGTTCGTAGGCGTGTTAAGGTAGAAGAAGATATATCTTAGTTGACGAATGTCTGCTTGTGCTTCGGCATTCTTAATTCTGATCACGTTCGTGTCTGTACCTTGGTGATTGTTTAGAGTGAACTCTGATACGATTTATCTCATTATGCTAAATTAACTCGAATATAATCTTTTAATATATTCCTCGGTTTTCCTGGTGAAAGTTTCTGCTTAATTTCTTGAACGTTTTTGGTTAATTACGGTTGATTTTTGCTTTAATGTTAACAGAGATGTAGGTTATGAAGAGAAACGGTTGTCGCTTATTCGGAGAATTGACTTCGCTTGGGCAATAGAGAAGGACGATGACAAAAAGAAGCAGAAGAAGAGCTCTAAGGAGAGTTCAACGCCGTGGCCATGGCAGAACATGATAGAAAACTTGCAGTTGGCTCATCAAGAGCTCTCTGTTATCATAGACCTCATCAACACCGTGAGTTTCTAAATTAAACGCCTCTAATTTTGCTAGATTTTTACTATAGTTTGATATATAAATAATGGGAAAATGTTGCTTGTATAGTTTCACATAAACGTGCATGCAAATGTTGAGGCTGTCTTAGATTTTACTTTTACATTTATGTGTTTACATTGTTTTTAAAAGTGTAAGGTGCACTAATGTGCAATAGTCGTCCAGGGGCTTATGTGCGAGGTAGAAGAAAAAAAAAGCGAGGCATACAAATAGGATAATGTAAATAAGTTTTTTGTATATGAAGAGAAATAGTATTATGAAGAATAAGGTAATGAAAAGTTGAAGATGTTAGAGCTTTTATTAAAGATTGTGGAGAAAAATCAAACATTTTTTAAAGGGTTGCTCTTAGTTTCTTAAAAGTTTGTTTGAGTACCGGGAGTCAGAGCTTTGCTCCTTTATATCTAGAGGCATCCGCACCTGTCCCAAGGCCCGGACCTAAGAGACATCAAGTGTTTTTATTTATTCAGCTCACCCGAGGGCTTTCGGCACTGAGATGCACACCACAAGTGCAAAGGTGTGTGTCTCAAGCGTGCTTCATTAAGGGTGCCTTTTCTGGGAAGTGTTCCTAGGCGCGCTTTTCAAAACACAGTGTCTATGTACAAAGATTCATATACCTATAAACTGATCTTTAATTCTTATTAGCTTTATGATATACTTTAATAATGTGTCTGACAAAGTTACCTGGTTGAGTTGAGTTTTCATATCCTAATGACCTAAGCTCTCTGTAAATGATGGTCATTTAGTTCATTATTCCTAGCGGAAGATTTCAATGTTTATTTCCTTTTTCATTCTGTCTTGCAAGTGTAGGTTTGGAGAAGTGGGGTCTGTTAGTTTTAATACGAAGGAGATAGGATTATACTGCTAATCATAAGCATCTAGAAATTGTGATTATTTCTTTCTCCGCTTGTTTTAATGGATTGATTTAAATAAACTGGTTTCTTGAGAATACTCTATTGAAAAATATGATTCCATTATAAAATATTGTCTGTCTTGATATAACTGTAGGTGGAAGCTAATGATGCAGTAACAGTGGCAGGGATGACAAGGCCAAAACTATTACCTAATGAAGCTTTATCTGATCTTGGAGTGTCTGTAGCAACAAAACTACAATGCTTTCGAGTACTATTTTTATCCCTCTTTGTTCACAGTAGGGATTATTGCCTTAGGCCCTTATTGCTTTTTCTGATTAGCTTGCTTTGATTGGGCTGGAACAACCATGTTAAAATTAATTAACAGTATTATTCAATAAAATTTCATCTTATTATCTGTGCTATCGTAAACGAAAGTGCCTGATTTCATCTCCTACCCCTTATTCTTTGCAGCATCTTAGTAAATATTTCAAGCAGTCAGCTAAAGGTTTGGAACGCCAGGTTGCTAGGGAAGCAAGATTTTATGGTGCTCTAATTCGGTAATTAATTCATTTATCCTACAATCATTGTGCAATTAACCTATGTTAAAAATTGCATGTCATTGTGAATCTGACAGTTTGTGCATGGTAATACTCTCTAAATTCCCTGAAATGTCCTTAAATTAAAATAAATTATCATAGAATATAAAGATTCTATGATTTTTATTCTCGACCTTTATCGATTTAGATAAAATAGAAGTTTCTGATAAGATAACTTATATAGTTAGTTTATGCACCTCATATGTTATACTATAAGATTTTTAGGATAAATGATCCATTCTAGGTATTAATTGCCGCAATGAGGATCTAGATTTACGTTTAGGGAATAACCTCAAGTACTCCTTTTGGGATCCTAAGGTGGATGCTGGGAAAAAAAAAGTGATTTTCTTTTAGGGGGTGGGATTAACCCTTATTTGATTGGTTCTTTCCAATAATTGTCTGCATTCAGGACTCCTGTGTTTCTATTGCCTGAACCAAAAAGTTTATAAGAGACTTCTTCTCATGGGAGGGTGTGTGAGAATGTGTTCTCATCTGGTTAACTGGAGTGTGGTGTTGTGTTGTTTGAGAGTGGCTGATCGGGTTGTTAATTGCGACTAATTACCTTGCTCCTTTAGTTAAGTGGCTTTGGGCTTTGGAGATTTTGTTGGTAGCAATTTACTTTAGGGCATAAGATTATTGCAAGTAAATTTCGTGTTTAGTCCAGTAGTTGGGGTTCCAATCTAGCTTCATTAGTCTCTCATCATAGTTCTAGAAGGCGAATGCTTAGGCTTCTTTGTTAATTGTGGAGCTTATTCGCAAACTCAAATGGGTAGGATTATAGATGATCATTGTACTTTTCAGGTTTCACTAAACCAACATTTTT
This sequence comes from Trichosanthes cucumerina, assembly GCA_036507285.1. NCBI lineage: Eukaryota > Viridiplantae > Streptophyta > Magnoliopsida > Cucurbitales > Cucurbitaceae > Trichosanthes > Trichosanthes cucumerina. Next base: position 65,863,405 of record CM071843.1, on the reverse strand, counting down.
TTAATAGAAAAAAATCTGCCATTTTAGGGAGTTCCCATAGTTCTGATCTTTCAAAGAGAAAATATCGGTTTTCTTGATATCTTTTTTTTTTTTTTAAAAAAAATCATCATAGGGAGGTCTTCCTTTTCAGTAAGGTTTCCAAATATTGGTTGCTTCCTAGTTCCTCGGAGGATGTGATTTTCTGTTTTCTGTCAACAGTTGCTAAAGTAAGGTCACTGGGCAAGTTGGTATTCCCGTGGCGTCTTGTTGGAATGTAATAGGGGAACTTTTGATGGTAGATCTTTTCTTAACTGGGAGGTATAGACTTTGGGCGTCCATCTGCCACCTCGTCATTAGACATATACCTTACCTAATAATTGTTGATAATTTGAAGGTACTTGTAAGGGAGGTTTCTCCAATTTGCCCTTTGTATAGCTTTGTATGGCCTGTTACCTAGTATCTGTATGGGGCTTCTTCCTAGCCCCTTGTTATTTTATAAGTTGCACCTTCGCATATTCTCTCTTTCTTTGTTTTTTGGTTCCTTCCTCTTTTTCTTTTTCTAATAAAACTTTGGTTTATTTAAGGTTCGGCCTTCTTAATATTGAGCTTGTTATTTAATTCTTTCGTAATGTTTCATCTATTAATTGATGATTTCCAGTTTCCACCATAGTATCTAATTAACCATAAATATAAGCATTTGTTGGTGTATTATAGTACAATTTCTATAAAAAGAATCGGAAACCTTTTGAGACTTTTAATTCTTTCTAATCTTCATAATTTTTCAAGTATTTGCTGATGATATATATCAGATTGCAGCAAAATTGGAAGGTTAAAAGGCAGCGCGTGGCTGCTGCTCCAGCTCCGGCAAATGAAGGCTTTACCATTGATTTGTTTGACAATTCATCATGTGACCCGTTGTCTGTGTTTCGACCATCTTCATCTACGATTCGTGTTGAACATGATTTGTCTGGAATGCTGACAATTAATTTACCTCCAAATTCATGCCACTCCCTTCGTTTTGGATTTCTCAGTGGATGTAATGTAGAAAATCCTCTGGAACGTGGTAAAAATGAGTCCACAAATTCATCCAATCAGTCTTCAATTAAAAGTGAGAAGGAATTTACAAATGACGATGAGTACATTAAGGAAACAAACTCACTTCTCCGTGAAGTTCACCACGCCATTTTCAGTGAGCAGGTGGTTTCTTTATTACTTTGATCTTTCTCATTATATGTCTTTGCTACTTTTGTGCCCCATCACATGATACACCATTTCTTTTACTCTACTGGTTCCAGGTGTTTGATTTGGTGAACCGTGAAGCATTTAATCCGTCCTTAGGTATCAACGTGACTGGGATACGAGAAAATTACCTGCAATTAAGTATAGATCAGGGCACCTCGGTCTTCATCTCTCTTGTGCCATCTAGTCAAAGTTGCCAAATAGTTGAAGGTGCAAATACTGAGATTTCGGATAATACAAATTTACCTTTTGATTCACTTGATGGAATTGAATTACCAGACAGAAGTGACCCCCTTGAAAAGAAGTTGCGGAATCCTAATCATATAACCTTTGAGATATATCTGCAACAAATTTTCCATGAGCTAGTGTTTGTAAAATCAAATGATAGACCCATTTCTGCATTAAGCAGGCAATCAGTTCAACTTTCTAATGATGGGTCTGGACTTCTTGGTCATTTCTGTTTGTCTCTGGCCCACAGAATATTTGCAAACAATGTTCTCATGGAGCTCGAGAATGTGGTAAAGTTCTAATTTCTTAATAACTCACTCTCTTAATTTCTTTCATTTTCTCGATGAAAGCACAGTGCTTAGTTATTTTTCTTTTTAAAAAAAACTAAAACCGTTATGATTTCTGTATTTGATGTTCAGCATATTAATTATGTAGTTTATCTTTGGTTGTTCTTAGGTTTGGAAAGTCCCATTTCTTCAACTGATATCTCATCCCACTTGGAATTCTCGAAAATCTTCATGGACGTTTTCCATGGAAGTTCCCCGGTCCATACTTCATCCTAATAGCATCCAAGCTCGTACATCAGACAGTCATCAGATGAATAATATAACCAAATCACAATTTCAGACTAAAGTGGTTGTAAATGATGATTGCATCACTATTGAAGGGGAAGGTGCTCCTAATGTCGTTGGATTGTTCAAGGGAAATTCCAAGGATCTCTATTCGATGAACAGATATGGCTGTGACTTGGCTGATCTTCCCGTTATAATTCTGCTGCAGGTGAGCACAAAAAGTAGATTTCCTTACTTTTGATCTTCTTTATCACTGGAAAGTAATAGTAATAGTATTGTCATATTTCCACAACAGGTTGCGAGCCAAATTGTTCTTTGGCTTCATGAAGAAGCTCTAACATGGGGAATAAAGGCCAACCGCGACTTCCTAAGTCTCTCGTTTGAGCTAGAACAGGGCGAAACACTCCGTCTGGTAGCCCATGTGGACCCAGAAGATGCTCAAGGATGCCTTTCTTGGTGGTTGGTAATGGACGATGGCTTGATGGAGGACAGGAAACTTAATTTTGACATTTCAGATGTTGTACCTGAATACAGGAAGTTTTTGGGCCATTTATCGCTGGAAGTTTTGCATTCAACACTAATGGATTTGGTTAGTTTGTGCAGTGGATCTGGCGGTAGCCTATAACCATGCTCACTTTCTGGTATTTACAAACAGAAATTACATTGAGTTCTTGTAATTTCTGCCTCTAGATTTTCAAATCTAATGAAATCTTCAGTTTTTGTCCCCATTGCGTACTCAACTTCATGTATGATTTATATACTATTCAAAAATAGTAAAGGTGGGCCTGATGACCTGAATGGCTGGAAGCTGCTTCAAGAGGGAGAAACCGTTTGGGAGCCCTTATCTTCTGGTGAGTATTCTTTCCTGAAATTCAATGATCCAGAATTGTTTTATACTTATTTTCCAAATTAGTTGATCGCTAATAAGTTAATACTTATCTGTCTTTTGGTGATTCTTGGCCATTTCCCTCCCTTTGTCCCTTTGAAAGCACAAGGTGAATGATTTAAGAGCACATCTTATAATAACCGGTGGAATATTTTGCACTCCAAACACATTATTATAATCTCATATTAAACAACTCTATATTTAAAATAATTTTATATAGTTTCACATACTATAATAACTCACAGACTATTATAATTCATGTTATTATAATCTATCTAGTACCCCAACAACCCTAAAAGGATCAACCGTTTTATAACCACCATTTGGTTTTTGAAAAATAAGTTTGTTCTCTCAATTTTTCTACCCTGAGTTCACTTTTTTTAAGGAAACATTTAAATTCTTAGCTAAATTCCTAAAACAAAAACAAGTTTTTGAAAACTGTTTTTTTTTAGTTTTCAAAACTTGACTTGGTTTTTGAAAACATATGTATAAAGTAGATAGCAAAGTAAAGAAATTCATGTGTAAATAGTATTTATAGGCTAGATCTTTAAAAACAAAAAATAAAAAAATCAATGGTTATCAAATTGAGTCTAAATTATGAGTTTAATTCTTAGTCTTTTTAAGTTTATGTCTAGTAGGTTTTTAAACTTTTAATATTGTGTATGGAGTTTTGAACAATATTGGTCTCTAATTTTTTTTTTCGGTCTAAAATTGATCTAAACATTGAATTTTGTGTCTAATAGGACTTTAAACTTTTAATTTTATGTCAAATAGATTCATAAAGGTTTAGAGATTTATCAGGCAATTATAAATCAAGAAGTTTAAATCAATTAAAAAACTTCTGCTTGGATGTGATTGTTACCTGATTTTTTAGTTCACCAAGATTTGAGACAATTATGGATCAATTAAAACTTCCACTTGAATGTGATTGTTACCCGGTTTTTTAGTTCACCAAAATTTGAGAGCAGGGGATTCGAAGTTTTATTGAGAGTGAATGGCAATTACTCTTGAGTTCTGTTCATTTTGACACAACAATAATTTTTTGAGTATATTATAATGGTAAGAGATGAAACGTCTTAGAATTTAATTCGAAAGCTCGTGTGATGTGTAATGTGATGATGTGATCATGACTTTGACTCAACTCAATATAATCTAATAAAAAAACGATTTATGAATGTTAAAATATGTTATAAGATGAAGTGGTCCTGTAATTGATGTTATCAACATTGTTCTTTTGTCAAATAAACAATCTTATTTTTTCAAATTGACAATTTTATTATTTAGGTGGGCAAGATCTATTTTTGTTGCCTTTTTTCTTTCGTCTATATGTGCTCTTGAATGTCATTATGTATAGCAACTTGTGTGTTGGTTTTGGAATCTAGAATTGAAAGTCGCCAATTTAGAGGAGGTGGCCATAAGCAAGCAATTAAACCTCAATCAGTCAAAAAATTTCACTTGATTAGTATGTTATTGGCCAATAAAAATATATATCTATGTTATAGAATTTAAAACCAGTTAAATTTAACAAGTGTTTTAAAATTAAATAGAAGTACATTATTTTAATAAATAAACTCACATAATTTCTTTATTATTAGGTTAAAATTACATTTTGGTCTCTTTACTTTCCAACGTTCAATTTTAATCGTTGTACATTCAATCAAACTTAAAATTTGACCCTACCATTAGTTTGAAGTTAATTTTTTTTTCGAAATTGGTTAAATAATAAAAATACATCATGTGAACACCTTTCCAAAATTTTATATAATGAAGGCCAATGGAGATTAGATTTTTCTAGGAAAGTTAACCATTGTGACCAATTTTAAGCTTTTTATTGAACCTACATAGACTAAAATCGAATATATGAAAGTTCAAGGATTAAAATGGAATAAAACCCAAAGTATAGAGCACCAAAATAGTATTTTTTTACCTTATTATTAACCATATGATAACATAAATTAGCCTTACTAGATAATGCCATAAGATGTCTAAAAAAAAGAAGAAAATTGCCATAAGAGAATTTGACCCTAAACTAAATTGGCCTAATTTCATTAAAGGCTCATTAAAAGCTCAATAATATAGAAAGCCATCTACTATTTAGCGTTCATGAAAGACATTTAAAAATTAGGACAAACTCTAGGAACGTTATGAAAACGTTTTTTGAAGACCAATAAAAGTCTAAAAACATTAAATTTGAAGTCCAAATTTCATACGTTCCAAAACCGTTTCATTACTCAAACTTCAACGATATCTTCAAAAACAAAAGTAAAAAAAGACAATAATTTTTTTTTGGAACGGTAATTATCTTTTATTAGTACATCAACATTTAGGAGATTCGAATTCACGTCTTTCTTAATCATGTTTTCTTCTTAATGTTAGTTGAAATATATCTGTTGAATCTGTAATTATCTGAATCTAAATATTAATAAAATTTACATTTCACTCCACAATCTCATTCACATAAATTTTGGCGTCCATTGCGCTATCCAGGGAGGTAGGTGGAAGCCAATGCATCATGTTATTGGCATCCACTTAATTACCCCAAATGCTATTTCCAAATAATAATAAAAAGTCAAATCATTTTTTACCTTAAATTTCACATTTTTTTAAATCCCACAATTTTTTTTAGTATAATTAGAGTTAGGGATTCGAACCACAGATTTTGTAGTCTTTTAACAGAGTCATGATACCAATTTTTGTTTGAAATAATTCATTATGCCAATTGAGTTATACTCTCTTTAATTTTAAATCCCACCATTTCATTTCATTTAAGATTAGGCAAATTGTTTCCTTTTAGAATTTAATATTTTGCAAATTTTAGGCACATTAGCATTTTGGCAGTCTGATTTCATCTCTTATTGTTGACTTTCATTGTTGGGAAGTCCTCAATTAAGGAAGCAAACAAAGTTGGGAATTGCCCATTAGAAGGGCAAAAACAAAAAGAGAGAAAGATCTCAGGAAGTGTGCAAAAAGGAAAAGGCATTTTAGAATTTAGAAGAAGAATTATCTCGCACGATTCAAAAAATCAAAACCCATATTCTTAGTTTCTTTCACGCAACGAATAACCCCTTCACTCATCATCATCATCCCCATCAAAATCCTAAACATTCTGTTACACAGATCTCCATCATCGTCATCACCTCAACAAGAAGAAACCAAGCTTTCCAGTGAATGGCGAAAATCCTGTAATACCCTCCCTGGATTCTTGTATTGCATAGGCTGCTCGGTTTCCCGTATTCAATGCTGGAATTTACAAAACGGAGGAAATTGCATTGTGGGTATTGAAGCGGTTTTGAAGTCCAATTGTGGGTTATAGAGAAATTCGAAGCTTTCGTTTCTTTGAGGGGTTGGAATACGAAGAACCCCAGGTGGGTTGTTTCGAATATTTCATTTTGAGGATCTCTGATTCTTTTCAGCGGCACTAATTCGATAGGAATTGGTCCTTTTTCGATGATCTTGTGTCAATCAATTTGTGAGTTCTTTGATTTGAAGTGACAGTTCTGTGGCATTTAATTTCGATACATTTGAATCTCGGAGGTCATAGGTGGGAGTATCTGAGTTGTAATGCAGTAAAGTTTTGTGGGAAATTGAAAGTTTTGATAGATTTCGAGTTAGAAGAGCTTTTTCCTTTCTGTCCTCCATGCCTTTTGCTTAGCTTTAATTTGTGTGTATCGCCATGTCGGGGGGAACACCCGTAGCGGGTGGTTATATGAGGCAGAGGCATAGCCAGGGATATGCTTCTAGTGGTGATGATATTGAGGATGATGCATGTTCGAGGTTTCAAACTATGTCGTTTCAAACTCCAAAGAGTCGGACGTGGATTGAAGTTGTAGAGAATGTCCTTTGGCTTGCTTCTGCTGCTTTCATTGTATACTATGGCGATAGGTACTCCAATATGATATATCTCTTGTGGCATGATGGCCGAATAAGAAGGTGAAATACTTAGCCGTTAAGCACACTCTCTGATTGTTGTTTGATTATTCCACTCAACTATTAATTACTTGCATTACTGGATAGATTGTTGGTTGTTTTGTTTACTTCTTAACTGTATCGTTGGCTTATGATTCACAAACCCCTCACCCCATGACTTTGTATCTTGCACTGGACGGGAGGGGGGGCTTTTTCATCGTCTTGATTCGGAACCTAAAATATGAGATTCTTGTGGTATGAGTTGATCACTTGACAAATTTGGAATGATATATTCAGAGTTGTTGACATGGACATGAGGCAGATGCGGACTACCTCAATATACCTCTTTAATTGAATCTAGCATTATTTGGGTATGAAGAATCATACTTGGCATTAGGATAAGCTTGCATAGTATTGATTCCTATGTTTTCATTCCAAGGGCAGGTGTGTGTGTGGTGCAAGATTCATTTTCTCTAACCTTTTATAGTACTTGAGTGGTGTTAAGCAACACATTTAATTGGATACTCTTTAGTGAGAATGCCGTTAGGGGCGTGCCTCAGAATCAAGAGTTGTGGTTTATATAGTCTCTGATTCTGCACACGTTTCTTAATATTTGTACACAAATTTCTTTGATCTGTCTTTGGCATAGTCAATGTCAACGTTCTCAGAATGGTACAGGTTGCTTTAAAGATTTTGTATTTAGATGACGTGTAGAACATCTGCATTTACTAGAAGTTTTCCATGCTTTGAGCAGAAAGAGAGAGATTATTCAAAATTGATAATTCCTTCTTGTTGTACTTCTGTGGAGTTTTTCCTAGAAATTGAGTGATTGGTGGATACTGAGACTGCTTTAGTTGATCAGTATTCATAGATTTAGACATGGTAGAGCTTTTTCCATGTTTTGGTGTGGCCTTGGTTTTGACCTCTGGTCAGTTGTCACGCTATGTACGAAGAAGTTACTCTTCACCTCTCTTTTTCAAAGAAAGAGAATTTTCATTGGCAAGTGGGATTCTTGATAGTTTTATGGCATGTCTAACTAGAAAGAAATATGAGGGGTCTTGGGACTTTGGAGTTTTTCTTCTAATGCACTTGTTTGGGCTGTCGTGTCTCAATTATTTCTTTGTGATACTACTTTATTTTTGGTTTTCAATAGTTGGGGTTCTTTCTTGTAATGTTTTAGTGTTTCCCTTTTTTCTTGGGCCTATGTTGTTTGTTTGACCCTTTTTGTAATGTCTCATTGTTATTAATGAAAGTGTTTTTTTCATTAAAGAGAACAAGTGTTCGTAGAGATTCACTTACATCACTTGAATTCTATTCTCTTAAGCAGACCTCCTTTATACCTCGGAATGGTGGGTATCGGTTTGAACGTTGTCATCTTCATTTACACAAGTATGTCAGCCTGGAATATTAGAAGGTTTGATGAAAAATGGGAACTAGCAAGCTTATCAGTTTTACCAATAGTAACACTTCTTGGGCTTATCTCCTTTTGCTTGTAAGATAACTCCCCAACGTTATGCAGTCTATTAACATTCATTGTTCTCATCCTCTCTGATATAAAACACTTCTTTTTCATTTGTAGGTTGTCATTTGCTCTTTGGCCAATATGGGGGTTCCTGACCATTCCTCTTCTGGTACTTAACACATGCTTTTGATTTTAGCACTTACCAATTTTTAGGCTTACAATATGGCATTACAATGACTACTACTACTCTTTGGTGTTGCTGCAGTTCACTATGTTCATGGCATGCATGGTTGTATTTCCCAATATCATGATCGGGAAATTCCGGCCTCAGACTGATGTACTCCGTACAGATTAACTTTCACTCGATTGAAGTGATGCATAGATGAAAAGATTGATTTTAGAGTACAGATGATTGGTTGAACTGGCTTGAGATGAAAGAAGGTTCTGATTTGGATACCATGATTCTCTATAAGCCAACTGCCTTCTCTTCAGTCGACTCAAATTCCGACCTCGCCAGAATGATGCACGCTTACGGTACATCTGGCATTCCTTATTTTGGTATGACCACAACCGGAGCACGATTCTTATATCGTTACATCTTCTGTTAGCAAAGTCCATTTACTTTGTTACGTAGTTTAGTTGCCTCATTTTTTCATTGGAAAGTAGTCGCGTGGCATGCCCTATTATTCGTGTACGTGATTCATTTCATTTTAGTATCTTCTTGGTGATAAATTTGATTGTGTTTGTAAGCTAACGCACTTCACTGGCATCCTTAGCACAGGGAAAAGAGGAAGAAAAAAAAAGGACAATATGAAGTGGGCAAGTTTGGTAGGACTGTAAAGTTTTGAGAAATACTGTTTACTTGAATGAATGATCTCTTGGGCATGTTTCTTGCTTAATTTTTGCTCTTTTTGCCATTGCTGAAGTGTGTTGGTAAAACTGAATAAAGATCTGGTTATTTTTTTTTTTATGAGCATTGGTAAAACTTCCATTTATTTTCCTTCCACTTAAGCTTGTCTTATCCCTTGATTGACACCCATTACTTCTAAGATCTGTATGGGTCACCAAATTTGAGCAAATTGAGTGTACTAGAAAAGCTAAATCAAGCCCCACTTTCTTCTGTTGGGAGCTTTATGACTTTATCTTTTACTATCATACACTCCAAAAGGGAAAAGGCAAAGCAGTTTCATCTCCCATTTTCTTCATGGCCCTACTTTGAATTTCGACTCGTTTATTCGATAATCGAGTGTCGGAGACTCCATTCCTTGCATTAAGCTCATTGCCCACTTCCACTAATCTATCGAAACATCTCCCACCTCGACGAAGTTGCTCGAGATGCGATCTATTTTGTTGTTGACTTTTCAATCTGAGACTTAGGACATCTAAACATCCTAACTTTAACTACCCGATCGTAATGATAGAATGAATTTTGGTGCTGGAAATTTGAAAGTTGCATGTGCACATTTCAAACCATGTTTGCTAGAGAAATGACAATGAGAAAAAAGTTGAGAGTTTCGATCAACTATTTACCTAATTGTTGTATGGTTTATTGTTTTGATGTAGGATTTTGACAAGGATGCAGATGACCTTATACGAGCCTTTTATATTCTTTCTTTGTTTATATATTCGGTAAAAAGGAATCATGAATAAGTTGGATTGCTACCAGACAAAATTACTATAAAAATTTGTTATCTTTTTTAAATTTATTTGCTTATACGCATTGTCTTGAAACCAACCAAGAAAAATGGATGTCTTTCTTTGCTTGATTTTATGATCTTATACGTCATGTTTTTCTTCAAAAAAAAAAAACATTAAACTTTGCTATGCAGGTCGGTTGAGTAAGTGTTTGGTAATGAAGACATCAAATTTTTCTTTATCATGTTTGGTCTAGTTTTGCGTTTAACTCGTTTAGAATTGAGGGTGTATTTGGTTAGTGATATGAACAATGAAATACAAAGTTGTATTTCATATTTTCAGTGTTTTCAAATATGTGTTTAGCTTAAAAACTAGATTTAATTTTAAAAGTTGTTCAAAATATGTTTGATAACATATTTATAAACAATTTAAAATAGTTATAGCTACCAATTAAATATTTTGTTGAATCTCAACTATGATTAATTATCTTATGAACATGTTTTATATTATAAATTTAGTATAATTGTTATTTTACAATATTATATAATTTATAATATATTAGGTTATCTATGTTTTAATTTTAAGGAAATGAGTTTATAATTGTAAATAATATATATAAAAAGTTTTTAAATTTTGCATATATTAGTGTAATTCACTGAAAACATTACATAGTCCAAAAATAGTTTTTAAAAGCAAATAACACTGAAAACATAATACAAAACTCGAGTTACATAGCAATCATGTCCTAAGTTATCTTTTTAGTAACATTTTTCTTATAGCTCTCTGTTTTTAGATTTGAAAATTATTTCATCATTCCTGTTTTTATTTATTATAGGACAAATTGTATGTGGTTTTCCACCATTATTTCTTGTTCCTATACAAATAGAGGTTTTTTTTTTTAAAAAAAAAAGAAGGGGTGAAAGTTGGCATTTACCTTTTATAAAATTGAGAAATATATCAAATTCCCTTGGTAACATTCTTATTTGTAATTCTTATTTTCAAATTTTTGAAATAGGTGCATTTGGCAACATCCTATATATTATATTTCTCAAACAATACTTATTTACTCATTGGTCAATAGATATCGTTGATCACCATTAAAAATTTGACAACTATTTATTCTTTTTTAAAAAAAGAAAGATTTTTTTCTCTCTCTTTCAATATTCCTTTCTCCCTTTTGTCAAAAACATAATGGTAACAAAAGGAGATACCTATTATGAGAGAAGTATTATTCACATTTCTCATGGAGAAAGAAAGAAGCTTTAGACTCATTTGCTATATTCTATTTTTTTTAAAAAAAATTGTTTCTTTTCCAACATTTCACAATCTACTTTCAAAAGTTTAACTGAGATATTTGGATAATTTTTCTTTGACTAAGATATCAAAAGAAAAGTGAAAAAAATAAATGTGGCTGCCTTTTAGAAAAATACCAATAGAGAGGGGGAAACCCTTTCAAACTTCTAGCCTAGTGGGCAAGTTCAAGATTTCCAAACAAAATCAAAGTTTAATATATTCAAAAGGGTGAAAGGGGGCAATGTGAATTGGAAGAATTTAGCAGCATGCAATCAAAAGGGAGAAAAAACTAAGATGAGATAGAGAAAAAAAAAAGAAAAAGAAAAAAAGGGCAAAATTGGAATGAATTGATGATTGAAAGAGTATGAAACACATTGCTTGTTTTGAAGACTTTTGTGAGACAATGATTTTCTTTCCTTTGTTTCTACACCATCAAGATCAAGATGTGGACTTTCACCACAACACACAAACTATGTTTGGGACACTTCTTTTTCTTCCCTTGTGCTTTTGAAGTTGACCATTTAACACATCCCTCTTCTACCCCATAATCTATTCTCCAAATTTGTGTGAAGATGTCCTCCATGTTTTATCATTTTTTTAATATGTAACCAAAATGAATAATAACATTTAAGAATGTGTTTCCAAACTAACATGTACATAACTCAACTGATTAAGGCATATATCTTTGATCAAGAAGTCAGAGGTTCAAATCCCTCCACCCCATGAGAAATTATTCGAAAGGGATGGTACATTGTGGCTAATGGGTTCTTAAGAGTTCAGAAGGAAACAATTACGATGAAGTGATCACATTGATAGTTTTTCCATCATTCATATTGTTAAGCTCAAAAAAAGAATGTTAATTACATTTTGAATCGTATTTCATCCTTTTTAAAAGAATGTGTTTTCGATAACTTTTTGGTCTAGAAATTTAAAGTGAAATACTTTAACAAGAAAATACCAATAGAATGTTTTCATTATCAAGAAAATACGTCTATACACTCACTTTTAAAAAATTCAAAATATCATTATTAATTATATGGCACTTTTTTCTCACAGCACAAAAAAAAAGAAAGTTAGAAAGTAGAGAGAATAAATGGGAGGAATGAATAAAAGAGAATGTAGACTTTCATTGGCTTTGTTATTAACTTATCATATAAATATAATGCAAACACACACTCCATTTTCAAAGAATCCACACCATTCATGGCCCTTTCTTTGCAGTGAGGGAGGATTGAGAGCCCTGTCCTCCCAAATGACGAAAATGCCCTTTGTGGAGTAGGAATTGGGAAAAGTTGTGATGTGTTGGTGGGTCAACTGGTAGAAAGTCTTCCTGTAATTTGAAAGGTGGGTTTGTGAGAGGAGGTATGTGGGGGCAATCAATTTTACTTTTTTTTTTTTGGTTGAATTTTCAGTCTTTTTTTTCTTTTTGGTTCTTTGGAGTCTTCCTTTTGAGGGTTTGACCCTGCAAAAAATTTCTCATTTTCCATGCTTTTGCTATCTTCCAAGCTCTCCTCTAACCATTTGTTGGTTTTGTTCTTCATTTCTTCAATAGAACAACCAACCCTTCAAGTGTCATCATCATTCAAGGCCTCTATTTCTTCATCCCCTTTAATGGTTTAGGTTTGCCTTTTCAGTCTCTCCCTCTCTCTTCTTGAAACGCACTCTTGTGCTTGGTTGGTTGTGCCGCTGAGGAAATGGGCCCTGAACTCCACTGAGGTTTAATGGCGACAGGGGTCTCTTTCTCCTCCTTCAGTGGCCTCTTTGCTCCCGTTTTCAGCTGTCTCGCATTTAATTTTTCCTGAGACTGTTTTTTTGAGCTTGATAAGATTTGGGGTTTCTGATTTCTTGTCTGTAGACCTTGTGGGACGAGCTTTACACGAGGTTTCTCTGTCCGGATCTCTGATTTCTGAAATGGGTCTTTGAGATAATGCTCAAATCGTGCTGAGTCTCTATCTTCCACTTTAATTTCCTGTGTTTCCGATGGGCTTTTTGTCTGCATTTTTCTTTTTTCTTTTTCGCCTTCGTAATTCCTAAGATGATTTGTGAATGTGGAGGTGGATTTTGGAAGTGACAGGTGATCTCTAGAATTCAATGACTGATTCCATTTAAAGAAGGATTTTGTTCCCTGAAATCTGAATTTTGGACTTGCAAAGTTGGATATACATGCTTGAAGACTGAAGAGTTGACCAGTGACTAATTTGTATCAGTGATGCATTTCTTGTTCTTATATGGTTCTTGTAGTATTAGATAAATGTGAGGTTGGACTTTGAAAATTTATCTGGTGCTGCAATTCCCCCAAGGAAAGAGATGGAGAGAATGATCCAACCTCCTCTGGTAAGTTCTTTGTCTATCTCTCAATTGGGCGATGTTCCTGCTTTTTTTTATACATTTTCTCTGCTCACTTCTTTTGAGTAATATGTATGCGTAGTGGATGTGTTAATGTACTATAATCTCGAATGTTAATGATTGATTTCTTAAGATTCTTGTTTGATCATTGATTAGTGCAACTTGGGAATTTGGGCTTTACCATGTTTTCTTGTTGTTCTCAAATTCTTCAGTAGTCATTAGTCAATAGCCTTCATGTTAGCAAAGTAGAATTCTCAAAGAAGTAAATGTTGTTTTTTGCTAAATTGCAAACTCCCATATGTTACCATTATGTTCCTTGTAGCATTTCTTTCTAAGGCAGCAGAAGTTTGATGCTAATGAAAAACGAGCTCATGGAGTCTCCTAATTTGTACTTTGAGAAGGAGTTCAGTTCTGGTAGAATAAGTTGAAGAAATTACAAATCACATTTCAAAGTTTTTGTTTTTAACAACTACAATCATCGTTAACATCAATGTTTTAAAATTAAGGTTAATGTTTGTTGTCTAGTCTTTTATCCATGTTCTTGTGTTTCGTACATCTTTTAGGATTAGAAGGAAATGATTAGACTCAAATCCAGCCGCAATAACAACTTATACGAATATCAGAAACTGATTAGATCATCTCAAATCTTTTCGAATTCTCTCCTCTTTGAGAATTTTGAGCAAGGGGAACTTAATTAGAAGGAAATCTTCTTAAATTTTCTCGTAATTGTGAATCCACCCGGAGGCTATGAATGTAGCTTTGTTCCAAATTTTGTGATCATATAAGGCACTTCTTCAAATATAGACCCACGCCTTTCTAACTGTTACTCTAATTCTTAATTTGGCCTCAACCCTGATTCTCGAAGACTTCTACTCTTCCCTTCAAACTGATTTCTAGCCAAAAGCCTGGTGCACTCTAAAATCTAAATTAGGCTGCCTTTTGAAAGATTTATTCCACAATAACGAGAGAGAAATCAACGATCTTTTTCTACCAAGTCATTTTTAGCTTGGGTGTTATATATACATTTTTATAGGCAAATTTTTCAGCTTATATGAAAGCACAAAAGACAGGACAGACAAAGCAATCCCCTTGAAGGTACTTACCTAAGTTACAAAAAGAGCCTGCAATTTTCTGAGATTGAAGAAAGCCGAGTTATTGTAGCCTGAGTTATTACATTTCTATGTCAAGTTAGTGTCGCTTTATGCTTTCACTTTTTCAAATCACGTGACGAATTTTATGGATTTCTGAGGGTTAATCTTTTCTTCATTTCAATATTGATTTTAAGTCTCTTTAGCTGCCTGTAGGTTTTTGTAATTATCCTTTAGTCTTTATTCTCAATTATTGGAATAGTAGTTTCTTTTAATTTTGCCTTTTGTTTCTGCTAGCTCCTCTGTCTGCACGATTATTTTTTGTAGGCCCTCCTTTTCGTACAATGATCTGTGTTAACAATTAGTATGTTTTTATCATTGAACACCCATGTGTTTGCATTAAATACTTCCGTTTTCTTTCTTAAAACATTTTATTTGTGATTAGGATCTAGATTGATCGAAATACTTGAAAATTAGAAAAGATCAATGAACGATCTTGAGTTGCCCAATTGTCAAAAATAGAAGCTGTAAGCCTTGTCTCTAAAGTCATGAATTTAAAGTCAAATCTTAGCAACCACATATAGAAGATATTGAATGTCCTAAAGTTTTTCTGATGCAAAATATTGTAAAGTGAAGTGGTTGTCCCATAGAATTAATATAGATGCTTGCAAGTCATCTTGGACACCGTGCCATCTAATAGATAAAATCGGTTAAGATGAAGACTAGAAGTAAAACGTTTAAGCAATATTAGGCATTATGCATTATACCGATATTTGGTGAAGCTGCAAATTGCTGCACATACTTGTTGAATTGTATACCATTACTACCTGTGTTATTATCTTTTGTAGGATTAAAAAGCAGAATGACTTACATTCACTCATGGATGGTTTCAGGTTGACACAACAGCTTGTTTATGTAGAGTAGATGCAGGCCTCAAGACTGTTGCTGGAGCCAAAAAGTTTGTCCCTGGTTCAAAGCTTTGTCTACAACCTAGCATCAAGCCATCTATACACCCAACTAGACCTAAGCCGGCTCGCAGTGACAGGAGCAGGAACCAATCTCCTCTTCTTCCTGGACTACCTGATGATCTTGCAATAGCTTGCCTTATCCGTGTCCCTCGGGTTGAACACCGTAAACTCCGATTAGTTTGCAAAAGGTGGTATCGTCTTTTGGCTGGCAACTTCTTTTACTCACTCCGTAAGAGTCTAGGAGTGGCAGAAGAATGGATATATGTCATTAAGAAAGACCGAGATAATAAGATCTCATGGCATGCCTTTGACCCCGTATACCAGCTTTGGCAGCCCCTTCCTCCTGTCCCCAAGGAATATTCTGAAGCTCTTGGGTTTGGCTGTGCTGTTCTTAGTGGTTGCCACCTCTATTTGTTTGGTGGCAAAGATCCAATAAAAGGAACAATGCGACGAGTCATTTTTTACAGTGCCAGGACAAATAAATGGCACCGTGCCCCAGACATGCTTCGGAGGCGATATGTCTTTGGCTCGTGTGTGATAAACAACTGTTTGTATGTTGCAGGTGGGGAAAATGAAGGAGGCCATCGGTCCTTGAGATCTGCTGAAGTCTACGACCCAAATAAGAATAGATGGACCTTCATCTCCGATATGAGCTCTCCCATGGTACCCGTGATTGGAGTTGTTTATGAGGGTAAATGGTATTTGAAGGGGTATGGGGCTCAACGTCAGGTTCTAAGTGATGTCTACCAGCCCGAAACCGACAGCTGGTGCCCTGCTTATGATGGAATGGTTGCAGGTTGGAGCAACCCAA
The DNA here is from genome assembly GCA_036507285.1 of Trichosanthes cucumerina. NCBI lineage: Eukaryota > Viridiplantae > Streptophyta > Magnoliopsida > Cucurbitales > Cucurbitaceae > Trichosanthes > Trichosanthes cucumerina. The sequence continues at coordinate 65,846,992 of CM071843.1, read as the reverse complement.
GTGTCTCTTTAAACGGACATCTTTATGCTGTTGATTGCAGGGATGGCTGCAAACTTAGAGTCTACGACGAAGTAGCCAACTCGTGGAGCAAGAGTATAGACAGCAAGCTGCATCTGGGGAATTCTCAGGCGTTGGAGGCGGCTGCTCTGGTTCCACTCAATGGAAAATTGTGCATTGTTCGCAATAACATGAGCATTTCTCTTGTCGATGTTTCCAAGTGCGAAGATGCCAGCGGTGCTCCCGGCGAACATCTATGGGAGACCTTAGCAGGAAAAGGGCAACTCAAAACTTTGGTCACGAATCTCTGGTCAAGTCTTTCGGGTCGAAGTCGTCTGAAAAGCCACATAGTTCACTGCCAGGTGCTGCAAGCATGAACATTTTTTCATATTATTTCATAGGCTTCTGGTGTTTATATGTTCTACTATTGCTTCTCCTCTTTACATATCTTAAAATCATTCAAGTATGGGAGATTCAATGCTAGTAATCAATCAATACTACTTCAAATAGTTGTCACATGGACAATTTTATCCTCTCTGTCTGATTCTTTTTTCTTGTCATTAGTGAGAAAGAAGAGAAACAAAATTGTCCATTCACCATAAAATTATTTGTAGTAGTATTGAACTGTGAGAGAATTATTATAGAACTTGAAATATTTCTGCAATACAGTGTCAGATGATTCGGATTGTGACAGGCAATGAGCCTCTCTTGATAATATAGGTACATAACAAACATGATCATGTGTATTTGAGATGTCCCAATTTCTCTGGAGACTCTACTCTTATAGACTGCTTTTACATAAGTTTTATATGATACACACAATCATTGAGTTTCTTACCTTACATGCTTGTTGTCAGAAAGCTAGTCACCCTTCACATTTTATTTTTTTCGTTTGAACAATTAGGGGGAGAGAGATTGAACTATCTACCTTTAGGATGGTAATTGGTACTTTATTCACTCAACTATGCTTGGATTAACGTCGTCCTTTGTATTATATGTCGAGATGGCATTGTCATAGATCCCATTTTGAACTCTGCACTTATTTTTGCTAATGTAACAGGGTCAGACAGTTGTGAGATTAATCAAGGTGCGTGGAAGCTAACCCGAACACTCATCAATATAAAAAAAACTGCACTTAGTCTTTAAAAAGTACATAGATTGAATGTATAAGATTAGAATCAATAAGTCATAACACACGATTAATCACATATGCAATGGAGTTTTGTAATTAGGAAAAAGAATGAAAAGACTGTCGATTCAATTTAGTATTGAGATTTTAATAATTTATGAAGGTTGGAGGTGACAGTTCAAACTATTGTGTTATCATGTACTTAGAATTTTAAATATCTTGAGATTTTCAGTAAGTATATTTACGGTTGTATATTTTATATTATTTTTACACCTCACTATCCTATCCTTTCAGCAAGTATATTCATTTTGAAAAATAAAGAAAATAATATAATGCTTCATACAGCTTACTAATCATATTCAAATTTTTTTGTGGAACATAGTGCAGGTGCGTGCACTCCAATAACATTTGTAAATTTGACATTTTGAATATTTATTGAAAATATCTATGTTATTTATCTCAAATATATAATTATATATGTGTGTTATTATTCATAAAACTTATAAAGCTTTTAACTTTTTCTATTTTTAACTTTTTCTATATTAGAGTTGCAATGTATTGATGGATAAATTCTCGTGTGATTTTCTTATAAACTATTGATTAGATTTGTTTGAAAAAAAAAGAAAGAAAGAAAGAATTCAAGTTTATGCTTAATTTCTTTCAAATAACATTGTTTACGTGGAGGGACATTATACCATTTTTCAGTATAACTTAACTAGTTAAAACATTAATAATTTTTTTAGAAGTAGTAGATTTGAATTTCAATCATCGCATTAGTATGGTAATACTAAAACTAAAAGATTAAAATAAATACATAAAAATAAAAGCAAGAGTATTAAAATATACAAAAGTTTGTATCAACATGAGCATAGTTTAACGGGTATAAAGTATGTACTCGTCTAAATCAAAAGGTTAGAGGTTCTAATCTCTAGCCCTATATATTGTTGAACTTAATACACACAAAATTTTCTAGGTAAATTAGATTAACTACGGGATAAATGGAGTCCATATAAGAAGCTCTTTGTTATAGATAAATCAAGTTGTTCTTGGAACAAGTCTATTAACAAGAAAAGTTGAGCCATTGAATGGAGAGGGTCGAGCTCCACCCTTGACCTTGGAGTGGGGGAGCCAACCCTTTTCGAGTAGGGGCTGACTTGGTGTGAGGTTGCTATGACAGGAACCAAGTTGTAAATCATTATCACTTGTTAGGAAATTGATGGTAAGAATCTTGTTACGGTGAAATAATTATTAAATCTTGTCGTATAAATAGAAGAATCTACTTCACACACAAGTAGAGATGTCCACGGAGCGGCGCAGGCTCGAGAATGGTTTTTCATCCCCGTCCCCGCCCCCATTTTATTTCTCGTTCTCGCGAAATTTTTCATTTAATTTTGCGGGGAACGGAGTGGGGATTCTTCGCGTTTCTCGTTTATCATTTCTATTTTTCTAAATTTTATTACATAATTTATTTTAAAAAAAATATTTAAATGATTAATTACTAATTAGAGATTTATATTTAAGAGACTTTTTTTTTCAACTTTCTTAAAAAAAGTAAAATGATATTTAATAAAAATTTAGAATTATGGTTTATTATATATATATATATATATATATATATATATATATATAATAAAAAATTGGGTGCGGGGACGGGAAGCGGGACAGGGACGGGGAACATTCCCCGTCCCCGTTTAGCCAACGAGAAAAAAATTCTTCCCGAAAAAATGGATATCCCTACACGCAAGGTATGCAATCCTAACTCTTAGCTTAGCTTGATACTATCATCTGACTTTAGTACAAAGTGTGAAGCACAATATCAGTGTGCATGCATATACTTTTATTTTCTTCCTTCATCCATAGCATCCAACCACTTAAGCTAGATATTATGCGCCAACAATTATCTTTTTCAAGTTTAAAATTTTATAACAAAAATCGCATGGTCTAAGCTACAATCCTTTTCAATTTTCATATCTAATATCATAAAAGCTTCAATTTTAACTTTACTATTTCAAAAGTTGGTCTTTTTTAATTAATACCAACATTTTTAATGTTAAATGTTCATCTCATTTTAGTGAATTGAAAATTTTAAGAAGAATCTATTTATAATTTATAATTTGTTAGAATTAGTAAGATTTTTAAATAAGTAAGATGGTGAAGTAGATATTTAACATTAACACAAATATCACTCCATTGCCATCATCTTTTTGAAATATTATTAGAGATTTAATTTTAGAAGTTTAATACCTTAAAAAATAAAATTTAAAAAGTATTAAAAATTGAAATACAAAATAATATAAAATTAAAAGAATGAAAGTTAATAATATTTGGAAGGTGTCGCATTAAAGATTAAACACAGAATCATTTGGCTTTTAGTTTTGGGTAATTATTTTTGGCGTCCGCAACACAAATATCTCAGCTTCAGCTGATTTGAACCCTTTTCTCAACGTCGCACTTTCAGAGTGAGTGTTAGGGTTAGGGTTTTAGATTTCAGAAGCTCAATGGAAGAGATAACAGAGGGTGTCAACTCCATCGCCTTGACAGCTGATTCCCAGAAGAAGAATCGAATTCAAGTTTCCAACACCAAGAAGCCCCTCTTCTTCTATGTTAATCTCGCCAAGGTTCGTTTCATTTTTCCTGTCTTCTAAGAATTCGCTTCCTATCTTACTCTCCTTCCCAATCTGGGTTTCGTTGTTTCGTTTAGATTGTGAACCTTTTACCCGTTTTGGGTATTATCTGTTCGTTTATCTGGTTTTTCTAACCCTTTGATTGCCTTTTTTTTTCAATTTGTGTAGAGGTATATGCAGCAGTACAATGAGGTCGAGCTTTCTGCGCTTGGAATGGGTAGGTTTTCTACAACTATTTTCGGGTTTTCGATTTTGAGAAATGCGGATTAGCTTCCGTGAGTTTGGCTTTTGTTCTTTTGTTTAGTATCGTAACGTAGGGATAGGGTGGCTGTTTAATGTGCTCTCTTGATTGGAATTGGATTGTAATTTATGTAATACATGACGGGGCAGATTTGATTTTTCTTTCGTTTCCGGTACTTTCTTTATTTGGGTGTTTCCGTTGTCTTTATGAAACGAAACAGTTTGTGCTCTTCGAACTCTCTTGATTTCTCGGTCTCATGTCTGGATGCGATTCATTACTGTATTTGTTATGCTTTGGTTACTTTTGATTATTGAGTAATGGAATTAAAGATATTTTATTCATGAGTATATTTCATTTGTCAACCTTCCATACCAAGATGTTCAAATTCTTGTGTGAATATTTGACAAAAATTGGCTTCTGTAACTTATAAATGCTTGTAAGAATATTCAGTTTAAGAGCCTGAAATTTTCATTTATTCTTGTCATATATTTTGTGGGCATCTATGTTTATACAAGTTTGCAGCTGAGGTGCTTGGGTCCTGCTTAAATGAAACATCTTTTCAAATTTTCTCATGTGGAAAGTCAACTTGTCATTGTTTTTTATGCGACTAATCAAGCATTTTCTATGTGCATTTCAATGCAGTCAATTGATCCTTTTGCTATGGTGATTTGGGTTATTAATATGTTAAAACTTCTATGGATGCTTTTGCAGCCATTGCAACTGTTGTGACTGTTGCAGAAATTCTGAAAAACAATGGACTGGCTTTAGAAAAGAGTAAATATCCTCTTCCTTCCTTTTCTAATAATATGCAATTGGGGTCATCTTCTAACGCTCACAAAAATTATCTTATATTCTATAGAGATAATGACTTCTACCGTTGATATCAAGGATGATTCTCGGGGGAGACCAGTTCAAAAGGCTAAGGTAATATATCATACTGCTAGCTTTGGTTTCTTCATGAGATGGATGAATATTTGGAAGGTGCCTCCCTCGTGTCCATTTTTTGGCATGTACAATTTCTCTAGTAAATTTTAATTCAACTTATTGCGTTAATTAATTCTCTTAGTTTGACCCTATAAATTAGTGGTGTGGGCAATAGTGTATTAGTGTTTATTCACGGAGCATGCAAATGAATAACTGGGACTGCAAAATATCTCTGTTTTTATTTGATTAGATGTGTCTTAACACTTGTCATGACTGATTTTTACCTTCCAGATTGAGATTGTGCTGGGGAAAACTGAAAACTTCGATGAACTGATGGCTGCTGCTGCGGAGGAAAGGGAAAATGAAGATGGTGAAGAGCAGAGTTGAAAAGTTTTTTTTTTCTTTTCTTTTCTGTTCTTCTTATCCTCCATGTGGATGAGTCTGGTTATTTCCTTATATCTGGTCTCTCTGTTCTTAATTAACATTAGTAACCAAGTGCTTTATTTGTAGGCTTTGTAGTTGGGGAACCGTTTTCTTGCCCTTTTTTAGATACCATGGGATATCTTCGTTTAAGAAGTGGAAACATAATCTGAGTTGTCCTTCAAAATTAAGTCTATATTATTTAGTTTTACGCTTCAATTTTGGTAAATATGCATTCAATTGGTGTTCTGCTTTTTACATGTATTACAATTTATGATCGAACCTTGTCCCCCATGATCTGATAATCACCATGGACAACTGCTTGAGTTCATCTCCTAGCTGCTGATCTTACATTGGGTTCCATTTATTTGTCCTCAATTCTGATGCAATGGGGGAAAAACCTCTCTTGTACTCTCTTCATTAAAGTAGCAAATATGCTGTTGTGCTACGATTGAAGCATCTTTTTTGTTTTCGATCTCAGAGTTCTCTTTGAAGTCTTTTCATAAAGTACATGAAAGATATTCATGCGGCTGGGACAAGCTTTAAGTAGCTTGGCCCCAACCCCGTGCGCAGCCGAGATCCCTTCCCATTCAAGTGTGCTCTCAAGAGCATGAATCAAATGTTTGTAGCATTTCCAAGTTTTCTCCCATTTGAAAACTTTTCTTGTTAGCTTTCTGTAATGTTCATGAGTATGATAGCTTGCTGCCGCATATGACATCACTCCAGTTAGGCAAGTAGGCCTCTGTATAATTTAGCAGGTGCCTCTTCTTCGATTACACTTTATAGAACTCATCTGATGGTAAGGCATGTTGGTTTATTGCTGATAACAGTTCCAAACTATAGTGCTTGGGAATTGGCTTTCTTACATCTTGTGCTTAAAGAAGCGGAGCCAAAACATTTTACTTCATGTCACTGAATACCAACTCAATAGAGCAGATTGCAAAGTCTTAAAATAGATGGTAGTTAGTTCCAATTGGCAACTTGATGTTCGAATGCAGCTTTTCAGACTGCTATTTTGCGTATAGCAATAAGTCTCTGTTTTTGAGAATTTGCAGAGTCAGCCAATTTTAAGACAATTATAATATAAACTGTTGGTCTTATCTCCACCCATGTTAATGGGGAGTTGCTTAGTTATTTATGACGTAAGGTTGCTAACGTTGGGTTGATTACTAAAACTACAAAATGTTTAATGTGGAATGTAGTTTGAAATCTTAGAAAGGAAAAATTTTGGTCATCCCTTGATCGACCGATGTTGGTGACAAAATCAGCACAAAAAACTGGAAGGTTTATATAAACAATTGATCATTGAGTTTGTTAGTTTGGTCGGTCAATTTTGGCCAAGTTTGATAAGTCGATTATGGCCAAAATTAAGGTGAGTGAGACTACAAAAGGGAGAAAAAAAAAGTTCGAACTAGTAGAGTTCATTTGTTTGATTTTCTTTCGTTTGCCTCTTCATTCGTGGTTAATTGTGAACTAAGCATCCATCAAACTATTTCAAGAATTTTTTTCTGATCATGTCCTGCTTTTTTTCTACATTTCATAATTGCATACTAATAGAAAATCATATAGTAGTAGGAACATCAATATCATTACGATTATATTCTTAGAAAAAAAAACATTGCAATTGCTACAAGGTGGGAACCCACTGGTTAATCCCAATTAAACTACCTACTCGTTTTGTGCTAGTGTGTGAGAAAGACGATCACTATTCTTTTAATGGAGATCATTACTACAATAAATAGTCCAAATGCAAAATTTCTTCCATAAAGAAGATAGTGTGTCGTACACAAACTCTATAAAGAAAAAGGCATCGATTATAAAGGATTAACTTCATTTTGCCTTGCCTTTTTTCGATGGTCCCTTCTTCAGCGACTTCTTTTGAAGTTTCTTATTTGGTTTCAACTTGCTCGATGTTGATGATGAGGGCTTTCTAACGTCATGTTTTCGCCTCTTTTCTCTTTTCACATTGTACATGTTGACAGCCTATAGTCAGGATAATAAGCGAAGACCATTAGACAGTTTCCAATGATGATGGAGCAACAAAGAAAGATGTTGGTTTCAACCAAAGATAAAAATAAAAATACCTTGTTGATGTTTAGTATCTCATGTGAATTCTTGGAAATTAGTCGGTTCAGGACTTTCTCAGTTTGCTCCCTTTCTCGAGAGCCTGCACCCGTTCCTTCCACAACAGGCAAAAACTGAAAGTAAACAAAGAACAAAATAATGAACTTTTTGATAGCATAGCATATAATATGCTCGAGCATGGCATGGAGAAGGACTGTTTTTGTTTTTTCTCAAGTGAAGCCATGGATTTTGGTTAACCTTGCGATATTTTCCTTTATACTTTGGAGGCTTTTCCCCGGGCAACTTCTTGTCAAATTTTCCACCACTAGCTGTCGCGGTTGCTGCCATTCCTGCCACATTTCCAAGCTCATCTTTTGTAAATTTCTTTGTTGCAGCTTGCGTCCCTGTTATGGGCAAAGCAGTTGCAGCTAGTTGAACGTGGCTGCACGAGTTTAATCGACTTTAGCTATATATAACAGAAAAATGATTAAATCAAAAGATGGATTTAAGACGATATGATATTATTGGAAACAGGTCGAGTCGATGGGTTTTAACACATACAAGTTGTGATCAAATGCTCCACCCTCCTACCCAAAGTTTCAGAAGGGACAATATTGAAGAAACTTAATTAACCGAATGTATATACTAGTATGATATGATATTCTTTAATAGAAACAGTAGGAAGGAGAAAAGGGAAAGGTGGGACTACAAAGAGAGATGTTATAATATAGTTACTTGTTCGACACCCAATAACTGAGATAAGAGGGTAAAACCTTGGTAAAGCACCAACTTTTGCAGCTTGTTTCAGATTCTGTAAGCGATTATTTTCTTGCTTTTCAACTCGTTTTTTCTTATCTGCTTGCCTCGCAGCAAAGGGATCCACCCCCGGCTCTGCAAATGCAAAAAGCATGATACTTAATGGGCATTTTGATATTTATGTTAGTTGAGAATGAATAGGGCATGTAATACAATCAATCAATATTCTAATTATCCCTGTCAAGCAATCGTGTTCAGAATATTTTGACATCAAGAAAGAAAATAAACTAACCTATAACTAACGGAAGAAAAAGTAACTCGTCTTAAAATGCAAGGTCATATTAAATAATACCATCAGTCATCTTGGCCTCAATGATGGGTATGTTCTCCTCATCATTTGCATGATCATAACCATGGCGGCGCTTCCATGTTTGAGTCTGTTCATCATATACAATTTTGTCTTTCTTCCTGTTCTTTATACCTGCAGAAGTTACGAAGTACTAAAATTAAATTCTACCTAGGAAACTTCAAATTCCAAAGTCTTGTATTAGTTTGGAATATGCCTCTCAATCTTCCTGTTAGTTGTTTCTTTTCTTCTTTACCAGTTTTTTCCTTTACCGCAAGTCAGCATTTTTTTTAGCAAGAAACCACTGAACAATGCATTAGGTGAAAGAAAAATTGTCCTTTTTTTACAACTATACAAATAAATAAAAACAATTATCAAATGATCCTTGTTGCAAAAGATTCCAAGCCATTATTCTGATGAATGGAGACAAAAATTGTAAAATCATAGACAAATAACACCTCCAAAAATTGGTGATGGTGGGGTGGGGGAGAGGAACTTATTTTCAGAATTAGGTTTAAATCCCATTTCGCTTTCTCCTTCTATTTTTGAATCCAATCTTCAAAAAGGTCCACGTATTGTTCTTACTTTAAATTTAACAAAATCTCTAATTGTGACAATTCCAATGATGAATCAATTCGGCATCAAAACTATTTGATTCTAATTACAATCCACGGCAAGGTTTAAATCAATCAATCTCCTCAATCACAAACTCCACTCTACCTTTACAACAACATTCTTGTATGATCTCTCCAAAAACTCCCTACATTCAAACATCCAGTCTAATTCCCCAAAGTCCGATTCAGATTAAGATTCAGATTCCATTTCACAAACACGCATACAGAGAGAGAACCTCAAGTAACAAAATCAGATACCAAATGTAATGGCATATGGAGGCGGATAAGTGTAGAAGAAACCAGAACGAGAACGCATTCAGAAAAGAAAGCTCTTAAGAGCTACAAATCTGAACTGCATTCTGTTCAAAAGCACTTCACCCGTACTATGATACCATTTGGAATTGGCTGTAGAGGGCTGGAGAAGCAGGGCAACCCGCAGAGAACCTGCAGGTTCTTCAGAGCCAACAATTTGAACTGCTCTCCCCTTTTAATGCCTCAGCCCTCTCTCGATTATACAGAGCGGATTAAATGAAATTAAGAAAACCTAAACCCTAATGCGCAAAGAAAAAGAAGATTTCAAATTCTTGCCTGGATTGAATCGAGATGAAGAGAAGAGAAGTTTTACCGCAAGTCAGCATTTCAGCTCAATTAAATTCAAGTCACGCAATTGAAGGATTGGAAGCATGAATCTTCCAATACAAAACAAAACAGCACAAAAAGGATGAAAGCATAAGAAGAATGGCCAACCTCGTTTTTTAGCAAAAAGCTCCCATTTTGTGGGAGGCTTAGGCTTTGGCAGCTGGAAAAAAAGAAAGATATTACATCAACCAAAAATGTAAAATTCCATAGTTTAAAAGCGACAATGAGATGACAAACGATAACATAAAATTATTCAAGGGCTTACATGCTTCTCCCTTGGCAATCTTGTTTTAGGTGGAGGCAACTTCACAAGAGGACCATCTCTGTCTTCAGTCGAGGGCAGGATGAAAAGTTCATTCGCAATAGCTTGAACTAGCTCCGTACCCTTCTGTAGACATTCATTCACTAGCTCTTCCCTGTACTTATAAAAGTAACCAAGCAAAGACAGTAAAGATACTCTTCAAATAACAAATATATGTATGCATGTGCCAATGCGCTTAAAATAATCTACTTATTCTAAACAACCCAAACCCTCGAAGATGGCAGGTTCAAATATTGAGAGTACATCATAGTTTTCTCTAATTATCGAATTCTTCTCAATAACATGTTTTCAATAATTCATTGAGACCTATAGTCAATAATAATCAAACAAACAGTATTCCAAGACATAGCTCGATACATCATAAAGCCAAAAACTTCCCGGGTTCCGATTCAAAGATGTCAAACAAGAGAGACGAAAGAGCAGCACCAGCAACTAAAAGTAAAAAAACCCCATTGAATTCAGAAGGTGAAAGTTTCGAGCTGACGTATATATGCTTGAAGAAGAGATTATCGGAACGAGAAGAGACTGACCTGGAGGGCGGCGGGGAGGGGGAGATGAATTGGTGGTGAGGATTGAAAGCCATTAAATGACCAATGTCGACCTGAAGTTGCTGCTGGTTCTCCATCTCCTACCGATTGAGGCTTCTCGGGTGAAAGAGAAAATACCAGAGGAAAATTCAGGGTTTATGGGTGGGACAAGAGAAATCAGAACGAAGTAGCTTCTCGACAAAACGGCGTCGTCGTATTGGCTTTGTTTTACATTGCTCGCTGAGCCCTAGCCACGCGGGCCACAAGCACCGTTTTTCTTTTTAAATATATAATTAATATATATAAATACTTAATGGAATTATTTATTTATTTATATCATCACTTCAATTATATTTAAATCAAGCTAAAAAAACATAATTCAACTCGCATCTCAAATGTATTTCAATTATATTTAAATGTACTAAAGAGAGCATAGTTTCTCTTGTGTTAGTTACGAATGCAATTGTTTTCTAGTTACATTTTCTTTTCTAAATGGGCATAAACATTATTGAATTCGATTCACCTAATTTTTGTTAGTTAGGATTGCAATTGTTTTCTAGTTGTATTTTCGTTCCAAAGGAGCATAAACATTTTTTAATGTTTTGCATTTCTATTGCTTTTTAACCAATTTCTTTCAGCCAAAATAACTCACAATCATTTTTAAACCCACAGTTACTTTAAAGTTGCAATTTGTCAAACAATTAAGTTGTAATATGTCAAACAAATTTATGTCATTTCAATAAGTTTTATTAAAATTCATTTCTTTGGGCACGATATTATGAAATATTTTTAATTTCTTATTACTTCGATCAGTGCATATACGTGTAGCGTCAATCAATTGCTCATTATATATCTTTGTCCAACCGGTAAAAATTCAAAATTTTCATTCACATATTTTGAACTTAAAAAAACATTTTAGAGTAGTCATCCTTTTGAAATAAAAGTAAGATGTTCGAGTTATAAACTAAACTTTATTGAACCAAAAAAAAAAGTGTAGCTTACTCAATCAATTTTTTTTGTATTTTTTTAGTACAATAAAATTGGGAGGAATTACAGCTATAGACACCGTAGTCATTAACGAATAGAATATTTTTTGGGTTAATTTTGTTAAAGACGAAAGAGAGAGAACTCAATATCGGTAATTAGAATTAAGGTGAAGTGGGGGTTGGCCTCGTTCTTTCCCGATACGTCCCCGCCTCGGGACACACGGCCACCGTTCGGTTTTCAATTCCAATTCTCCTGACACTCGATCAGGATTTGTCGATGCATCTGTTCTAAGATTGTCGAATCAATTTGGCATCGTCTCCTTCAGATCCGTCGGTAAGTCCCAGCTTATAATCTTCCGTATTTTTTTCCCATTTTGATTGATTGAATTTGCATCTATCCGATATAGAATCTCTCATCGGCTTCTTGCATTTGTTAATCCGAAATTATATATATCTGTTAAACAAACCTAAATTGGAAGTTGAATTGGTCTACGGTGTTGTTGTTAGTATCAAGTTTATCAACTTCCTTCCTGCTTTCCCCCAAACTGAGATCCAAAGTTTTCTTGATAGAGGGTTTTTGCGGTAATTGGGATGGATGGGAACAAGGATGATGCTTTGAAATGCTTGAGAATTGGGAAAGAGGCTTTGGAAGCTGGGAATTTGGTCCGAGCCCTCAAATTTGTCAGTAAAGCTCGTCGTCTTGATCCGACGCTTCCCGTCGACGACCTCTTACCGGAACTTAAAAATGTTTCTGGTGATCAGTTGGGTGGTGATGCGTGTGAATCTGGCAATGGGTCGTCTGGTTCCCCTTCATCCAAGTCCCCTGAGCAGCCTTCTCTTCGCCGTAGAGTTCCGGCATCTGGTTCTTCTGAATCTTCTTCAACGTCCGCGACTTATACTGAGGAGCATGTAGAGATTGTAAGGCAGATCAAGAAGAAGAAGGATTACTACGAAATTTTGGGATTGGAGAAGAGTTGCACTATTGAGGATGTTCGGAAGGCATATAGAAAGCTCTCTTTAAAGGTCCATCCAGATAAGAACAATGCTCCTGGTGCTGAAGAAGCGTTTAAGGCTGTATCAAAGGCCTTTCAGTGTCTGAGTAACGAGGAGAGTAGAAAAAGGTACGATCTTGTTGGGTCCGAGGAACAAGTCTATGAGAGACGGACTGCAAGACATGGTGCAAATGGATTTCATGGGTTTTATGAAAGTGATGTTGATGCAGAGGAGATATTTAGAAATTTCTTTTTTGGAGGAATGCCACCGACAACTACTCATTTCCGTAGTTTCAATTTTGGCCCTGGAATGGCACCTAGAACAGGTGATCATGGCTCTGGTGGTGGCCTTCGGACGCTGATTCAATTGCTTCCTGTGCTGGTAATATTGCTTTTGAACTTTATGCCGTCCTCAGAACCTATCTATGCGCTTTCCCGTTCATATCCTTATGAACACCGATTTACAACTTCGAAGGGTGTCAATTATTACGTAAAATCGAAAAACTTTGAACAAGATTTTCCACCAAATAGTCGGGATCGTCTGGTACTTGAGCAACGTGTAGAAAGGGAATACTTCAATATTCTTGCACAGAATTGTCGACTTGAGGTGCAACGACGCCAATGGGGATTCATTCGTGAAACTCCGCACTGTGATATGTTGAATAAGTTTCAATCAGCGGCGTAATGAATGAATGAAGGTCCGTTTCAACTTTCTCTGTTAACATTTTGGCTGTTTTGGATTATGTGCAAATTTGATTCTCCAGGCAATTTTTCTTTATACGAGTTCTTTATAATGCATTGTTTTATTTAGTAGCATGATTAGGTGTATTAGTTCCCCCCAAACATTAAGAAGGATGACGGAAAGATGTTGGTCTTGAATATGGGCTTTTACAAATTGCTTACACCTTGATGAATGAATGAAGGCCTATTTCGTCTCTCTCTGTTGTCATTTTGGCAGTTTAACGTTATGTGCAATTTTGATTTCCAATGTTTTTTTTTCACGATTCACGAGTTCTTTATAATGCATAGTTTGATAGCATGATTAGGTGTTTTAGGCAACCCCAACCCACCCACAAAAAAAAGAAAAGAAAAAGGCAGTTTGTCTTGAAAGGGCATATATGTTTCTTACACTTTAGTCTAACCTTTTCCCCCATATCTACGAATGCTGTAGATTGTTGTGCGTTCAAACTGTGCCCCCTGTTGTTTGTTTATTTTGCCAATATTTGCTCTAACAGAATATTTTCCTAGAAGATATCAGAAGTCATTAGATTTTTTTTTCCCGGTTTAAACTGTGGTTTAATAGGAAATGATTGAACCATAATCTCTCTATGCATGGTGGCAGTCTGGTGAATCAAACTGGTTTGACACTTCCAACACGATCTTCTAGTCCACGTTGGTTTCATCATCTATGGTACTGTAACAAGGTGGTGAATGTAGAACTTTGCAAAAAAAATTTTGTTTTTTCTTGAAGATGGTCCATGTGCTTTAATTTGTTTACCCAATAAAATAAAAGATTCAAGATACTTGTTGATGAAGTCTAGAGTTGGAGCTAGTATAATATGATTATAAGAAATGCTGTGTATATAACAGATCGCTGATCTTTATCATTAACATTTCAAATTGGAGACTTTTGTGTGTGCGTGTGTGAGCCCCAGTCGTAAGTACCTATGCTAGGAAGGGTGGAGAAGGAGATTCCTCGCCACAAGTGAGTTAGTGGGTCAGGGTGTGAATATATACTATGAGGAGCAAGGCTATGAGGAGCAGGTCCTGCTTTTGTGTAGGAATTTCAGTGCAGGGGAGAGATTACCAACCCTCTCTAATTGGTTGGGACCTTTTGTACGCCCTCGAGGCTCTTTTGGCTTGAATATCAACATATTGTAAGGGAGATACCTTACAGCGTGCTGGGTTGCGGTGGGGGGAACCATTTTATTGGTTGAGATCAAATAAATAAAACGGGAGAAAACTATCTACTTTGTTGCTACAAAAATCCCCTCCAAATTCCAAACCAAGACTAGAAAAGAAGGGGGTCACTAGGAAATTGTTATCGTTATTGCTATAAGTGGGGATTACCAAAGTTGTAACTTTTTAAAGATTGTTCACTTTCTCCTTAACATGTCATTTTTTTAGTACAACAAATGTGGAGGCGAGGATTTGGACTTCCAACCTCTAGGGTGAAAATAGATCTCTTAACCATTGAGTTAAGCTTATGTTTTCTTCTCAACATGTCTATGAATCTTTATATTCGTTTATGATCAAGTTTTCCAGAGTCTAGCTCTGATTGCATTAAAGCAGAATATTTGTCCTTTTTACTAAAACCACACAAACGCCTGTGTAGTTCGGAAACATTCGGGCGCTTCCATCACAGTTGAACAGTGAGCATTCCAAAGAGAATGTGAATTGCCGTTTGAGCCTTTTTTGCACAAGATGTACCCATTTGGGTCAGTAGACCTTGAAGGTTGCTAGCTTGGGTCTTATCACAGGTACCGATTTCCTCATGAAAAAAAGATGAGAGGAATCCTTGTTCTATTAAGGCTTGATATCCAGTCTATCTTTGCAAATTCTTTGCGAACCTCTCTGGGAATGGTACATGGATTTCCAAGTACGAACTCCATTACTAGCTCGAATCCAAAGTTTCATATCATCCCTATCCAAAGAGACACCATTTCCAGCTTTTCAAAAATGCTCGTTCCCTCTTGAAATACTTCTCATTTAAGTATTTCTCCTGTAGAGAATTTTCAGTTGGTTTGGCCATCATCCAATCATATTATTCAACTCTAACCAAAAACGTTGTTTTAACAACCAAGGCTTGTAGCTTAGGACACAAAATGAGTAAGCAAGAAGAGGGGCTACAGAAGTCAGTGATCCAAAACTATCAGTCAGATGAGAAAGAGATGGAGAAGGAAGCCTGCAGACTGTGACTGTAGACTGAGAATGAGCTAGTATTCTTGCTCAAGAAGCAATTGATTTTTTTTCTTTTTCCATTTTCGTTACTTATCTTGGTTCTTGTAGATGCACTTAGTCGTTATAAATGGCAATAATCATTCATAGATTTTTATTTAGAAATCCTAGCATTTGCATTGCAATGACACGACGTAGCATTATCTGTTTGGACTTGTTCTTCTGGAAATATGGAATTGCATCTTTCGTCGTTCATTATAACGATAACTCTACCTGCGGGCATGCTAAGCATTGATGCATTTACATTTCTTCTATCTGATAGGACCTCGACAACTAAAATAATATTGAAATATAATAGAAGAACTACCAGACGAGATACTTGGGAACCTCCCCTCTCTTGAGCACTCACACTCAAGCCTAAACCAACTAAACAATTGCTTACCTCATTCTTTCCCACTCACTCTATTTATTTATAACAAATCTCCACTAACTTTTTTCCTATATCTAATTATTAATATGCCATTAATATCCTGATAATATTCATAACTACTCCAAATACATTCTTATCAATATCATCCTTTGTGGTTCTCTCGTTTTTGCTCATATAATTAGATTGCGACAATTTTCAATTGGATGTTAAGAAAAAGATTGAATCCTATGCTTCAATAGCGCCTATATGTTAATTGTTAGTTAACTAAACAACTTTGGAACTTGTTTTGCAGGTCCTTTTTCTCGTTTGCAGATGGTTTCTGCGGTTAAGGATGACTGGCATGCGGAGGAAATTCCATAGGTTGAGCCTGAAATGGGAGTCTAATAGTTACCCCAAGTCGCTCTTGATCTTGTATTTTGAATGCTTCGCTTGTAAATCTAATATTACATTACCACCACCATTTAGGTTCTAGCATATTTTTCCATTATTACTATAGATTTACTTGGTGCTAAAGGTTACAGAGTAGATGCTGAATAATTTTAGAGCTTGAGTTTGGATCTACTGATCAAATCCCTTTTGCTTTATCGGACCAATGAAGAGTATTCGTTATTCAAATCTTCTTGATGTTGTACTCGTGTAATAGCAACCTCAGTATAGGCCAACTCGTTAATGCATGTATTATTGACCTCATAAGATGTTTGAATTTTCATCCTAAAATCTTGTTGAACTAAAAAGAGAAGAAAATACTTTATTTGTGTAATAATTTCATCTTGTTTTATTGGAATGAATTATATGATTTAGTATAATTCAAAGATTTGAATTCCAAACTTTCTTCTATCTATAATCTATTATGAAGTCAATTTGCACTAAAAAAAGAAAAAATAAAGTCAACTAATTAAAAAAATAGACAAATTTGAACTCTTAACTAATTTTTTTTGTTTACGACTACAAAGCTTATTAGATAAAAACGAACATAATAAATATTTTAAATTATGTTAAAATAATTATATTGCTCAATTTTATATATTTTTTAAATATTGCAATTTGAATCTATACTTTTGAGAGGATATAGAAATCTTGGTTGCTAATGGAGTCATGTTTTTGTTGTTTTAGTTCAAGTAGATAAACATTCAAATTTATAACCTTTTGTTTGAAGTTATAATACAAATCAATCGATGTGTGCTTAAGATGGTGCTAGCTATGCGTTGTTTTGTTATTAAAATTATCAATTTTAGGGAAGAATCAACTTTTTACCTTTGAACTTTGCAATAGGTATTATTTTTTACCTTAATCTCTCAATAAATCAAATTAACTTCAAAGGCTCAAACTTTTATGACTAATATAATTTTTACTTTAGATTTGAATGAGTGTGGCAATCTTTGACTTAAATTTGAATAACCATATAATTTTTACCTTCTAATAAACTTTTATTTTAAGAGTTATTAAAAAAAAATCATGCATGTTAGGTGAATAATAAAACATATGTTTGCAACAAAATTTATAGGCTTCCATAAAAAAAATACTAAAGTTTGAATTTTGTCGAAATTTATGAGTTTTTTTTAATATATGTTCAACCATCCTTTTTGGGTTATGATCATGTTTAGTTTTGTTAAAGTTTTGAATCTCATTCAAATTAGTTACCTTGCTTTTTCATTAAATTTAGTGAGTGAATTTAGAGATGGGACATGTGATAAAAATTGTAACACTTGTCTAAGTCTAAATTCAATTTGACGAAATAAAAAACTTAGGAAAACAATTTTTCCCCCAAAACTTTTTTTGCGTTAATTCACCCACTAATTTTAACAACAACAAAAAAAAGAAGTAAACTCCTCTATAAACTCACTCATTGTAATAAAATTAAAATTTATACAAAATTAAGTTCGAATCAATGCACAAATCAATCATTAAATAATCTTATCAAAATTCAAGAATTTCAACAAAAATTTATCTCTATATCGTTTTCTCTAAAATCTTATCAATTATGTATCACATATATGTTTTATAATCAATTAAATGCATATGGGAATACTTTTTTAAACGAAATTTCATTCGAAGGTTTAAATTGTAACACTTTTAAAGTCTAAAGTTAAGATTGCCACATTTCTCTAAATTTGAGGTATTCTTTGATGAAATAAAAAATTTAAGATAAAAATTGATATCAAGCTAAGAACATTTTTACATGGGGAAAAAAAGAAAAGAAAAGAAGAAAAAAGCCAGGAACATTTTTAATTTGCGAAATGACGTGATCGAGCTACTAGACTCTAAGCTGAAATCGTCCTATAAAGCCACTTAACCTCACTTCCAAACGCGTCCTTCGACTTAAATACCGGTCTCAATTTCCCCAATTTTTCTCATTCGATCAGGGAATTTCAATCCCTAGATTTCTCATTTCTCCATCCGGAGCCATCGATGCGTTTACGTTGAGGACGTATTACAATTCTTGAATCGTCTTGTTCAGCAACCGTCTGTAAGTTCAAATTCTCAAAATAGATTCCTGTTGTGATTGAATTTTAATCTGTCGATCAAATGTGTAATTAGTCTTCTGCTATATACTCGTCCTGCAATTCGCTTTACGGAAATCGCAATCGATATCCAGTATTGTTTGCACCGATTCTTTCTATTGCTTCCGATTAGGAAATGTAATTTTTTCCCCTTTTCTTGAAGGGGATTGCGGATAGGTCTTTCTTTCCGATAATTGGGATGGACGGGAACAAAGACGATGCGTTGAAATGTTTGAAAATCGGAAAAGAAGCTTTGGAAGCTGGGAATCGGACCCGTGCCCTAAAATTTGTGAATAAAGCTCGCCGTCTTGATCCGACACTCTCCGTTGACGATTTCTTATCGGAAATTCAGAACGTTTCCAGTGAAGATTTGGGTGCTGATACTGGCGAATCTGGAAATAGGTCGTCTGATACCTCTTCGTCCAAGCCCTCGGATCAGCCTTCTATTCGCCTTAGAGTTCCGGCATCTGGGTCGTCTGAATCTTCAACATCGGTAACTTACACAGAGGAGCAGATTGAGGTTGTGAGGAAAATTAAGAAGAATAAGGATTACTACGAGATTTTGGGACTGGAAAAGAGTTGCAGTACTGAGGATGTCCGAAAGGCATATAGAAAGCTGTCTTTAAAGGTCCATCCTGATAAAAACAATGCTCCTGGAGCTGAAGAAGCGTTTAAGGCTGTATCAAAGGCGTTTCAGTGTCTAAGTAACGAGGAGAGTCGGAAAAAGTATGATGTTGTTGGGTCTGATGAGCCAGTCTACGAGAGACGGACTACAAGACATGGTGCAAATGGATTTAATGGGTTTTACGAAGCCGATATTGATGCAGAGGAGATATTTAGAAACTTCTTCTTCGGTGGAATGGCGCCTACAACTACACATTTTCGTACTTTCAATTTTGGCCCTGGAATGGGGCATAGAACGGCTGATCAGGGCTCAGGTGGTGGCCTTCGGACTCTGATTCAATTGCTTCCTGTGCTGTTAATATTGCTTTTGAACTTCTTGCCATCCTCAGAACCTATCTATGCTCTCTCCCACTCCTATCCCTATGAATTCCAGTTTACCACTCAGAAGGGTGTCAATTATTATGTGAAATCAACAAATTTTGAGGAAAAATTTCCTCCCGATAGTCCGGACCGTCTGGCACTTGAGCGGCACGTCGAGAGGGATTATGTTAACATTCTTGCTCAAAATTGTCGTGTTGAGATGCAGCGTCGGCAGTGGGGATTTATAAGGGAAACTCCATATTGTGATATGTTGCAGAAGTTTCAGACGGCTGCTTCATGAATGAACGAAAGGTTCTTTTCATCCCTCTGTTTATCCTTTTTATCAGTCATAGATGTATAATCATGATTGCTCGAGAATGTTTACCAAGTTTTTATTATCAAATCGATCAAGTCTTCCTTCCTTGGTACCCCTCCATTTGTTTGGAATTTGGAAGCCATTGAACTTTTTACTCCAATGAGATGTGCAATATGCTTTGTGACCTAATAAACGATATTTATATGTGGCTGGATATCTTTTCAATGATTCAATTGGACTACATGGGAACAGAAGCTTTCTATGGTGACAATCTGGTGAATGAGCTGATTTAATCATTCGGTTTGAATGTGTGTTGTAGCCTTTTCTTTTATTGGAGCTTAGACAAATGCTGAATGACAGTAGAACTTCTCAAATATTTTCTATAAGTTGGCTTTTGTGACTTGCACATTTCCTTAAGAACGGGCATAAACAACAAAAATATGTACAGAAATACTTTTGGTCGTCACCATCAATGAAGTTGATGCATATGAATGGAAATTTGTTTCTGATGCCTTTTTTAAGGCTTTATTGGGCACATTTGTTGTTGAGTTGTTCATGTTCTGCAGGGAGGAAATTGCTCTTCCATGTTAAACATGCGATTCCTTTGTTAACTTTGGATTTGAGATATATGTTTGTTATTCTATTGTGTGTGTAATTCAACTATGAAAATTCTCCATTGTTGATTGAGAAAATTATTAAATCTTATCGTAATAACATAACACTCGACATATCTCTCTTCTGCAGATAGTTCTATTGTTAAGTTGCAACTGCAAGGCGAGGTTGCTTTATCTGTCATTAACTCAACTAATGTGAAAAAAATAGCGAGGCTTTTATTTCAAATGTTTTGCTTCTGCATCTGAAGTTACCATGAAATGCCAGTGTCTGGTAGCTTGCAGATTAGATGGTTGAGTAATAGTTGGGATGGGACTCGAAACTTAGGTAGCGTGATTTGTGTTTGATATAATTTTTTTTACTGTATTTATCTGCCATTAACTCAACTGAAGTGTTTTGATATATCGACCTATGTTAATTCATTTTTTACTTTATTTGTGTGGTTCACATCGATTGTTAAAAGGAAATCGTTGGGATAAAACTGAAGAACTTCATTGAGTAGGAATTTGAATGTAGATGTTGTGTAGTATATTTAATTAAAGTGAAAGTACTCTTTTCAGTTTGTTTCAATTAAAGTATATGGGTGATTTAACGAAAAGATTCCTCTTCAGAAAAAAAAAAAAAAATCAAATTTCAAACCATTCTAACCTTTGCATTGGTGTACTTTTATCTGAATGTTCCAAGTTGGAAAGCACACCAAGTCTTTTGAATCTAATTAGAGTGAAAGTAGTCCGTCTTTTCATGACCTCTGACTACCTAAACCTATCACTTAAATGGTGACATTCTTTTAGAGGGTGTGTTTTTAGAGGGTGTGTTTGGTCCCTAAATTGAGTTGGATTTTAAGCCTAAATCATCGTTTGGTCCACATTTATACAGTAACCCTATTAACAAATTTTATCATCGTTTCTCCAACAATCGGCGACCATCACTTGCGATCGGCAACCATCTTCGACGACCAATAACCACATCTGGCAATTGGAAACCACCTCTAACGACCATTTTCGATGACCGTGACCCACCTCCCTTCTCTGACTACCACGTCTATATGCAGCAACTGACGACTACTGTCGACTACCTTCTCTAACAATGGACAACAATCATTATCTAGCGATCAACAGTACCTTCTCTAAATTTCTAGCAACTGATGACACTTCTATGATTCATAGTTGACCATTACTTATATTATTGTCGCTTTATTGTTATCTTAAAAAATAAAATAATGACATTCTCTTTTATTGTCCTCTTAAAAAATAAAATAATGACATTCTCTTTTTCAAAGATGTTTAATTTAGTACCTGTGATTTAATAAATGTAAATAGATAACGTTCCTTTGCAAAAAAAAAAAAAAAAAAAAAAAAGAAAGTAATGGTCAATGTATTTTTTTTAAAAATGACCCTATTAGTAATTTAAAAAATGTCATAATAAGTTACTCATTTATAAGTTTTAAAGAAGTTCAATATATGTTTAGAAAATTAAACTTTAGATTTTTATAGTTTAATAGAAGTTCAATTTGTGTTTAAAGAAAAAAAAATACATGTACATTTTTTTTTTCCATTTATCAATTGCTATTTGTTGTTATAAATAATACAACATCTGATTTCTATAAATTGAAATAAGTTCAATGTGTACTACAAATATGTAATTTCTATATATTGAAAGTAGTTTTTTTTTAATGAAAAATAAATTGAAAGAAATTTAATGTATAGCAAAAGGAGAAAACAATGCTATATTATCTATAGAATTTCTAAAAATAAAAAGAAAGATAAATAATGATGTTTTTCTTTTTTTAAAAAAGATCAATGTTGAAATATATTATTTTTTTAAGCGGACATCTGAATTCAATGTTGCAAATATGGAAAGATATGTTTCTAGACGAATGATTGGAAAAAATAAAAATATAAGAAATAAAAATAGTCATTCATCTTACAAAAAAACTACATCAAATATCCTTTACAACTCGACTTTGCACCCCAAGTACAAACATTCAACCTAACTCTGCACCCCAAGTATAGACATTCAACCTAACTCTGCACCCCAAAGACTTCTGAACTCACACACAAACTAACTCTGTTCAACTCAACCCAACCTAACTCTTGGTCATAAGTCTTACTTGATGCTAGTTGAACTATACTCTTGTTGGCTACTGGCAAGTTAACTTTGCTAAAATAATTGTTGTTAATTGTGTTTTGTAAAGTGAAGTAAATTAGTGTTTTGGTAAATTTCTATTTAAATTTAAAATATGAAAAAAATATAGTATATTGTTTGGTTAATTAATTCTAAATTATTGTGATTTAACTATAAGGACTAAAATAGACCCAACATTAAAATTTACAAAGTTTTTGTTGATAATTTATACATATTTCTTTAAAGCTAATTATTTAAAATGCTATATGCTTCCCATTTACATTTATATTTTGTTTAGTCTAACTTATTTGTTAAATATTAGGTGAAAGAATTGTTGTAACAAATTATATTTAAAAAACAACATTTTATTTTTTATTTTATTTTTTATTTTTATTTATTTATTTATTTTACTAAATATACTAAATGATTCTTAATAAGAGTGTACAAGTAACTCGGTAACTCGACCAACCTGGACTACCCAACCCAAACCGTAAGAGTTGGGTAGGGTTAGATTTTTTTTCGATTTGGGTTGAGTTAGAAGTTTGAAGAATCGAAAAGTTCGGATCGGTTCTCGGGTTGGGCCTTTTAGGCTCGAGTTGACCCAACCCAAAGTTTATATTTTTTAATTTTATTTTAATTAAATATATACTTATACATGAATTATTTGTCAATTTCTTATGTTTTCTTCTATACTTCTAACAAAATGTTAAGATGTTATGGATTTTGAGGTTTGATATTTGAATTTTATGTGATTTTAGTTATTAATTCAAGAAAAAATATTTTAAATAATTTAAAAAATTATAAAAAAATAAAAAAGTTAACCCGGTGACCCAACCCAACCCGAAAATATTGAGTTGGGTTGGGTTACTCTCATGAATAGGGTTGATTGGGTTGAAGGAATGATCCATTCGGGTTGGTCAAAAAATCTCCTTCAACCCAACCCGGCTTATGTACACCCCTAATTCTTAATATTTTAAAGTTCTAAATTTTATTTGATAAAAATTTGCTAACAAATAGCTTGCTTTATTACATTATTATTTTATTAACGTATTTGAGACATGCCACTAGAAAAAATGGATTTTGTTTTTTTGAGTACATCAACAATTGGGGTGGAGAGATTTGAACTCATGAGCTCTTGAACATGAGTCATACTTGATGCTAGTTGAATTATGTTGTTTTTTATGTTGTTGTTGGTGAAAAAATGGATTTGGTTAGTAAACGGGTTAACATTTTTTTAAACAAATTATCAGATGGAGTATTTTTAAAACATCAAGGATAAATTTTAGATTTTTAAACTATTTAGGACTAGATTGAACTTTTAAAACCTCATAGAAATAATTTTAATTAGATGAGCAAATTGCTATCTTCTTAGTGATCATAGATTTAAATCCTACATGTATTTATTTTTATTTTTTTTTAAGTTCCATCCTACGTGTATTTATGATATTTTGTCTTTTATATAATTTGAAAGATTCAATTTAATTTAATGGTTGAAGTCATTTTTTTAGTTCAATCATATTTGGAGTGGAATATTTGAACGTATAATCTCTTAGTCACAAGCTATACTTTATATATATGTCAGTTGAGTTATACTCTTGTTGTCCGATGGTTGAAGTCTTCAATCGGTTGATGTTAGCTTATTTGAATAATTATCTTAGTTTTAAATTTAAGGTTTAAGTTTCATTTTGGTATTTAGTCTTAGGATTATTTTATTTTGGTATTTAAACTTTTTAAATCTCTAATTTTGTTTCCTTTTTAGTATAAAAAAAAGGTAGAGGTGAAATTTGAGACTTCAACCTCAGAGAAAAATGGATGTCTTAATTGTTAAATTGTACCTTTTTTCCTTGGTGTTTTAAGTTAACTAAACTATATTCATGTTGACAATGTAATTTAGTTATTAAGACCCAGTTTGATAATCATTTTGTTTTTTATTTTTAGTTTTTGAAATTTAAACCTAAAAATAGTGCTTCTACCAATGAGTTTATATATGTCTTCTTATCTACTTTTTACCTATGCTTTAAAAAACCAAGCCAACTTTTGAAAACTAAAAAAAGTAGTTTTAAAAAATTTGACTTTGTTTTTAGAATTTTGCTAAGAGTTCAAATGCTTACTTAAGAAAGATGATCTCTATTATAGAGAAATTAGGTGAAAATAAGCTTAACTTTTAAAAACTAAAAACAAAAAACAAAATGGTTATCAAACGAGGCCTAAACTTTCATTAACAAAGTTCATAATCTTTTTCACTCTTTTTTTTTTGGTTCATGAGATTACAAAAATATTTATTTTAAGTCTTTTAAAAAATTGAGTTTGTAAATACTATTCTTACCTATGAAATCTTTTTAATTTTATTTTTTATTTTATATAAAATAAAACAAGCACAATTTAAAAAAAAATAGTTATCAAATGGATTCTTAGGACCCGTTTGATAACATTCCCGTTTCCTATTTCTCGTTTCTGTTTCTCATTTTTTAAGAAACAGACTTGTTTGATAATCCATCCCGTTTCTTGTTCCCAAAATTTGAGAAACGTTTCTAAAATTTGGATTAAATTTTAGAAACTACATAAAGTAGTTTCTTTCTGTTCCGTTTCTTTTTATTTTTAAATGTTCCGTTCTAAAGTGACTGTCTAGCTTGTTGGTAAAATGCTTCCTAGTTTTTATCTCCTTCCCTAACCACATGTCTTTAACCTCATTTTAATATTTTACAACCACTACATTTAACAATATAATTGAGTTTGATCTGAGTCGACATCATTTAAGACGAATGACTCGAGTAAGAGATAAGATTACAACTCAAATTTGAACAACATTTAAAGGATAAAACAATTTTATTTATTTACTTTTATTATTAGTTAATTTTGTATCAAGACTTGTTGGTATTTAATAATATAAATTTGTTATAATTAATTGTATATTTATATATACAAGAAACAAGAAATGGTTATCAAACAAGTTTATGTTTCTATTTCTTGTTTTCAAAGAAACAAGAAACAGAAATAGTTATCAAACATATTTTTGTTTCTTATTCTTAAAAAATGAGAAACAAGAAACAAGGAATAAGAAACAAGAAACAGGAAACAAGAAACAAGAACGTTATCAAACGGGGCCTTAGTTTCTAAGCTCTAAAACATAATAATTTTGGATCGTTCATTTCTGATCGTTTTTTAATACACAAGATTAACAATGAAATAAATCTTTAAAGAACTCACAAATATTCTGGTAGCATCATTACTCTAGGTTGCAATAATTTGGAACTAGACATATATTTTATTTCATTAAATGTACATGTAAAATTTCTCATTGATAATCTTTCAAATACAAGTATATCCAAGGAAAAAAATGGCTACACTTATTCAAGTATAATATTATTGTAACAACGATTGCAGTTCCAATATGAGCATAGGTCAATGGTAATTGATGAGACTCGAAGTTCAAAATTCAAATTTCCATACACTATATTGTGAGTCGATTTGTCGGCTTGCAAAGCACATCCCCTAAAGCAAGAAGGAGGCCCAAAGGGCCCAAATTTTCGAAATAAGTAAAACACGTTCCTAAGCCCAAAAGGTCGAGTCGAGGAGCGTGTTGACTATTGAGAAAGGAAAGACCTCATATGTAGCTATGACATTGTGACTAGAGCGACCAATCACTATAAATACTAAGAACACACTATCTCAAGAGGTATGAAACACACTCCAATCTCAACTAAGTACTACTACGAGCATGTCACTGACTTGAGCATCAGAGAGTGTATGACAGAGCACCACACTAAATATTCTCTTTGTGCAGGTGTCAACCGATGTTACTCCAAACCTCAGACTATTGCGTTCAACACTGCGAATCAAATTGACCAAATTCACGTAACAACACACCATATTTGTTGTACTTACAAATGGATGATTAAATGAAGCTGAAAGTTTATGATAAAAGTTATACACCAAATTAGATATATCGAAAAAATTGATATGTTAAAGTGAATTTAGCTTAACGATAAATAACATGTATATGGAGGTAACAAAATTAAATATTCTTCCGACCCAGTGTTGTTAACTCAAAAGGGGAAAGTAAAGACGGATTTAAAACTAAATTTGAATCCAATTAAAGTCGAGACGACCGCACTGTTAACAAAAAAAACATAGTTTTTCAATTTAAAAAAAAACAGAAAAACCTAGGTCTCTGTTGCCGTTCTTAAACCCTAATTCCAAAGTCTCACCTCCTCCTCAAGAGTTCTCAAAAACCTGCGTCTCTGCTTGCTTAATCTTCGCACGAACAATGGTACTCTCTATTTCACTCTTCCTTCTCTTTCTTTTTGATATCTGAGTGATAGTATGTTCATTTGATTGATTTCGAGTGTGACTTTATGCATTTGTTTTGTGAACTTCTTGTAAACTCGCAGAGTGCTGAGAAAGTGAATCCCAAGGCATACCCTTTGGCCGACGCGCAACTTACAATCACCATTCTTGATCTTGTTCAACAAGCTGCAAACTACAAGCAAATCAAGAAGGGCGCCAATGAAGGTAGCCTCTCTTCTCGTACCTTTCTCTGGACCAGCGATACATTCTAGAGTTCCGAAACACGTGGATGGGATTTCTTTCTTTTTCTTAAGTTCAGTGTAGTGATTCTTTGCTCTTTTTTTGTCTTTTTCAGCGACCAAGACGCTGAACAGAGGTATATCTGAGTTCGTTGTGATGGCCGCAGATACCGAGCCGCTTGAAATCCTCCTCCACCTTCCTCTATTAGCCGAGGATAAGGTACTCTTCAATCCTTAACAGTTGTGTGGAGAAGATTTTGTTTCTGTTTGGTATCTTTATGCTTCTTTTTATGCTTTTGCGTTCATTTGGTTGTTTGATTAGTTTTCTGGGGTTTAAGGCTACATGTACCAGGAGAAGGGTGTGAAAAATAATTGATACCCTTGTTCTTGACCTGCCAATGAGGCTGTAGCTAAATCAGATGAGAGAAGTTAACTGGCCGGTTTTTGTTCTCTGTCAACGAATCTGCTTACCGAACTTCCTACATTTTTTTTTGCCTTTCCTTCAAATTCTGTTTAGTTAACTTTTCCACTTCAAATGACTAATTTAACATTGTAAGAACGGGGGGAGAGTGAAACGGCATAGGGTTTAGCCTACTATGATACCCTTCTCTCACATTATAGTTTTTCAGTAGTTCGCATCTACTTTTGTGTATATCTTTCATGATGTTGAATTGTAGATCAGTAGATCGACTGGCTCCTTCAACTGTGATCCGCTATCATCTTCTGGTTTCTCTAATATTACCCAATAAGCTTCTTTAGGCCTTTCTCTTTGGGAGCTTCGTTCTAAAAGCCAAAGACCTGTCTCAGAATAGTTCACAACCCCCTCCCAGTTTGTGTTAATTACAGGGAAATATAATTTAAAAGCTCTTATCAATAGTGATGTCTATTTTTTGTTGTTTGATGGTTCTCTTTGCTTGTTATTCTCAATTACTTTAATACATAATGAATTAGGACTAGACTACTGTTCCCACAATTTATGTTTAGTCTGGAAGCAGTCAGCCTTTCTGCTGATTGGTATTGTATGGTCATTGTTTCCTGCCAGACTGACTTCTGAACATAGCTTCAGAATGCTACTTTTAGTATAAAAACAGAACTGTGTCGAAATTAGATTATTGGATGTTTCCGTGTAACGCTTTGATGTATATATCATGGTAATGATGGAAATAGGATTCTATTTGATTTTGCAGAATGTGCCCTATGTGTTTGTCCCGTCTAAACAAGCACTTGGCCGAGCTTGTGGAGTCACAAGACCTGTTATAGCTTGTTCTGTGACAACAAATGAAGGAAGCCAGTTGAAGTCACAAATACAGCAACTCAAGGTAAATATGCAATATTTTACTGTAAATATCTCCCATCTTTTCTAAATTACACCCCCCGTTGACATTTTATGGCCACTCTTTCTATATATAGGATGCCATTGAGAAGCTCCTGATTTGAAGATATAGTCGATTTTGATTTCGGTATGATGGGCTTCTTGGTTCTTGGTGGTCGCTCCCTTTAGAGGCTTTGACTGATGTTTGTTTGTGGAGGAATATGTTTCAATTGTAACAACCACTGCAATTTTCTTTTCCAAGAGATACGATATTTGTTTAGAAATGATAATGATCCTTCATATGTTTGCCATATCTTGTTTGTTACTTGTCGGTTGGCCACCTTGTTCCATTCATTAACATCTTGGTTAGATGTTTGACTAAGATGAATATAATCGGATTTCTAGAAGAATTTCGAACCACAGATATGAGTGTATCATTGTCTGGTTCATGAGCAATCTGCTTTTTGTTCTGGATCATTGTCTCGCTTGGTTTGATAACAAAACGGAATACCACTGCCACCCACGTCTTTTTTTTGAACAAGCTTCTTGCTTCCTTTGTCCAAATGTTCAGTTCATCAGGTTGTCTCCTAAAGAATAAAAAAATGGATCATAGAAGGGGAGGGCGAAGCTTACCAAGCAGGCGGCCGGAGCTGCGGGCAAATGCTTGGTAGGCCAACAACCCTTACTGTAATAAGGTCAAGAGGTATGACCCTTCGATTAAATGCCCTAGAAGCATGCATCTACCGCATTCTATCCAATAAGCAAGCACATATCCAATAAGCAAGCACATGAGCAAGATGAATCTCTCTTTCACCCCTGCAAATATTTATTGAAATTTGAACTCTACAACCATTTGAATTTTTGTTTCACCTCTACAATAAACACTATTTTTACTCATGTGTTTCCTTGTTTGTTATCTATTTTTTTACAAACGTTTTCAAAACTTTAGTCAAGTTTATTAATTTCTGTTTTTGGAATTTAGCTAAATATTCAAATTTTATCTTAAGAAAGAACAAAGTCAATGCAAAGAAATTATTTAAAAAAATTGTGAGAAAATAAGTATAATTTTTGAAAATGAGAACTCAAATGATCAACTAGGATCCACTAGTATTGAAAAAGTTGTTTATAGAGGGTAAAACAAGAGAGTTTGCGTACTTGTTTAATATTGAAAAATTTTCGTCCTCCAATAAGTCCATGGAATTGTTAATTGGGAGGTTCCATTCCAGGACACAAACAATATCTCATTTTCATTTATTTGTTTGTGCATAAATTCTAAAGAACTGAGAATGATTTTTCATGAAATTCCCATTTGATACATATTGAATGGGGCATAAACATGCTTATACTATTGTAATGAGTTCAGTTTGAATCCTTAAAAATTGTTAATAATAATATATAATATTATTCGGATTTAGCAATCAAATGTGGGCGTGCCGGAGTGGTTATCGGGCATGACTAGAAATTATGTGGGCTCTGCCCGCGCAGGTTCGAATCCTGCCGCTCATGATTCGCTGGAGTGGTTATTAAAAATGATTAAAATTCATGTGGGCTTTTGCCCGCACAGGTTCGAATGCTGCCGTTTACTATTTTTTCTGTTTTTCAACAAATTACACTTCCATCAGGTTTTTTCTCTCATTTTTTATCTTTCGTTTCTGTTTGATAAATAAAAGTGGGTGTGCCGGAGTGGTTATCAGGCATGACTAGAAATTATGTGGGTTTTGCCTGTGCAGGTTCGAATCTTGCTGCTCACGATTTTTTCTGTTTTTCAATAAATTACACTTCCATCAGTTTTCTTCTCCTTTCTTATCTTTCGTTTCTGTTTGAAAGACAAAAGTGGGCGTGCCGGAGTGGTTATCGGGCACAACTAGAAATCATGTGGGCTCTGCCCGCGCAGGTTCGAATCCTGCCGTTCACGGTTTTTTTTCCTTCTTCTGTTTTTCAACAAATTCCACTTCTATCAGTTTTCTTCTCTCTCCTTTCTCGCCTTCTTTCATTTCTGTTTGATAATAAAATTCACTTCATTGTTTATTTCATCTTAAACAAACAAACTCAGTTTTCTTCTTCTTCTGTGTAGTGATCTCTTGACTCTGGTTGTTGAATGGTTAAGAACTTAAACGAGTATGAACATATAAAAAAATATGGCATATATATATTTATTTTCTCCTTATCATCCATCAAATACAAATAAATCTGTTAGAGCTTGTTCATCAATTACATGGGTCTGGCACTCCCTCTCTCTGTCTTTTTGAAACTTCATTTCTGCTCCCATGTATTCTGCCATTCTACATATCTCCTCTGATTGTGGGTGGGATACATCACCCGATGAAAAGCCATGTAAGTATAAAGAAGCACCAACATCTACCCAACTGAATCCAATCTCTTTCTTCACTCCTCTATCTCTCATTCCCTTCCTCACTTCAGCAACTTTTTCCCAATCTCCCTTCTGAGCATACAGGTTTGACATCAACATGTATGATCCCGATTCCAACGGTTCCTTCTTCATCAAAGCATTGGCCATTCTCTCCGCCATGTCGACATTCCCATGTATCCTACAAGCTCCAAGCAAGCTTTGTAATGCAGATATCCCTGGCCCTCCTGGTATGCGTGCTAGCATTTCCTCGGCCTCTTGCAACCGCCCTGCACGACCCAACATATCCACCATACAAGAATAGTGCTCTGCTGCTGGCTCAATCATATGATCTTTGGTCATCATATCGAAAAATTGACGACCCATGTCAACCATCCTGTTCCTGCTGCATGCTGTTAGGACAGACAGGAAGATAACTGCATCGGGCTTTATCTTTTCCTTTTCCATCTCTTCAAACAGTTTCATCACTGAATCGTAATCTCCATGTTGTGCGTAGCCAGAGATCAATGCCGTCCAAGAAAATTGACTTCTTTTGGATGTTTCATTGAAAACTCTCTGGGATTCTTGAATGCTCCCTCGTTTCGCATACATGTCTAGGAGGGCACCTGAAATGATAGGGCCGGAGTTTAATCCAACTTTGATCAAATGAGAATGGCATCTTTGGCCATGCTTTATAGATATATCTTCACCAGCACTGACTGCATTCAGGACACTCCCAAATGTGTATTCGTTTGGCTTGGATTCCATTATTGCACACATAAATGTCTCTAAAGCTTCTTGACATAACGTGTTTTGAGCATACCCAGAAATTAAGGCATTCCATGATATTATCTCTCGATATGGAAGTTCCATGAACACTCTTGAAGCATCTTGCATTGACTCAAATTTAGCATACATGGTGATTAGACTATTGCCGACACTTGAATCCGATACAAAGTCGGCTTTCATACATAATCCATGGACCATTAGTCCCTGTTCCACCATATTCCTCATTGTAATGGCATGAAGTAATCCAATAAATGTAACATCATTTGGATACACACCATCTAATCTCATCTTATTGAACAAAGAAACTGCATCTTCTTCATACAATGAGATCATAGTTGTCCAAGAGATCACATTGCGATTATCCATTAATTCAAATACTGCCTTCGCATCTTCAATGACCTCACACTTGGAGTACGTCGAGATCAGAACATTACTAACAGAGGTATGAGTCTCATATCCTGTTTTCACAGTCAAACAATGAATCTGTTTTCCAAGCTCTAGGTTTCTTTCATGACCGCAGACAGAAACAGCTCCAGTAATAGCCACATTGTCAAACTTCACTCCTTCTCTCACCATTTGAATGAACACCGAAATAGCTTCTAATCCACGATCTCCCTCTTGTGCATAACCAGTAATCATCGCACTCCAGGACACCCGATCCCTGCTCCGCATTTCATCAAACACTTGTCTAGCGTCCACAAGATGTTCCCATCTCGAGTACATTGTAATCAGAGCATTTCCAACAAAAACATCCCCTTCGAATCCACATTTCAGGACAAGAGTATGCAACTGCCAGCCAAAAAGAAAATCTTCACCATCTAAGCAGAAGGCAAGTGTGGTACTATAAGAGACAGGATCAAACTTAACCCCATTTAAATTCATCCTAACAGCAAAACTCAAAGCGGTCTCACTCTTCTGGAACCCGGAAAGAATAGTATTCCACGAAACAATATCTGGGTCATGTAAATTATCGAAGACACTAAAAGCCCTCTCAAGCTGCCCAGATTTACAGTACATATTCATCAAAGAGTTAGAGACTGTAATATTCGAAACAAGCCCAGAAGAAATAACTAATCCATGAATTTGTCTACCTAGTTTAGGGACCCCGCAACAGGCCTTAAGAGCGAGGGCCAAAGTGAACTCATCAGCATTCCGATCAAGACCCCACCGAATCTGCTTCTTGAAAAAGCGAAGGGCTTGAAATACTTCGTCTCTGTGCAAGTAATTGAGTAAAAAACGGTTGGCAGAGGCTGCATTTGGAGGAGGACTTTGATCAAACAGGTTGTAGTCATGTTGGAAAGAGCGAAAAAAGTTGAAACTTGGCAATCGTTGTTTGGATTTGACATGAAAGGATTTGAGATTCAGATGGCGGGTAAGCATCAGAACAAAGGTAGTTGATCGTTGAAATCAAATGGCGAGAAGCCGACCAGCCAAATTGAAGCGCTTTTTTGGCTCCAAATTTAACGATTGGGTCTGTCGGCTAACGTTCTGATGAGCTCCCTGGTTATTTGAATATTGTAATTAACGTTTAAATTAAGGTTATGGGCCGACCAAAATTGGGCCTTGAAATGCCCACGCAGGATCCACTCCTCACACTAGCCCAATCCACAATATGGTTTTGCAATGTTACACCTTTTGTTTTTTTGTTTTTAAAAAATTATTTAAAATTAGAAGAACATTAACCTTTGTGCAGATTTAAACCTAAGATCTATAAGCTTTAGCCAGTTAAATTATGATTTTTTAGTAATAGTTAAACTATGGCTAGATGCTATATTTGTAGAACTGTTGACGTGACAGTATTTTAGTACATAAATGAACTGACATTAAATTAGAATGAGAGAAATATTAAGACTATAGAAGCATAGTTAAAGAAGACTTAAAACGGATTGATAATTACTATCTATACTTTTAAGTACACATTCTTTCTTAATTATGGGAATCTAAGTTAATGTACTTAGCTTGGAGCAATTTTGAAGCTTGATGCAAATGTTACGCTTGGGACATGATAATTTAGATTACCATTTATAAAAATTATTCATATTTTCATATAATGTTGTGATGAAGTACTTATACTTGTTAATAAAACCTATAACTTAAATTTAGGTTTAAATTATTATTTTTCTCTCTAATTTCCATCATAATTTTTGTTTTGAACCATATATGTAGTATTCTATTTTAGCCTTTGAATTGTGAATACAAATTTATTTAGTCAGGCGATGCCTTTGTTAAGTTGCATTTTAAGAAGTATACATAAAGTTTGATGTTGTTGAATTCAACAACATATAGATAGGATGTGAATTCAAACTTATGATCTTTCGATCGAAGATGTATGGATTAACTAGTTGAGCTTTACACAAATTGACTCGATTTACTGAAGTCAATAAATATTAATATTAAATACAAATCAAATTTAACAGTAAAGGTTAGGGTGAATTTTTATTCCACTATTTACAGGGAATTTATGGGGCTCGGAATAGGCTGGCAGGGTACTAGGTTGGCTGATGCAATATTAATTTTTGAATATTAACTACATCATTTTTTAAGAAAACATGAAACACTCCACCTACCAAAATAAAATAATATTCTCAATCCAAACATAATTTAATTAATGCATGATTTAATCTCTACCATGTTTATTGAATAAAAAAATGAAATAATATTATTGAATAAACTTTGTCTCAAAAGTGTACCATCCATCTTCTTTTTCTTCTTATATTTATTTCAATTTTTTGAAATATTTTATTTATTTATTTATCTATTTAGTTTTTTAGTTATAACTTAAGAAATTTAAATGCAAGATACTACTAGAGATGCTTATTCTTTTTGTTGGGTGGGAAATCCTCGTTTAGGTAGAATGGGAGAGGGATGGGGAAAAAATCCTCATGCTAATAGAGGCAAGGCCGAAGAATACATTTTCCGTTTTTCGTTCTCTGTTCTATTTATTTTTATTATTATTTCCTTAAAAATTATATATATAGATATACACACATAAAGACATGTATGATTATGAGCAATTAATTTTTAAATTTAAAGTTTTATAATTTTATGAGATATTGTATGAATAATTTGATATTTTGAACCATTTAAAATTCTTATGTATGGATAATTAAATAACTTAATATAAAATATTATTTCGTTTCATTTAGGTATCAAGAATATTTATGAGGAATTAACCCTTTAAATGAGGATTCATAGTGGAAAATTAACTATTTAATTGATTTTTTTTCCTTAAAAATCATCTAATTAACTTTTTTGAAAAAAAACTAATGGAATAATCGAGAATTTCCTGTGAGAATTTCTACCCCGATCACTGCAAAATTAAATTGAAAAATTTTGTGAAAAAAGCCATCTCCGTCTCTGCTCCGCTCCGTGAACATCTCTAGAGGCAACCACTATATAGGCAATTGACTTTGTAATAAGACAATTTCTAATGATAAGACACCAAAATTGTTGTATTTGACACCACAACTTCAGCCTCTAATATATATTTATAAATGAGAGTTGATGATATTGCTGTATTTGACTCATACTTATTGTCATTAGCCTCTAATAAGTCTTTAGCGACCTTTAATATTCTTATAATGATATATAGATAAGATTTGAAGATTGATTTTGTCCCTAGGGATTGGTTTAGTCTTCTTGTAGAAGAAAAAAAAAGAAATCCTTGGTCAACTGTCCGCCAAATTAAATGAAAACTATGTGATCAGTTTGAATTTTTCTTTGGTGCCAAAAAATAATTGAAAATTACAAAATAAAATGTTCTCAAGTTTTTAACTCAATACGTCAATTAGAAATTGAAGATTTGAATTTCCACATGCATATTCATGTGTTATTTTCTAAAATTAAAATAAAATATTAGCAATGCCTTCAAAGTTCAAACTTCATATTTAGAACAATAATGGGATATATATATGCATATATATGCTATAGTGACCTAGCTACAATTAACATATTTAAACAAAAAAAAAAACCTGGCTGGACATCGGATAACATTATAAAAAATTCTATATCATAGTCCAAAAATATACATATAAAAATCTAGGTATTTATACTCATGACTTTATTATTACCATTCATATATTAAATTTTCATTGATATATCTATTTATGAGTTTGATATTACTAAAGAGTAAATTGACTTTTTTTTTTTTTTTATAAAATTGAGACTTCAATATTTCTGTCAACAATTAATATTTTAAACATGGATTGTGGCATTAAATATTTGAACTTGTAAAAACGTGAATCAAGCAATAATAACGCTCAATTATATCGATATCTTTTCAAATTAAAGATAAGATTAAAGATATTTTTTTTATGGGAATTATTAAAAAAAGGAAGAATAAATAGCTAGAAAACAGACAATGATTTTAGTGATGGAAAGCATATCTTAGTTTAATATAGAATATTATATACTTCCTTGATTGACATGCATGGAGAGGCGAAACCCAAGTGACCATCTAATTAAAAAACTTCTAAATTATTTATTATAAAATGAATCTTTAGTATAGTTTTAGACTATATACTAGTATTGTTTATTGAGAAGGAAAAGGAGGAAGGTTAGTGGGATATTTGATATGGATCACATGCATCTTCATATATATTCAAAGCATATTCTCCATTCTCTTTCATTGTTTTATTTTTCCCATTAAGATTTTCAAACCAAGAGCAAACACATCATGATCACTCTTGCCATAAGGATATAATTTACTTTTGAGCTACTTTATGTATGATTTGCTACACCTGCACATTTGGAGGCATTTGAAAAATGGAAATCCAAAGATATAGTTTGGATAAGTTCAAGATTTTTTAGTATATATATATATATATATATATATATATATATGATTAAGCATGAACCCTAAATTCAAAAAATATTTGTGGTACTCATTTACTCAATGACACAAATACATTGGAACATAATTTATGTGATATGGAAGTCCAAAATTTATGATTTTCATAATGTTGGAATAACTTTGTTATATACATTATCTTTTCTCCTCCTCCTTTTTTTTAGGTATATAATAATTAATTTATATATTTTGCATGCAGTGATCCATGATTTTAAATTTTTGTCAACATATATATATCGATATATCAGTTTATCAATATTTTCATATGTCTATAGATTTGATATCGACAAATGAGACGAATTGACATATTTATTTGCGTTATATCATAGAAAAATTAACAAAATGTAACAGAATTACTAACACAACATCTCTAATGTGGACCTAATATTAACAACAAGAAATTAAAACTTGTTTAAAAAAAGGTGAAATAGTTGTTATTTGTTAATTTAAATATTTTTTATGAATTTCTAAATTTATAATTTTCTAAAAATATCTACGGACAATCTATATTTTATCAATATTTTCGTTGACATTTCTATAAATGGGCACATGACATTTAAAATTTAAAACCATAAGATAAACACACCATTTCATTACAAAAATGATTAGTTGACATAATTAGCATAATTTAATGGTTAAAGTTGTTATGAGTGAAATTGGACCATAAAGACAAATTTGGAGTATAAAGAAAACAAAAAGGCATACACACAAAAAATGATCGAGATCATGCAAAAGGCAGAAGAAACTGGGCCTTCAGACTGTGCAAAAGGTGAGGATTGGACTCGAAAGCCAGATCTCTGATCGGCCTCAGCCTGCCCAAGGTCGAGGCCGAGGCCGGCCACGACCCAGTCGAGGCCGGCCACGACCCGGCCGAGGCTGACCTCTCTGTGGGATCGATCCGTCTTGTTCTTCCTCTTCTCAGCCCCGATCAACAGCCGAATATGATCCTCTCCTTTTCCTGTTTCATGATGGATTAGGGTTGACACCCTAGAAATACCTATAAATATTCCTCTTATCAAAAGAAAGGTAACTTTTTCTCCATTCTAGAAATCCTTGCTAAACTCATCTAAACACTCTCTGACTTAAGCATCGGAGCCTGTGTGGCAAGCAGCACACCGGTGTTCAGATCTTTCTTCTTTTGCAGGCCACACGTTCTTCCCATCTTTAAACAAATTCACAGTGGTTGTCACGTGAAGGTCAGGTGAGTTATCTGTCCGAATTTTGGCAACAACAAAAGTATTTTTACTTTCTCTAAAAGAGGTTGTACGCTTGCATTCCTACTCCATGTTCGAGATGTAATACATTCTTAAAAAATGGACTAGTTTGAAGTGTGTATATATATGTTTTAAAAAATTTAGAAGGATTGAATAATGTGGTATAGTTGGATCATTTTATATAAGTGATCAAGGTAGCTAGGAAAGAGAAACTAAACATTATAGTTTAACCAGATGTAGAAGTAATGATTTAGAATGGACAAATCACACAATCTGATAGCCAAGTTAGAATTTTTGTGTGTTTAACTAGTGAATTGGATGTGTGTAACCTTAGAGCTAAGAAAACCTAATTAAATTTTGGTACTTAGATATGTTTTATTTCATATTATAGATTTAAGAGACTACAAAATTTTCACTAATTAATTTCAACAACTACCTATAAACTCAATCTTTAAAACCCACCGTTTGTTTTATATCCATAAATCACGAATGTTGATACACAAATTCGAACAAAAGAAATACACTAGATATGCACGCGATTCCATAGTTAATTTGTATTTTGAGCTGAAAAATGTGAACGGTAAAATAAGAAAAACTACACAGTGTGGTGCTTATCACACACTCTAATGCTTAAGTCAGAGATAGCAAACGTTGTAACAAACTTTAAGTTTAGAGGATGAGGTTTGATTAGTTACTTTCAATGGAGTCTTCATAATCTATTCCTATCGAGGGTTGACCTAGAGTTTATTTTCCCTTCTTCCAAATCAGTTTAGAAAAATGTTGAATCAAACATCTCTTGAATTTCATTGAGCCATTGCACGCTCACATGTGCTCAACCCACCTCGGCTTAGCTTGGCTCAACTCATCTGAGGTGGACTTTTGAGCCTTTTGGCCAAGTAACTTTTGTTTTTGTGCTTAATATAATCTCGAATGATGTATAATTCTAGTTTGACCCCTACTATTTTATTCTTTGAGTTTAATCCTATTGTCCTAATTTACTCATACCAACGTATAACTAACTAATCTCAACAACCATAGAAAAATTCAAAGTAATGAGAAATCAAACTTCAAAAAAACCCATCTATCTTTTTTTTTTTTACTCCAAAAAACCTATCCATCTTTTATACCATATATACTAACATTATAAATTATAATTAACTAAACATACAAACCAAACACATATATACAAACTAAAGTTTATAGACACACACACGATTGCACAAGCAAATATATATAATAATATTACACTTTCCTCTTTGTTAATTTGAGACGACACGTTTTCAGTCGGCAAACACAAATTCGACAACATACAATAATGCAATTATACAAAAAAAAGTTTGAAGAACAAAATCTCTTTAAATTAGAGCCTTTTACAACTGGAGAATTTACAGACCAGACACGTGGGAAAGAGGAAGGCAAAAAAAAAAAAAAAGGGTAGGCCACAATTACAAAGCTTGGGAAGGGCCTCCACACAATTAGTAGTTGAGATTGGTATGATTATTTTATAAAAAGAGTCAAAAAGGGAATAATATATATTCCACAAAAAGTGATTCTGCAAGAAGCTCACAATAATCAATAAAATTAAAATGGGTCCCCAAAAATTACTCATATCATAACATATGAATTTAAATATATTATATTTTTGATTTTGATGGAGCTTAGTGGAGGGTTTATTTATTTATTAATTATTATTTTTTAAATTATAATTTTTTTTTTATAATGGGCGGTGGGGATCTGATAGTTCCATATTGTTTGGTCTGTGGGTATCTAATGAAGCCTACATTTCAGGTGCAATGCATGTTTTTGGATATTCCACTAAGATGGCACGTGAGAAAGGCCACAAGATCACGTGGGTTTTGGCAAAACCCACTTGGGAATTATTCTAAATATCGTTTGAATTATTATCATTTGAGTTATCAATTTTTTTTTTTTTTTTTTTTTGTATAATAGTGAATGTCAACGCTGTTTCATTTGTCAACGGCTTGGAACATATATCATTGCTCTTCTTACTTGTTTCTTCAATCCCACTTGGGCCAATTTGCCATATAATTAATGTCTCTCTATTTCAAAGATGATCGATCATGAGAATTTGGAAAATATATATAAGGGTTTTTATTAATAATTAGTAAATTTTGGACATTGGACAAAAGAGATGTATTATTGATTTACTTTGTGTTGGAAAAGTGTGTATTGAATTTTGGATGTTCCATTATTGCTTTTTGTTGGTGATAGATGGAATTTTGAAATAGGTAAAGTTGCAGCCCATGTTTTGCATATGAGATTAAAATTAGTTAGAAAGGTTACTTTATACTTTAATTTCTATATATTTTACATTATTCTATAGGAAGAAAATGATATAAAATAAGAGAAAATATCTAGAAGTTGGTGAAAGGTAGTGCCTACCTTAGGGGAGTTAGGAGGGTAAATATGCATATAGAGAAGATATTTTAATGAGGGAAAGTGTGTGTATTTGGACCCATTGAAAGAAAGTGTATAGAAAAATATTAGAGTGGGGTGTGTATTATAAAGAGCTATCACGGAGAGAACGAAATGTAAAGATAGAGACTAATGAATGAAAATGATATATGTACATTAAGACTAGGAGAGTTGGGGCAAATTATACTTTTAGTTACTTACATCTAAATTTGATTTTTTTGATTTAATGTCTATTGGGTCTTTGAGATGTGTTTCAAAATTAATATTTTTTTTTGTCATTGATATTTGGATTTGTTTCTGTATTATTCACGAGGATTTAAAAGGGACAATTTTGGTCATTAAGAGGTTTAGATTTGGTTTTTATTTAATTTTTTGAGTTGTGTTGGCCATTAGCTGGCCTAATGAAAGAAGATGGACGTAGTAGTCCACATATTGACTTGGAGTATTATTTGACTCTATCAGCTATCATTAGGTCCATCATCGTCATTCTCAACCCAATTGAAGATGTCCCGTCAATGGCCAAAGAAGTCAATGGTCTTGTTGTTGACAAAGAATCTCTCCACGGTCTTGTTGCTAACAAAATATCTCTCATTTTCTTTAAACTTTCATCATGCTGTTAAAGATGAAGTAAATGCATTGATTAAGATACATAGGTTGACACTAGAGTTGGTTCGCAACCTAGTTAAAAGTACTATACAAGTTGACTTAAAAATTTAAAAGAAATCAAGAATTCAACTTTTCAAGTATATTAAAACCAATTCTCTATATATAGATATTGTGATATTTTCGTGTTTTGTGCCTCTTTAAAAAGTAAAATAACCAAACTCATTCAACGAAGTTGTAAATATATACGGGGGAATTTAATGAAAAAGAGAATTTTACATAAAAGCTCAAAAAATATCAAAGTGACAAGAGGGCATTATATTGTTCCAATGTATCAAAAAGGGAGTAAGCTAATTGAATCTGATAATTGCGTGTGGTTAGAGCATCTAAAGTGAAGTGAAAAGTGATGGCTTTTGTTGAAAAATGATGATATAATTGGTTGCTTTATGGCTTCTCAAAGACCAAGGATTATGACAAAAAGACATTTATTTTTCTTATGGCCTAGTTTTCATCTAGGCAATTATATGGTTACTTATTAACTTTGAATATATAATATGGAGACAACAAAACTTGATTTTGAAATGCAAAATTAAAAGGAAAAACATACATACTCACCCTAACTTTTAGGTATATATATGATATAACTTCAAGCCAGAAATCGTCGCTACATTCATTAATGATGATAACTTAAATTATTTCTATATTCAATGACAAATGCCATCACTACAAGAAAATCATGATTTGCCAACACCATGCCTTCGAAGCAACCAACTGTGTCGACATAGAGAACCTATGCCGACGCGCAAATATATGCGTCAGGATAGTCGGTAGACAAGACCTATGCCGACGCCTAAGATTTTGCGCGTCGGCATAGCCTCGTTAAAGAAGAATTTCTTCAACAATTCGAAAAAAACTTTCCCTATGCCAACGCCTAAGATCTAGCGTGTCGGCATAGGTCCTCTATGCCGACGCGGTCATTTATGGTGTCGACATAGCCTTCCCCTATGCTGACGCGCTAGATCTTAGGCGTCAACATAGGTTCGTTAAAAATGAGGCCCTTTTTCCCCAAATTAAGAATTTCTTCGATACTTCGAAAAAACCCTCCACAAAACGAAACCCTCGCCGCCGTTTTCTCCAAAACGAAACCCTCGTTGTCGCCCTCTTCCTCTGCCGCTGCTGTCCAACAGTCACCGTCGCCGTCCTGTCACCATCGTCGTGGTACCCCTGTCGTACAACCGTTAGTCACAAGCTCGCAGCGTCGCAGTTTGTCCAGCCGTCGATTTGTCTTTTCGCCTCTTCGTTTTGCCGCCGCCGAGGATCTCCTATTACTGTGGTCATCGTCGATCGTCTGAGTATCTCGCCGCCATCTTTCAGATCTGATTTTGTAGGTGTGCAGGTGAGTTTTTCAGTCTTTCTCTTCTGCTCTGCTTTTTTATGATACTCAACTACATGTTTCTCTTTTGTTTGATGATGATGATGAGCTTTCAGTATAATGTTGATTTCGTTGTTGATGACTTTCTATTTTCAATTGTTATTGTTTAACTTAGTTTGGAGAATTTTCATTATAGCTGTGATTAGTTTGTGTTGTGAATTTTATCACTATGAAGCTCGAATTGAGAATTGTTAGTTTTATTTGTGGATGTCCTGTTTTAGATCGTTTTTTGGTTAATAATTCCGTCCAATCCAGTTGGTATCAGTAGAATGATAAAGCTTATAGAATGATATAAGTGTTTGTTTTTAATTTTACCAAAGAATTGATTAAATTAATTGCAGTTCAAAGAAAGTGTTAAACAATTTGCTCAAGATAACATTGCTCCCCATGCTGCAAAAATCGATCAAATGAACTCTTTTCCACAGGTCAGTTGGAAGTCCCTTTCTCAAGATATCCACCCCATATGTTTTTCCTATTCTTTTTTTTAAGGGGAATTGTAATGGGTAGGATAAAATATTAGCATATTTGCAAGCTTAGCAATCATTTTTTAGATTTGCAAATCTAGCAAAATTTTTTAAATCTGATTTTTCATTTTTTATTATTCCAGATTTACCCTCATTTGTGTAGCAATAGGAATATCAGTAGTATATCTGATATAATTTACATTTGGTATATCAGTAGTATATCTGATATACTTTATATTAGTATATCAAAAGTATATCTGATATACTTTATATTGGTATATCATAAGTATATCCGATATACTTTATTTTTATATACCAATATATACCTAAACGTAAGTATGTTAATAGTATATTATTGATATACCACATATACCCTTCTTTTAGCTATATCATTTAGAATGATATACTTCCTATATATCCGTAGCAAATTAGAGATATTTTGCATATTAGTATATCACTAATGTACTTCATTTTAGATATGTTTATTTCACTAATATACCTAACATTTAGTATATCATTAATATATCAGTAAAATGAACATATATGCGAGTTACTGATATACCCCTAATTAACTTCATATACATATATCAGTAGTATATTAGTAATATACTCTATACAATAACACATCTCACACAATAAGATATAACAATCCAATTTGGTTTTAAATTATGAATTTACTTAAAATTTAAAAGTATAACCTGAAATTTACTCTACTTGTAATGTCATTACAAATAGCTTTTGAGATCCCGTTGATATACTTAATATTATTGAATAAAATATATCATCATAAATCATTATCAAGCATAAATCACTATTTGTGATATATCGTTGATATACTGAATAAAATATTTTAGTAGTATATCACACCGATATATACTTAATATTAGTGAAATCAATCTACTATTAGTTATTTTTTGTTAGATATATCATTAGTATATCCGATCTATTGTTAATAAACTACTAATTTTTTCGATATTGAAAAACACGGGAGGACATTTCCAAATCTAGCAATAGTTTTTAGATCTCATTGA
Organism: Trichosanthes cucumerina; assembly: GCA_036507285.1. NCBI lineage: Eukaryota > Viridiplantae > Streptophyta > Magnoliopsida > Cucurbitales > Cucurbitaceae > Trichosanthes > Trichosanthes cucumerina. Next base: position 65,803,543 of record CM071843.1, on the reverse strand, counting down.
TATACTTAATATTCTCAATAAAATATATCAAAGATAAATCACCATTTGTGATATACCGTTGATATATTAAATAAAGTATATCGTTAGTATATCACAATCGATAAATACTTAATAATAGTGAAATCAACAGATATCATATCATTCATGTAGTAATTACTTTTTGGTTGGATATATCATTGGTATATCGGATCTATTATTGATAAACTACTTATTTTCTCGATATTGAAAAACACAAGGAAGACATTTGTAAATCTAGCAATAGGTTTTGAGATCCCATTGATATACCTAATATTACTGAATAAAGTATGTCACCATAAATCACTATCAAACATAAATCCTTATTTGTGATATAATGTTGATATACTAAATAAAGTATATATCAAGAGTATATCACATTGATATATACTTAATATTATTGAAATCAACAGAATTAGTAGTATATCACTTGTGCAATTAGTTTTTGGTTAGATATATCGTTGCTATATTAGATCTATTGTTGATACACTACTGATTTTCTCGATATTGAACAACACGGAGAAGCTATTTGTAAATCTAGCAATAGTTTTTTAAATACAATAGTATATCAACAGTTTATATGATATAATTTATATTTGGTATATCAGTAGTATATCAATAATATATTTCATTTTAGGTATATCATTAGTATATCAATAGTATATCATAAGTACATCATCATTATGTTTTTGATAGACTATTGATAGGTTATTAATATACTTCAGATTGAAAAAACGCGCGCGAAAATGTAAGGGTATTTTTGACTTTGCACGCCATCCTTTTGGGTTGGGCTTTTTTTTGTTGCTATTTTTGCAAATTGAATTAAGGAGTGACATGGGTGCAATATTTATATTTTTTTTTGCTATTCATGCAAGTGCCCCTTTTTTTAAAGACGTGAGTTGCTTTAGGTGAGTGCATTGTATTTGGGGAAGGGGGTGTTTGATTTCATGTTGGCTTTATTTGCAAAGTTATAAATTTACTTGTTTGTTTGTTGCTTAAGTGAGAGTTTGTAAATTTAGTTCTTTGTTACATGTTTGATTCGTTGTTAGAATTAGTTCTTTTGTAATAATTTTTGTTTGTTGGAGCTTCATAGAAGTTGTTTACATAGTAGTGGTTTGTTTTTTATAGAGTTTGAGTGCATTTGAGGTGTTTGGTGGAAACTTTTGGTGAAGGGAAAAAGGGTGTTTGATTTCATGTTTAGGTCATTTTGAAGTTGTTTGGTGGAAATTTGTTTTAGTTACTTTCAAGTTATTTGTTTAAATTCACGTGCTAAGAAGTATGTAATTTATAGACCATTATGAACTTTTAAACTTTATTTTAGTTTATCTTAATAACTAAATGTTCAATTAAATCTTTAATATATGTTGTTGTCTCTGAATTACTGTAGACTAAAGTTTTAATATGTTTATTTTACATTTTCAGGTACTTCGAGGTCAAATAATATTATGCTCGGAATTTCAAGATAGATTTACTAGTGACTTTTTAGGTAGGTTTATGTAATTTTATTATTGACCTTTAACTTTCAATTGTAATACTTTAGGATTGTTTTCTGTATATAAGACAACTTTGTAAGAATACAAATTGATTTGTTTATTTAATTAATATTATGTTGTAAATGTAATTTCGATTTTGTTTAATATTTTGCTTTACTTCGTAAGAATACAGTTTGGAATGAAATTCGGGATTCAATTGAAAAAAAATAAGTAGTTAAATTAAAAAAAAAGAAAAAAATCAGTATCTATGCCGACGCGCCTCTTACCGCGTCGGCATAGCCCCCAGTTTATGCCAACGCCACTCTTCACTGCGTCGGCATAGCCTATCTATGTCGACACACCAATATTGGCGTCGGCAAAAAGGTCACAAAATGGGTTAGCCGACGTCATATATTGGTGCGTCGACATAGATCTATGCCGACGCATGGGTCATAGCGCGTCGGCAATGGCTATGCTGACGCATTTATGCCGACGCCTCTAACCGCGTCGGCATAGCCTATCTCGACGTATTTTCTATATTTTTCCGATGAATTCCGACGTCAGGAAAGACACCTCTTCTGGTAGTGCATATTTTTGTTACTGATCAAGTCCGTACTAATACTAACCTTCGCTTGCATGGTTAAATGTTCCACAAATTCAAACTAAAAGACAAAAAAATGTCACTTTTAAAAACTTTAAGAACCAAACAAAAACAAAATCTAAATCTAAAGATTTAAAAGTGTCATATTTAAAAATTCAAGGTCAAATGAAAACTAACTTAAAATTTTAAGTGCTAAAAGTTTCTGTCTTGAAAGTCTCTCAACGATTAAATAGAAATTAAAGTCTTGGAATCGATCAAAACTCTAATTCGCTCTAAGAATTATCAAGAAAAAATGCGAGTGAGAGAAAACACTACAAATATATAAATAAAAGTTGAGCATGGGAGAAAATTTGCATTATTTATGTAGAAGAATTAAGAAAGATTAAAAAAAGTGTTTGTAGGTCAAATCGAGTATAACACAACTGACCTATCAAAATATGTAGAAAGTGGCTAGTCGAGTAAAAATATGCATGCATGGAGAAATTAGTGAAAAAAATTATAGAGAAAAAAGAAAAATTATGTAAATTTATCAAAAGCATAAATAATTATTTTTTAAATTTATCCACAATACTTTTTTTTAGTACATCAACAATTGAGGGGTGGGGAGATTCGAACTCATGACCTCTTAATCTTGAGCTAGCTATTGTTGGCTTTATCCACGGTACTTTAATTTCATATCAAAACATTTGCAAGATAATTAATTTTATTTTCCAAACTTTTCATAAAAAATGATCATTTAGGGGTGTTTGGATTGATGATAAAGTTGGCAGTGAGTTAACTCCCCCCAATTTCTTGTTTGACCTAAATACATTTTTTCTCAACGTACTCCATATATATATTAACTCATTCCCCAATTCTCTTTTATGGGTCCCACCGACTTATTAAGGGTGTGTTTGGATGGATGGTATGGGTTGAGTTGAGTTGATTTAAAAAACCAACTCATTGTTTGGGGCATTGAGTTGGGTTGAGTTCTCAACTCCCCACTTCCCCAAATATCTCCCACATTTTTCTCACCTTACATCTCCCCACAAAATCAATTCACACACCTTTCCACCAATTTTCCTTAACCTTGATTCCCTTCCAGTGGTCTGGCGACTTTCGGTGGTGGTCCGACGACTTTCCGGATGAAGAGTGAGATGAAAAGAAAAGAAGGAGAAGAAGAGGAGAGTTTTGAAGTGCACCCTTTAAGTTGCAATTACTCTAGTTTAAATAGGTAGCAAAAAGTCCTAATTCAGAACAAAAAATCCTATTTTTTAAAAAAGTAAATCCTAATCCTCTTTTTTTAAAAAAGAAATCTTAATCCCATTTTTTTTAACATAAATCATAATCCTTTTTAGATTTTGAAACACCATTTCCTAAAAAATCTCTATATTCATAATTCTTATCCGATTATCCAAAATCAAATTTAAATCAAATACAATTAATGCATTTGATTTTACTGGTTACAAAAAAAGAGGGGTTTAAGTTGAATTATCCATAAGTTTCATTCTTTGAAAAAAAAAAAAAAAGTTACAGGGAGTGATTAAGAAAAGAAAAATATGAAATGGAGTCCGCTAGACGTAAAAATGTTGTGTAGACGATCAGATGCATGATAGGGGGGTTGACCAAGGATGATCCCTTTAGTCGCAGACATCCAGAAAATGGGTGTTTCTTCTTCCAAGTCCCACTACAATCTAAGAAAAAATACTGCTTGCATCTACTTTGTAGGACTGGTTGAACACCTACTCCACCCATCTTTTACTAAACCAAGATGACCTGTCTTCATGTTTATTTCGTTAGATATATTTTGGAGGCATGAGAGATAAGATTTGATAGCATGTGATTAATTCTTTTGTCATAAATGAATGTATCATCAATGATGGGAAGATAAAAACTGATTATTTGATCTTAAAACTATCGGTAAGATAAAAACTGATTATTTGGTCTTAAAAAAAACTACACCAAATACCTCTGCACAACTCAATTCAACTCTCCACTCCAAACACAGAGTTCCTGCAACAACTCAACTCAACTCTGCACCCCAAACACAGATTTCCTACACTCAACTCAACTCAACTCTGCATAACTCAACTCAACTCTTCGCGCCAAACACACCCTAACTCATTTCCTTATGGGCCCCACAACTTTTCTATCACTTTTTTCTCCACCCCACTTTATTGATACCTATATTTTCTCAACTCATATTTCTCTTTGTTTCTTTACATATATATATTTTTTTAATTTTTTAATTTTAAAAATTAATTTATTTTTTATATAAATTTTCTTATTATTATATAATTAATTATAAATATTTTATTATTATCCTAAAAATTTAATATATCGTTAACAAAAATATATTTTTTATTCTATTATTTTGTTTTTAAATATAAATTATATACAAATATTTTAGTTATGATACTATTATTTAAATTAAAATTCTTAATATAAATTATGGCAATGTACTGCATAATAATTTTTTTAATTGATAAAAATCTCCTTATCTCACCCCATTTATATGTCATCTATATTTTTTTTTGAAGTTTAAATAAAAATTACTTATAACAAATAAGAATCTTATTTTTTTTTTTCTTATTCTTTATTAATAGCTAAAAAACATATATAATTTTCTTATTTAAAGATAATAAAAATATATTTTAAACAAAAACATATTCTAAACTAACTTATATTATAATTTAAGAAATTAGTATTTAAAAATGTTAATGTATTAACAATAATTTGATATTCAAATTAATCATGTTCAAAGTAAAAAAACAAATGATCTCTTCTTCCAAACTTAATAAAATAAAATTATACAATATACAACATAAATATATAATAATCTAAACAAAAGTATATATGATATTCATTTTGAGTGGTATTTAAAAATATATATTTATTTTGAATTTATCTCTTTTAAAATAATATAAATATTCAATATATTATTTTTTTACTTAGTTGCTTAGAACTTAAATAGTATATTATTTTTAAATTAATCAAACTATAGATAATCATTTACATTTATTAGTTAGAAAATAAAATCTTAAATTTTATAAAGAAAAATATTTTATTAAGCTTGAAAAAATTTTAAATGAAGATTTAAAAATTAACGAAAACAAGTATTTAACGAAATTATAAAATATTAATAAAAGAATATAATTTAAAATCTTAATTTTAGCCTAGGGAAACAAATCTATATTATTGTTGAAAAATTATACATAAAAAAAACAGCTATTTGCACTCAAAACTTTGCACCCAAACTTTTTATATCTAGACAAAACAACTTTGCATCCCAAACACAGAGATCAAGACAAAATAACCTTGCACCAAACATAGACTTCCTAACTCTTCAGACAAATTAACTCCTCAAACAAAACAATTTCAAACATAACTCTTACTCCCTACACCAAACAACCTCTTAATCTCACTAGTGATCCCAAGGGCCTGTTTGGATTTCCTGCGGATTTTTTTTAAAATCATTTATTTAAAACATTTTTATAAAAATGGTTTAAAATTAAAACTCTCATATGTTTGACATATTTTCTTAAAAGTGTTTATATCTACACAGATTTGTTTGATTTGCTCTGCACCTAAAATACTTCTATAAATGACAAATTACTAAAAAAGATGATATCAAACACTAGCAGCTAATAACTTCAAATTCGTATTTAAAATTATTATGATCGACCGCGCTGGTCGGTCGAGTGGTTTGTAGGCAATGAAGTGGTGGTGGACAACGACAGAATTCCATGGTAACTAGTAGCGGGCAACGGGATTTGGTAATAACTGATATGTGTTGCTGCCGACGATGGTGGTCGTTGATGGTCGCTTGCGGTCGGTGGTGGTGGTGGTGGCCAGTGATGAGGTGGCAATGAATATGGCAACAAATTTTGGTTGTCGCGTTTTATAGGCAGTAGAGTTTGGTAGTCACCAGGAACAATTTTCAATGGTGGTTATTGGCGACAACCTTGAAAAGTGAAAGTAGTGTAAGAGTATTTTGGTCATTTTCATATAATCATCAAAATTTGGAAGAAATTTCCAATTAAACACTTAATTTTTTTTTTTTAAATTTGAATTCAAGTGTTTCACTCAAATTAGTTTAGTTCTCAAACTCATTTTTGAAAAAGTCATTTTTAATGGTTGTCAAACATTACAAATCTTATGAAAATGACATTTTTTAAAAAAAAAAAATCAAACACTTGAAAAAACAATCCAAACACGCCCAAGTCAATTAAAATTTTACTAGATTCCATTAGTAGTTGGGATTTTTACCATTCATAAAGGTAATTAATTTCTTGACATGTATGTTTGAGTTTAAAAAGATTCTCATGGAAAACAAATCACAAGTTAGAGAGAATATGATTAAGACATACCAAAAGTTAGAGCATTCCAAACATTAAATACTCATGTTTCATTCAAAAACTTTTCTTTCATCCATATCCTTTAATGGTTGAACTTTCAAAATATTATATAGCTCACCTTTAATCTCTGGTTGTGACTTTTTTTTTTTTTTTTTTTTTTTTTTTTTTGGAAACAACCATAAACACCACACCCACGACCAACAACAAGTTAAACCAAACGACCCCTCATTCTTGAGTGTCCTCTTGATAAAAGAAAAGCTTATGACTATCCTAGAATCAAACTCTACCTACAAACCATGTACTCTATCTTTTCTCCAAGCAAGAAGTTCTTTGAAGCCATCAAGAATAGCAACAGAAAAGAATATACTATTTTTAATTAAATTAAACTTGAATCTATAATTTATACAATTGGAGCACTTAAAAAAATTTCTGCCAAACCCTAAATTATTAAACCAACATGTGTGCGCCACATGTATCCACAAAATTAAGAACTATTCAACAAAGAGACCAATAATAAATATTCCACAGTAGAAAACAATAATATGAAAATTCCATATGGATTTTTCATTTTTGGGGTCGATGCGGAGAAAATGGAGAGGATGAAGAATTATAAGTGGTGGGATAATCGAGAATATAAATAAGTGCTTTTCTTTTTGGACCTTTTGTGGGGTACCAAAAGCACTTATATGAAAAACTGGGGTGGTGGCTGTGTACTTAATTTCTTCACAACCAGCAATAATATATTATTAATAATAATATTCTCTTCCAAAAATAGAACTCCTTTCTCTTACTCTCCACAAAAACAAAGGTGAGAATTGAGAGATGGAGAAAATTATATGAGGTTGGTGATAATTGGAAGGCTTTAACTGGTGTTGCTTGTTCTAGATTCCAATCTCTTCCCTCAACCGACCTCTATCTCTTCAAAATTTTCCTTTTTTTTCCTTCTCTAATATAATATATGGTTTCTTTTCTTTCTCTTTTTTTTTGATGGATCAATATCGGATCTTCCATTCATAATTCAATAAAATTGAATTTCTAAAGTCCTCTTCATAATGATTTTGTTTTTTATTTAAATTTTGCTTCTAAATACTACTCTTTCATTTATGTGTTTTCGAAATTATCTAAATAAGTCATTTTTTTTTTGTTTTTGAAATTTAGCTAAGAATTCATATATATGTGTATACTTTTAGAAACGGTAAGAACTTATCATAAAAATTGAGAAAAAGTAAGCATAATTTTTAGAAGGAAGAAATAGTCTCCAATGGAGCTAAATTTGTGAGACTATGTCCACCCATGTACAAATTTTTCATGGCACTTTAATTTCCATAATTAATATTCTATTAGATTTCATTACTTTTCATTTTGTATCTAATAAGTTTAATTACATGATTGGTTTAATGCTTACAGCACAAAATATTTGAAAATTATTTAATTTTAACTCAACTCATCATACAATCCTAAAATAATGTAATCAACATACCACCGTTAAAAGAGAAATTATTCAAAAAGGTTAGTACAATATAGCTAATGGTCTTATATCCACCGTTTAAAGGGTGACAGTCACATTAAATTTTCTCACCACTAGAGACGTAATAGATAGAAAATTGAAAGTTTAGGCCCCGTTTGATAACTATTTAATTTTTTGTTTTTAGTTTTTGAAAATTAAGCTTGTTTTTTTCTAATTTCTCTACCATGATCTTCATCTCTCTTAAGAAAATATGTGGATGTCTAGCCAAATTTAAAAAACAAACCCAAGTTTTTAGAAGCTGTTTTTTTATTATTAGTTTTAAAAAACTTGTTTTTCTTTTTGGAATTTGGCTAAAGATTCCTTAAAAGAAATGAAACAATGAGAGAAAACCAGTTTAATTTTCAAAAACCAAATACTTATTTTAAATACGTTTTAAATGATTATCAAAAGGGTATGAGTAATTCATTAAAAACTTATTTTAAATACGTTTTGAATAGTAAGAGAGGTGACTCGACAGCTAAACAAATTGAAAACAAATTGAAAACCTCGTTCAAAGACCTAATTAGAATTTTTTGAAGATGCAAAAACTGAATAAACAACTTATAATTTAACCAAAAGAGATTGATAAAAAGAAAGAAAGAAAAAAAAGATTATACACAAGAACAAAAAAAAAAGTCTCAAATCAGTGCCAGAACCTTCCACTGAAAATGCGATCAACCTAATCCTTTTGTTGCCTTTTATCAACAACAAAAACAGTGGCTTTGGTCTTTGTGCTTCTCCAACTTGGAATGGGGTGCCCCTCTAATTCCTTTCAGAATCTTTGCCTATAAAATCACCAACTAATTCCTCCGCTCTTTGCACACTCTTGAGCTAGTTTCAAGTACAGCATTAAAACCCTCTAAAGAATTCAGTCTTCTTCCTTCCTTCTATTATCTCATCTTCTCCATAGCTTCAAAGCTTCAAAAATGGTTGGTTCTTTTGAAAAATAAGAGAGCTCCAATGGAGCCTCACTTTTCATTTTCAGCTTCATTTTTGTTTAACCTTTAATGGGTAAGTTTAAAAATTGTGTCTTTTTTCATATTTTGTTAGGATGGGAAGCTAAGTTGGACAGTGGCTGATGCTGTGGATTACAAAGGTTTTCCTGCAGACAAGTCTAAAACTGGTGGTTGGATTCCTGCTGCTCTTATTTTAGGTATGGAAATTAATATTTAAGCTCTTTAATCTTTGATCTAATGCTCCAAAGGTTATTATGAAATGTCATTCATTTTAAAGTGTCTTTTTGGGGTTTCAATTTGTTCAAAAGTGAATCAAGAAAAAGTTGAGAGCTTTTTTGCTTTTGAACATTCTTTAATTAATTGATAAACAAAGCTCAGATTAACTTTTGAATATTATTAATGCATGCAAATTTAAAAACAATACTTACCTATTGACCAGTCATTATTTAAAATTTGATAGCTATTTATTTTTTAAATAAAAGAAACAAAAAAACATCTCTTCTCTTTTCCTTTTCTCGATCTTCTCTTCTTAACTGAGATTCCTACTCATCAGTCAGGAGATAAATATTATTTCAAATATGAAGAGATTGAATATTTTGATCTTATTTCTGTCTGAGCATTTTTCCCAAGAAAAAAAACCAGTGATTCTGCAAAATTTTCCAGGGAAAAAAATGGAGATTCTTTTATGATTCGTTTGGGGGTTTTGTTAGTTGCTTTTCGACGAAGGGTTTTCAGTGGATTCTGTTCCAACAACAAAACTCCAAATTTAAAAAAGGTCGAAGAACAGAATAATTGAGAGGGACGTACGTAGTAGATTGCAGATTATTGGTGTGATGTCTTTTTGTGGGAATAAATGACATAATCTTATGTCACTTCATTACAATCGATGATTATCCAGGATTCATATTGGCTCTTTTTTTTTTTTTAAAAAAAAAAATATCACTTTTGTTTCCTCGTAGATTAAATTACTAAGCACTTGTTTAAGAAACTGTTTTATTTTTTAAAGATTTAGTTTGAAATATGTTTGATAACTGTTCCTTAAAAAGTATTTTGCTTGTTCTTTTTTTTTTTTTATCAAATTTGGAGTTCTTGTTTGCTGTTAGCCTGTTACTAAACAATTAATTAAACTAAGCTTGTGCACAGTGATTTTAAGTAGACAATAATTTCAATTTTTTTTAATCCTGTAATTATAGTTCTTTAAAAATTAGAAGCCTAAATTTATGCAACTTGTATTTAGATGGTAAAAAGAAACAAGTTATGGAAACTTGATTTTGCTTAAACAGTAGAGCGTTGTGACTAGTAAAAGTTAGAATATTGATTTTTTTATCAGTTCAACCGTGATAAGATTAAAATATCATTTTAGTTCATGTAATTAGTATTTTATTCTCTATACTTTTAAATATTCAATTTAGTCTCTCCATATTTCAATATATTTTAAAATTAATCCTTAGAGTTAATTTGAAGCTTATTTTTATCTAACTATACAAAATAATAATAATAATTTTTATTTTTAAAAAAGAATATTTTATTGAATATTTAAACAAAAGGATTATAAGGATTGATTTGTTTTTCTTATAGCAAACAACTCTGACCTAGTGACACATTTTAAAATATATTAAAAGCACGATGATTAAATTTAGTGTAAAATACACTTTTGGTCCCTAAAGTTTCAAAATAAACGTTTTAGTCCCTAAGATTTGGAAAATAGTTCTAAATGCTCCTGGAGTTAAGTTGACCGTTAGTTGACTAATGGAAAAATGATGTACTTTTGAAATAATATATATTTTAAGCACTCATGACTTTAATTTTTGAAAAATTGATATTATTTCAAAAGTACAATAATAAATTGTGTTAGAGACCAACCGATCTCTATAATGGTATGATATTGTCAACTTTAGACATAAGCACTCGAGACTTTATTTTTTGTTACCACCAAAAAGCCTCATACCTGTCCCAGTTATCTAGTAAAGTGGGACTTTGGTTGCACCCTCAACAACTTCAACGAATTAGTATTCATAAAAAGTATGAAACTAAAACAATTTAATTTTCAGGTATTGAAGTATGTGAAAGGCTGTCAACAATGGGAATAGCAGTGAATCTTGTTACGTATTTGGGAGGAGTAATGCATCTGCCCAGTGCTGCTTCAGCCAACATCGTTACAGATTTCATGGGCACTTGTTTTCTCCTCTGTTTGCTTGGAGGCTTTCTTGCTGATTCTTTCCTCGGCCGATACTATACCATTCTCATCTCTGCTTCAATTCAAACACTGGTATGTTCATCAAAGTCAATTTAGTGTTTGTTGATTAAGATTTTGTATGTTACCATGGTTTAATTTTTGGCATTACAGGGGACTGCTGCACTTGCCCTTTCAACAAAACTGCCACAGCTTCGTCCGCCGCCGTGCGATGGCACCAAAATCTGCAAGGAAGCAAATGAATTTCAAATGGGAATTCTGTACCTTGCTCTGTATCTGATTGCTTTGGGGACTGGTGGCCTAAAATCAAGCATTTCGGGTTTTGGAACTGATCAGTTTGATGAGAAAGATGAGAAGGAAAAGGCGAAGATGGCCTATTTCTTTAACAGGTTCTTCTTCTTTATCAGTACAGGGACTTTGATGGCGGTCACGGTGCTGGTTTATATTCAAGATGAAGTGGGTCGGAGTTGGGCTTATGGGATTTGTTCTGTTTCAATGCTTGTTGCGATTTCGTTGTTCCTTTCGGGGACGAAGAGGTACAGATACAAGAAGAGGATGGGAAGCCCTGTAGTTCATATTCTTCAAGTCATTGCTGGTGCAATCAAGAAGAGGAAACTGGAGCTTCCTCAGAATGTTGGTTTGCTTTTTGAGGATTCTTCTGACCAAGCTACAAGAATCGAACACACAAAACAATTCCAGTAAGTTCATTGATTAGTGGAGAACATCCTCACTATTGCTAGTCTTAAAAGAACATCATTTGTGATTCCTTTTCGTATAGGTTCTTGGACAAGGCTGCAATTGTTGCAGAAGGAGATTTTGTGTCACACGGTGTGGTTTCAGCTCCAAATCCATGGAAGCTAAGCTCAGTGACAAGAGTGGAGGAAGTGAAAATGATGGCAAGACTGCTGCCAATATGGGCCACAACCATCATCTTCTGGACTACATATGCTCAAATGATCACTTTCTCCGTGGAACAAGCATCCACCATGGAAAGGACAATTGGATCTTTCCAAATCCCAGCAGGCTCTCTCACTGTCTTCTTTGTAGCAGCCATACTAATCACCCTCGGTGTTTACGACCGTCTTGTCATGCCTCTTTGGAAGACATGGAAAGGAAAACAAGGTAAATTCAAGATCCATTAAAATCCAAATTCATACTATACTTGTATAAACAGGAATCCTGAGTAATTAGTTATGTTCTCAGGTTTCACAAACATACAGAGAATGGCAATAGGGCTTGTCCTGTCAATACTTGGAATGGGAGCTGCAGCAGTAGCTGAGAGGAAACGTCTCTCAGTGGCAAAAGCAGTGGGTGGCGACATGGCTACTCTGCCAATAAGTGTATTCGTGTTGATCCCACAATTCTTCTTGGTGGGTTCAGGGGAAGCCTTCATATATACAGGGCAGCTTGATTTCTTCATAACCAAGTCTCCAAAAGGGATGAAAACTATGAGTACTGGTCTCTTCCTCTCCACTTTATCACTTGGGTTTTTCATCAGCAGTTTCTTGGTTTCGGTTGTGAAGAGAGTGACAGGAAACGATGGACAAGGCTGGCTTGCAGACAATATAAATTATGGAAGACTTGACTGCTTCTATGGACTATTGACCATATTAAGTGTCATAAATTTTGTTGCTTTTCTGGTTTGTGTTATCTGGTACATGCCACAAAAGGGAAAAGACTCGCAGAAGAGTAGCATGGTCAATGCCAACTTGGCTGAAGAGAAATGCTAGTGGGAACTATAAAAACACAAGGATTATGTAATGGCTTGTTTTTCCTCTAAATTGTCATCTAAAGTTTGGATTTGAGAATGAATCATGGTTTATGTATAAAGTGTTGCCTGTTTCAAAGATGAATTCAATGTCCACACCCCCCCATTTTCAATATCTTTGCCACAAATCACTTTCTTCAGGTCTCGTTTGATAACCCTTTGATTTTTTATTTTTGGTTTTTGAAAATTAAGTCTATAAATACAACTTACAACCTGACTTATCATGTTTTCTTATCTACTTTTTAGATCTGTTTTCAATTTTTTTTTTTTTTTTTAAATTTAGTTGAGAATTCAAATGTCTTCCAAGAAAGATGGAAATCATTGTAGAGAAATGATGAGAAAGCAATTATAATTTTCAAAAACTAAAAACCAAAAACAAAAAACGCTATGTTAGTTCCTAAAGTCAGTCTCTCAAAAAATCGGATCGGTTGGACAACTTTGTGATGATCGTCAAAGCTATGCCATCTTTACTTTGACTTCCTCTGTGTTGTCAAGGATCTACACACACGCATAATGTCATAGCTATAGGGTGCCACCCGTAGCCAACCCATATATGCTTTAGACCAACATCATTCTCCTCTTCTTTCTTTGTGGCTTCTTCATAACAAAGAGCTTCCTGATCTTTGACAACTAAGGGCAACTAGAGATCTTCTTGTTGGTTGTTAGGTCTTCAACTACATTGAACAAACTCGAACGCCTTCAATTGCTTCTTGCATTTGCTAGTTCTTCATTCTCTTTTGGTTTAGCAGTCAAACACGGGCAAGACCTACGAATTTCAATCTTCTTCTTGTTTCAATTCACTCTGCCCTTTTGCATTCTTCTTGTTTCAAATGGTTGTCAAACAGGACCTTAACAATTCGATCATACTAACTCTTTCTTGGAGTTAACAAACATCCAATTCCAGATCATGGATTTACATGCTATAATCCCCTTCTCCCTCTTTCTTTTAGTAACATTATAACTTATTCTAAAGAAGAAGCTCATCTCCTGAACAAAATAGCTTATAAATGGCAGTATATGTCACACTGGCTTGGCTTTTCGTCTCCCAAATAATAGTTGGAACGTAGGATCCTTTTTATCTCCAAAAGCGATACGAATCCACAGATTGGTCCAAATAATAATGTGGGGAATATTGAATGGTCGGCAGAGGCAAGTGGATAGTAGAACATTGATGTGAGAGAAAAGTTCTAATTCTTTTGAGACAAAAACAGGGGGGGCCAAAGCCAAACATTATCCTTTAGCTAAGGTATTGTAGAAATGGAGAAAAATCATCTCAAAAATCGATATATACACCCAAAAAGAAGAATATACAAAAGGACATGCTGAAAAGGACGAGCATAATTTGCAATGTTAATAGAGCAATTTCAATCAATCACACAATTTACACGTATGCTAAAATCCTTGTTGTTTGATGCACCTTGTATGATCTTGGACTTGGTTGACTTTTGAGCCAAACTTTTGAGTTTCATCAACTACAAATCAAAGATTCAATCTTCTTTCGTTTGAGAACAAGCTCGCCGACCCTCAAATCAAAGTCTACAGATCAACAAACCGACATGTCAATCCAAGATCAACAAAACGACAGACAAGTCGATTCAATATCAACAAAGGTTATTAAGCACTTGTATTAGTTAGTTTGTTACTTTCCTTTGTTTAGTCTGTTACTTAGTTGTTACACTTTTCTCTAACTTCTTCACGCTATTTATATTGTCATATCATGATAATAAAAAGTGAGCAAATATTATTTACTCTGTTATGAGTCTCAACATGGTATTCAAGATCAACAAATCGAGAAGTCAATCCAAAATCATCACATCAACAGACTGATCCAAGATCAACATGATAACGATTTGATCCAAGATCAACAAGTTTAGCCAACAAGTTAAGAGGATTAACAAGTCAATCCAAGAATTTATTCTTCCAATTAGAGCTCTCAAACTTACATATTCGAGAGAAAGAATTCAAAGATAAATATTAGAGATTATAACATTAAAAAAAAATCAATAAAATTAAGTTTGTTGCACGAATTAAATTTCTTTCTTGGAATCTCGTGCCAACAATCATCTCTGTACCCATCCCGACAATCAAATTTGTTGCACGAATTAGGTCTCCATTAAATTCCTCTTCCCCTCTCTCTTCTTCGGCAATCTCCCAGGTTCCTTGTCGGTGACATTTGGAGTGATTGAAACGTAAAGAATGGAAGCCTATCTGAAGAAATTAATGTGGTTCTCTGGTTTAGAGATCGAGAAGGAGAGCTTATTCGCAAGCATGGTTGCAATTGCAAATATCAAATTAAAGGCCTGTTTAGGGCAATCTGTGGAATACTCTACACCCCAAACACAAATTATTATAACCCTAGACTATACTATTCCGCATTTTAAATCCACAGATTATAATAACCTACAGACTATTATAATCTTCTGCTATTATAACTCACTCAACGCTTCAAACAACCGCTAAATATTTATATCCACATTGCTTTGAGTTTCGACATGTCGAAGATTAAGAACATGATTGGTAACCATTTAGGCCCCATTTGATAACAATTTGATTTTTTGTTTTTGAGTTTAAAAAATTAAGTCTATAAATACTAGTTACACCAATGACTTTTCATGTTTTCTTATATACTTTTTAGGTGTGTTTTCAAAAACTAAACCAAGTTTTGAAAACTAAAAAAGTAGTTTCCAAAAACTTGTTTTTGTTTTTGGAATTTAACTAAGAATTAAATGTTTTCTTAAGAAGAATAAGAACAATTGTAGGGAAGATAAAAATCATGATAGAGAAATGGTAAGAAAACAAGTACAATTTTCAAAAACTAAAAACAAAATAGTTATCAAACGAGCCCTTAGTTTTTAGTTTTTAGTTTTTGAAAATTAAGCCTATAAATACTACTCTCACTTATAATACTTGTTTTGTTATCTACTTTTTACCTATGTTTTTTAAAAACCAAACCATTTTTTGAAAACTAAAAAAATAGTTTTCAAATTTTTATTTTTTGTTATTAGAATTTGGCTAAGAATTCAAATGCTTTAAAGGAGATGAAAGCCATTGTAGAAAAATGGTTATCAAATGAGGTCATTTTTCTATTTTTTTTTAGTTCAACAACATTTGATGTGAGCTCTTGATTGAGAATAGATGTCAATTACCAAGCTACTTTATTTTAATGGAAAGGGAAAAAAAAACAATTTATACATACTAATTTATTTATAAGGTAGGATTTCTTTATTTTCTTAAGACACACGTTCGGGAGTGATTTTGATATAGTTAAAATTATTTTTGTCATATTCAAAATTACTCCCAAATACACACTTTAATAATTCAAAATCAACTCAATGTTTGATTTTACACTTTTAAATGTGATTTTAACCATTTCAAAATTATACGATAAAAGTAATTTCTATTTTAAAATCACTCACAAACATACCCTTAGCCCCTTAATTTTTAGACATCCAGTTCACTTCATTCTATTTCCTTCTTAAAGATTTAACACATCGACCAATAAGAAAAAAATGAAAGGAAAAAAAAAATATTTTTGATCCTAAACTTTGCTGGTTGTATCAATTTTAACCATAAACTTTTAATTTCATCTATTTAAACTCAAACTTGGCGGATTGTATCAATTTTAATCCCAAATTTTAAAAATTTCATCAATTTTAAACCTCAAACTTGTTCGTGTATTAATGTTTACCATTGGTTAAGTTTACATTTCAATCTCCGTTAGAAAAGGTTTCTCACACATATTGCTCTATAATAAATACATATTTTTTATTATAAAAAATAAAATAAAATTGCTAAAGAAAATTGGAATAGACTCACCATAAGGTTTTTCAATTCGACCACTTTATCACCCTTCGGGTTTTGGGTAGCCATAAAAGGAAAATTGTTCAGGTTTATCATCTGTCCTGAAGTTCTCTCGTAAGTTTCTAGGATATCTCTAATCTTCCTACAATTTTTTTCCTCAGCTCTTAAGAACAGGATCTCTTTGTCTCAAACCCTCCCAGGAATAAAACTTGCAGAGCACCATTGATCATGACTGAGTACTCAATCTTTTCGACACAATCCATAACGTGCTTGATCCACTTGGCCTTGAAACCCATCTTTCCGTAGCTTTTTAGAGGAAAGGTCATTCCACCCTACCATAGACTTTACTCAGATGGAAAGTCATGAAGTGTTTTTATTTAGGCCAAACTATAGTAAATACCCATGAACTTTGTACTGTGTTTCAAAAATACCATTGAACTTTCAAAAGTTTCATTAATACCCTTGAACTCAAAAAAGTTCAAAAATATCTATACCGTTAGTTTTGATTAAAAACCATTAGTACTTTATTTCAAAATACCTATGAATAACTTTCAAAAGTTTCATTAATACCCTTAAACTTAAAAAAAAATAAAAAATACCTTTACCGTTAGTATATGGATAGAAATTGTTAGTACTTCGTTTTAAAATACCCTGAACTTTTAAAGTTGTATTATTTCCACACCCTTCTAAAAAACAAAAGTTAAAAAATGAATTTACCAGTAGTATATGGATGACAACTCTTTATCTACACTCCATTATCTCTACTCCAATCTATAGTCTGATACTTATTTATTTTTGCCTATTTTTGCCCTATCTTTTTCAATACCCTCTTACTCTTCCATTTTTCAATCTCTAAAATTTCTCTCATTTCTCGTATCTTCTTAAATATTAGAACTTGAAATAAACAGAGGGAACTCCTTCTCATTTCTAAGTAAACCCAAACATAAATATAAGAAAGTTCAACATCAAAATAAAATGTCTTTGAAGTTATCTTGAGTTAGAAAAGAACTAATTTGAAAACAACTCATATAGAGACCTTTTTTTTTTTTTTTGCATATAAATACTCTTTTCCTCCATCTATCTAATTTTCAATCATGGGGAACCTTGGAGTTTTTGTACGGATGACTCGTTTCCCCGCGCATTAATGACATTTGATCTGATATTTCAAAACAAATGAAAATTGACCTATTCTGACATGGCAAAACGCGTCAAATTACTCAGAAGGACAGTATTAAGCCCGTCTCGCATGGTCACCCTCTCGCTCTCGCTCACGATACGACATGCAAATGATCACTTGCTCACGTTGATACCCTTTCACAGATCTCACACTCTCGCTCTCGTAGGCGCGCTCTCGCTATGCTCGCTCGTGATACGACTTATACAAATGATCACTTGATCACTCGTAGGGCTTGCTCTCACTCTCGCTCTCGTATGTTCGCTCTCGCTCTCGCTCACAATATACAACTTTGCAAATATCACTTGCTCACTTAACTCGCTCCCATCGATCAATACTACTATCTAAGCGAGAGTGAGAGCGAGCCTACGAGTCTTAGAGCACGCTGCCCTCGCGGTAATTTGGACAGAATGTACAGTACAAAAAGGATCATATGTCATTAATTTCAAAACACGGGTAAAACGACATTAAAGCGCGTGAAAAAAGGTCTTCCACGCAAATTTCTCGGGAACCTTCTTAACTGACCATAATGAACTGCAAAAAAGATTAATAAAATCTTCATCCGCTACAAATTTGGTAACACATATTTTTTTTCCTCCCACTAGATGTCCTCAAAATTATGACCAATATTCTCAATATGTCTCTCTTTTTGTGTATTAAACGCAAATGTATTAACTCAAATGACTAATATACAACCTATGTTAAATCAAAATCCTAATGCCCTTTGATGGTTCTATTATTCTCCTTTTTTCTTGCTATAATCAATATAGTTTGATTGAATGAGATAGATTTAGAGATTGCAAAATGGAAGAAGAGAGTAAAGAGAGTATTGAAAAAGAAAGAAAAAAATAGAGAAGTGTTAGGTCATAAATTAAAACAAATAAGAGAGAGAAGCAAGGGAACAGGAAGGTAATGGGGTGTGATAAATGTTTTTTGTCCCTACACCAACAGTAAAAGCATTTTCTTTTAACTTTTTTTTAAGGTTAAGATCATTATTAATAGAACTCTTAGGGACTGTTTGGCCCACTGGTTATTATAACCCGTGTTATAATAACCTGTGAAACACTCTGCACCCCAAACACAGACTATTATATAACCCCAAACTATACTACTCTGCATTTTTAAATAATATTATATGTTTTCACGACTATAATAACCTACAGTGCATATTATAACCCAATGTTATTATAACCCACTCAGCGCCTCAAACAACCCCGGGGTGTTTGGATGGATGGTATGGGTTGAGTTGGTTTAAAAAACCACTTCCCCAAATATCTCCCCCAATTTTCTCACCTTACATCTCCCCACAAAATCAATTCACACACACCTTTCCACCAATTTTCCTAAACCTTGATTCCCTTTCGGTGGTCCGGCGGTGGTCCGACGACTTCTGACGGTGATCTGGTGACTTCCAGTAGTGGTCCGACGACTTCCGACGATGACCAAACGACTTTCTGGCGAAACTCCGCCCGATTGTCCAGCGGGATGAAGAGTAAGATGAAAAGAAAAGAATGAGAAGAAGAATAGAGTTTTGAAGTGCATCATTTAAGTTGCAATTACTCTAGTTTAAATAGGTAGCAAAAAGTCCTAATCCTTTTTAGAACAAGAAATCCTATTTTTTAAAAAAGGAAATCCTAATCCTCTTTTTTTAAAAAAAAATAAATCTTAATCACTTTTTTTATAGCATAAATCATAATCCTTTTTATATTTTGAAACATATTTTCCTAAAAAATCTCTATATTCATAATTTTTATCTGATTATCTAAAAATTCAAATTTAAATCAAATACAATTAATGCATTTGATTTTAGAGGGTTACAAAAAAGAGGGGGTTTAAGTTGAATTATCTATAAGTTTCGTTGCTGAAACGAAAAGAAAGGTTACAAGATAGTGATTAAGAAAATAAAAATATGAAATGGAATCCGCTAGACGTAAAAATGTTGTAGACCAACTGTATGCAATAGAAGGGTTGACCAAGGATAATCCCCTTAGTCACAGAAGATGGGTTGATTCTTCCAAGTCCCACCACAATCTAAGAAGAGATACTGCTTGCATCTACTTGGTAGGACTGGTTGAACACCTACTCCACCCATTTTTTACTAAACCAAGATGACCCAGACACTTCATGTTTATTTCGTTAGATATATATATTTTGTGAACGATAATATTTTTTTGTATGCTTTAATTTTTTGGGGCATGAGATATAAGATTTGATAGCATGTCATTAATTCTTTTGTCATAAATGAATGTATCATCAATGATGGGAAGATAAAAAGTGATTATTTGATCTTAAAACCATCAGTAAGATAAAAATTGATTATTTGATCTTAAAAAAAACTACACTAGATACCCTTGCACAACTCAACTTTGCACCCCAAACACAAACTCCTTGCAACAACTCAACTCAACTCTACACCCCAAATACTGATTTCCTGCACTCAACTCAACTCAACACGCCAAATGCATGCACCCTTAGGGGTCGTTTGGTATAAGGTTTTGACTTTTGAGGATGAGAATGAGTGAGAGTTTTAAATCTCTTTGTTTGAAACAAGGTTTGTAAGCATGGACATGAACATCACTTATTTTCAATCACTTTTTTCTATGATGGGTTGGTTTTCTATACCCTTAAAAAATGATAAGTTTTCTTTATACTCACCTCTCTCTTTCTCTCTCTTCTTTACTAATATATATATATATATATATATATATATATATATATATATATTCATTTTCAATAATCATAATTAATTATTTAATTAAAAAATTTACAAATAATTAATTTATTTTTATTAGTTGAAATTAATTTTGATTAGTTCATAAAATAATATTGTAGGATTAATTCCATAAAAAAAAATCTAAACAACATCCATTATAAAATCCATCATGAAAATATTAAGTCACTAATTAATATTATATTTAATCAATTAATTACAAATGTTATTAATTTATGGTAAGAATGTCATTATAATTAAATTGTATTGGAATATTAACTCATTATTTAATGTATTGCAATTAAATAAGATTTGTGTATTAATTTTATCAAACAAATATAAATATCATTGGTTTACATAAAAATCTGATAACATTCCCATATAAAACCAAACACAGTCATCTTATTCTCAATCATTTATTATTCTCAGACATCTTATTCATAAGCATCTATTATCTATAAGCATCAAATAAAACCTTAAACCAAACAACCCCTTGAAAGTTTAGGGATATTTTAAAACGAGGTACTAACAATATTTTTTTTTTTTATTTATTTTTAACTTTAAAGGTATTAATAAAACTTTTGAAAGTTTAAAGATATTTTTAAAAGAAAGTACTAATAATTTTCATCCAAAACTAATGGTAGAAGTATTTTTGAACTTTTTTGAAACTTTAAAGATGTTAATGAAAATTTTAAAAGTTTAGAGATATTTTTTTAATAAAGTATAAAATTTGGAAGTATTTTCTATAATTTAACCCATACAAAATTTAGAAGTATTTTTTTATAATTTAGCCTTTTATTTATTTTAAGTTTAGTGGAAAAGTTCCATTTGTCAACGAAGAACACCTTATCCAGTATCTGTGGTTATGAATGCAAAAAATAACGATCAATATCTAATTGGTGAAATTTATGTCTTATATATTCGTTAAATTTTCACTCTTCATATTCTCTAGATTTTGTGCCTAGCAAGGCACTTTTTTTATTTATTTCCAAAGCCCCTTCAAATTTTTGGGATTTCTACTACAATACTATATCCTTCTATACTGCTCTCTTTCCAATCCCATGATGCCTAAAATTCGAAAGGAGGAATAATTAATCATCGTGTCTTCAACGACTGACTCTCATAAAAAGCGTTAAACTATCTTTGAGATAATATTGCCCTCTGATTTGCATCTATTTGATCTTCAAAATCCTTGTTCTTTCATCGCCTTTAATTGGCAATTTTTTTTTGTAGCTTTTGTGTGATATGTTTCTCATATACATGCTTAATAAAGTCGTATCTTTTTACCCTAAAAAACGTAGATTTAAATTAGAAATAGGATCGGTTAACACACGTACCTATTAATGAATTATGTGTCATTGATTAACCCTAAATTAACTAAATGAATTGTGTGTCAAGTTAAATATAATATTTTACATATTTGCAATTATTCTTTTCGCTACTTTGCCGTAGTTTATTTAAATGGCTCATTGTTTTATATATTCACTCCTAACAAGGATTACACAGTACGCCTAGTCTATGCATGCATAATCAAGACTACTTAATGTGTTTCTATTGAATAATTCAAATTGATTGTCCATTAAACTATTACGCCTACTTATGAATCAATTTTTAAATTAATTCTTATAACACAAGCAACTAACGGACCATTATCACAAAAACTAACCATTACCCTTTTAAACCTCAACCTAACTTAATTAATAAAGACATTATACACTCAAGATCATCATGACCCCACATATATTATTGAACTAAAAAAATGTTTAAATTACAAATATCGTCCCCTATATATAGTTTGGAGAAAATTAAAATTTAATTTCAAGGTTAGAATTTCGTTCTTACCATTTGATAAAACATCAAAATTAGTCCATTGTCATTAGAAGCTATTAACGGATTGAGAATGCAGGTAATAATAATAGCCAACCCACACCTAGATAATGATCACATACTCAATCCATTAATGGTACTATTTATGAGATTTTATCATACATGGACTAAATAATATTATTCGCGAACACATAATAATAATAATAATAATAATAAAAAAGAAAAAGAAAAATAGTGATTGAGTGGCTAGTAATTAGCAGCAAGCTAAGGTTTGAGAAGCTTCTTCCCAATGTTATTACCTTGGAAGAGTCCGATGAAAGCAGAAGGAATGTTGTGGAGACCGAGTGATATGTCTTCGACAGCCTTAATCTCGCCGGAGCGAAGGTAGCCGGCGGTCTTGGACACGAAATCTGGAAAAACATCAAAATAATCGATGACCAAAAAGCCTTGGATTGTGATCCTTTTGTAAACAATGTCCACCATGTTTGGACCAGAACCAGAAACAACTGTACTGTCTTTTTTTGATTTTGTGTACTCTGAAATAACACCGCACACAACCACTCTTCCAAATGGCTTCATGTTTGAAATGGCTGCCTCTAGCATCTCATTGCCCACATTGTCGAAATAAATATCAATTCCTTCAGGAAAGTACCTGCCAAATTATTAATTCAATTTTATATATATAAATGAATTTCATAGAGATTTTCTTTTCAAACGCTAATTCATTTTCAGATTATTCGAAATCAATGGAAACAAAGCTACGTTCGATTTTAATTTCCCACTTCGCTAAGGTGGATTTCAACTCTTTTTCTTGCTTGTAGTTGAATGCTTCGTCAAATCCTAGCTTCTCTTTCAGCAATGCCACCTGCCATGTCACCATAATTTTTTAAAAATTTTGTAAAATTAATATTCGAGAAATTGTAATCGGTAGAAAAAAAGAGAATTAGAATATTTACAAATCTAGTAATTAGTTTTAGAGATTTGTAAATATGGCAAAAATATTTTAAATTTAATTTTTGTTTTTTTATTATTTCAGTTTTATCATCATTGGTGTATCAACAAGTATATCTATTTGGTATATCAAAAAGATGTCAATAGTATATCTGATATACTTTACATTTGGTATATTAGTCAATTGATATATATCGAAAACGAAGTATACTAATATACTACTAATACATTTATTTTTACGTATATGAGTTACAATGCTATAATTTATATGAAGTGCATCAATAACATATTAAGGATAATGGTTTGCATATATTGTTGATAATATTTCATATTAGATATATTTAATATATTGAATTTAAATTACTATTATATTCTTGATATACTTTATATTTTTTACATACTCTTGATATATTGAATATTAGAAATTTCATTTCATTAATATATCTAAATAAAGTATATCAGTAGTACATCAATGATATACTTCAATATTAGGTATATCAATAGTGCATTATTGATAGACTATTAAAATACTTCATAATGCAAAAATGCGGGATTAAAATAATGGATTAAATGAAGGGCTATTTTGGACTTTTCGTAGATTCTGTTTGGATTGGACAACTTTTTTGCTATATTTGTAAAAAAAATAAAGAAACTCATGCTTACAATTGAGTCAAACTTTTTTGTCATTGTTGTAACTGTCTTGGTTGTAATATATAATTTATGGAAGGTTAAATTCCAAGTTTTGTCCCTCAATTTTCAGATTTGTATCAAATAGGTCTTTAAACTTTAAAACGTTTCTAATTAGTCCCTGAACTTTTAATTTTGTGTCTAACAAGTCCTTAAACTTTAAAAAGTTTCTAGTAAGTCCCTAAATTCTTGATTTTGTATAAGTTCTTCAACTTTTGATTTTGTGTCTAATAGGTCCTTGATCTGTTTAATTTTTTGTAAAATTCATGAACCCGTTGGACACAAAATTGAAAGTTGAATATACTATTAGAAACTATTAGACAAATCAAGGACCTATTACAAACAAAATTGTGTCCAACGGTTTCATGAAACTTTTAATTTTGTGTCCAACGGTTTCATGAATTTTACAAAATGTCGAATAGGTAAAGACCTATTACATACAAAATTGAAAGTTCAAGGACTTTTTTTTTTAACATTTTTAAAGTTTAAGAACCGATTAAACACAAAATTGAAAGTTTAGGATCTAATAGATACTTGTAGAAGTCAAGTACCTATTAGACACAAATATGAAAGTCTAGTACTAAACTTGTAACTTAACCTATATGGAAGAATTTTTTTCAACAGAAAAGTTAAACCTTTTGATCAGAACCAGCACAACCAACAACATAGCAACCATGAAGCTTTGCAAATTGTCCAACTAAATTCCCAACAGAGCCAGAAGCTGCTGACACAAACACTTTGTCCCCTTCCTTAACCTTCCCTACCTCAAACAGACCAACATACGCACTGAGGCCGCTCGTTCCTGATCAAATAACACACAAAAGTGTTTTTTTTTTTTTTTTTTAAAAAAAAACATATTTAGATATATTTGATTAAATTAAAAAGTCACCTAAAATTCCGAGATGGTATGTTAATGGAAATCCCAAAGTATCCAGCTTCCTTAGATCACTTTGACCAGCTTTTACAACGCTGTATTCTGCCCAATGCAAGACCCCTATAACCAACTCGCCCTTCTCAAATTCAGGATCGTCAGAAGCCACGACTTCTGCTACACCATGAGCACTAATCATCTGTTTCAAACACCATCCAAACTAATTTTATCCATTTCAAACGAAAACACAGTAAATAAAGAATCACAGAAAAGAAGATTGACATACAGATTTAGCATATTTATTATCTTAGAGAAACAGAATACGAAAAAATATAGAGAAATTTCAGAGGAGAGTTTAGATACAGAATAAATCCAATAGACTCAAAGTTGCAAAAAAATAAACTAATCTCTTCCATACTTGGCCATGATCATATTATTAAAGAGTACAATTTGGGTGCAGCCAGTTTTAACACCAAAAAGGAAAGAAAAATGACTTTTTTCTTTTCTTTCTAAATTTGGTAGTTTTGAAGTGGACTGCAGCCAAGTTTTTTGCTATAATTAAATCATTCTTGAACTCAAAAGTTTAGATTAGAATAGAATAATATGACTTACTTGTCCGGGAATGATAAAAGGAGTGATAGATGAAACAGGGCTTGAAGGATTGGGAGTCTTCATACGGTTGATCTGATATGGGTCAATGGAGAGACAGAGATTTTTAAGGAGGATTTGGACAGAACCAGGCTCCACAAATAAAGGAAGAACTTGGGATTTGAGCTCGAAATCTGAGTCAACTGGTAATCCATTGATGTGGTTTTTTATTGCTATGAAGCTGTTGTTGGTGACTTGTTCATCTTTTTCCATTTCGTAATCCTAACACAGAAATTTAACAGTACTTTTAATTTGATATTTCCGATGGGAAGATTGGAGCTCTTCAATAACTATGGGAAAGAGATAACATCCTTCTCCCCACAGTTGAACAACGTGAACCACTCATTATGATCCCCCACAATTTTTCTTCTTCTTCTTAATTATTATTCATGTCATTTTTATTGTGGTCAAATTTAATTGGCGCCAAACTTTGATTTTACGTCTCGTACTAATGAAGATAATTAATGTTATTGTCTTCGCTAATACATATTGTGGATGGTAGATCCTTCACTTTAGCCCAAGCAATCCTTCCGTTTATTCAAAATTTCGTAAAGAAAGTGAGACAAGAGGGAAACACATCTTTTCCATGGTCTAAAACTTATTTGCACTGTAAAAAATTTGGTGGTTGGCAATGCATTTTTAGCTAGGTAGCCAAAATTTAGGGGTAATAAGTAAAATATTAGCGATAAAAAGTGATTGAGTGGCGAGTTAATAGAGTACTCTATCTAGTCAAGTAGACAAGTTAAAAGGATATGTTCGTTTTTGTTCGAGGGAAGAGATTAAGGGTGTAACAATGAGTGGTTGATATTAATAGGTATATCTCACATACTGCTCCAGCTAGGTGTCCAACTTAGCCTTGAATATGAGCAAGCTCTCGTTTGCTAATCAGGAATGGACGAATTGATTATTCAAGAGTATGCTCAAGTAGTACTTCCTTCCAGAGGAGAATTGTTATGAGTACAAACATAAAGAAAAGTATCAATGAGGACAAGAGGCTCTTCCATCTATCTATAATGGTATGATGATTTTATCTACTTTGTCAACATAAATCTGCATTTTTTTTTTTTTGATATTGAAAGAGTGTAGATTAAGAAAGCGGAAGCAATTTTGGATCTTGAACACTCTAAGTTGATCAATTTTGTAAAATAAAATGCATGCTCAAAGTTGGAAAAAGCAGAGGATAGAAAACTCAACTTTGAAGATCAAATTCTCTTCACCCGGTTGATGGTTTTCAAAGACGAACACTTCGTGGACGGCCGTTAGAGTCTTCCCTACTAACCTCGTGCCTTAGAACGGATTGTGGGGATCCTAAGTTGAGAGAATTTTGAAGAAATGTCCTCAAAGGTCACTAATTCGGGAATATTGAATTTTCTGTAATTCTCTCTAAACACCCCCCAATCACCATTATATAAAGCTTCAAAAGCTTCAATGGAGTGACAACTCAAGGGTGATGAGGATGTTTTGAGATGGAGGTGCCAATTTTGGTGAATTTTGAAGATGAGTAAGATTGGGCAAGTTGGCAACTTGTTTTTCATGAAAATCCTCATTTTACATTTAATTTTAATTCAAAAATCAATATTAAATTGATTTTTAATTAAAATTAATATAATTAATTAAATAATTTAAAATTAATTTAATTAATTAATTTTTAATTTAATTTAATATCAAATATTAAATTAAATAAATTGCCCGATCTCGATCGATTTTTCAACATGAATCCTTATTCATGCTATAAACCGATCCCGATATTTAAATCATATTTAAATATATCCACCTCTTATTAATCATAGTTTAATTCATAATTAAGCTATGATTAGTTAAATATATCACATATAAATAACGCTTTCTCCCAAACTTGAATTTGAACAATTCAAATTCTTTTCTCTCAAAAAGTAATAAGGCTAAGTCCGAGCTAGTAAGAGGACCTAATGGACCTACTGATCATCAGCTTTCAACGATACGAGATTAACTAGCCAAACTCTTTAGCCTAGCTAATCAACATTCGTTAACCACCGTGACATTCCACTAAAGCCCAATTGGTCGCACTCTCCTCATCAGATATATTTATGTCCACTCGATATAACCATGATTAGTAAGTCGATCCTTCACGGGTCATTCAGAATTACAATTTGGTCAAAATTACCGCTTTACCCTCAGTGAATTACCTCTTGTTCCTTAAGTTCCACCGATCCTCTGATGAACAATTGGTTTGTGGTCCAACCAAAGAAACCAAATCCTCTCGAGCCAATGAGAGGATGGGCCCATTGTTCAAGACCCGAGTCGTGATTTTAAGAACAACCTTTCTACTAATCCCTAAAGCGGGTAGAATGAATTCCATCTTGCCGAACTATGTTCCCAAATTATCTACCCTGTTTTATCCTTGAAATGGCGAGCTTATTGAGTCGACGGTCTCGAGCCACTCTCACCCATGTAAATCTAAGGATAATTCGAATAAACAGAGTCCATAGAACGCTCGTGATTAAGATCGAGTTACCTAGGTCATCCGGATGAATATAGTCGCTTAAGACAAGAAACGAGTTATAAAGTCTAAGTGACTATTGCATGCTGATCGATCTTATGCAAACTCATTGCATGGCGCGCCCCCTCACATGTCTCCACATGAACGATTAAGGATCACATCGTTTGTTCTCTGCAAAGTGGGCGCGCGCCCATAGTGTCCCCGGGATAAGGTCCCCAACCCTATCCTTATACTATAGATCGCTTCATTTATAACTTGAACTTGATCCACTTTTATGTCACACATAAAGTTCAAGTATTCATCCTATAGCCAAGGGTTCTTTATTGGATTAAGGTTACACAATACACAATAGTCAATAACACTTTTACTGAATAAATTTCAATAACAACTTTATTGTGATATAGAATATTCATTCAGTTTACAAAACCACGAGTTTTAGGACATAAAACCCAACAGATATCACCCCAAAAAATTAAAAAAATTTCATACCAATAGATACACTACTTGAGTTTTCTCCTTACTTTATTAACATTAATTTGCTTCTAATTTTGGTACATAAACAATAATTTTTCTTTTCTTGATAGAAATGCTATAAATGGCCTTATTTAATGGTAATAAATTATGCATGGGACCAATATATCTAAAAGAAAACTATTCATATGATGACATCAACGTGAAAGATGAAGATATTGTCATCAAATTCTTTTAAAAACGAGCCCACATCTCAAATCCATACATCACTCAATAGATAAGGTATCAATCATCTGTTAGATTTTATGGAGATAAAATTGTTGCAGTAGTTTGAAAGCTCATAATGATAGCGCCGAGACAAACCAAAGAATGAAAAGTAAATAACAAAACAAATAAACTTATAGATAGATGTAGTGTTTACCCATTAAACTTTCAAGAATATATAAAAAAAAAAAAAAATCAAATTGTTATCAAATAAGGTCGTAAGTTTTCAAATACTGTCATGTGTTGAGATGGGCTATGTTTAGAACGGTCTAAAGTATTTTTAGGGAAAAAACGTGGAGAATTTTTTTTTTAGTTAGACATAGAGATAAAAAATTTAAAATGCACCTAAGTTTCATTTTTATCATAATTCTCCCCGTAAGCCAACCAATTTATTGTCAAAAAAACACAAAAGTGGGTTTAGCTTAATAATAATGTATATGTACTTCTCTTGAGGTGGAGAGTTCAAATCTTCCTACTCCACTTTGGTGTATTATGTATGTTGTACAATTGTTGAAACCCAATTTAAATATAACTCAATTGATTCACACATTATACCGTTGACCAAAAGGTTAGAGATTCAAATTCTTTCCCGGATATTGTTAAACTAAAAAAATAATAATAAAGTTATTGGTGAGGAAAGCAATTTCTAACAATGCTTCATTACATGTATCAAATAAATAACTCATCACCAATATTGCACCAATTCTCAATTTTGAGTTTTTTATTCGATTCATATATATTTAATTTTGTTAAACTATAAATTCCTACTGCATGAACTAAAATAATAATGTATATTCCATTGGTCTTAAATTAATTTGAAGTTTAAATACTATTTTGGTTTCTGTAATTCTAATTTTGGCTTTTTTTACTACGTACCTTCAAAGCATCTATTTTGATTCTTATGCTTTCAATATTGTTCATTTTAATCCTTGTATTTACAAATCGTCCATTTCGGTCCATTTGTTTTCATTTTTATCTCATTTCTTTCCATCATAGTTCTAACATGACATTTCACCTACTATATTTCTTGAAATGAAGCCATAAATTTGTATTAAGGACATTAGGTATAAAATTTATGTTCAAATTTCAGAAACAGGGACCACAACAAACTTTTTAAAAGTACAAAGATTAAAATGAATAAATGTTGAGAGTGCAAGGACCAAAATGAACGTCTTGAAAATATAGGGATCAAAATGAACCAAAGTCAAAACTACATCACCGAAATAGAATTTAAGCTTTAATTTAAAAATGGTGTACACCAACTTGCATTGGTAGATTTTTTTTCCCTCCAAAATGTAAATATAAGAAATGGGAAAACAAAAATGAACATGCTATCTTATGATATCCAATTCATATCTCAAGAAATTTTTGTTTGCTAGCCTATAACTATAAGCAAACAAAATCATCAAGATAAAAAAGGAAAGAAATCTGCTGCTTTCTAATAGCCTACAAATAATAATGTCGTCTACTAAACTGATTAATCACAGAACAGTCAAAATATACAAAAATATCAACAAGGACTCGAGGCTTTATGAGGGAGAAAGCTATGTTTGAATGGTTCTACTCCAATGAGAATTCTTCAAGCCATATTAGCACCTCATTTCTCTGTCAACCAAAACCCCAAATAGATGCATATTTCCATTTGAAAATCAGACAAATCAGAAAAAAATAATAAAAAAATAATCAGTAAAGAAGGGAGAAAGAAGCAAGTTTAAAACCATTTTATACTATTTCAAAAGGCCATCCAAAAACTCACCCTGAAATCTGAATCCAGCAACTTCAAGCATTAATAGATTATAGAACTGCTTATTTATATGGAACAGATAGCCTTCTAATCTATCATTGAACTTAAATATGTGTTCAAACAATGTCAAGCCATAAATTGAGTAACATACGATGGAAAAGCAAAAGGCTTAGGACTTACCATTATAAAGCTCCATGTTCGTCCAGGGTCGTTATACCGAGCAAGCAAACAACCCTTACTGGGTTTGAGATTATCCTTTATGAGACTAGACCGCAGTTCTTTGGCCTTCTCTTCCACAATCTCTTCGGTAGGTTTTCCACTGAATTTTAACACTGCAGCAATTCCTCCTTCAACCTTTCTCAAGCCGATTGTGTCTTGTTCAGGATCTGGCAGACTGAACAAAGATGTATGTTCATAATTAAACTTCCCACCAAGCGAAGTATGTAGTTCATTTATAGCTTAGCAGTTAGCACTAGTAATGGTCTGAGTTTGACTACAACTTGTTATGTTCAGTTCCGTAGTTTCATTTCAAAGATTTAAAAAGGGTTCAGTTAACAGCACCTGTCTAGATCTTTCTCTGAAGGAAGAACTATTTGAATGGAGACTTTGGGTAATTCAGAGTCAAATGTTTGGGTGAATACAGGAGTGGTCATGGGTATCTTCTCCTTTGCTGAGTTCTTCCCAAATATATACCTGTGTTTATTGAATCACAATGTATCATTCACAAGAACAACAATTCTACTTTCATTTATAAAAAAGAAGAAAATGTAGGGTTTTATATATATCATGATGCTAGTAGCCTAAAACATTAGTAGCTTACACCTGGTGAATTTGGATACTTTCTAATTAAACATTTTTTTAATTAATTTTTTCATAAAATTCTTTTTATAAAATAGTTTTTAATAAAAATCATTGTGTGTTTGATTACATTTTCTTAAAGTGACTTTAGTCATAAATTTATTTGATTGCACTGCATCTAGAAGTAATTCTCAAATGCCAAATTACTGTGAGGGATTCTGAAATAATCTCCAGTTTTTTTTCGAGAATCTGTTTTAAAATGATTCTCAACCCATCTATCTTTCAACCGTGATTTTTAATGGCTGTCAAATACTCTAGATTAAAAAGAATTAAAAAAAATATAGAATATTTTTAGACCTTAATATAGAAAGCTAATCCAAAAACACTCCCACTAACACACAAGCAAGTAAAATTTCAAGTGAAGCAAGGACCAATTTGCCAGGATATGTGTTTGGGTGGGGGAAAGAGGAAGACTTACCCAGCAACTGTATTGAATCCAGCAGACCCAGCGAGTTTGTCTCCACTTGTTTCAACCACTATAAATGGTGCATATTTTCTCACCTGAAGAAAAGATATACATCGGATCAGACCTTTAAGATTACTAAAATCCACATTCAGTGCTAGAAGGTTCATGTCAAAAGAACATGAAACAGATAACAAAAGATCATGAAACAGAGAAAAGGGAGGTAGAAAAAAAACCTCATACTTATCAGTTCTTTTCAGTATCTCATACTTGGGTGATTCCAATTCTGGAGTCTTATAAAACCGAAGCTGAAGAGAAAAAAAACATCAGAAATACAGTATAGTCTTCTCTTGGTTTTCATCATTTTTATAACGAGAATACCTGCTTAAATACATCCAACAGGCCTTCTACAGAAAAGTAGTCGCTATTCTGTATTGAGTCCCAGAGATCCTACAATAAAAAAGGATGAAATGGCTTCAATAGGATTTCATAACTGGTCATTAAGCCACAAATTCTCTCATTCACTTTCACAATAAGGAAGGAGGATGTTACCACATGACTACAGAACTTGCCCGTCTCTGGATTGATACCCATGATGGAATTTCCAGTAAAAACTAATTGTGGTTTCCATGGTAGAAGGACAAACTTCATTACCATAGTCCATCTTGTAGTTATTTCATATGGTCCTGTCTAGAACGACTCAATCAGTCAGATTGATGTTCAAAAGCAACTCTATGTTTCTTCTCATGAACTAATTTTTCCATCTCAAGATTTGGAACAACTCACTATAAACACCATATTCTAATCTTGTAGGTTAGATTAAAATCTCATTTCAATTCACTAAGCATGAATTCAACCAACAGCACCACAAAACACATCAAGTTCAAATGTGTAGGAAATCATTAACGGGTACCAATGCAAGAATGCGAAACAGCGTTCTACATTGAGCTCCCAAATCCAACTAACGAGTAACGATGAATTGATAATAATGTCTTCATAATGTGAGAGAAATTGAAGAGAATCGAACCTGTTTAACCCAGTGCAATAAGAAATCAGGCCTGAAGAGTTCTCGCAAGAGGGAAATATTGAACAAATACCCAGTAATCGTATCGTGCTTGGTAATGGGGTCCCGATATCTCACTTGATCGTCATACGCCGTCCGATCAATCCCCTGTTCATCGAAGAGATGGGGAAGATCTTCGTATAAGAAATCCACCAATCGGTCCACATCGACCGTCGATTGTGGTGGGCTTTGATCTACCAAGCTTAATCGAACGACCCACTTTGAATTTCGGGTATGGGGTTTAGAAGTTATAGCTCTGCTTCTAAGTAGACGGGGAGCGAGGCCGATTAGTCTGCCGGAAGTCGGCGGCCGGAAACCGAAACCGAGTGTTGGGGTTGAGACTGAGTGGAAGTTTTGGAGGGAAAATTGAGGAGCGGCCATTTGAGCCTGAACCGTCGAACAGCCATTGGGCAGGTGGGATTTGGAGGTACAGAACGGGGAGTGATTGGCCAGTCTTTCAGTGAGAATTTTTTGTGGTGAAGAACCAGCCAAAGCATATTATGTTCGAATCGGGACCCAAAAATAAAAAAAGTTTTTTTTTGGAATAGAAAAAATGAAATAAAAAATATTGGTATAAAATTATAAAGGTATGTATAATAATTTGTGTTTAGTGCGAAAGAGAGCACTGTATTAACTACCATAAAGTTGTGGTTCGAATCTGTCAACTCTAATTTTACTTAAAAAAAATTGTGTGACTCATATACATATATATAATATTTTTAATTTAGTAGGTATGATTTTAGAAGTCTCTTGATATAATTGTATGTATAATAATTTAATAATTTATTTTCCTTTTTTCTTGCTATATTCAATATAGTTTGATTGAATGAGATAGATTTAGAGATTGAAAAATGGAAGAAGAGAGTAAAGAGAGTATTGAAAAAGAAAGGAAAAAAATAGAGAAGTGTGAGGTCATAGATTAAAGCAAATCAAGAGAGAGAAGAGATTAAGGGTGTAAGGGTGTAACAAGGAGTGGTCGATACTAATAGGTATATCTCACATACTACTCTACCTAGGTGTCCAACTTAGCCTTGAATATGAGCAAGCTCTCGTTTGCTAATCAGGAATGGACGAACCGATTATTTAAGAGTATGCTCAAGTAGTACTTCCTTCAAGAGGAGAATTGTTATGAGTACAAACATAAAGAAAAGTATCAATGAGGACAAGAGGCTCTTCCATCTTTCTACGATGGTATGATGATTTCATCTACTTTGTCAACATACATATGCATAATTTTTTTTTTTTTATTTCACCCCAAAAAATTAAAAAATTTCATACCAATTGATACACTACTTGAGTTTTCTCCTTACTTTATTAACATTAATTTGCTTCTAATCTTGATAGGAATGCTATAAATGCCCTTATTTAATGTTAATAAATTATGCATGGGACCAATATATCTAGAAGAAAACTATTCATATGATGACATCAACGTAGAAGATGAAGATAATATTGTCATCAAATTCTTTTAAAAACGAGCCCACATCTCAAATCCATACATCACTCAATAGATAAGGTATCAATCATCTATTAGATTTTATGGAGATAAAATTGTTGCAGCAGTTTGGAAGCTCGATAGCGCCGAGACAAAATAAAGAATGAAAAGTAAATAACAAAACAAAAAAACTTATAGATAGATGTAGTGTTTACCCATTAAACTTTCAAGAATATATAAAAAAAAAATCAAATAGTTATCAAATAAGGTTCTAAGTTTTCAAATACTATCATGCGTTGAGATGGGTTATGTTTAGAATGGTCTAAAGTATTTTCAAGGAAAAAAACATGGAGATATTTTTTTTTTAGTTAGATGTAGAGTTAAAAATTTTAAAATGCACCTACGTTTCATTTTTATCATAATTCTCCCTGTAAGCCAACCAATTTATTGTCAAAAAAAGAACCAAAGTGAATTTAGCTTAATAATAATGTATTTCTACTTCTCTTGAGGTAGAGTTCAAATCCTCATACTCCACTTTATTGTATTATGTATGTTATACAATTGTTGAAAAGCCAATTTAAATATAACTCAATTGATTGTCAATTTAAATATAACTCAATTGATTAACACATTATATACTTGACCAAAAGGTTAGAGATTCAAATCCTCTCTCGGATATTGTTAAACTAAAAAAAATAATAATAAAATTATTGGTGAGGAAAACAATTTCTAACAATGCTTCATTACATGTATCAAATAAATAACTCATCACCAATATTGCACCAATTCTCAATTTTGAGTTTTTTATTCGATTCATATATATATTTAATTTTGTTAAACTATAAATTCCTACTGCATGAACTAAAATAATAATGTATATTCCATTGGTCTTAAATTAATTTGAAGTTTAAATACTATTTTGGTTTCTGTAATTCTAATTTTGGCTTGTTTTACTACGTACCTTCAAAGCATCTATTTTGATTCTTATGCTTTCAATATTATTCATTTTAATCCTTGTATTTACAAATCGTCCATTTCAGTCCATTTGTTTTCATTTTTATCTCATTTCTTTCCATCATAGTTCTAACATGACATTTCACCTACTATATTTCTTGAAATGAAGCCATAAATTTGTATTAAGGACATTAGGTATAAAATTTATGTTCAAATTTCAGAAACAGGGACCACAACAAACTTTTTAAAAGTACAAAGATTAAAATGAATAAATGTTGAGAGTGCAAGGACCAAAATGAACGTCTTGAAAATATAGGGATCAAAATGAACCAAAGTCAAAACTACATCACCGAAATAGAATTTAAGCTTTAATTTAAAAATGGTGTACACCAACTTGCATTGGTAGATTTTTTTTCCCTCCAAAATGTAAATATAAGAAATGGGAAAACAAAAATGAACATGCTATCTTATGATATCCAATTCATATCTCAAGAAATTTTTGTTTGCTAGCCTATAACTATAAGCAAACAAAATCATCAAGATAAAAAAGGAAAGAAATCTGCTGCTTTCTAATAGCCTACAAATAATAATGTCGTCTACTAAACTGATTAATCACAGAACAGTCAAAATATACAAAAATATCAACAAGGACTCGAGGCTTTATGAGGGAGAAAGCTATGTTTGAATGGTTCTACTCCAATGAGAATTCTTCAAGCCATATTAGCACCTCATTTCTCTGTCAACCAAAACCCCAAATAGATGCATATTTCCATTTGAAAATCAGACAAATCAGAAAAAAAATAATAAAAAAAAATAATCAGTAAAGAAGGGAGAAAGAAGCAAGTTTAAAACCATTTTATACTATTTCAAAAGGCCATCCAAAAACTCACCCTGAAATCTGAATCCAGCAACTTCAAGCATTAATAGATTATAGAACTGCTTATTTATATGGAACAGATAGCCTTCTAATCTATCATTGAACTTAAATATGTGTTCAAACAATGTCAAGCCATAAATTGAGTAACATACGATGGAAAAGCAAAAGGCTTAGGACTTACCATTATAAAGCTCCATGTTCGTCCAGGGTCGTTATACCGAGCAAGCAAACAACCCCTACTGGGTTTGAGATTATCCTTTATTAGACTAGACCGCAGTTCTTTGGCCTTCTCTTCCACAATCTCTTCGGTAGGTTCTCCACTGAATTTTAACACTGCAGCAATTCCTCCTTCAACCTTTCTCAAGCCGATTGTGTCTTGTTCAGGATCTGGCAGACTGAACAAAGATGTATGTTCATAATTAAACTTCCCACCAAGCGAAGTATGTAGTTCATTTATAGCTTAGCAGTTAGCACTAGTAATGGTCTGAGTTTGACTACAACTTGTTATGTTCAGTTCCGTAGTTTCATTTCAAAGATTTGAAAAGGGTTCAGTTAACAGCACCTGTCTAGATCTTTCTCTGAAGGAAGAACTATTTGAATGGAGACTTTGGGTAATTCAGAGTCAAATGTTTGGGTGAATACAGGAGTGGTCATGGGTATCTTCTCCTTTGCTGAGTTCTTCCCAAATATATACCTGTGTTTATTGAATCACAATGTATCATTCACAAGAACAACAATTCTACTTTCATTTATAAAAAAGAAGAAAATGTAGGGTTTTATATATATCATGATGCTAGTAGCCTAAAACATTAGTAGCTTACACCTGGTGAATTTGGATACTTTCTAATTAAACATTTTTTTAATTAATTTTTTCATAAAATTCTTTTTATAAAATAGTTTTTAATAAAAACCATTGTGTGTTTGATTACATTTTCTTAAAGTGACTTTAGTCATAAATTTATTTGATTGCACTGCATCTAGAAGTAATTCTCAAATGCCAAATTACTGTGAGGGATTCTGAAATAATCTCCAGTTTTTTTTCGAGAATCTGTTTTAAAATGATTCTCAACCCATCTATCTTTCAACCGTGATTTTTAATGGCTGTCAAATACTCTAGATTAAAAAGAATTAAAAAAAATATAGAATATTTTTAGACCTTAATATAGAAAGCTAATCCAAAAACACTCCCACTAACACACAAGCAAGTAAAATTTCAAGTGAAGCAAGGACCAATTTGCCAGGATATGTGTTTGGGTGGGGGAAAGAGGAAGACTTACCCAGCAACTGTATTGAATCCAGCAGACCCAGCGAGTTTGTCTCCACTTGTTTCAACCACTATAAATGGTGCATATTTTCTCACCTGAAGAAAAGATATACATCGGATCAGACCTTTAAGATTACTAAAATCCACATTCAGTGCTAGAAGGTTCATGTCAAAAGAACATGAAACAGATAACAAAAGATCATGAAACAGAGAAAAGGGAGGTAGAAAAAAAACCTCATACTTATCAGTTCTTTTCAGTATCTCATACTTGGGTGATTCCAATTCTGGAGTCTTATAAAACCGAAGCTGAAGAGAAAAAAAACATCAGAAATACAGTATAGTCTTCTCTTGGTTTTCATCATTTTTATAACGAGAATACCTGCTTAAATACATCCAACAGGCCTTCTACAGAAAAGTAGTCGCTATTCTGTATTGAGTCCCAGAGATCCTACAATAAAAAGGATGAAATGGCTTCAATAGGATTTCATAACTGGTCATTCAGCCACAAATTCTCTCATTCACTTTCACAATAAGGAAGGAGGATGTTACCACATGACTACAGAACTTGCCCGTCTCTGGATTGATACCCATGATGGAATTTCCAGTAAAAACTAATTGTGGTTTCCATGGTAGAAGGACAAACTTCATTACCATAGTCCATCTTGTAGTTATTTCATATGGTCCTGTCTAGAACGACTCAATCAGTCAGATTGATGTTCAAAAGCAACTCTATGTTTCTTCTCATGAACTAATTTTTCCATCTCAAGATTTGGAACAACTCACTATAAACACCATATTCTAATCTTGTAGGTTAGATTAAAATCTCATTTCAATTCACTAAGCATGAATTCAACCAACAGCACCACAAAACACATCAAGTTCAAATGTGTAGGAAATCATTAACGGGTACCAATGCAAGAATGCGAAACAGCGTTCTACATTGAGCTCCCAAATCCAACTAACGAGTAACGATGAATTGATAATAATGTCTTCATAATGTGAGAGAAATTGAAGAGAATCGAACCTGTTTAACCCAGTGCAATAAGAAATCAGGCCTGAAGAGTTCTCGCAAGAGGGAAATATTGAACAAATACCCAGTAATCGTATCGTGCTTGGTAATGGGGTCCCGAAATCTCACTTGATCGTCATACGCCGTCCGATCAATCCCCTGTTCATCGAAGAGATGGGGAAGATCTTCGTATAAGAAATCCACCAATCG
This sequence comes from Trichosanthes cucumerina, assembly GCA_036507285.1. Classification (NCBI taxonomy): domain Eukaryota; kingdom Viridiplantae; phylum Streptophyta; class Magnoliopsida; order Cucurbitales; family Cucurbitaceae; genus Trichosanthes; species Trichosanthes cucumerina. The sequence goes on along the minus strand of CM071843.1, from coordinate 65,764,993 downwards.
GTCCACATCGACCGTCGATTTTGGTGGGCTTTGATCTACCAAGCTTAATCGAACGACCCACTTTGAATTTCGGGTATGGGGTTTAGAAGTTATAGCTCTGCTTCTAAGTAGACGGGGAGCGAGGCCGATTAGTCTGCCGGAAGTCGGCGGCCGGAAACCGAAACCGAGTGTTGGGGTTGAGACTGAGTGGAAGTTTTGGAGGGAAAATTGAGGAGCGGCCATTTGAGCCTGAACCGTCGAACAGCCATTGGGCAGGTGGGATTTGGAGGTACAGAACGGGGAGTGATTGGCCAGTCTTTCAGTGAGAATTTTTTGTGGTGAAGAACCAGCCAAAGCATATTAACAATCTACGTGTTCGAATCTAGACCCAAAAATAAAAAAAGATTTTTTTTGGAGCAGAAAAAATGAAAAATGAAAAATATTGGTATAAAATTATAAATGTATAATAATTTGTGTTTAGTGCCCAACAGAGCACTAAACTGGTGCTAAATGTATTAATGACTACAAAATTGTGATTCGAATCTCTCCACTCCAATTTCGAAAAAAAAAAATTGTATGACTGATATATATATATATATATATATAATATTTTTAATTTAGTAGGTATGATTTTAGAAGTCTCTTGATATAAGTTGTATTGAGGGCTTAGTAATTTAGTCCCTATAATATAGTTAAATTTGAAGTCTCTATGTACTTAACTCATCTAGAAAACTCACTTTTTTTTTTCATTTCTAATTTAGTTCTAAACTCTAATATAATTATTATTGTCAAATTTTGAACAAGAGAAATCTCACTTGACCTCTATTTGATGAATTTGTATTATTGACAGAAGAACGCGACCTGCCAAACAAGAAAAACCTAGAAAGAGTTTGGAGAGAATTTTAAATTTAGGAGAGTTTTAGGTGGTTGGAATCAACTGACCTTGCTCTCTCTTGAAGAGAGAACTTAAATTCTTCCTTTCTAGAGTTTTCCTTGAGTTTCAATCGTCAAATGGGAATGAAAGTATCGAACTAGATTGGATCGAGGGTGTACGGGTTATGAGGGGCCAAGGCCAACAACGGGCTTGGGCTCAGGTCCCCGCTTCTCCACACGAGACCATGGGCTTAACCTTGTGGTCAACCTTGACCACAGGTCCAAACCCGTTTCTTCGTCTTATTTCGTCTTGAACCAGTCTCCTATTGATTCTGGTCCATTTTGACTTCTTTCCTCCTTTGGCTATTCATTGCAACTCTTTAGCTAATCCATTCTTATTGGTCCAATTTCACCCATAACAATAGTCAATTAGCACAATTAGGTAAATAAAAAAAATACTAGTTCATTCTTTTTTTAGTACAACAAATGTAGGGAATGGAGAATATTTGAACTTCTAATTTCAAAGAAAGTAGTACAATATGTCAATTACCATTGTGCTATGCTCATTTTGACAAAAATATTAGTTGATTACTACTTTGAAAAAAGGTGTCCACAACATGAATGATTTAATTTTGAAGTTGGACTAAAATCATAGAAATTAAATTGAAAGTTTTAAAACTATAAAAACCCATCAATTTGAAATCATGCTCAACCCATAGGTTAAATAATTTCTTTTAGAACTTTAGGAATGAGGGACCAACTTAAAAATATATTCACAATTATAGAGACCAAAATGGTAGCTAAGTTAACCTAATTTTATTTACTAACCATTTCATTTATGATGTACAATGCCCATTTCGACCTCTTGTTTGAATTTTTTTTTTAAAGAATTACAAATATTTTAAAATTTTCATTTAATTATTCTTATTATTTATCTAAAATATTTTAAATAAATATAAACTAAATTAAAAATTAAAAACATAAATCTATCTAATTTTTATTTAATCAGCGACATGTGGAATGGAAAGATTTGAATATCTAATCTTTTAGTTGAGCGTCTATCATTAGTTGTTGACTATGGTAAATTCCATAAAAAACTAACTGTCAATTGCATGAAAAAACTAAGAGTTCGTTTGATAACGTTCTCATTTCTTGTTTCTTGTTTCTGTTTCTCATTTTTTAAGAAACAGACTTATTTGATAATTCATCTCGTTTCTTGTTCTCAAAATTTGAAAAACGTTTCTAAATTTAGAGCTAAATTTTAGAAACTACAAATAGTAGTTTTCAGTTTTGTTTCTTTATATAACATTTTGAATTTTGGCTTATGGTTCAGTGGCAAAACTTGGGTATCTTCTACCTTCTATGCTTTTAGGTCAGTAGGGCAACTGTTTTTCTTCCCTTTTTTTTTTAATTCCGTTTTTTGCAAAATATATAATAATAATAATATAATAATTATTATAATGATAATAATAATATTATTATTATTATTTATATATAAATTTATATTTTTATTTTATTTCTTAATTTTAGCTTCTCCATTTTAGGTTTCGAGTTCGAACCTCAAGCAGAGCAAATTGTTCTTTTTTTTTTAAGAACTCGTTAGAATTTTGAAATAAATTTTACTCACTAAAACATGCATTTGACCTCATTTTAATATTTCACCACCACAACATTTAGCAATATAATTGAGTTTGATCTAAGTCGACATCATTTAAGACGAATGACTAGGGAAGAGATAACATTGCAGATGAAATATTTTTAATAATTAATTATATTTTTATATATTTGAGTGCATGTTATATATTTTATATTATATAACTAAATTCTTTTAAAACTATAAAAAATGAGGAAAAAAAATAACAAGAAAAACATTTAAAAACAAGAAACAAGAAATAGTTATCAAACAAGTTTCTGAAATAGTTATCAAACACATTCTTGTTTCATTTTTAGAATGATTTCAATACTCCAAATTTTATTGGCTCATTTTATTGTTTTATTAAATTAATGGTTTAGGCCCCATTTGATAACGTTTCTTATCTTGAAAAACTAGAAAACTAGCCGAAGCCATTGGACAAAACCAAATTGAAGGCACTTGTTATAATACACACGTGTTGGATTGTGAGAATGTTGCAAGGTCAAGTCACAAACATGACAAATGATCATCCAATTCTTTTACTATTTTTGACAATCATAATTCAAACCAAGAATGTTTCAAAAATGTATATCATAGAGAGGTATACTATATTGTTAACTCATGAATACCACATAGAGTGTTGTGGCAAAAGTTGAAGAAGCTGGGGAAGAATATTATATATCCAAATGGATAGTATAAATACTTAGAACAATGTTGATAGAGGCGATTAAGTCTCGTCAATTCTTCCATTCGGATTAGAATTTTTAAAAAAGATCTTGGTTTCAATAACATAAAAAAGAAAAAAAAAAGTTTTTGCACCTATTGTTACAATGTTACATAACATCAATGGTTGTCACATCAACACACTAGGCACTACCACGTATAGACAAAACAACAAAAATTATCCAACCCTATTAGCTCAGTAAGGAGGAGCTTTGTTGGAGTGCCCCACTACATTAATTAAGATAACCAAGATACACTACCCAAAGAAGAGGGCCTAACCTAATATTGGACTACTACTATGACAACAAATTACAACTAGTTATGTCACCCTTCAAAAAGACTTGACTATAGCTTGACAATAGAGTGATGAACATAATAATTTACTCTTATCAAGGTAACACAATCATCATCTCTCTTTGCAAATAATAAAGATTCTCTCACACATTGGATATGTAGTCCTCCTAAATCCTACTCAGCTCGACATAGCCTATATGTCAGCATCAAAGGATGTTAGGCAAACACGATATTGTTGCACATGCTTTGTATTTTGTGAACTATCTATCAAAGCACAATTACCAAGTCAGCTCAGTTATGTAACAATGTAACAATCTACAACAACAATATAGCAACCTAGAAACTTGCTTTCTAACGACTTGAATATAATATGTAAAAGAAGTTGTATCAATCAATGGATCCTTTAATAGAGTGAAAAACGTAATTACCACTCAATCAAATAATTGATGATATATAGGTCAATCCAACCTATCTTTTAACTTAATCCGACCAAATTACAATTATCTATTTGCACATGTTCGGAAGAAACATCCATGCAAAGGATTATATGACAAGGACTATCAACAATGAACATTATTAACAAACGATTGTGCAAATGGAAACAATAAAGACAGGCCTTTGGTAACAAGGAAAGCTAATGATTCCTAATGAAACACTATTAGAAAATTCACTTAAGACTTTGAGGTGGTAAAAACACATATGCATACAACAAAATAATTAAGGCTGATGGAATACGTAACTAAGATGCAAAATGCTAAGAGTTATTGATTTCAATTCATGAACTCACTTGGAATAGAATATGAACAAGTAAAGAGGAAGAATGACAATATTGGATAAGCATAAAATAATCCTACAATATACAAACCTACAAATTACAACACGTGATCATATTCAACCCTCTTGTCTTAAAGCAAAAGCTTAATAAGAATCTAACATAGTTGAAAACTTGAGATCTTCTAGAACTAAAGTAAAAAACTATGCACATTACATAAAATGTGACTTCACGAGAATAATTTAAAATATTTGTTAAGTGGTTGACTAAACAAATTAAATATTATGTACAAAAATCAAGAAACTCGTGCCATTTTGTATGGTTGATTGAAAAATTAATTGAATAATTCATCTGGCTAATATGAAAAGATTAATCACAACCAACTAATTGAGTCAAATATTAAGTCTCGTAATAAATTTATTCTTAAACAACGATGCCCCTGATTGATTGATACCGAAGTGCATGAAAATGCACACAAGTTAATGGGAATTTTAGCTCAAAACCAATGTCTATCTCATGGAATCTATACACACATGCAGCACAACACAAGCTGTTTGAGTTTATTAATTAAACATATAGGGTTTGGAAATTGGAAAAAATTAAAGCTAAGGATGTTGCTTGTCTTGATTTGTGTAAGAGTGGATTGATTCTAGTATAGTATGCTAAATCAGCTTTAGGTGGTAACAAAGATTCTTCCAAATTGGAACATGACTGATGTTGAGCATCTAAGCATCTATCTTTTTAGAAACATATGCTTCTTGTTTTTTCCCACATTCCTATTTAGTGTAGTCATAATGTAGACACCCATCTCTACAAAGAAATTATAATTCATATTAGGAATTTGAATTCTCCCAATCTCACCCTACCTTTCTAGAAAAACCAATAAATATAGTAAATATATTGACGGTGAGCATAATTTTACTATCTAAAAGATCTCACACTAATTAGTGATGTACTGTAGTGATGATATCATCCACTATATATATCCAGTCGTCTTTTATTATGAATAACGTACAAGATTAGAATTGCATCTCAAAATTTTAACTGAATAATTAATTGTTGTGAGAGTGAAAATAGAATATAAAACTTTTGGAAAAGAATTTTGAAAAATCATGTATTTAGTATAGTCCTAACAACATTCACGTCTTGGCAAAAATTTAAGTGATAAACAATTAGTTCATCAAAAAAAATTTGAATTCTACGTGTTCTCAACTACCCTCATAAAAAAAATAAATATAGTACAATAATGATAAGAATAAAATAAAATAAATAACTTTCAAACTCTAAGAACTTGATTTTAATTTTATCTAGAAAGTTATGTAACATTCAATAGAAATACTATCATTCACTTGCATACTTTAAAAATAATATCTTATATTATCAATTTGAGTATAGTTTAAGTGGTTAAAGCATAAACTCTTGATCAAAAAGTCGAATCTTCTCACTTCACATATTATTAGAACTAAAAAAAAATATATTCTAAACAATGTAAAGTTAGGTTCGTATCTCAAAAAGTTGGAATAACCTGTGAAAATTAAAAAAAAAAAGTAGGTAAAACTTCCCCATAAGAATTTTGAAAACCAACTTTAAAATCAGTATGGAAAGAGCATGGTTTTTTCTTATAATATAAAAAGAGAGAGAGAGAGAAAAAAAAAAAGTAAGTTCCATTTGGTTGTGAATGTTCTTTAGAGAAGAATAATTATGGGAGAGTGTGATTATAACTAAATATATGCATAGTTAATCTGACTTATAAATTGACCAACGTGCATTCATGAGAATCTAATATAGTAATATAGTAATATTTTACCAATAAAGGAAATAATCATAAACCATCATATTATATACTGTTAAAAAAATAAAGGCTTAAGACTATTGTCCAAAAAAAAAAAAGGCTTTAGACTTTGCTGTGGTTTTGCGGGTCTCCGCGACCAGGCCTGTGCTTAGCACTAACGAAGATTCTCGCACAATCTTAAAATTTAAAAAATAAAAAATAAAAAAAATAAAAAAATTTAAAAACAAAACAAAGAAAAAAACAAAAAACAAAGATTCTCTCATGCCCATTTGTTTGCTTTTGCTTTTTCTCACAAATTGATGATCACTAATCTTCTGCTGTCAACGTGTTGGAACTTAATTCCATATTGGTGAATGGTTTTAAAAGGGTTAAAATCATTTTTGTCGGATCGAAATTGACTTTGAAATATTTGATTTTATACTTTTAAATATAATTTACATATCATTAAAATTCATTTTGAATAATTGAATTCATGTTCGAGAGTGATTTTGACCTGACAAAATGGTTTTAATCCTTTTAAAATCACTTCCAAACATATCATGAGAAGCTTCCAAACATATCATGAAAAGTTATGATAAACTTGATTTGAATGGTCCCTCATATTTGCATCTACACCCTTTAGTAATATAGGGTTTGTTTTCTTAAAAATTTGAGGGATTTTAAACCTAATAAATGTTAAATAAATTTTGTTATTTTGTATTTGTAATGAATTTTTTTACGGTCTTAACAACCATCTAAATAAAATATATATATATATATATATCCATTTTCACACAACCTTAAACTCGATGAATAAATGTTGGAATTTTTATTTTTAATAATTTTTTCTTTCAAGATTTGTTAAAAAAAAAAGTACTTTTCATGTGCATTCATTGAGTTGCAAAATATGTCAACTACGAAATTAATAAGATTTATGAGAAAAGCAAGATTGGAGGTTTTACTTTTATTTTTTAGCTTTGGCAATGATGGTCAATTTTGTGCAAACTTTCAATGGTATTGAAATGAGTGAATCACAAATTTTACCTTTTTGTTTGGTTAAAAATAATGGAATTAAAGGATTTGAAACAGAAGATATTAAATTTTTTGGTCGAATATATATACACTCTTACGTTGGATTTCTTTCTCCTAACCTTACTTGAATTTCTATTCCAGGTTTTGTTGAACTTAAAAAAGATAAAAGTAAAAATAAAATAAAATTCATGTATGTATTTTATGTGGCTTAACCCTTATTTGAAACGCTAAATAAAGCATAGCTCAACTAGCATATTAAATGTGTTAACGATCACGAGATATGTGGTTCGAATCTCTCAACTTCATTGTACTAAAAAAACTATTTGAAACTCCTAGATTTTGGATGATTTGCAATCATTGTTTCACGTGCTTGGAAGGAAAAAAAATGATAAAAAAATCTTCCATTACAAAGAGGTTGGAGGATTTTAACGTTACAAAATTTGTTTCAATTTACCCATAGAGATCTCTCTTTAAAAAAGAAAAAAGTTACGTCCTCCTTACAAATAGTTTCTTCTATACCCCTACGCTAGTTCATTCTATCGATAATTTCTTCTATATTCAAACTTTCAATGTCATTAAGTTTATGTCTCATTTTCCTTTTTTTTTTTAACTGACAACAACAATGTGTTTCTTATCTACTATGTACATATGTTTTAAAAAACCAAGCTAAGTTTTGAAAACTAAAAAAATAGTTTTCAAAAACTTGTTTTTATTTTTAAAATTTGGCTAGAAATTTAAATGGTACCCTCAAGAAAAATAGAAAAAATGTAGAGAAGATGAAGAGAAATGGGGAAAAACAAGCCTATTTTTCAAAAACTAAGAACAAAAAATCAAATAGTTATCAAACCCACCTTAGTTTTATATTTTAAGTTTTTTTAAAATTAAACGTGTAAATAATGTTTCTACTTTTGAGTTTCCTTATTTTATGTTATTACTTTTTAAGTATGTTTTCAAAAACTAAGTCAAGTTTTAACTAAAAATTTAAATATTTTCCTCACAAATATTGAATCTATGATATAGATCAAATAACAAGAAAACAAGTCTAAGTTTGTTTGAGATCTATTAACTACATGTCATTAAAAAAAAAAAAAAAACAAATAAAAGCCCACCGCTTTCAAAAAAGTGGTTATGCAAGCAAATAGAGAGTTGTATTGATCCCCACCACCCTCCTTATATAAAGCATGAAAATGGGGTCGCCATTGTCATCAAACTCAGGACTCTGCTTTTACTTTCCTTGGCAGCTAAAGCCTAATTTTCGTCTCTGTTTTTTGTTCATCCCATCCCATTTCTTAAACAAAATGGCTCCCATTATTTCAAAGCCCATTGAATCCAATTGCAACAACCATGGAGATTGTGACAATGGCGGCAAGAACTACCTCGACCCACCTCCACCTCTACCGCTTCCTCCGCCAGCCGCCGATCTAATCGGCAGCGGAGGCATAGTTGCAGACTATGACTTTGCTCCGGCGGCATGAACAAAAGAGAATTATATTGAGTATAATATTGTTTTGTCCTTTATTATGCCTTTGTCTTGTTTTTTTTAATTCAACATCATGTAAGAGTGGCAGAGATTTTGAATCTCTAACCAATCATATATTAAATTGAGTTATGTTTGTATTCAACAGTGTTTCTATTATGGTAGTATTTTGTATTGAAGTATTTGTCATAGCAACAAGTCTTGCTAGCAGTTGTAGGCTCGTTTTACTCTTAAATTATTATGACTATCTTGGAACACACAGTATTATAGATTTTTTTTAGTTCAATAATATGTGAGAGTGGTTAAAGTGAATTTAGCTCAGAGATAATTAACATGTATTTTTGATTAAGATGTCAGAGGTTCGAATCTCTCTCCTCTCAAATGTTTTTGATTATGATGTGATATTAAAAAAAAATTAAATTGGTTTGGTTTGATACATAAATTTGTAAAGTCATCCGACTTTTAAATAAACGTATCATACTATTGTACTAAAAAAATTTATCAGATTTTTGTTATTGTTTGTTTGTCATTATCATTTAACATAACGTTTTCAAATACTATCTGCCGTATCGATTCAGAGAAATATTGAGTGGACTTCATTTTAGGTGGTATGATAACGGAACACATAAATAACGAAACGGTTGATTTCATTAAAAACAATAATAATAATAAATCAATTTTTACTCTTATTATTTATCTTAAATTTTTAATTTCATCAAAATGTAATCAAACTTAAATAAGTGTTACAATTTTTACTCCTGATAAATTTTGGTTCACAAGGCGTTAAAGAAAGTATTCTCATATGCATTTAATGTATTATATATAAAACATATGTATGGTACAAAATTTCAAAGAAATCGACATTAGACCTCAATTTCTTTAAAAAAATTACTTTGTCAAAGTTACCAATGATTTATTGTTTGTGCATCGATGAAGCTATATTTTGTGTTGAACTTAAAATTAGTGAGATTATGAAGAGTTTTTTTTTTTTTTTTTGTTAAACTTAGTGAGTGAATTAGTAAAAATTGAATATAGCTTAAAAATTGCAATGCTTATCTAAATTGCTAAATTTAAGATTCAATTCGATGAATTTGAAAGTATTTTAAAGTGAAAATTAATACAACTAACATGGTAAAAATTAAATTTAAGAAAAACTTATATGGATGGAATAATATTTTTTTAAATTAAAAATAAAAGTGATAACCACTTAGTTTTTAGTTTTTTTATTTTGAAAATTAAACTTGTTTTGTGATTATTTCTCTTCGTTGTTTTCATCTTTCTTAAGTAAAAATTTGAATTATTAGTTATATTTCATAAATAAAAATAAGTTTTTTTAAAAAAAAAAACTAATATCAAAAATTGGCTTTGCTTTCTAAAATATTGGTAGAAAGTAAATAGTAAATAAAGAAATTTATTGATAGAAATAATGTTTAGAAACTTAATTTTTAAAATTAAAAATAAATTAAGATGTGCAAATTAACTTTGTTGTTATTTAACATTTTCCTTTACAAGAAGCAAAATTCCTGATAACATTTCATATATGTAAAAAGTGAACGAATAAACAAATCATAAAATCCGAAACAAAGTTTGACAATGGTCTTTTCAAAAAAAAAAAGTTTGACAATGGTAAGAGATTCAACATCAACGTCACGTGGGACCCAATGATTTAGATTCAAGCACACGTGACTATATTTTTCTTCAATTGTGAGGTTGTAATTACTAAATATTATCTATCATTTTCATTTTCAAACAAAAAAGATTATTTATCATTTTCCAATGGGATCATAGAATCAATATGTCAATTACTTTAAAGATCATGGCATAATTTAATACCACGGTCGATAGTTACATTACATGATGGATATACAGTTGTTTTGATTTCTTTTAATATATATACTAGCCAAGCGTGACTCAATTGATATAAAATATTGGCTTATGATCAAAAGAATATTGATTCAAATCTCTCACCTCCAAATGTTGTTGACTTCAAAAAAAAAACATGTAGTATCGTGTGTGTGTGTATATATATATATATATTATGCATTTGACCACGAGGACAATTTCAAAATATAAAAAAGTAGAAGGACAAATATGCAAAAAAAGAACTCAATACGAGACGAGATAGGGCACAAAGGACCAAAGGGCAAAAGAAACGAAGTTCAAGTTCCCACGTCGGCTTTACTTGGGTCGAGCCGACCCCACCAAGTGGTTGAGCCCAACTCCCTTATGACCCCTGGACCTCGTTCAACTTGTTCCAACCTTTTTCCTCTTTGTAATTCGTCACGTGTTCATCATTATATTCTAGAAAGGTCCTTTCACAGAAAGTAAAGGCAAAACATAGCTAAGAAGCCAAATACGGATCACAACAGGTCGAAATCAAGCTGAAACTGGGTCAACACAAGAAAGGATCAAGGAGTCGACTTGGGTCGGAGCCTAGGTCAGTTGATCCACTATAAGGCTCTCTTTTAAGCCTTGTCTCTTCTCCTCTTAGCTCGAGCAACTTTCGTCTAGCCTGATTTGATCCCTTCTTTTTCCATCTTATTCCTGCGAGGAATTCTCCAAAAATTCTAGAAGAGGAATATTTAAACTATCATCTCAAGAGGAGAGAGGCAAGTTCAGGAATATTTAAACTATCTTCTCAGGAGAGAGGTAAGTTCACTCATTCTCCTAACTCTAGCTCTAAAAACTTTCAAGCTAACTTAAGCATCACAACCTATATATAGCAAGTACTATACATGTACCTAAGTTTCACTTCTCTTGTAGGTCATGATCTTTCCTTGAACTACCAAATTCAATATCAATGTCACGTGAAGGCTAGATGAGTTTCTCTGTTCAAATTTTAGCACCAACACAATATGTGGTATCTTTCAAAAATATGTGATATCTTTTAAAAATATTAAATGTCATACATAGATGATAGATATGTTTGTTAATCATATGTTTAATATTGGGTATTTATTTAGAATATGATATTAGGTGATTTGAGTTTAGAATTTGTTTTTAAGAATAAATTTCATCTTAAAAAAAGTATTCTAAATAACAATTTAATTTTTTTAAAAAATAACCTTTTTCTTTTAATAGTGATCGAATGAAAAATAATTGTTCACACATGATTTTGAGTAAGAAATAGAAATAGTATAGAAATAGAAATAGTATACGTGTATTAAATTTATATTTGTATTAATTTTGTGGGTGTGATACAATCTCTAATTCTTTCTCTCCCATATACAAATGTCTCGAAGGTTGAAAGCTTGTACTCGAGCGCTTGGTCTTTTTTTATCGGCCTTTGACTTGTTGACATTTGGATCGACCTTTGTCTTGTTGATTGTTGGATCCGTGTTTGTTGATCTTTGGATTGATCCTTGACTTGTTAATCGTTGGATCAATCTTTAGCGTGTTAATCGTTGAATCGTCCCTTGGCTTGTTGATCTACTTGGATGATCAGCCTTCGACTTGTTGATCGTTGGAACGACTTTTGGCTTGTTGATCGTTGGATTGACCCTTAGCTTGTTGATCGTTGGTTTGAACCCTTGGCTAGTTGATCTTCCTCAAAAGACAATTGAAATCTTGTATGCTTCAAATGCCTTCGACTTATCTTTAAAGTCTTTAAGAACATGTTTAGGAGTGATTTTGGAATGACCAAAATCACTTATGACATGTCGAAAATCTCTTTCATTCTAAAAATGTAATGTTTGGCAATATTGAGCAAGTGGTTTTGGAAGAATCCAAAATCACTTGAACTGATTCCCAGTCAATCACTTGGGAGGTGATTCCCAAGTGATTTTTGTCAAGTAATTGTGATTTAAAATGACTACTATTTCATTTTTGAAAAATATATGCTTTTGGTGACAAGTAAAAATCATCATCTTTTGTAAAAATTCATAAATTTGCATAAAAAAATGAATTTTCTCAAAACCTTTACCATTGAGTTCATCATTCATTGTTTACAAAATGACAAATTTTCTCTTGCTAAAGTTTTTATAATGTGTATCTCTTACTTTATTATCTTTTTATTCATTTTTCTCTATAATAGTTTTAACTTTTTTTGAATTTTTTTATTTCTAATTTTTTTTTTGTTCTTCCCTATCATTTTCGTATCTTTTTAAATTTTTTATTTAATTTTTATCTCTTACTCTACTTTTTTTTGTTCTTGTACTTTTTTGTCCCTAGCTCTTTTTTCTCTTCATTATAATTTTTCTTCCTAAAATTTTTTCATCTTGCTCAAATTTTTTTGTTCATCTCTCTATCTTTATTTCTCTAATATTTTAATCCCTCCCTATCTCTAACTTGATAGTTCTAAAATCTATTTTGAAAACAAATATTAATTTTTTAAAAAAATATTTTAATTAAATTTAAATTCACTTTTACAATATTTGAATCAAATACTAAAATGATGTATAACTAAATACTTTTTTAAAAAAGATTATAATTAAATCATTAGCTTAAAACACTTTATTTTAAAGTCACTCACAAACATGCCTTTTGAAAATTCCTTAATTGTATGAAAATCACTATTAAAAATGTAGAACCAAACATGAAAATGATTATATAAAAATCACTTTTAATAAATCAATTGTACTAAAATCAATATTTCTAAAATCATTTCCAAACATGCCCAAAGTCTTCTGATCTTCAAAGCGTTTTCAGTCTTCAGTCTTCAAGAAACATTTAGCACCTAAGCACTTGTCTTTAAGGGTGTTTGGCCTTCTAAGAGTGTTCAACACCTAAGGATTGGTCTTGAAGAGTCATTAATTTTTCAAGAATGTTCAACATCTAAGGACTTGTATTAGAGAGTCCTTGGTCTCCCAAGAGTGTTCAATACTTCAAGGGTGTTTAGTATCTAAGGACTTAACATTCAACGCCTAAGGACTTAACACCCAAAGACTTAGCATTCAACACCTAAGGACTTAATATTCAACCCTTGATGACTTAGCTCCTAAAGACTTATCATTTGACACCTAGTCAACATTTAGCACCAAGGACTTTATTTTCAATTCTCTTTAAGTTCTCTAGAGGATTCAATTTCTGACCTTTCAAATGGACAACTCTCCTATTTACAGAGCTTTTCCACGTGCATCTAGACTTCGACGTTAGTGGCTTTTGGGCCCAAACATGGACTTGAATTTTAGTTGGTTTTCGATCTAACCATTTGCATTAACCCAAATTCCATATAATCGTCAAATTATCATAATGAAGACACGTGGCTTTTAATTTTTAGAATTTGTCAATTTTTGTATTTAAAATAAATTTGGAATACATTTCAATTTATAATCGGTCTCATATTTAATTATTTGTAGCTTCGTCATTAATTTGAAATAACATGTGACAATTGGAGATTGGCCGAAATTTCTCTGTCAATATAAGTAAAACCCTGTTTGATGATCATTTGGTTTTTGAAAATTAAGTAATTTATTGTTTTCCCAAAAACAAAACTACTTTTTGAACAACTATTTTTTTTAGTTTTCAAAACTTGGCTTTGTTTTTAAAAATATATGTAGAAAGTAGATAGCAAAACAAACAAACTCATGGGTAGAAATCGTATTTGTCGGTTTAATTTTCAAAAACCAAAAATAAAAACTAAATGGTTATCAAACAGGGTCTAAAATTACCATTTATTTTATTATCATGAGTACAAATAACTAAAATTGTGTTTTTTTTTAATTATTTTAAGTATATAATTTATATAATTATCTCAATTTTAATTAGAGCATTATATTTAAACCTTCGCTACAAAAGAAGCTTCCAACACAACCATGACTAGTATTTCACAAAAAAACTATTTGAAATAATTGAGTCCCGTTTGATAACCATTTTGTTTTAGTTTTTGGTTTTTGAAATTTAAGCTTATTTTTCACCTAATTTGTCTACGAGATCACCCTCCTAAGAAAGCATTTGAATTCTTAACCAAATTCTAAAAACAAAATCAAGTTTTTGAAAGCTACTTTTTTTAGTTTCCTAAAGTTAGCTTGATTTTTGAAAACATAGATACAAACTAGATAAGAAAATATATAAACCCATTAGTATAAGTAGTATTTTTAGGGTTAAACTTCAAAAACTAAAAACTAAAAACCAAATGGTTATCAAACGGGGCTTGAGTAATTCTTTTTTTTTTTCTATATGATTACAAAGGAATAGTTGTTACATAAATTATAATATTGTAATCTATAATTTTGGCCCCATTTTTAAAAGCAGCCACACAAAAAGATGCATTATCCATTTGGAAAGCAAAAGGCACCTTGCCAAGTTGCTAATGCATGCATGCTTATATACTTTTAAAATTTAGTATAATTTATAACTTTAGTTGTCATAAATTTTCATTCAAAATCAATTTTATTTTTTAAAAAAATTAAATTAAAATTAAGAAGAATATTGTGATATGTATATATAAATGGCCAATTGAAAGCTCAATCTATCATTCTTCTCCACTAATTTTAACATTCTAGCTATATTTAAGGTTGAAACTGGTATAAAATGATTTTCAAAATTAATTTTTTTTTTTTAGAAATTAGATTAAGAAGAATATTGTGATATATTTAAGTGATCAATTCAAAGTTGATCCATCCATCGTTTTTCTCCACTAATTTTAACATTCTATCTGCGCTTTAGATGAAACTTGTATAATAAGATTGCATCTTTACCATCTTTAATGCATCTATGGATGTCAATCAATTTAGAGTTTAGAAGCTTGAAATGACAAGCAGTTATTAGAAAGACGAAAACATTTTCCAATCCATAGAGAATAATATTAGATGATGCAACAACTTGATTTGCAGATAATATTACTAGAAGCAGACAATTTATAATTCGTAAAAGAATCTTCCTTGAATGGCAGTTCTAAAAAATCACTAGAATTATTCTTAGCTACCTCCGGATAATAAACTAGTCACTTCACTTAGCTTTCTAACAAAGCTAATAACCCATTTATCAGTTGGGAGCTTCATAGTTTGCTAGTTGCTTTTCTTACATTTTTTTTTTCTAGTTGCCTTCTTCTCACTCGAATAAATTTTGAAAAGCACTCTTCTAGTTCTTCGTGACTTTCACTTTTAACTCGATTCACCGCCTACCTGCCCTTCACGTCCCATCGTTCCTAAGAACACCTCCCCTTTCACAAGCCAGTCATTTGGCTGCTCTTGATCAAATTGGTCTTTCATATAAAGAAAAAATATGGATTATAAATTCCTCCTAATCTTCTGTCACTTGCTTTTATAAGATTTTACTTTTCAATAATCAGCTGCCCAATCGCAAAGAATTGAGAGAACGTCCTCAAATTTCAAGCAAACTGCAAAAGTTAACTTTTTCAATGGTAATTTCAACCAACAGGAACTGAAGATTTTTTGTTTGTATCCTTAAAGCTCCTAAATTCTATCAAACTGTAGTATTGACCATCACTGTGAAGTGGCATCACACTCTCAAGCTGAGATTCCTTTGATCCTAGTAATGCTTCAACCACTCTATCCAACCTGGAGCATATTTCTATCATTTCTGGAAGAGATGGATCGTCGACAAGTAACTCAGACATCTTTGTCTGTCGTCACCACTCGGTTAGCCACCATATCAAGAAAAAAAAAAGTACATATCAATTTTCATTGAACTATGCTCATATTGGCAACCAAAATTTTTGATATTTTTATTGGAAATTTCTTCCCTCTGCTTCATCCAACTGCCCAGCTTGACCAAGGAGGTCAGTGACGCACCCATAGTGCTCAACCTTGGGCTCGATGCGGTTAACCTTTTTCATCGGGTTCAAAAACCAACGCCCTTTCCTCAACCAGTCCACCATGACTACAGGCACTTAAAATACCAATGAAGATTATACATATCATCAGATTTGGCTCCCACAAGTTCCATTTCTGTGAACAGCCTAAGCGCTTGATCACTGGTCATCCCATTCATGGCAAGACCCCACAAATAATCCATGTTAAAGATGTCGTGTCCTTCTTCTTGTACCTCATAGAAAGTTTCTAAAAAAGTATTTATTTGTAAGTTATCCCAAAGAGACTAGAGGTGATTACCTCTATTGTTAATAAAATAGTGATAAGGATAACAGACCTCCACATATCTACACAATGACATGATATTGTCCACTTTGTATATCAACCTTCATGGCTTTGCTTTTGATTCCCCAAAAGGCCCCATACCAATAGAGATAATTGTCCTCACTTATATACCCATGATCAATCTATTCCCTAGCCAATGTGTGACTTTTGTTTGCATCCTAACACGAGGATCTATTGACTTTTAAAGGAGCAATGAATGATGACAATGATGAATGAATTGCATCCATGAATCTCAAGATGGACTCGATGTAAAACCTATAGGTTGCAAATTGATCTAAAAGAGGAAACGAGAAGTAGATGGAAAGGTACGTACCTTTAAAGAAAGACCGGTGGCAAAAGGTTATACTCTAAGGGAGGGAGTCGACTATGAAGATACTTTCTCTCTTGTTGTCATGTTGAAGTCTATTTGTATTCTCTTATCCATTGACACATATTTTGACTATGAGATATGAAAAATGGATACTAAGACTGCTTTTCTGAATGACAATCTTGAAGAGAGCATTTACATGAATCAACCAGAAGGGTTTGTAAACCAAAATCATGAGCAAAAAGTTTGCAAGCTTAAAAGATCCATTTATGGATTAAAACCAAGCATCAAGATCTTGGAACATCAAACATGACAATTCGATCAAATCGTATAACTTTGATCAAAATATTGATGAACCTTGTGTATACAAGAAAATTATCAAGAAAACAATAGATTTCTTGTCCTCTATGTGGATGATGATGTGGGTTTTCTTACTAACATTAAAAATTGGTTAGCTTACCAATTCCAAATGAAAGATTTGGGAGAAACACAATTTGTTCTAGGAATCCAAATTATAAGGGATCGCAAGAACAAAACACTAGTATTGTCTCAAGCATCTTATATTGACGATACAAAATTTCAAGAAGGAAAATTTACCTTTCAGGCATGGAATTACATTGTCTACGAAACAGTCTCATAAGACATCTCAAGAAGTTGAGGATATGAGACGGATTCCCTATGTCTCAATTGTAGGTAGTCTAATGTATGTTATATTGTATACAAGACCTGATATATGTTATGCAGTAGGGATGCTATTAGATATCAGTCAAATCTAGGACATGATCACTGAATTGCAGTCAAAACAATCCTCAAAATTATCTATGAAGAACGAGGAACTATATACTTATGTATAGAGCTAAGGATTTGATCCTTACAGAATACATAGACTATGTTTTCTAAACTGATAAGGATTTAAGAAAATCTATATCGAGATCAATATTTACCATATATGGAGGAGCAATAGTGTGGAGAAGCATCAAGCAAGGAAGTGTTGCAAACTCTACCATGGAAGCTTAGTACGTAGCTGCTTGTGAAGCAGCAAAAGAAGTTGTATGCCTAAGAAATTAAAGTTCTTAACAGATCTGGAAGTAGTTCCAAGCATGGATACACCCATCACACTTTATTGTGATAATAGTAGTGTTATGGCAAACTCCAAAGAACCTAGAAGCCACAAAAGAGGGAAGCATGTAGAGAGAAAGTATCATCTAATTAGAGAAATTGTGCAAAGAGGAGATGTGATTGTCACAAAGATAACTTTTGCAGACAACTGTGTTGATCCATTTACAAAGACTCTCCATGTTAAAGTGTTTGAGGGTCATCTCACTACAAAAGTTTTGGGATATGTCGACGCAATAATGCGTCGGCCAAAGTCCTCATTGCGTCGGCATAGCTACCTCCTGACGAAATCACTGCATCGGGATTTTACGTCGCGATAAGACCGTCGGCATATCTTTTGCCCACGCGTAACGGTATGCGTCAGCATGTATGCCGACGCAATGTCACGCGTCGGGATCTTTCCCCACGTGTCGCGTGTCAGAAAATATATCAAAGAAAATCAAAACAAGCTTGGGGGGTCAACTATATGCCGACGTCTTTTGCGTTGGCAGAAATTTGACTAATATTAAAATTTAAATATTTTTTGATTAAAATTTATTTTTTAAATTTAAATGTATTCTTTTTAATTATACATGCTAGCTTGTAATAATTTAATATTCATAATTGAATAATAAATAATATTATCATTGATATGAAGGCATAATCATAATATCATTGAAATTGATACATAATCCAAAAGTGCAATAGTTTTTCACCAAAAAAAAAATAATAATAAAAAAAAATAAAAAACTCCAACATATCCATGTACTTTAATCCAGATATAGTACTAAGTTGTTCAAAGAAACCAAATTCATTACATAGACATTTCAAAAGTAAATGACACCCGTTCTTCTATGCTTCAAAAGTCGTTGCTTGAAGATTATGCGTTGCAGTTACAAACCTGAATGAAAAAGAAATAGAAAGAAAAATAAAAGATAGACAAAGAAAATGTTCATAAATTTTCTATGAAAATAAAACAAAATTTATCGTGGCTAAGAATTTTGTAAACAACTTAAATCTTTGTACACTAAAAGTACCCTGGGAGGCGAAAACCTAGCTAGAGATGACCTCATATCAAAAAATCTATTCCAGCCCCTCGAAAAATGAAACAATATTACAATTTTGAGAAAAGTGTGAATGGGGTGAAAACAAACTCGAATGTGCCCTTAATAATCTTCCCAACTAAATAGCCCAACCTTGAACCTATCTAAGTATAGAAAAGTGTCAAATTGTCCAATGAGGGGGAAAACTACGCTAAAAAATAATTCAATGCAACTATCCCATCCCTCGAAAGCATCAAAGTGGCCTAAAAGAGTAAAAAAAGTGTCAAAAGTTTCCTATGGGGCTCACAACAAACATGAACGTGTCCTAAAAGAGCTTCAAACTCAAATAACCCACCCCGAACCGAATCAAGAGTCCAAACCGTATTTAATTGGCCATGTTGGTTGAGATCAAGCTAGAAATAATCAATAAGAATGTACCCCGCCCCTCGAAAGCATCAAAATACACTAAAAACTCTATAAAAGTGCCAAAGTATCCAATGAGAGGAAAAAAACAAACTCGAAGGAGCCTTGGACAAGCCTCAAGCATAAAGAAGCCAACCTTGAACCTATCCAAGTGTCAAAAAGTTGTCTAAATGCCCTTGGAGGTGGAAACTAAGCTAAAAAATAATTCAATGCAACTACCCCATCCCTCGAAAACATCAAAGTGGCCTAAAAGAGTAAAAAAAGTGTCAAAGTTTCCTATGGGGCTCACAACAAACATGAACGTGTCCTAAAAGAGCTTCAAAGTAAAAAAAAAACTCACCCCGAACCGAATCAAGAGTCCAAAACATATTTAATTGGCCATCTTGGTTGAGATCAAGCTTGAAATAATCAATAAGAATGTACCCCACCCCTCGAAAACATCAAAATACACTAAAAGTGACTACCATAGCTGCAGGATAGCCACTTCAACCTTGTAGCTACGGGTTTAATGCTCTTTAATCCACTTATAATTCTATAAATGAATACATTGGCTACCATAGCTGCAGGATAGCCACACAATTCATGTTATTATAAACGTACATACATCACAAATATAGACACTCAGTTTTTTGACAATGGTCTAGTACCAAATAAAATTACTCTTCTTGGGGAAGCACCAGAGCCATTTAAAACCAAGTTCATTTTTCTTAAGTTTCCTTAATTCAAACCACTTCTAAAGGGAAGGGAAAGCATATATGAATCACGAGATAATTACCTTTTCTGTTTGATCCATCTACAAAGAAAATTTATAAAAAAAAAACCTCTAGCTTTGTTGCCTTGATCTTAAGCCAACTGAACAAAAATTTGGAATATGTCGACATACACAAAAGCACACATATAGAACCAACAAACTGATTTCTATGAGTTCATATCAATCTACAAGTCTTATAAACCTACCAAGTGAGCTAAAGGTCTAAAAATGACCTCCAAACAAGCTTCAAGTGCATACCCCACCCCCTTAAAACCTACCAAATATCCCAAAAGTAGTTAAAATTGTAAAAGTGCATTTGGGATGGAAAAATTGCCCTAGGAAGCAAGAACCTAACTCAAAATTTACTTAAAAAGTCTATCTTGTCCCCAAAACCTACACAATATACCAAAAGTTGCAAAAAAAAAAAGTGTTGCTTCTTTTTTAAAGCCGAAATGGATTTCAACACATCCCAAACAAAACTAATGTGTTTATTTTCCCCTCTTGAACCTACCCAAGTGAGCTAAAAGTACAAAGTTGAGCGTGCCCTAGACAAGCTTCACACATAAAAACTACACCCTCGAACCACACCAAAGGAGGAAAATGTATCTAAGTGCCATTAGAGAAACAAACAGAGCTATAAATGACTCCAAAGCATTTACCTTGTCCCTTAGGCTTCACAACTAAAACCCCACCGAGAGAACACTCTACTCCTAAAACTACGAGTGTAATGACCTAAGTGGCTACCATAACTGCAGGATAGCCACTTCAACCTTGAAGCTACGGGCTTAATGCACTTTAATCCACTTTTAAATCTACAAATGAATAAGTTGGCTCCTTAAACAAACCACCAAACATAAGAAATATTACATGATTTATATATCTAATCCTAAACATTTCATTAAAATTATATAAGTAGTAAAATTAAACCAACAAGATCTAAATTGAAATAAGAAATACACATGTTATTCACAAGCAAGGTTTCTCTTTATTTTCTTATAACACCAAAATGAAGAAGAAAATTGAGAGAAAGATGGGTAACCTTTTTCCTTTGCCATTAAAACTCCAATAGATCATACATTAAAACACAAAGTACCAAAAATCGTAAGGTAACCTTTTCATTTGGTTTTCACTTCATATCTTTTCTTTTCACTAAAAGAAGTTGGAACATAATTAAATAAAACATAATTAACTTTAGTTTAGTTAGTCACATGTTACAAACCTCTTTTAAGTTTCATTACCTCAAATTAAATCAGTGAATAAATTCTACACGTTTATTGAGAAATATACTTTTCCAATATGTGAAATATAATAACATGTATCAATCAACACCAAGAACACAAAAAAACTACATGTTTACACACAAATTTCAAAACAGAACATATTGCAAATTTTCACATGTTTCCATTATTTCAAATTTTGAAATATTACTCCAACATCACCATTCTAATTTCTAGTTTAAACCACAAGTTTAAATTTTTAATCATAATCAATAGGGAGAGATCAAAAACCTTAGCTAAACAGAATATATGGCCACAAGTAGAAGTAGCATATAAGAAACATACCATCTCCATTCAAAGGAAAAAAAAATGTCCCTTTAATTTCGAGATTATTTTCAGACAATAAATCCAACCAAACATTTGAACGTAAAAGGTCAAGAATCAAGTCTCATTCACCTTAATCTACTACTGGAAAAACGAGTCACACCGAAAACACTTACACCAGACTAGATCCACTGAAACTCGAGAGGAAGAGGGATATTTTGCTGGAAATCGAACAACTGTCGTTGCCGCTATATCGACTTGCAAGAGCATTCGGTGTGGGCTGCTTGCGAAGATGATGCACCGTGAACTTAGGGTTAGCAGCGAAGAAGGAGAAGAAACGTGTAGAAGAAACTGCGAAGTCGAAGGAGAAATCAAGAAGAGGTCGAGCGTCGACACTTTTTGCAAAGAAGGAGAAATAATTAAAGAAGATGAGGGCGTCGGGAAATCCTTAAGTGGCGTCGGCAAAGATAAAACATATGTCGACGCGATCTGCGTCGGCATTTTTAGTTTATCCCCACGCATTTACTTACGTCGGAAAAAAACTCGTCGGCAGATCTAAAATTCTTGTAGTGTCTAGAGAGTCTAAGCCTACGAGATATATTTCACCTTCTCTAGGGCAAGTGGGAGAAAATGTTGAATATTTGGCATGCCCTAGATTACATATTGTTAATCCTACTAGGTTTAGTGCAAGTGGAGATTGTTACGATAATTAATTGAAATAATTTAATGGACTAAAATGCCTTTATCAAATTGCATAATACTGAATCCTGAAATTTTAAATAATTAAAAAAACCTAATAATGAGAAGATTTAAGCCAACAAAACCATAGTTCATGCATCAATTATGACTCAGCACGGAGAGGTCATGGATTCAAATCTCACACCTCCAATTTGATAATTAAAAAGATTAAATTATAACATAATTCAAAATATATTCAAAATGAAAGTATATTTTAAACCATAAAAAACAAGTCTCTAGACTCTCTTAAATCACACCACAGTTTATATAGCCTGCTAGTCCAAAAAAATCACATTTTCCATAAGCATTTCATCAAATACCTTGCGGGCAGTATTTAAAGACAAGCTCCAGATTTATCAGTGTTGTTCAGGCAGAAAGAGTGGTAACTGTAGTAGCTTCATTGGGCTTCTCGTTGCTCTCTCGTTGTATTTCCTTAAATATATAAACATCCCCAGAAAATCACATTCGAAGAAACAGAATCCCTTGTTGGCATTTCGTCAAACAACTTCTTAGCATTATCAACCTTGTCCAATTCAAATTACAAACACACTCATCGTAATCGTTTCACCTTGCGTTCGAGACCGATTTGAAAGATCTGACTCTGAATTTGTTCGAGTTGAGCTTTGCAGTTTCGAAGACATTCGATGCATGGTTTCCTTGACAATTTGGAGATTTGGGGAGAAACTGGAACTAAACACAGACTCGAAGAAAATTGGCGGGAGAAATAAAATGGATTCTTCCAATGATCGATCGAATATCGATAGAGAAAGTATGCGAGTTTTTTTTTAGTGTTTGAAGAATTGGAATACCTAATAGTGATGATGATTAATCAAAGCTTAAACAGGCCCAGGTTGGGCTTTGGTTGGTTCAAACTTTTAATGGGCCTTTTATTTTGTACATGGACCAAATGGTCTTCCAACGTTCTAAATCCAAGTGGTGTCGAGTTAGAGATACAATAGCTTCACCTGGTAAAAAGTCGACATCGAATTGTCAAACCTTTCGAACAAGATCGTCCTACTATCTCTTCAACGATTTTTATTCGTTGATTGTAAATTTTTGTTCTATTATGTTACAATATTTACTTGTTTGCTTAGAATTAAAGTTTAAGTTATCGATGTCGATAGAAATATCGAGGTTCCAATTTTACAAAAATGTTGATGGAAATGACGATGTCAACGAAAATTTCTAAAAATTATTTGAAAAATCATGGATATTTATGAAAAAGTTTTGAACTAGTAAATGAAATTTTAATTGTGACTTAATTGAGTTATAATTTATCTTTTTTAATCATCAAATATAAAAATTATAATATTTTTTAAAGAAAAAATCCATTTATACCCAGTGTGCTTTTGATTTTTTTTTTAAAAGTACGACCCTTAACCCTTTTTTCCATGTAGGTGAACCCTTTTTTTCCATATAGGTGGTTGGCATGATTTTTTTTTAAAAAAAAATTATAACATTTAGAGATTGAGGGATTCGAACTTCTGTCTTTTGATCGAGAGTGCATGTCACTTTGACTATTATGAATCTACAACTTATAAGAAGGTATTAATGTCAATCCTAACTTTATTTAAATATAACACATTCATTTTTAAAAAGTAAAGTGATAATGAATTATTAAAATAAAATACAATACATATAGTAAGACACATATAGTAAGACAGTTTGGCCGAGTGGTCTAAGGCACTAGATTTAGGCTCTGGTCCGAAAGGGCGTGGGTTCAAATTCCACAGCTGTCAATTTTATTTTATAGTTCGAGATGTCAATTGATAATAAAATTGAATATTTACTTGCTATGGACAAATCTGATAATAAAATAGCATAACATGGCACATAGAAAATTTAATGTCAAATAGGGGTATTATTTCAAGCAGATTGCGGCAAATTACAGAGAGCCAGTTCTTAAAACCTACCAGACTTTTTAACAAATGTCACATATAGCACAATTATAGTTCTACATCCATTATTTGCTTCATATTATTATTATTATTAGTAGTATTAGTATTATTATCAACAATTAAAATTTCGATGTCGATAGAAATATCGATGTCTCAATTTCATAGAAATATCTATGTCGATAGATATTCCTAGAAAAAAATTTAAAACAAAAAATTTTAAAAATACATTTAAATTTAAAAAAATAAATCTTTTACACTTTTTAAATAAATTAAAATACTTGTTACAATATTATATTCACATTATGTTACATTTTGTTGCAAATTTCTTTAATATTTCATCAATTTTGTACGACATAATGGAAATGTCGATTCATTCTTGGTATCGATGTTGAACCCATGGACATATGGAAATATCGACGAAAATTTAATACCATGATTATTATTATTATTTATTTATTTATTTATTTTTATGAAAAAGGTATTTCATCAGACACATCAACCACTAACTGAAACCTCAGTTAAGACTGAAAACAACCATCAAGAAAAATCAACAGTCCAAAACCATCCATCATTTACAGCAAAAGAGAAACTTAGAAGTTCCACCGTGATCGGGGGAAAAGGATGTAGGAATACACTAAGCTAGCTTCGTAAGCCCTCGATAATAGCTTTCATTTCCAAGTACTTCTTAATCTTCCACTTTTTATTCACCCGTCCGTTCGGATGTTTTGTGTAAATTTTAGATTACATGATTATATAATAAAACTCTAACATTGTATAATTCAATAAAAGTCAAAATTTTTTAATAAAAATTTTTCACAAATAATATGAGATAGAGTAACATACCTTGATCCGTGAAATTAATCTTATAGAAAGGGATTGTGTTTCTCTCTCTTTGGCCTTCATTTAAAATTTCAATTTGATTAGATTTCTTGATAGAGAGAAACTTTTAATTCATTTCGTAGAAAGAGGACCAATTCGTAGGGTTTTTTCTTTATATGGTGTTTAAATTAGGAAAATTATTTTTTATTTAATTGACCCACTTTATCAGTAGACTCAAAACATAAAGTGTAAATAAATGTTAATGGATCACATGAATGATTGTTTTATATTTAAATAATATCTAATAGCCTCCTATCAAACAGCCATCGGAGTCCCTGCACAAACCCAGCGTAATCCGCCTCTACCAACGTCAATAAACCAAGATGCATTGGTGTTAATCTTCCCGCCAGACGAGGGAGGGACCATTGGTGAGGACTTAGGTGGCTCTTTGATTCCAGCAAGGAATGGTAAGCCTTTCTGATTCTTTAAAGTTATTTAGGACCCGTTTGATAACGTTTTCGTTTCCCGTTTCTTGTTTCTGTTTCTCATTTTTTAAGAAACATACTTGTTTGATAATCCATCCCGTTTCTTGTTCCTAAAATTTGAGAAACATTTCTAAAATTTGGACTAAATTTTAGAAACTATATAAAGTAGTTTGTTTTTGTTCCGTTTTTGTTTTTTTAAATGTTCTCATTTTTGTCATGCCAACTCTTCAGCTTGATGGTTCAATTTGTGCTTGACTCTTTCTTCTTCTCTCACAAGTCTCAAGTTCGATCCATGGTGAGTACAAATGATTCTTTATTTATTTTTATTTTATTTCTTAATTTTAACATCTCTATATTTATATTATTTTAATTTAAAATTTAAAATTATATATATGTATTATTTGAATTTTGAATTTTAATTTTTCAATCTTTATATTTATATATTATTGTAATTTTGCAATAAATAAATTTTGTTCACTAAAACATGTTTTTAGCCTCATTTTAATATTTTACAACCACAATATTTAGCAATATAATTGAGTTTAATCTGAGTCGACATCATTTAAGACGAATGACTCGAGTAAAAGATGAGATTACAACTCAAATTTGAACAACATTTGAAAGATAAAACAATTTTATTTATTTACTTTTATTATTAGTTAATTTTGCATCGAAATTTGTTCGTATTTGATAATATAAATTTGTTATAATTAATTGTATATTTATATATATAAGAAACAAGAAACAAGAAAAAATTATCAAACAAGTTTATGTTTCTATTTCTTGTTTTCAAAGAAACAAGAAACATAAATAGTTGTTGAGGATCCCACATTGGAAAAATGGAGAGAAACCTCACAATATATAAGATATGTGGGTTACTCCTTTCATTGTCAATTGGTTTTGAGATAGAATCTCATATAATTTAATATGGTATCAGAGCCCATTAAACCCAAATGGGTATTCGATCCAAAAATTAAAATTGGGATCCGATTCAAAAATGGGGGGCATGTGAAAAACCTCACAATACATAAGATATGCCAATTGTTTTTTTTTTTCACAGAGATTGATCCGCCTTTGAGATGTTGTGAAATTTTGCATTGTGTTGTGTCTAGATGCTCCATAAAATACACACCTCGATGTCGGCATCCTTAACTTTTATTTTGCCCTAATCCATTTCCAGCAGGTCAGAGAGTCCCAATCCTCCGAGAAATTATATCCAAAAGATATGAGGGGGCATGAAAATTATTGGATCCATATCCAACGATTATTACGAGCCAGCCACATTGTGACGGTCTCATTGAATAATTTGTCTAATCTTCCCTAATGAAAGCAAGAGCATCGATTTTGCTAACTTCCACTTCCAAAAGAGATGTGTAGATGTTTTTTCCTTTGTCATGCAAAACAAACAGAAAGGATCAGTTTCAATTCCTCTTAGTTTTAGGTTTGCTCTTGTAGGGATTGCATTCTTAAGGTTCCTCCAGGCACAAATTTTGACTCTAGTAACTTTTCCTTAATGATTCAACATTTTTATGCGTTTGAGGAGGATCCTTTTCCACTAATAGTGAGGTTTTTCACTAAATGATATATGCACTTTTAACTGTGAAAGTGCCTTTAGTATCGGGCAACCATAAGAGTTCATCATTAGAGTTTGCATTCCCAAGGGGAATAGATAAAATATCCTCCACTTCACCGGGTTGAAAAGAATTCATTAGAACTTCCCTCCTTCCATCTCCCTTTGAAACTTCGGTTAAGAAACTCTTTGGATTCTTCAGAATTCGCCAACTCTGTGTTTGCGAGCATTGCTTGGTTAGAGAGAGTGAGGTTTTTCACTAGGTGATATGCACTCTTAACTGTGGAAGTGCCTTTGGTATCGAGCAAGTAGAAGATTTTATCATTAGAGTCTACATTCCCAAAAGGGATAGATAGAACATCTTCCACTTCACCGAGCTGAAAAGAATCCATTAGAACCTCCTCCTTCCATCTGCCTCTTTCATCAATCAGATCATTCGCCTTTAAGCAAGCCTAAAATGAAAGGTAATTTACCCTAGCCTTCATCAAGGATCCAAGGGCCTTCTATGTTTACCTCAATCTCTTTTTAATCTACTTATTATTATTACTATTATTATACCAGTAGAGGTGTGCACCTTTGAGTTGGATTAGGTTGAAGAATTGTTTGGGTTTACCCAAAATTTCGGGTTGGTTGGGTTGACTACCCAAACGACTCGATCAATGGTTGCAACTCAACACAATCTAACTCTCTGTTGAGTTAGGTTCAATCGACGGATTTTTTTGTATATAATTTTCTTCATTATTTAAAATAAATTTTTCTTGAATTAATAACTAAAATAAAAGCGTTAAAAGTTGACAAATAATTCATTTAAAAGTATATTTAAATAAATAAATAAATATAAATTTTAGGTCGGTTTGATCAACCCGAACCTAAAAAGGTCAACCCAAAAAACGACCAGGATTCCTGATTCTCTAAAATTTTAACCCAACAAAAAAAAATCAGATTATTTGTACACCCCTATATACAAGAGTCATAATTCATTTTCAATTGATCTTATATTCACTATTGCTATCCATTAACAAAATTTATTTTTAAGTTAAAATTACAAGTTTAATCCTAAACTTTTGTGTATATTAATCCCTTAAATTTGAAAAGTATCTAATAGTTTAAAGCTTTTAATTTTATGCCAAATGGATATATGAATTTTAAAAAGTTTAAAGTTTCAGACAATTCTTAAACTTTCAAGTTTATGTTCAAAATTTTCAATATCTTCTACCTATTCAATATTTTTAAAAGCTCACCGACTTACTTTTATATCTAATTAGCCAGTTAATTTTTAAAATTTTCAAAAAATGTAAGGAATTTATTAGACACAAAAATCGAAAGTTTAGGCCCCGTTTGATATAACCATTTGGTTTTTTCGTTTTTGGTTTTTTCGTTTTTGGTTTTTGAAAATTATGATTGTTTTCTCACCGTCACAATTTCTCTATCATGGGTTCTTCTTCTCTATAATGTTTTCCATCTTCCTTAATCAAACACTTGAGTTTCAAGCCAATTTCCAAAAAGAAAAACTTTTGAAAACTACTTTTTTAAGTTTTCAAAAATTGGGTTAGTTTTTTAAAACACATGTAAAAAAGTGAATAACGAAACAATGAAATATATTGGTGGAATTAGTATTTGTAAGCTTAATTTTAAAAAACCAAAAATGAAAAATCAAATAGTTATCAAACGGGCCTTAAAGACCCATTAAATATTTTTTAAAATTTATTGATAAAGTAGACACAAACTTAAAAGTACATAAACTTGTAATTTAATCTTCTTTTTTATTTAGTCCATGTACAACTATTGATGAATTTTTATGAAAAATAAATTTACATGAATTGACACATACATCTTTAACCTAACATACATGTGAAGAGTTAGGCCTTTATATAAAAATTTACTTTATTCCTTTTTACGCACCTCAACATGGCTATTTGTACGTTACACTACAACATAATATATGGTCGATATTTACATGTATCGAGAATATATTTAATATATAGTTTATTTTTCATGAAAAAAATATATTAACATTTACTTCTATGAGAGTAGATGAAAATGTAACATCAATAAAATAAAAAAAATATATGTATAAAGAGAGTTGGCTTTTTAGATCTCATTGTCATAAAGAATATGATGTTTGTATATTTGATCTTCTGGACCACAGAGCAATGGATTAGACAGGAACACCCATGTGCCATTTCAACCTTGTGCACATGCACCCACTTAAAAAGTTTCCCCTAAGCTTCCAGATTTAAATTTCACACCACAAAATTCTGTTTTTTTCTTTTTTCTTTTTTCTTTTTTGGTATAATAATATAGATGTATAATTTATAGAGATGTTGAAGTTTGAGGTGTTTTTCTAAATCCAATTATACTCTTTATTTTTTAAAGTTTGTGTTTGTAACCGTTTTTCAACTCTAAAGAATGTCTAATAACTTCGTGATTTTTTTATTAAAAACAAAATCTCAAATAAATAAACAGTTTATTAGACACTTTTTAAAATCTATAAATCTTTTAAACATAAAATTAAAAGTTAAGAGTTTATCACAGTTAGGACCCGACACAAATCTAAGTTCTCATGGGATAATTTTTTTTTGTTTTTAATTTTTGAAAATTGTGCTTGTTTTTTCTTTTTTTTTTTTTTCTGCAATGTATTTCATTTTTTTTAAAAATAAAACATTTAAGGTATGTTTGGTATGCAATTTAGATTTTGTTTTATGTTTTCGGATTCACTGAATTCAATGATATGTGTTTGACATATGTGTTTTCGAAAACTGTTTTCAGATTCTGAGATCTAAATAGTAGAAATTCTGAAAACAACATTTTTATGTTTTTATTGTATCCAGATTCTAAATTTAAAATGCAGAATTATATTAAACAAAAATAAAAATCTCAATATATACAATAGTTCATGTTATAAACTCAATTTACTTTTGTTAAAGTAAAATATGTATAATATAATATATTATAAATTATATAATATAATATTATAAAATGATAATTCTATAAAATTTATAAAATTCTGTTAATAAATTAATTGATAATGACTTATATTCAATCTAATAATTAGTTTTGCAACTACGACTAATTTCATGATCTATAAATATGTTATAGGACACACTTTCAACAAATGTTTATAATGGAATCAAATTTCTAAATCTGCTACCAAACACATATTTGAAAACATGAAATACAAGTTTGTTTTCATTAAATCCCTTTTTTCAAATTTATGTTTTCATATTGTTTACCAAACATACCCTTAAATTCTTAGTTGAACTCTAATGTTAGATTTTGATAACTATTTGGTTTTTTAATTTTGGTTTTTGAAAATTAAGCTTAAAAGTATTATTTTTACCGATGAGTTTCTATGTTTTCTTATCTACTTTATACTTATATTTTCAAAAACCAAGTTAAGTTTTGAAAACTAAAAAAAGTAGTTTTGAAAAACTTATTTTTGTTTTTGAAATTTGGCTAAAAAGTAGAAAGATATAAATTATTATAGAAAAAATGAAGAGAAATTGTGGAAAAACAAACTTAATTTTCAAAAACCAAAAATAAAAAATCAAATGATATCTTGTTTTTCAAAACTTAGCTTCAAATTTCAAATTTCAAAAACTAAAAAAAAATCAAATAATTATCGTACGAGACCTTAATTTTCAAAACATAACTTTAATTTTCAAAAACTAAAAAATAAAATCAAATTATTATCCGATGATTCTAATTTAACCTAAAAGTTAACAGCTAATGTTCAGTAAAAAATTAGGGTGTTTGTGAAAATATAAATATATTTTTGAAAAAACAAATTGATCAAATATATTTTTATTTTTTATGGTAGATTTTTTTCTTTTATTTTTCTTTTTTGAAATTATAACTTGTGGTCTCTTTGAGTGTCAGAAACTACTGGTTTCACATTGGGACCTCTCTCATAAGTCCTAACAGAAGATGGTCTGGAAAAGATTTTTTGAAAAGAACAGTACTTTTCAAATTTTAAAAATTGGGGTTTCCAAAAAGTATATATATCTATTTTTTTATAATTTTATTTTTTTAATCGAAGAATTATCAATTTATTTATTTATTCCGTCCATTTTTTTAATAGCATCTATTATGTAGGCCAAAGAGCTCTCTCATGTATATTAAATAAACTTCCATACCTCCGAAGTGTCAAGTCAAGTCATGATTTAAGAAATTAATATAAATTCCATTATAATTTAAGAAATCCGTATCTGAGAATGATATAGATTATCATCAAATTTTTAAAAGTTGCATTTATAATATGCATTTCCATTTTAAATAAAACATCTTAATCTTTCGAGTAAAATATTTTAATATTTAGACTTCTAATGGATATCTCCCACCCAAAAACCTTGTTTAAAAACGCATTTAAATAATTGACGTTCATTTTTTATTAATTATTTGATGAAAATCTAAATTTATTTTATGTCAAATCTATTGTGTGTATATATAATTTTAAAATTATAATAGATTATAAAAATGAGTTGTGATATGTCAACAAAAAGATAGTTCAACTGACATCAAATATGATTAATAACTAAAAGATCATGAGTTTGAATCTCATACCTTCAATTGTTGATATACTAAAAAAATGAGTTGTCACATATACAAATTGGTAGAACTAGTAGTACTATGGTTTGACCAAATTGATCAATTTATTATGAAATCGAAAATTTTAGATCTTGTTGGATAATCATTTGATTTTTAAAAATTAAGTTTATAAATACTGCTTACATCCTTAACATTTCATGTTTTCTTATCCAAGCCTAGTTTAAAAAAAAAAAACTTCAAAAACTTATTTTTATTTTTTAAAATTTAGCTAAAAATTCAAGTGTTTTCTTAAGAAGTATAAGAACATTGCAAGGAAGATGAAAGTCATTGTACTGGTTGAGAAAACAAGTACAATTTTCAAAAAAAAAAAAAAAATAGTCTTATTTGATAATTAATTGGTTTTTGAAAATCAACCATAAAAATACTACTTCCAACTATGGATTTCTATGTTTTTTTATCTACTTTTTACCTATATTTTAAAATACCAAACTAAATTTAAAAACTAAAAAAATAATTTTTAAAAATTTATTTTTGTTTTTGAAATTTGGCTACAAACTCAAATGATTTCTCAAGAAAGATGGAAATAATTGTAGAGAAAATGAAGAGCAAGTGCAAAAAAACAAGCATAATGTTCAAAAACTAAAAACTAGTTGTATTTGTTAACCATTATTCTTTATCTTATAAATGTTTTTTTGTTTATAAATGTTACTCAAATGTTTTTAAAAAAGTTGAGGCTCTACAAACTCAAATGTTTTTTGTTTTGGAAAATTAAGCTTATAAATGTTTCTTTCACCTATGATTTTTCATTATTTTTTATCTACTTTTTAGCATATTTGAAAAATCAAACCGAGTTTTAAAAACTAAAAAAAATAGTTTCAAGAAACTTTTTTTAGAATTTAACTAAAAATTCAGAGTTTTCTTATTAAAAATATGAGAATTATTGTAAAAAAATATAAGAAAATAAATATAATTTTCAAAAAATAAAAAATAAAAAATAAAATAATTATCGAACAGATAATACATAACATCTAAATTATTATCCAATGCAACTTGATTGTCTTATAAAAAAGAAAGAAAATAAAATGAAAAATTGAGTGGGTACACGTAGGCACTTTACCAAAATGAGCATTGGTCCTGCGTGGTGATAGCCAGCTCATCAAAAATTAAAAATTCGTGCCCTTTTTGGGGACTATGCAATATAATTTTCAATTGCATGCATGCAACTGTTCCTAATTCCCATGCAATCCTCTGTAATCTTTGGACCACTTCACCAACACGCAATTCAAATTAAACCAACTACTAGATATTTTCACAACACGCCATTTATTTTTTATTTTTATCTTACTTTCAATTTTAGTTCGTTTTAGTTTTTTATCATTTCTAAAATATCTATTTTAGTCATTCTACTTTCTGACTATTTTAATTTTAATTTTTATATCATTTTTCTATCCTAATTTTATGTTTAGTCTACTTTTAAAAGGTTAAAATAAATAAAAATTAAAAGTACATTAATAATGAATGTTTTTTAAGATACATATAAATCAAAATAGATTCAATTTTAAATTACATAGACTGAAGTACTATTTTTTTTTTGTTCTTGTCCTTTTTCTTGCTTATTATTTAATTATGTTTAACCGTTTTTCTTTTCAATCAAATTATGATGAAAGTTTCAGATTGATTCACAAAGCAATTCAATTGTCCAATTGACCCCGTCAAATCTCACCCTTTATGGTGACCAATTATTATTATTATAAACAATAAATCTCCTCTGTCTCTCTCTCTCTCTCTCAATAATTGACATTATTTTTTAAGCTTACAACAATATTTATATTCTCTTCATGAGTATTGGGATGTGAGAAAAATATATACTCTGTACAACTCCAAAGATAATAAAGTATTATTTTTAATATTACAAAATATTATTATTTTGAGTGTAGCGTAACCATAGTTAATCTCTTAGCATCGATATTATCAGTTGGACCTCTGTCTAGTCCGTTGACTTGACTCAATCTTTCTTGGTTTAAGTTCCAAGTTCTAACCGATTCATACAAGCATTTTTTTATGAGTCATTGGCCATTTTACTCCATAAATTTTTAAAACATACCTTTCTAATTCATGAGTTCTTTCAAATAGGTTTAAAAAGTCCTTGTTAATTTTTTCTAATCACAACAACAAAATAATTATGCATATATATGATATTTAAATTTTTTTAAAAAATATCGTTTCTCTTTCCTTGTGTATTGATCTTTCTCTCCTCAGCTTTCTCTTTTCGTTCACTTGTCGAAAAGTCTTTAAAATTAGAGGTAGTGATTACAAATACCAACGGACGTAACAACATGCAACCAACATTGGAGTTTCTTTGGACTCAAGATCGTACGATAGACAGAGACCTTTTAAACCTATTTTGATTTTGATAAATTCATAGACTTAAAAAGTTATATTTTGAAAATTTAGAGTTAGTTTGGTAGACAATTTGAAAATAAGTGATTCGAGAAAAATAAAGTTGTATTTCATATTTTAAAAATATGTGTTTGGTGGTAAATTCATGAATTGAATTATAATTTAAGTAATTGTTAAAAATGTGTTCTATAGTATATTTATAAACCATAACTAGTTGTAATGGTAAAATTAAATATTAAGTTGAATATGAAATATTATTAATTAATTTATATACATGTTTCTTGATATAAAATTTTGTATAATTTAATACATTATGTTATACATATTTTAATTTAACAAAAATATATTGAGTTTATAAATAAAATACTATATTTATTAAAGTTTTTATCTTTTTAATATAATTCCGCATTTTAGAATTTCAAATACAAAATTTAGATACATTCAAAACATGAAAAAATGTTGTTTTTATAACTTTTGCTATATGGATCACATAATTTGAAAATAATTTTTAAAACACACCTCTATCAAATGCATATTAATTGAACTTAGTAAATCTGAAAACATAACCATATAATACTGATGGCCTACCAACACAAACCCTTAAAACCTAAAATGATTCATGAGTGAACATTCAAAGACTACGAAGGTGATATTTTTTTAAATACAAAGATATAAGGTACTTTTGATCTCTCTAACTTTCATAAAAAAATAACAATTTAGTCTTTGTTTTTTTTTTACCATTTGTTATTAAATTATTGTTTGTAATAATTTAGTCTATATGCTTTTAATTTTTAACGATTTTGTCCATGTACTTTAAAATTTGTAATAATTTTATCGTTATCGTAAAAAAGTCTAGAAAAATTAAGTGTCGACTTTTATTATGTAACGACTTAGGCCTCATTTGTTAATCATTTGATTTTTTATTTTTTATTTTTATTTTCGAGAATTAAACCTATAAATACTACTTCCACTTATGGTTTTCCATGTTTTTTATATACTCTTTTACATATGTTTTTCAAAAACCAACCTAAGTTTTGAAAACTTCAAATAGTAGTTTTCAAAAATTTATTTCTATTTTTGGGATTTGGCTAGATATTGAATGTTTTCTTTAAGAAAGATGGACACACCATTGTAGACAAAATGTGGTAAAACAATCAAGACTTTTAAAAACCAAAAAATCAAACGGTTATCAAACGGATTCTTAACTTTTGTAGTTTATAAATAATTAGTTTAACTATCTAAATAAGTAACAAAATTCATTAAATCTAAATAGCCACAAATTTTAAAACATAATAATTAAAATGTTACAAAATTTAAAGTATAAAGAGTAAATCATTATAATAGTTAATAGTTATCAAACTGCCTAAATTGTTACTTCAAAAAATTGAGAACCATGGATGTTTTTAAAAACTATAATTTAAATGGTAAAAAATGTAAATATTTGAACATATAGAAGATAGGGTTGAACGTGGTGGTTATTTTTTTTAATTTTTTTTGTTCTTAAGAATATACGAATAATTAATAGATTAATTAAATGAACCCAGTGGGCTGGATGTCGCTATCTTTGTCTTAATAATGGTAGTTAATCAATTAATGTACTCACTCTTATGTGTTGCTCTAAATGACGTGGACTGTGACCACTCTATTGAACATAATTAATCATCTGATAAGTATAATGTCTCGCTGTCACTTATTATGTTATTTATTTATTTATTTGAAAAACCTCCGCGAAGTGAGTTACTGATCTTATAGAGTTGAATGTATGAAAAATAACTGAGGTTCTATTTGATATTCATGATTTAAGTTTTGTTTGATATAATTATTTAGATTTTGAAAATTGTATTTATTTTTTTTATTATTTCTCTCCAATAATTTTAATATTCTCTATAACATTTTTTATATTTTTTAACAAAACACTTCCGTTATTAACTAAATTCTTAAAACAAAAACAAATTTTTGAAAACTTCTTTTAAAAATATATATAATAAAATATGAAAAGTCTGATGTGGATTTAGTATTTACAAGTTTAATTTTAAAAATCTAAAAATCAAAAATTAAAAACCAAATTGCTACTAACACATGGCCTTAATTTTTGGTTTTTGGTTTTTGAAAACTATGTTTTTTTCCCACAATTTATCTTCGCCTTCTTTATAATGATTTTCATCTTTTTTGATCTACTATTCAAGTTTCTAGCCAAATTTCAAAAACAAAAACAAGTTTTTGAAAACTACTTTTTTTAGTTTTCAAAACTTAGTTTGGTTTTTGAAAACAAAGATACAAACTAGATAATAAAACATATAAACTCGTTGGCCAATTAGTATTTGTAAGCTTAATTTTAAAAAATCAACAACAAAAAATCAAATGATTATCAAAACGGTCCTTAAACTTAAAACTTTAATTGTGTTTGTTGTTATAAGTTGTAATCACCTGAATAATTGTTAAGAAGAGTTGCTATATTGTTATAACTACGTTAAATTGTAGTTAAACTCATATAAACATGTACCATTGATAAAAAGATTAGAGGTTTGAAATTTCTACTCCACGTATTGCGGAAAACAAAAAAATGACCCCAAGTAATTTTTTCCCTTGTGTTCCTTAAGATATTGGAAAGAAATTTTTATTGCTTTTTTTTTTTTAGTACAAATAATGTAAAAGAATTTAAAGGTTATTGAAAGTTCTGTATTTGGCAATTAATCATTTCATTTATTTGATAACAGTCTAGTTTCATAACGTAAACATTAAATTCTCCTGATAAACATTTTTTTTTAAAAAAAAGCTCCGTATGATTTCATTTAAAAAAAGAAAATGTTTTATATGATTTTATCTTTACTGTTTTTTTTTTCCTGATAATCACGTTTGATAATAATTTTTTGGATTTGCTACCTACTTTAGAGCTCACTAATAAAAATTAAAAAAGTTATTTCTAGAATAAAACATATATTTTTACAAATTTTGGCTTACAGGTTTTGAAGTGTTTTTTTTTCTCTATTTTTTAATGTAATTACAAATATAAAAGTACGTCAACATCTTGAAATTTAATTTAAAAGTTAAAGCAGTAGGAGGATTATTGATCCAGGTTGGTACATAGTACACAAATTATTACATGTAAAGTAACATTAATGATTTCTTATGTTTATTAAAGATATTCAATAAAATTTACATCTAGAATTTTATCACCTAGAAAGTCAATAGATGCCATGAATAATTACTTTTCTCCTACACCTAGGCTATAGATTTGAACTTCAAATCTTAAGCGTCCTGCAAGTTTTTGCTTAAAACAAGTCTTAATGTCGAATTAACTATTATCAAATTATGCAAATGTTTGTTTAATGTAATTGATGATTGATGGACAATCAAAAAAACAAAATGTGTTGATTGTTAGTGAAAAAAAATAACTTATATAACATTAAAAAATTTGTTGAAATATCATTTTAGTCTCTATAATACAAAAGTTATTAGATTTTAATGTTCGAATGTCGTCTCTATACTTTCAATAAAGCTAAAAACCACTCCCTACCATGGTTTTCCAGTCAACTTTTGAAAAAAAAAATAGTATTGGAATGTTGATACAATTAAATTTACTATAATTCATTAGCTTAAGTTTTTGGATTAATTGGTAATTTAACATAATATCATAAAAGAATGTTGCGTGTTCAATCTCCAATTAATGTTCAATTCCTAGTTCAATTAATATTAATTTTCACCTGTCCAATCTTTCTAGAAATTTTCAAGCTCCGTATATTTTTTTTCGTGTAGCTCCAAAAACCAAGCAAAGTATTAAAAATAAAAAATAATAATTTTCAAAAACTTATTTTGTATTTTGAAATTTGGTTAGGAACTCAAATACTTCATTCTTAAAAAAAATAAAAATTATTATAGAAAAGATAAAAATGGTTAAAAAGTTAGCTATTCTATCGTTAAACTTGAAAAAGAAAATGGAAACCAAGGCTTAAATGACTAAAGTAACTAAATAGTTTATCGATTTTGGAAATGAAATTCATGAATCTGTAAATATTTTATTATAAGTTTTTTTAAAAAAATATATTATATAGTTTTATAAACATTTTTATTTTCATATAAAATTTAAACAAATAATATCTCAAACAAATACCATGGTTGGCGTGGAGGCACTGTGCAGACCAACGTCATTCGGTATAACGTTTTTTTTCCGTCCACGTGTGTCTAACTGCAGGTTGCATAGAGATTCTGTTTTGGTGCTTTTTCATTTTCTTTTTCCTTTTCTTTTAACAACTAATATAATATATTTTATTATATAAAAAAAGTACTTCTATATATTAAAAAAATATTTATTCCTCGCTTTTCAACGGATATTCCGTATTCAGAACGTATTTTTAGATGGATTACAATTTACAATACGCAATAATAACTTCCCGAGGGAATATTTTGGGGAAAAATAAACACAAATTAAAAAAATAAATAATAATGCCACTAACACGAGCATGGTTCAAGTAATTAGTACGATTTTAATTAAAAATAAGATGTTTAAATTCTATCTGTATGTTAGATTAGTAAATTTTTAATATGTAAAAATATAAAAGATTTTTGTTATCAGTTATGTCGAGATTACTCAAGAATAATGTAGAGTTGGTACCAAAAAATTATTTTCACTAGTCAAGTGATTTGAACTGCCAAACAATTATTTTTTTAAAGAAAAATTGCATAAATAAAGGGAGTAAAACATTGTCCAAGAAGTTACTGTGTTGTCTTACAATATGACAACTTCCATTACTCAAATAAGGTTTCAAATAAGGTTTCATTTGAGATTGATGTAACTTTTAAAATAATTGTGACAACTATATTTTTAAACAAATTAGTTGGCATACGAAGGAAATTTTTCTTTATTTTTTTTTAGTACAACAACATTTAGGAGTAAGGAGACTCAAACCCTTGACTTTTTTATCATAAATATTACTTGATGTAAGTTGAGTTATACTTTTGTTAGCTCATATGAAAAAAGTTAATATTTGGTAAAAGTACCTTTATCCCATATCAAGTTAATTATAAGATAATTATTTTAAAACATAGATAATTTCAATGGTAAGTAAATTTGTTTAATTTAAATGATTTGATAAAAGTCTAAAGAAAAACGATTTTATATATAAAAAAATTGAATAAATTCAAATGTCGTTGATATAAGAGAATGGACGAACAATATGAAAGGATAAATTTGGTTCTTTAAAAAACTTTAGTTTAAAAGGTGAATTTTTAAAGTTGTATTTCATAATCCAATTGTTTTTTATTTTAAAAAATTAAGTTTATTTTCTCTTAATCTCTACATCCTGAGAAGTATTTAAATTCTTTTTTTTAAAAAAAAGTTTTTGACAACTATTTTGTTTTTAGCTTTCAAAACACAACTTGATTTTTTAAATCATTAATAAAAAGTAGATAACAAAATAAATAAATTCATATATGGGAGGAATATTTATAAGTTTAATTTTCAAATATTAAAAACTATACTTATGAAATGAGGCTGAGAAAAGTTAAATTTAAAAGTTAGTAAGAGGATGATTTTAAACGTATGAGTAAATTGAAAGCTATTTTATGTTGATTATTTTGATTTAGTAAAAAGAAGTATTTGTCTTTGAAATAAATCCCATGGAGTTCAATAGTTAAAATGTCTACCATGGACCATCTCCATCAGAGTGTGGTAGGTTTGAATTCACCTCGTATTGGGATCTAATTTACTTAATAGAAAAAGAAAAGTATTTTTTTAAAAATAAAAAGAAAAAGAAAAAAACCCAATTTTGATCGGTGGGTTAGCTGAACTGGTTATTTCCCAATTTCCCATGGCTGTTCTTAAATTCTTTGATACACCGCTTCTCTTTCTCTCTCTAAAATCCTTTTCGTCGTCTCCCTTTCAGCCATCGCTTTTCACTCTCTTGCTCACTCTCACACAATTTCATAGACCTCCATAGTTTCAATTCTCTATGGCCATGGTCAACTTAACTTCCCAAATCCCCTTTCCCTAATTCCCTTCTTCTCCAAAAACCAATCCCCTCTAATTTCTCTCTCTCTTTCTGTAAATTAATCCATTCATCTCCATGGGCCCTTTCGACTCCTCCGCAAGCAGCAGCAGCAGCGGCAGCTCCTCCTCCACCGTCACCAAACCCCACGACATCGATGGTCTCCTCGCCGGTGCCGGCTACAAGGTCCGCTCCTCCGACCTCCACCACGTCGCTCAACGCCTCGAACGCCTCGAATCCGCCATGGTCAACTCTACCTCCGAGATCTCTCAACTCGCCTCCGATGCCGTCCATTACAACCCTTCCGACATCGCCTCTTGGGTCGATTCCATTCTCTCCGAGTTGAATCAAACCGCCTCCCTACCCTCCGATCTCCCTGATTTCCCCGATCTCATTCCCGCTTCTAATCAGACGGCTGCAAATGTCTCCTGGACCGATCCCTGTGTTGCTGCGCCACACCAGAACCTATCCCACCATCAGCTAACCGTCGTGACCGCCATGGAGGAAGATTCCGGTATACAGCTCGTCCACATGCTCGTCACGTGTGCCGATTCAATCCACCGTGGCGATTTTCCATTGGCTGGTTCTCTGATTGTCGAAATGCAAAGTTTGCTTTCTGCCATCAACACCGATTGTGGTATCGGAAAAGTCGCTCGTTATTTTATTGACGCGCTCACTCGGCGCGTGTTTCCACCGCATGACGCAGCCGCCACAGCCACCACCACCACCGGCTACGAAGACCAGCTTTTATATCACCATTATTACGAAGCTTGCCCTTACCTTAAATTCGCCCATTTCACCGCTAACCAAGCCATTTTGGAAGCCTTCGACGGTCACGATTGCGTCCACGTCATCGATTTCAATCTAATGCACGGTCTACAATGGCCGGCATTAATCCAAGCCCTCGCCCTCCGCCCCGGCGGCCCTCCTCTTCTCCGTTTGACCGGCATTGGCCCACCGTCTCCCGACGGCCGTGACTCCCTCCGTGAAATCGGCTTACGGCTCGCCGAGTTGGCCCGGTCGGTGAACGTCCGGTTCGCCTTCCGCGGCGTGGCGGCGGCGAGGCTGGAAGATGTGAAGCCGTGGATGCTGCAGGTGAGTACGAAGGAGACGGTGGCGGTGAACTCGGTTATGCAACTCCACCGGCTACTGGGAAACGACAACCGGTCTTCCTCGGCCATGGAAATGGTTCTTGGTTGGATCCGGAGTTTGAACCCGAAGATCATGACGGTGGTGGAGCAAGAAGCGGACCACAACCAGACCGGGTTCTTGGAGCGGTTCACGGAAGCACTGTTTTACTACTCCACCATGTTCGATTCGCTTGAAGCTTGCTGTATGATGCCGGAGAAAGCTCTGGCGGAGATGTACCTACAGAGAGAGATTTGCAACGTGGTGAGCTGTGAAGGATCGGCTCGAGTCGAGCGCCACGAGCCGCTCGTCAAGTGGAGGTCTCGGCTCCGCCAAGCCGGTTTTAGAGCCCTCCATTTGGGATCCAACGCCTTCAAACAAGCCAGTATGCTGCTAACGCTCTTCTCCGCCGAGGGATTCTCCGTCGAGGAAAACGAAGGATGTTTAACGCTCGGCTGGCACAGCCGCCCTCTCATCGCGGCTTCGGCTTGGCAAGCCGCCCCGCCGCCGGATGCAAATGCAAATCATCCATTTGGAGGAATAGTATAAAATTATAATAATGATAATAATTATTATTGTTATTACAAATAAATCCCATGTAAAATTCTTTTTTTTCCCCTCCCCCTCTTTTTTACTTTCATCGAACCCCAAAAAACAAAAAGGAGAAAAAAAAAAGTGCTAGTTCCATCCATCACATTGCATTAAATTTTAATATAAAAGAGTCAATGATATCGACCTTCGATCTAATCTTCTATTCTTAAAGGGTGGTTTAGCTTTACCCATCAAAAGGTTTAAAATAATAATCCCCATTACTAATTTTGTTTATCCCTATTTCCTCCTCCCATTTACCAAATTCTCTTATTTTTTTAATCCAAGGTTAATATAATACCTATTTTAGCAATTCTTTCAATCAATCATTTAAGATGCTTTGCGTATTTAGATATAATTTCGATGAAAAATTTAATGAAAATTAATGCCAAGTACCTGTTTATTTTTTTAAAAAAATAAATAAAAAAAAAAACTAATAATTTATGAAAAGCATGAATGTTAAGGTTAGTGTTACAAGTAGTGAGGCCTACCTTAATTACGGGCTTATTCATATGTTCCTTTAACAGGGACAAGTTGGGAGTTGTCCGTACGTTTCATTGTTCCTAAATTTACCTACATTTCACCCACTTCATTTATTAAAATGGTAGGATTTTATTTTCCAATGTCTAAATTATTACATAAGATAATTTATTTTTCACGATTCAAGGGTGGGGGATATTTTAGAAAATAATACGTAAACGTGTGGGTAATTATCAGTTTTTAGCAAAGGGATTAAGACTAGTTAGAAAGAAATGGAAGAGGTTGGGTGGATGAGAAAGGAATAAAAATAAAAATAAATAAATAAGGAGAATGACGTCAGAATACAAATAAAGAAAAAGGAGATGATGGGGAAAGGGGGCAATAGAAAAAGAAGAATTGGAGGAGGACGAAAAAGCAAAAAAAAAGAAATAAAGAAAAGAGTAGTGGGGGTGGGGTTGTGTTGGGGAAAGGAGACCCAGGAAGGGCTGATTGGAATAGGGTGGCATGTGGGATTGCCCGACAGTAAAGGAAAAACGGACTAAGCAACGTCGCTAAAACGGGACCCCTACCCGCGTAATTATTATGAGGGCTGGCTGGCTGAATCACAAGAAAATATTAATAATATTAATGACCAAAAAAAAAAAAAAAAAAGGCCGTTTAAGTTAGCAGATAGGGTCGGAAGAAAAAAATTATTGACCGTCTCTATTAACCTTTACATGTAAATTTGTTTAGTGTATAGATTAACCTTTACATGTAAATTTGTTTAGTGTATAGATTTTCGGTATCTATTGAGTATCTTAACTTTAAAAGAAATTAATAGGTTGTTTAAGTTTTATCTATTTGATATCTAAACTTTAAAAGATTTTTAATAGATTCTTAAACTTTAAATTTTGTGTACTTAGTTTCTGAATTTTCATTTTTTTTTGTTTAAGAGTTGCTTGAATTATTTGACATTTTTTAAAATTCACATAGTTACAAAGTTTAGGGTTTTTAGACATAAAATTCAATTTTATATCTAATAGATCTATTAGTTAGTTTTTAAAAATGTTTAATATACAAAGGACCTATTCGACGCAAAATTGAAAACTAGATGACTTATTATATTTTTCAAGTTTAATTGACCTATTAAACACAAAATTAAAAGTTCAAGAATATATTATAAACTAAACTTTTAAGGACCAAATAGACACAAACATGAACATTTAGACCCCATTTAATAATTATTTGGTTTTTTGAAATTAAGCGTAAAAAATATTATTTCTACCAATGAATTTTTATATTTTCTTATCTACTTATGTTTTCAAAAACCAAAATAAGTTTTGAAAACTAGTTTTTGAAATTTGACTAAAAACTTAAATAATACCTCAAGAAAGATAAAAATCATTTTAGAGAATAGAAAAAGAATTTGTGAACACAAACAACCATAATTTTCAAAAACAAAAAATAAAAAAAATTATTAAACAGAGAGCCTTGGAAATTAAACCTATAAACTAATCATTTAAGAATCTTTAAACTCTATTCTCTAACAACGATCAAGAATAATATTCCGTAAGTTTTCTTTTAGATATGAAAAATTGGAGGTCACACTGTTTCAAGTCCCTTTCAATAATTTTTGGGTAAAATACATTTTTTGTCCTTCAGTTTTCTGTTTGGTTCCCTTTTCCTCCCTTAGTTTTCAAACTCAACAATTTAACCTATGAATTTTGAATTTAGTTGCACTATTAGTCATTCCATCTAATTTTCCGTTAACTAGTAACAGATCGATGATGTGTCACTTATTTTTTATTAAAAAAAAATTAAAAAAAATTTGTTTTTTTGTTTTTTTTTTAATTAAAAAATATATATATTTTTTTTTATTTCATTTTTCTTTTCTCTCTCTCCCCCTTCTCCAATCGTCTTCTCCGTCTCTATCTTCATCTCCCTCTTCTTCCTCCTCCTTCCAGCGCCGACGTTATCATAATTGAAGGGGGTCGGCGCAGGTTAAAAGATCTGCCTTGGTCGATTAGAAGGACACGATCGGAGATCAGGGCGTAGAAGAAGGCAGAGATAATGACGAGGATCCAGTTTTTGAAGTTGTCGTGGGTCGGAATGACAGCGTATTTGTAGTCATTCGACAGGAGTGTGGAGTTTGTGAGTGAGGAGAGACTGACG
This sequence comes from Trichosanthes cucumerina, assembly GCA_036507285.1. Taxonomy (NCBI): domain Eukaryota; kingdom Viridiplantae; phylum Streptophyta; class Magnoliopsida; order Cucurbitales; family Cucurbitaceae; genus Trichosanthes; species Trichosanthes cucumerina. The sequence continues at coordinate 65,720,433 of CM071843.1, read as the reverse complement.
AAAGCTCGACGGAAGAAGGGGGAACTGGGGTCACAGCGGTGGTGGAGGGTTTCGTAGCGGCGGAGCTTTGAGAGGAGAAAGGAAGGGGGTCGGCACAATCGATTGACGATTTGGTCGCAGGGGATGAAGGAAGACTTCTTGCTGGCAGAGGGATGCTTAACGTGCGTCGACCCCCTTCAATTTTAGTGATATCGGCGCTGGAAGGAGGAAGAAGAAGAGGGAGATGAAGACAGAAAGACGGAGAAGACGACTGAAGAAGGAGAGAGAGAAAAGAAAAAAATAATAAAATAATAATTTTTAATAAAAAAATAAGTGCCACATCATCAACCTGTTACTAGTTAACGAAAAATTGGATGGAAGGACTAACGGTGGAACTAAATTCAAAACTAAGAGGCTAAATTGTTGAGTTTGAAAACCGAGGGACTAAAATGGAATCAAATGCAAAATTGAAGGATAAAAAAGGTATTTTACCTATAATTTTTTTTTGTTGTTATTGAGCATCTCTAACCTTTTAGTCAATAGTATATATTGAATTAAACTTAAATTGGGTTATTATCATTGTTTTAAAATGGCGCCACGTTGAGTAACAGGCTAACAGCTAGGGTATGCGAACTGTGCCATCACCTCACCTCAGCTGGCCTGTGGATGGGCCTTCCCTTTTCTTCCACTGACTGACTCAACTTGCGCTGTTGTGCATTACATTTTGGGCCCCTGCAAAGTGTTTGATCAAATGTCTAAATGAAGGGCGTTTTCTTTTGCCTTTTTGGTACCTTAAATTACTCTCTCTCTCTTTTTTTTTAACTCAACTCCAACTCCAACTCTAACTCCAACTTCAACGACCACCTCCTTTCCCCTTCATTGATTCTCTCAATCACAGATTTTTTTTTTCTTTTTTTTTTCCCTTCGTGTTGTGTCATTCTTTGGTGCATGACTGTCCACCCTCTTTCCCACTGCCACTCAATCTTTATTTGCTTCTCTGTTTTACACCATCATTTTTTCAATAATTTTCCAGCAAAAAAAACAATACATGCGAGTATGTTCTTAAAATTTATAGAAAAACATAATGAATAGTAATTATCTTTTTATATAAAATAGTAATAAACTAATAGAACAAACACTAAAATGGGACGAGACTCAATATAGACTAAAATAGAATTTACAATTTTTAACTATTAAATTACATTAACGAATATAAGATAAATTATAAATTTAGTCATGATAAAATCTTATAAATAATACTTATCAAACTATAAAATTATTTATAAGTATTTTATAAAATCATGCAAATAAACTCTAACTTTTTAAAACTAATTTTATTTTTATTTTTGGACTAAATTTATAATTTAACGTTTGCAATAATTTGATAGGAAGGAAAGGGAGATTTGATTTAGTGGGAGTGGAGATGGCTAAGGAAACAGGCTTCCGTAAGTGAAGGAAATTAAGCCGATGAAAAAGCGGGTCAAGTCGAAAGAATCCGGACCCGGTAGACCCGAGATGTGGCCTACCAGTCCCTAATTTCACGTGATCCCGTTCTGCGTGCTGACTAAGTCGGGAAATCCCATGGCCCACACTCAAAAATATTTCCTGGGGACCACTTTTAACCTCTGAGTCTGCATCGACCGGCATATTCACGTCTCATTTATCTCCCACGTGTCGACAACGATATTACCCTTCTTTTTTTTTTCTTTTCCACCTCATCTTTTTTTTTTAATCCTTATATCTAATATATATATATATTTTTACCTGCTCCGTTCCTCGTGGGTCAATTTTCGATGACACAGACCCGTCTAGTCTCTAAATTGAAAGGCCCATCTTTCAGGATGGGATCCTCTGCGGACCATACTAGGAAATTCCCTCTACTCCTTCCTTCTTCAATCTTTATCTTACGCATTTTATTTTTATTTTACTTTCAGAAAAATCTTTTTTTCCTTCAATTTTGTGTTTCCTCCCATTTTAGTCCAATTCAACCAATTTACCTACAGGTGTATATAAGTCGAATTGAGTTAGGTTGTAGGAGATTTTTGGACCAACCTGCATTCCTTCAACCCAATCAACCATATTCATGAGAGTAACCCAACTCAATATTTTCGAATTGGGTTGGATTGGATTGGGTTACTGGTTTAATTTTTAATTTATATTTTTTAAAAAATTATTTAATATATTTTTTCTTAAATTAATAACTAAAATCGCATAAAATTCAAATATCAAGGTTCAAAATTCATAATATTTTAACATTTGTCAGAAGTCTAAAAGAAAAATATAAGAAATTGACAAATAATGCATTTATAAGTATATATTAAATTAAAATAAATTTAAAAAATATAAACTTTGGGTTGGGTTGGGTTGTGTTGGGTCAACCCGAGCCTAAAAAACACAACTCGAGAACCGACTCGAATTTTCGTTTCTCCAAACTTCCAACTGAACCCAAACCGAAAAAAAACCTAACCCTATCCAAGGTTTGAGTTGGGTAGTCCGAGTTGCTCGATTACCGGGTTAGTTGTACACCCCTAAATTTTACCTATAAATTTACATTTAGTTCCATTTTGATCTTTCTATTAGTTTTCGTCCATGAAAAGACCGCATATCATTTATTTTAATTAAACACACATACATATACATATATACATACTTTGTAAACTATCATGGTTCTTGATTGTCTTTCCTTTCTCCTCCTTTCTCCCCTTTTGATTTGGAACAAATCTAAAATTTCAATTAGGGTTGTGTTTCACCATTTGTATAATGAGAAAGATAACTATTATACACACAAGGTACACATAGAGTGAGTTATCCGTTAAAATAGGAAAAATTAGATGAAAATAAAAATATATATATGCTTTCAATTAACATAAATGTCCCGCTAACTATCTAAATAACGGAAAAATGATGAAGGGATCAAAATAGAATTAATGGGTCAAAATGTAAACCTCAATTATAAATTTGTTGATTTTAAAAATTCATAGGTCAAAATAGAATTAAATACAAAATTGAGAGACAAAAATATATATTTTTTTCGTTTTTTTATTTTAATCAAAACAACCATGATTGAACTTTTCACCAAATCACACCTTCCGATATCATAAATTATGTGGCTCAAATCAATAATTAAATTTATTATTATTATTATTGTTAACTTTAATGATTGTCTACTTTATCTAATAGTACATATTAATTAATATCGCCACCTTCCTTTTTCCTTCCTCCTTTCACTGTTTTTCCGCCTTTTCGTTTTCAAATATTCCGATCCTTAATTTTAAGTACCATATTAAAGCTTCTAATAATTACATTTTATGTCATTTGGGAATGCGGTTCACAATTCAATTCAAATTTTAATTGAGTAAAGTTGCTACTTTTTTCTTTCTTAATCATTGCACTCGGTTCAAATAATCTAACTTTATATGTTAATTCATGTATTCTATTTTAAGTTCGAAAAGCAATTGACTTAGATACTTAGGCTGTTGATTTTTTTTATATATAATAAAGTATTAAATAATTATTTCAATTTAATATATGTAAGTGGGTACAAAAGAAATTCTTAAATACTCCTACTGCCAGAGAATACGTTTAGCAATTTTTAAAACAAATAATCAAATTAATTTGAATCAACGCAATCTAAATATTCCCTATAGTCAAATAAGGTTGTTCAATAATCTGGTTTGTATTTAATAAAAGGTTTTAACTCTTGACTTAATCTATAATGTGAAAAATGCTTCTCAGGCGCTCAATTCATAAAGAGTTGACACATTGTAAGAAAAATTCAAAGTTGAAATCTACAAATGTCATATCATTGTACCAAAAAGGTCATACTCTTGATATAAAATGAATTTATTTGTTTTTCTTTTTCCTATATCTCTACTTAGTCAAACTATGGTCCCCTCAAACAAAATAATAATAATAATAATTTTCTCACGAACCCACAAATTGTTTAAAAAATCTTTGTACATTTTATAGGCAACGAGGACGTAACTACTAAATGCATATGCTCTCAACCAACCAAGAGGTCAAAGATCACACAAAATATTAAATATATTTATGGATAAAAAACTAATAAAAGTTACCTTTAAAATTATGTTTGTTTGTTCACAATTTCTCTATAATAATTTTCATTGTTCTTGAGATACAAGAACAATGAAAATTATTATAGAGAAATTGTGAAGTCTCTTAATTTTTTCGATGTGTAATCCTTAATAGATGTCAATGGAGAGTTGTTATTGTTGAGGATCCCACATTGGAAAAGTAGAGAGAAACCTCACAATATATACGATATATGAGTTACTACTCTTATTTCCAATTGGTTTTGAGATAGAACTTCATATAATCTAATATGGTATCAGAGTCCATTAAACCCAACCGAGTGTTTGGTCAAAAAATTGAAATTGAGATCCCATCCAAGAATGGTGAACCCAAAGAGGCACCATCTTGAGGGGGCATGTTGGGGATTCCACATTGAAAAAGTGAAGAGAAACCTCATAATATATATGATATATGAGTTACTTCTCTCATTGTCAATTGGTTTTGAGATGCAACCCCATATAATCTAATAGTCATGTTATCATCTTCCTTAATAGCTATGCAAGAAATTTTAAAAGTGAATAAAAAATCAAATGCGACATTTGTGATGTTGTCCGAAATAAAGATGATTGATTGAGTAGAAGTATAAAGTTAGCGAAAACATATTAGGTTATTTTTCTAGTTTCTAAAACTTGGGTCGATTTTTAAAAACACAAGTAAAAATAGATAATAAAATAAAATAAAAAAACTATAGTTAGAAATTTAATTTTCAAAAATAAAAATTAAAGTGCTTATTAGATGGAGCTTAGAATGAAAATTGATGTTAATTAAAATTGAAATTTGCTGTTCATTTCATTTCTGTCTGTTTGGGGGCCAGAAAGCCTGCAACTTCCAATCAAATTCTGGGTCAAAGGCGATGGCGCTCCAATGGTTGAAAATTTCGGCCTTTTCAGGAGGTCTCATTAATCCCCATGAACACAAGAGATCAGATCGAATCAACCACGAACGACGAAGAGCGGCAAATTCAAAATCGATAAACTTGGTCAAAATTTTCATTGCTCATCAGTTTCTTAATATATATATATATATATATATGTTGTGATTGTGAACAAATCGCTTTCTGATTTCTCTCTCATTCTTTGTTTTATTTGTGTCAATCAACAATAGAACATTACATTTTTCACTCTCTCTTTCAGTGCAGGCAGAGGCCGGACGCAGGACCCATTTGTGGTTCGAGTGCAGCACCTTTTGGCATTCTCCTGGGCGTCGGGTTCCACGTAGAATCGAGCTCTGTACGCTGCTAAATGAGCGTAGTATGCTGGAGGCACTGGATCACGCCATAAATGTCACTGTAAGTATTTGATTATGCAATGCCTTTTGATATCTTTGAATTCAAGTAAAGTTACAATGAGAGAAGGGAATGGTAATTTTCAGAAGGAAGGAATGGACTAAAAGTAGAAAATCAAGATGGGTTTGAACTAAAATAGGATTAAATGTTCTTTTAGATTAGCATTCTAGCTTAATAATAGCAAAATCTACCAAAGAAGAAATCACCATTTGGTATATGAAAATTGAGGCTTCAAACTGGAAAAAAAATGGAACAAGGAATTACCTACTGAGACTGATCTTGTGCACCGCGCATACCTGTAGGAAAGTTATCGTTTAAAGCAATGTAGAAGGAAAAAGAGCTATGTTGGGAAAATTTGTAAAGATGATTTCATGATCCTTACGTGTAACAGAGGTTATTAGTCAGAGATTGAATGTCATCAGCACTGAAATTGTTCTCATCCCAAAGAACATGATAATGGGCGGGACGACTCGTACCCTGAAAACATGAAAACCCAATGTAAATTTATCCATATGCTGTTAGTGCAAGTTTTGAGCATCAACATCCCAACTCTCTAATGTTTCGAGTGTTATGTTTTGTCCATTATGATTGTTCTCTACCTGGATTCCTGCGTGACTGCATAGATAAAAGTCGAACTCAGTTGGATGACATATCTTTGAATCCACGACAGTACCTACAAATTAAGACAAATGTTAAAAATTTTGAATCTAAAAGTTCAGAGAAGTCCCTTTCTCTGGGACAAAATCACATGGCGTTCTGCTATATCTTGCTTGCAAATGTATTACCTGGTAAAATATTACCACTCTTGTCAGTGCTACTCCTATCATTGTGATTGGATGCAAAAAGTCTGGTATGGTGTCGCTTTTGGACAATGATAAAAGTTACTGGAGGTTGGTAACTTGATTCTAGTGAAGCACAAGCCTATACATTGGTCAAAATTTAAATTAAAAGACATCCACCTTACTTTCTTAGAACAACAGCAAATGAAGCGAGTGATTGCAAGCTTTATAACAGACCTTTCGTATGGCATCAAGTTCGTGCAGTAGAACCTGGTAGAACTGACCCTCACTGACACCATCCCTACAAGCATAAAATGGTTACACGTAAATCATAACATTGCTGCTTCACATGCCCTAATTTTACACCTGATAAACAAAATAAAATATCCAAGTGAGGTTCTCACGGGATTGTTTAACCCCACACTACCTGTAGAATATGATCCTTAATGGTTTTTGTCCAGTGGCCTTCTTAAATGAAAGCAAGAGCTCCCTGCAAAAGAACGAACTTCGTTAGCCCCCAACAGGCAGCTAGGATTAAGCTATTTCATGTCCATTCAGTTGCAAACTCTTGATTATGCACCTTATCATGCCCCCAGCAACCGTGCCTCGATGAGGATCTTTCCATGTTTTGAATAAATCTTGAATCAGTTCTTCTCGGTGAGGCTGAGCACAAACCAATCCAGCATATTTTGAAACTTCTGGCCAATCTTGGGAAGCCACAACCTACATGACACATATCAGAGTGGCTCAATCCTGAAAACATATTTAGGAATTCAAGTCTTGAACATTTCAAAAAGCTTACGGCAGCTATTGATGGAAGAGAATCCTCTCCAGATTCTGGATGGGTGACATCAGCTCCAAAGATTATTGTTGGTATGTCACTGACTAGTGGAATTCTTGACCGCAAAGCATCTAATAGAACAGTGTTTCTTCCACCCATCTTTATAGAACGCAAAAATAAACCCAATATTAGACAAGATTAGTGATTTTATATGGTAGAATTGTGAGATAAACTAGTGAGTAGAAACTAGCGAGTAGAAACCTTGACGTTGATCTTAAGTGACACATTCGCCAAGTACTGTCTGCTCTTCTTGAAGACGTGCTTTGTTAGACAACACTGGGATATCAATCCCAACTCTGTTTCACAGATCCTTTTAAGATCACCTGAATGCAAAATTTACTGCTCTTAGATAAAATGGAAAATCATATTACATTATTAGAAATGTTGGTTTTTTATTTCAGCTCCTTGAAGTTGAAGTCATTCAGGTAATGTTGGATGCTTTAGATGTTCCAGACCTACACATTTTACACACTCTGACACTCAGAAGTCCTACAAATTTATTTTCAACAGCAATAGTCTTCTTAATACATGAGCAATGTTGACTTGAAGTCACCCAATACATTTTGGACAAGGACTAGATGATCTAAATTCTTTCATAGTTATAAGTCTATTGAACAAGCCCATATCAATATATCACAAGTGAAAACAGATACCGTATAAAGAGCCATTGTTGTCGGGAAGAATAGCTATCAGTAACTCTAACTCTTTCCCTTCATGTTTGTTATAAACTGCAGTATATACAAATTTTAAGGCCTTCTTCACTTGATCTGGTCTTGCTGAGTATACAGGAATTGCAGGATCTGGGTTAAATTCCTGATAGAAAGATCGACAAAATTAGATCAAGCAGGATCATGAGAAGGCTGGCAATCCTCAATTTATTGATAGTCAAGTACAGGCAACCGTTTACCATGCCAGAGATTTGGCACATCTGGACCAGCTGTTGACAGAAACCACGAGCTATGCTCTCTTGGACGTTGCGTGAGAAATTGATACAAGCCCAGTATCTTACAACACTTCCATTTATTACTTTCTGCAATGGAGCAAGAAAGTAAAATATCCTTCTATGATATACATATAAACGCATCATACATTAGGAAGTGACCGACCTTATTCATCATATTCCACTGACCAACTTGAGGCAGATGTTCCTTCTCTTTTCCCGTGTCATGAAACTTTAGCTAGAGGAAAAAGATGAATATGAGAAACATGTTAAAACGTGAAGATGATTATGATGCGTTATAAATAAATTTACTTCCTGTACCCATGGAGATGGAAGGACTCGTGCTTCAACTGATGTAAGCTTGCTGTCGATGCTGATTCCAAACTCTTGCGCGTATGGATCTTCCTCATATGCATTCTGATGAACAGTCTGAAAAACATCAAATAACTTTGATGAACAACCAGTGATTGTTTTATTTTTTTTCTTTGGTTTTTGACAATTTACACAATTAATGTCTTTGCATGGTCCGTCCAATACAATGATATATTAGCAAATTGAAAGAAAAAAGTTATGAATTGGACCTGTAAAATGTCCATTTCTTGATCAGATGGTCTTTGGCATGAAACCTTCAACAAGGAAGTTATTTGCTTTTCATTCAGTCCTTTCGTGTATCTCTGTCCTTTAAGTATCTTACATGCCTGGGGAAAAACATCACGTAAATTTTCCCCACAGGCAAAAGATTCAAATGTAGTAGAAGGTAACTTGAGGGTTAGTTGGCAGAACTAACCTCCATGGGTAAATAATTCACCTTCTTCTGGTTTCCTACTTGAAGGCAAGGTAAATGTGTATACTGAATGGTATATCCATACATCTCTTGGAAGTACTCAACTACAGATTTCATGTTCATCTGCTCATCAAGAGGGAAACTGCAGCAAAACAACTCAAATGAAACAACATCAAAGTGAAAAAGACTATCTGAAATGAAGAATCAGAGGGAAGGGGCCAAGATTTTATATACATTAGCTCTCTTGTAGGCTGTGATGTTAGTCCTGAAATCCGATATTTCCTTCGTACATTTCCTCTGTGTGTAACTTCAACTTTTACACCTCTAAGTACTTTTTTAACCTTGCAAAAAAGCATCCATACTTGTTCAGGGCAGACTCTATCAAACTCTGATACTATAACCCCAAATTTCATGCTTGAGAAGCTAAAACTATCCAGATAACGTGGGGTACCTTGATCCGATCAGCATCGGACAATGGTCTTGAATACACATCTTTGTTCAAAATTTGAGCGACAAAATCAATGACGGGGATTGCTTCAATGAATGCAGTGGATGACATGTCTGGATATGAGATGCAATTTCAAATGGAAAACCATAAGAGAAGTCAATTCAGGCTGAAAAAACACAGCCAATGTAGAAGCATAGGAAAAGAAAACTCTAAATGGAGTGAATTTCGTATGCCAACCAATGTTTAGTGACAATCCCATTTGAGTAGGTCGGATGCTTTGATAGAAGCCACGCCATGCTTGCAAACCACCCCCAACATGCTGTGGTTTCTTAATGCAAGGAGAGTAAAAGAATCGCCCAACTGATATATATCTATAATTCCAGATTGAAATTCACCACAGAATTGAAAACATATATGCAGCCAGAACATGAAACCAACAAACAACGGCCAAAAAAGAGCCATCAGATACGAACCTTTGAGCATGAAGCTCCCTCAAGACGATGTCAATAATGGTCAAAGCTTCCTGAGGGTTGTTAACTTGTTTACCAGCAAGTAATTCTCGTAACTGGTGCATGCTAGCCAAAGTTACAAACTTTATTTGTACTCTAAATTCTCGTTCCCTGATATGATTACCCCATATTAAACTAAAGCTTTCCAAGAAAGAAAGAGCAAAAATATGTGAAGAAAAGAAGAAAAATTGCCTGGGAGTGGCTGCCCCCTCTTCCTCATCAGCCAAAATGACAGTGAACTCTTTTGATGTGAAAGGCAGCAATCCGGCCGCGTACAGGTTGCTTCCTCCATCATAAACTGGCAGTCGCATCCCCAGCTCTGTGCTTCTATAATGTTTGACCAACTCGGTGAGTATATTCTTCTTCATTTTGCGAGAAGTAACTTCTGGGGTTATCTTAACCTGCAGAGTCAATAAAATACACTCAACTTTCATGTTTATATTGCTTCTTTGAAGAAATCTTCTGATCAATACTATAAGTTGTTTCCATCTTACATCATAATGGCTTATGTCTGATTCAGGTATTTTTGCTAGGAAGTGGTTGGCCTTAACCAAGCATTTAGTCCCTAGCTGGCCGAAGTCTGGCCTTCTTGGGAATGTTAAGCTTTTGCAGGAAGAAGAAGAGGGAAACTCTAGATTTGGATCAAGCTCCTCTTGCTTTAGTCCTTCCATGGCAGGTCCTTTTGCTCTCCTTTTTCCTTTCCTTTTCCATAAACTAGTCTTCTCACCATCCTTTGAGCCATGTAGGGATTTCAACACCATTTGAGAAGCTGGTATCACATGTTTCTCCTCTGGCTCCATTTGCATGTAGGGCATTTTTCTTTTTTCTGTTAACACAGAGAGACTCATCACCCAGCACAACACTTAACGAACTGGAAGCTGACAAAAGAAACCTTGGAGAAGATTTGTGCTGTGGTGAGAAGCAACTTCCATGTTCTCAAGGTGTGGTGTTTAAAAGAAAGGCAGCAAGCATGCTAGCAATCGCAAGATAAAAGGAAAAACTATCAGAGAGAAAGAGAGAAAGAAACAGAAGGAAATGGCATCATATCTCGACAGTGTACTATTTATTCTCCAAAGCTTTATATATACAGTGGAAATGGAATCAAACAAGCTAAACAAGGTTCATCATCTTCCCCATCTTCGAAATTGGAGCCTTTGCATCACATCATCCTGGTTAGTTTGCTAACCAAAACCATTTTATTCAGAATTACAGAAAACAGTAACATATATTAAGTAAAGCATACTTAGATTGGTTAAATTATGTGTTTCTGTACTAAAAAAGCAATGGGGGGTTTTCTTAATGTATTATTGTTGGCTTTAATATTTTAGTATCAAAGTGAAGTGACTGCTGTCGGATGTCAATTAGATCATGTGGGTCAAACATAATATTTGACCTCATCTTACACAAACCTCACTTCTTTCAGACAAGTAAATTTTCTCCCATAAATGGTATGAAAAATTGAATGGTAGAAGCATAGTTTTGGGGGAAAAGAAAAAGAAAAAGAAAAGGGTTAATGAAGGGAGTGGTCCTAATGGAAAAGGTGGGAGAGAATGCTATTTATTCCCAGTGGTTTTGCAGGAAGAAGAGGACAAAGTTGTAAGATGGCAAAGAATACAAACTCTTTTCAGCGAACAAAAAGGAGCTTTAACTCATCCCAAAGCCCACACACAGTGCCAAAAGCAGACAGGTATTAAGACAACACATAACAAAGTAGGGGGAAAATCAGATGCACCAAATTAACAGCCCCCTTAATTAATTCCCCTCAGCAGAATTTCAGTCTTATCTCATTGTTTCACTGTTCTTTACAAACCAGACACCATTAATGCTCTGTTATAGCAGCCACACATGTCAAATTTCTTCTACCCCTCTCACTTTTTTTTTCTCTCAATAACTTCTCCCAGGAAACTGTAGCAGGTGGAAGAATCATCCAGTTTTAGTACACTCATGGCATCATCATAAAGACAGACATGAAGGAAAATAAGACGAAGAACATTCAAAGCAAGCCCCTTTGTCCCTTTCAAAAAGGTGATTTAGCTTTAATTCAAAAACAATTTCCTCAGTAATGTTTAGAAGAAGAGCAGTGGATTTGGTACTAAGATTGTGTGTGTTTTGACATTTTGAATGTGTTGGACAGGGCATTGAACATGCAGGTTCTGGTTCTGGCGAAAGAAATGTCAAAAGAGAAAATGAAAAAACAAAGGGGACTGAGAAGGAGATAAATCCGATCTGTCTGTATTCGTATTTTGCTTTTCCCACTTCATATTTATTCGACAGCTACGAATCAGACCAAGATTCATTGACCAACACAATACGACACCCAAACTGTTTGAGAACCACAACTCACTGCTCAAGTACACCACAATTCTGGATTTTGGGAAGATCCATCTTTCAATTCCCCCCCCTCTTATTTCATTTTTCTCACTTGATTGGTTATGTCACCCCATCTCAAGTTTATTATTATTATTAGATTAAATTATAAATTTAGTTCTTGTATTTACAACCACAAGTTTGTATTAGATACGTAACTAGACTTTAAAAAGTTTCTAATAGATCTCTGAACCTTCGATTTTGTGTTTAATAAGTTGCTAAACTTTTGATTTTGTATTTTTAAGTTCTTTTAACTTTCAATTTTGTATCTAATAGATCTTTGACCCATTCGACATTTTTCAAAATTCATGAACCTGTTGGACACGAATTATAAAGTTTAATATACTTTTAGACACAAAATTCAATTTTATCTCTATGAGACATAAAATTGAAAGTTCGAGTACCTGTTTTACATTTTTAAAGTTCAGTAATCGATTAGACGCAAAATTGAAAGTTTGAGGGGTTTATTAGATACTTTTTAAAGTTCAAAATCAATGAGTGAAGTTTAGAGACTCAACTTGTAATTTAACCTTTTTATTATTATTAAAAATAAATATTCAAGATGTAAATATTGTCCCTTTATTAATGTGAAGATCTTGAATGCTAAAGTACAACCATTTAAACCTAGGTTCAAACTAGACACCATATTATTATGAAATATAAAGACATATGGATAGAATGCAAAAGCAAAATCTCACCCACCACAATTCAAAACATACAATATCATATTATTACGAAGATAGAAAAGGACCAATTGCTCTAACAAAAAAAGTCGAAGGGAAAAGAATAAGTTCTATTTTAACAAACGGTGTGCCAATTTATGTTCTCTATCTAATTGGGTATTTTGCAAATTTAGACATAGTTTCCGTTTAAGGTATATGCATTTCCTTGGAGGTTGGAGATTCAAATCCACACCTTCACATGTTGTATGGGATATTTTTAGAAGAATATGAATAATGCTTTTCCCTTTTTTCAAATGCAACAATTTAGATGGGGTTAAATGGTAGATCTCAAATAATTAGTTAGAGAGAGATATTCTCACTGGCATAAAAGAAAAGTCAATGCCTTATATTCTCAATAAAAACCCTAAAATCAAAATGCAAATGGTTTTGAAAGAAGTGATGAGGAGAAGAAAGGAAGTAGTGGAGGGTACAAAAGAGAGACAACACAGAGAATGTTATTGACATCTCTATGTCAAAAAGCATAAACTAAAGTAAAAAAAAAAAAAAAAAAACAAACAAACAAAAAACAGGCAAAAGTGAAGGGTTTTGAAAAGACAAGTATGGCCAAAATTTGTACAAATTCTCCTCACTTCACCAACTCTCTCTCTCTCATGACCCATAAAGTTAAAATGACAAAGTGGAACAATCCTAATTCAATTCTTCCCTCACTTTACAAACCAACCACAAGATATGTTTGAGAGCAATAACTCATTAACTCACAACTCTTATTCATACCTCAATTTCCATGGAAAAAACTGTCCCACCTCTAAACTTTATACAAATATTCATCCCATATAGTATTGATATAAAAAACTCTTAGTATTAGTGACGCATAAATTCAAACCAACAACCTCTCAGAATGGTTTATCGAACTATTACCCTATGATTTGAATTAAAAGGCAGAGTTTTAGAAAGAACAAACCTTGAGGACTACGCCAATGACAGTGAAGAAGTCATTTGGTCAGGCAGCCATAAACTCAGACTCCTTTCTCCCACCTGCATTCTCACAGTACAAAGCCACCGCCAATGTATTAATTATACACAAAAAGAAGAACAACCCAGAAGAAGAAGAAGAAGAAGGATTTTAGTTGGAGGTTGCAGAGAGAAAAAGAAAGCAAAGACTAATTGACTAAAGATTAAAAAGAGAGCTTTTTTTTTTCTTTGTTTTTTTTCTGATCTGTTGGTATTAATGGGTCAACCTTTGATTTGATTTGATTTATCTGAGAAACCCAACTGTTGAAATGCTGCCAATTGTAGTTGTGGAGAAAAGAAACCAGCAGCAGTTTTTCAGTTCAGTTTTCACTCTGCTAAATAAAAGCTCCAAACTTTCAGCTATTTATTGCACTAAAACTCCTAATTTCCTTTTCTTCATTCATTTTTTATTACTTTTTCTTTTTTGCTTATCAATTCATTATACAATTTCAGTATTTCTGCATTTGTTTATTCATTGAAATATCAGTTAAAAATAAGGGGCAAAAGAAAACCAAATACCCATGGATGAAGATTTTCTATACTTAAATGAATAATTTATCGAAATAGTTAGTTACTAGAAGACTGCTCTGCTTTGCTCTGCTGCATTCAATAATATTTCAAACATAGAAAGGTTATTTTTTGTGGTTAAATAAATGTGAAGTGAAGATACCAACATTTGATCTGAATTAAATTAATAAAAAAGGGTAAATAAACACAAAAACAGAATAAAAAGAAATGGGGTTTGTTTAAGAATAACAGAGGAAGATGCGAGGAAAAAGGGAATTGAAGTTGGAAGAATAGAAAGAGAACGTGGGGAATCGAGTTTCATTGTATGGGAAACGGCACCGTTTAGGTGAGAATTAATTAAATTAATAAAACAGCATTTTTTTTAAAAAAGGAGAAATATACAAAAACCTTGAGGCTTTCTGTTGAGGAAGCAGAAGCAGAAACAGAGGTCTATTGGCAAATGGGCAAATGGGCACTGCCTTTAAGAAAGGAAAAAGCTTTTTTTTTTTTTAAGCAGCAAAAGAGAAAGCTAGCGTGCGCTGCTAACTGCTACAGCCTAACTTTTGATTAAACTAATAAAAAAAATTATCTTTCTTTACACTGAAATTGATTTGTTTTTTTTTGACAAAAGGGAAGCAATGAATTTTGCAAAGGAACTGAAACCGAAGCTTAATGAATGATGTGTAGTTGGCTGCTGCGGATTTTGATTAAACAAACTGAAATAAAGGAGATGGGGGGAGATTCTTGTAATATCCTATATCTGCTCTGCAGTTGTGGGTGGCGGCGGCGGCGAAGACGGCTGCCGGAGCTAAATTAATGGGGCTCTGTGAAGCTATAAGTGTCTGGATCTGGGCCTAAGTTTAGTTTTTTTCCGGTGGGTTTGAGTTTTGTCTTTTGGGTTTGTGAAGGAAATTCAAATTTAAAGAGACTGAGAAAAGGAAGACAATGTGGTGGCCGGCCAGCTCTTGGCGGCGGCACAACCCCCACGCCCCAACCCAACTCATCTTTTTTTTTTCTTTTTTTTTTTTTAAATATATTTAAAAGAAATAAACTCACCTTACTTCGAACTTGGAAGCTATCGGGGATATTTGTACGGAAGACCCCTTTTTATTATCATTAATGTTGAATGACGCGCGGCTCGAAAATAATGAAAATCGACTTATTCGACGTGGCAACACGCGCGCAAAATTACGCCGGCGGTAGCTTTCGCCTCGCGAGAACGCCTTCTCGAAGGCGCTCACGGTTACTCGTAGGAACGCTTAGAACGCTTCCAAGAACGCCTCCCGCTTAATCGTAGGAACGCCCCGCTTTACTCGTAAGAAACGCTCCCGCTTACTCGTCTTTAACGCTCATCCTTACTCAAAGCGGTGACTCGCTCATGCATACATACAATAACGCTCACGCTCTTTCGCTCACGGTTACCTTCGAAACGCTGAGAAATACGCGTTGTCACGATAAGACATCGTATGAAATGACATGCCAATTTATTAGCCAATACTACTCGACAAAGGAATGATGATAATAAAATTGTAAAATAATATAATACGATAAAACTCCATTGTGTGTTCGATAATTACTACTATTGTTCCCATTAAGCTTAAGATACTTGTTCTATACTCTTCTCTCATTCTTCTTCGTGGAAGCCTTCTCGTAAAACCTAAATTGGTGCGATCTCGCTCGTAGTTCGAGGTAGTGCGTTACAATGTTAATGGGTGCATACTTTATTCCTTATACGTTTGATCGGTGATGAAAACATCCATAGGATCACACCGTTGTTTTCAAGAATTTAATTGTAAAAAAGCGATGAAATGAAAGTGTTTGAAGCTTGAAGCATTGAGTGGTGACATTGTTAGTAACGCGTGTGGAGGTTATTATGGGATTACCGAACGTGATAATGCGAGGCGTGAAGCGAGAAGTAGTAACAAATGGTAAAAGTGCGTGAGCGAGAGTGTGTGCCGCGAGAGCGAGATGACGGAGCGGGGCGACGGGAGCGGGACGACGTGAGCGCTTCGAGATCTATAGTGACACCCAATTTCCAAAGATATCTAGGTTCATTCTTGTCGTTTATTAATGTCGTTGACAATTGAATTACCGCTCTATTTCAACTTGTTTTATTGCGGGATGGAGAAGAAATCTCTATTCATAAGATATAGTGGATGTTGGGATGAAATTCAAAATTGTTACATTGGAGGTTGCCTAACTGGAGGTTGTTGTTGTGTCCGACACCATTAGGTTATTTGAGTTGAAAAACCTTATATATGATGTTACAGAACTAGCCGACGATGATGGTGGACATTATAATAAGGGTGAAGATGCCGTTGTTCGAGGAAGCACCTCCAATGTACATAAGGATCGCCGGACCTTGAGTTTCTTCTACTTGTGAAAATGTATCCGTGATGCAACTATTTATATCGACAAAGAAATGTAAATGATGGTAATGTACATCCGAATGAGGTCGTCCCCCATACGAGTCATGTGGTGCACCAATCATTAGATGCTGACACACTCAATATACCACGAGTAGAGGTGGATATATCACCCAACGAGATGGGAGTATCATTAGTGAACGATGATGTGAACCCTTGGGAGTCAGAACATGGTCACGATGTTTTTGGACAATATGAGATGGATAATTGTGAAGCATGGTCGATTCCAAATCCCACTCCAAATCCAACACTAACTCCAACTCCAACTCCATATGGAAATCCAAATCATTCACCCAATCCAACTCCAACGCCAATTCCAACTCCAACTCCCACTCCCACTCCCATTCCCACTCATACCCCTACTCATACTCCAATTCTTTATCCCACTGCAAATCCAAATCCAAATCCAAATCCAACATCCAATCCAACTCCATCTCTAAATCCAACTCCATCTATAAATCCAACTACAACTCCAACTCCAACTTCAACTCCAACTTCAACTCCAACTCCAAATCCAATTCCAACCTCAACCTTAACTCGATTGGAAAATCTTCATCCATTAATAACTCAGAATGAAGATGTTGGGGTTGGTCGATGTTTGTAAATAAGAAAGAGTTGAAGAAGCGTATCGCCTTTGCCGGCAATGAATAATAATTTTGAATTTAGGGTTAAAAATCAACGAAGGATTTGTACACGCTTGGTTGTTTGGAGAAGACTTGCACATGGAGGTTACGTGCGATGCATGATGGAAGGAACAAGCTTGTTTAGAATAAACAAGTATGTCGCCAACACTCATGCTCAATTGAATTGTTGAATCATGATCATAGGCAAGCAAGTCACGAAAAGTCATAGGTCATTTAATAAGAAGCAAGTTTGCGGGAGTGGGTCGAATTTACAAGCCAAGCACATCATCGAGGATGTTAGACAACAATATGGTGTGAACATTAGTTATGACAAAGCATGGCGTGCTAGGGAGATGGCACATGCATTAGCCAAAGGTACTCCAGAGAGAGTCGTATGCCATGCTCCATGCATATGGCGAAGCCATAAAATTGTCAACCCGACACTATTTTTTGATATAGAGGTTGAAGATGAAAACAATTTTAAATATGCATTCATGGCACTTTGGGGGCATGCATACGAGGCTTTTCACGCATGCGGATGTTGTCATTGTTGATGGCTCACACCGGAGGGGAAATATAAAGGTTGTATGTTGGTTGCGAGTGGGGAGGATAGAACAATCAAATTTATCCACCGCCTATGCGATAAAGTGGATAAGTGAGAATGATCGGTCATGGACATGGTTCATGACGAAATTGAAAACTTTGTGAGTGATTCCGATACTTTGGTGGTTGTATCCGATCGCAATGCAAGCATAGCCAACGATTGTTAAGTCCAGTATTCCCACATGCATTCCATGGAGTGTGTACTTATCACTTGGAGCTAAACGTCATGAATAATTTCAAGGATAAGGCCGCAGTTGAATTATTTAAGAGTGCCGCGCGGGCAGTCCGCCAGTCTGAATTTAGAAGGTATTGGGATCAACTTGTTCTATTGCGTGGAGGTGCAGTAGCCCGATATCTAGAGGCCATAGGTATGGAGCGTTGGGCGAAGATGTTTTCGTGTAAATGACGATATGACAACATGACGTCCAACAAATACCGAGTGTTTCAATTCACCACTCACGGTTGAGGCACGGTTTGCTCCCCATTGTTGCGTTATTTGATTTTGTGCGAGAACACCTACAAGGATGGTTTTACGAACGACGTAATTATTGGGGCACGCGCACAACCTTGCTTTCTGACTACGCAGAGAAACGACTTGCCGCTGAGTGTGAGAAAGGTAGACGTTACCGCGTTGACCCTATTGATTGTTACAATTATCACGTGAGAGATGGTCATTTAGGGGGTATCGTCAATCTTCAAACACGTCAGTGTACATGCAGGAGGGATTTGTATGAGATACCTTGTGCCCATGCTATCATGGCGGCTAGGAGCGCAACATTGGTCCATCAACCTTCTTTGCAACGATGACTTATTTTGTGGAAGCGCTCAAGCGCGGTATATGAAGAACCAATTTTTCCACTTGGTCATATATCCGAATGGTCGAAGCCACCGGTTTTGTGGATGTCCGGATACAACCCCAAACGTGTGGTAAGGGGTTGGTCGAAGACGTGTACAACGGATCCCATCGGGTGGAGAGCATAGGCGTGGTAGAAAATGTGGTCGATGTGGTAATGTCGGACACAATCGACAATCATGTAATCAACCCCTGAATCGATGAACATGTATGAAATCAGAATGTAATTGCACAATGTGTTATTAGTATCACATCTTAATTTGTATACCGTGTTGCCTTGTAGGAACATGTGTGAAATCGACGCCGCTTTATCGCGCTCGTAGGAACAAACTTGATGGATCGCTCACATTGGCTCGCCACGCTGGATCGCCACGCGTTTGATCGGTCGCGTTGGATCGCCGCGCGTTGGATCGCTTTCATGTTGGGTCGCCGCGCGTTGGATCGCTTCACGCTGGGTCGCCGCGTTGGATCGCTCATGTTGGATCGCACACACCGTGGAACATTGTATCTCCTAATTAACTACCATTCACGATTATATGCATTGTACAAAACATTCGCTTATATGAACTCGTATTCAATTAATCAATGAATTAATGTTTTACAATCTACGATTTACATTAAATACTTATACGAAAAACATATATACATCAATGAATCAATGAATCAATTAATCAGTATGTGCAAATGAGAATTAGTGTCAAAAATTCATTTCCGCACCATAACCGATGCAAGTCGTAGTGTGTCCTCAAGTCCGCTATTCGGTCTTGATGAATCGGGATTTGTCGGCGCCAGTGATTTAGGTATTCAATCCACTTCGCGCAAAATATGCCGCAATCAAGTGAGTTCCGCTGCAGATTTGCGCTTTCGAACGTAATAATCTCCACCTATCCGCTTTGTATCTCGTGCTTGTGACGCTGGACATCGCAATAATAAAGCAAAGACGGCAGAGTATACGCCAATGGCTCTAAGAACTCCGCCCACTTCGTGGGCTTGAGATACGATGGATAAGAGTCAAATATCATTATGCAACCTCATGTTAATGTCCAAACATAGTAGAAACCAATGCTCCTTCATGTTTGTTGGACAAAAACGAAATCCACCTCATGCCAAACCCGGTTTGTATGCATCGTGCTCACCTCGCACGCATTCGCGCGACGTGTCTTCTCATGACTCCAAACCATGGTCGATTTGATTTTCGGCTTGCCTTTGATCCTCCGGAAGAGACTATCCTTCCTCGTGCATTTAGGTGAGATCAGATATGGTACATAGTAGTAAGACATAGTGAGTGGAAAACCGTAAATAACTTATATAATTAACTCACCAATATCCCAAATGGAAGCACCGTGAACTTGTTTATACACATCTCCGTCACAGAGACAACTTGTTCTTCACGAACATGCACAACGTGTTCATAGTCTATGAACAACAACATTGAAAACATATTAAGGTGTACATTAGTTTAAAAAAAGAATATACGTTAGCAGATGTGAGTAACGAACGAATGAAGTAACACTTACGTCACACTCGACCCATGAGCTAGGTGTAAGGAGATCGGTGAAGAACTTTTTCCCCATTGGGATCGACGTCGCCCCCAACCCCGCCTAACATCTCCCGCCGTGGAGGATCCCGAATCCATGACATCATCGACTCAACACCTCCTTATCAACACCATGTGCGTGATTGTACTTCACACAGGGTTATGAAGTATAGGTACCCTACCGAATAGGATATTTGGCCTTCACTGCGCTCTCGGGGAGTGCTCGCCTCGACATATTCTATGATAGTCTTACCACCGGGAGAGTAACGAACTCGTGGTACTCTCTCTGCGACTACTACCTTCCGCAAACCCTCTTGTTCGTCGGGTTGTTGGACCGCAAGTGGGGCCGGTGACGCCAATATCCTCGATCTCCAACGCCGGGTTGTGAGTTCCCCCAGCCAAGGGGGCCAGAGATGGCATTTTCTTCAAACTATCCAATGTCGTGGCTGCATCTGCAACGATATTAGATAGGATATCCTCCCCGACTCATCGTTAAACCTGATTGGATGGGATGGGAGACATCCGTCAATGGCGATAGTGCCGGGCCGGTTTGTGGGAAGGGTCCCGTTGGCTCGCCGTGGGATGTAAGGTTCGGATGGAATGGGAGATGCCTCGGGTGGAGTGTGGATGGTGGATGGCTCGGGTTGAACGGAAGGTCGGATGGGGTGAGAGTGATAGATATCTCGGGTGGCTC
The DNA here is from genome assembly GCA_036507285.1 of Trichosanthes cucumerina. Lineage (NCBI taxonomy): Eukaryota > Viridiplantae > Streptophyta > Magnoliopsida > Cucurbitales > Cucurbitaceae > Trichosanthes > Trichosanthes cucumerina. The sequence goes on along the minus strand of CM071843.1, from coordinate 65,699,472 downwards.
ATTAGATATCTCTGTGGGAGTGAGGGGTCGGTGTGGGTGTGGTGGATGGCTCGGATGGCTCATGGGGAATGATAGTGAGTGTGTCGGTGGTGGATGGATCGGGAAGGAGAGTGGGTGTGTGGGTGGTGGATGTGGTGGACGTCGTGGGTGGAATGAGAGTATGTGATGGCTCGGGTGGAACGGAAGGTCTGGACGGGGTGAGAGTGGTAGATGACTCGGGTGGGTCATTAGGAATGTGAGTGGGAGTGGGGGTGTCGGTGGTGGATGGATCGGGAATGAGAGTGGGGGTGGGAGATGACACATGTGAAGTGGGAGATGGCTCTGGTGCATGATGGCTTGTTGTGCAATCATCGTCCCCGCAATGTATCAATCCATGTAAGACATACTATTTCCAAATAAGGATGACAGAAAAGCAAGATACTACAAAGATGTGTAATGTACCTTCATCATCCTAGACATGAACTCGCGTAGCCATAGCAGATGGGTTTTAACCTCCCCGCCTGCTCTCTCATTTACTGCCCTCATGTCCAAGTATGTCTGCTTTTGCATCATATTAATGACATCTCGACGCCTTGAACGCGCATTTCTATACCCCCGAATGTAGTCAACGATGGTTGATGCGCGTGGGCATATCAATGGGTTGATCGTGTGAAGGCCGGACAATGTGGTCGTGGATCGGACCGGTGATCGAATGGGGATCGGTCGGAGACCTAATATGCGAACGAATCGGGAACGGTCGGTGTTCCGAGTCTCTCACTAATGTTCTCCGATCCTCGATCATGCGGCATCCTCAACATCGACATCCATATCTTTGGACCTCCTCTCAAAAACAAATCGTCATCTTCTCGCAGATCCCAACTCATCTTCTTCATCATCGGACGCCGCTAAGAGTCTATCGTACATGTGTCTCATCACGATCTCGCATTCAGGATTCTCGATGGGATAAGGTTCGCGACGACGACCAACTAATAACAAAGAATGCACAAACACATGTAGAGTGGGTAAGTAAGATGAGTCATGCATACACATTAACGTGAATCATATCATATTAGAGGTTATAGACCTTTTTGATGCGAAGACATCTCGCTCCAAGGCCTCAGACGTAATGCAGTGTGTGCACGACCATCTACGAATCACGTGGCACCGCGTGCGTCACCGACGCGAGTAGCTATCCGATCCGCCACTCGAAATAGGGTCTCGTATGCCCACACCTATTAGATATTCATTAGCTTCGTGAGCGATCTTTAGAATGTGATAATAAGTACATTTTACAACATGTATTACCCGGAAAAGCGGGAGGGAATCCGGAAGGTTATACTTAAAAGTGTAACGCTTGTTAGTCTTCGACTTCATTTTATACGTTTCGAGCTTCCTCGCAAGGCGCCTTCAACCCACGTATGGTCCTTTCCCATATTCTAACCTCAATCAATACCGCTTGAAGTATTCGAGGTCCTCCACGCCACCAAACAAAGAATCGCCGACGACGGTTTTTGACTTGTTCTTCCCCATCATTCACGCCTCACGAGAATATATAAAATGACACCTTCACCGCATCTTCGTGGTGTCAAATTTTATCGCCTTATAGGCGCACTCAAAAGCATCTACATGGATGTCCGTCCCCATGCCACTTCTCCCAAAGAGCAACCGACGGTTCGGGCCGTTCACGTGATCGTGGGGATTGCCACAATCTGCTCATTGGATGAACTCATCCTTACCAAACTTGGCTATCGTTCCATTGATAGAAACAAAGATCGATTCATTGCCTTCGCCTCCACTCACCTCCTCGTAAGAATGTGATGGACTAGTGGACTATTGAATACGAGGTCCACATCAACGAACGAACCGAATCATCGCCCGCCGAATAGTCCAAGCCGTGGTAGATGTCACTGTTTTCAATACTTTGTTAAGACTTGGTGATGTGTGCTAAACTAGATGCTTGACTGAAACCGGTCTTTTCATGCAATCTTCGAATCAGCTTGCCATTCTAAACTCGTGCATAATAGTTGAACATCATTTTAACAAAATGCACGAACACCGATATATTAAAAATAAATTAATAATACTGATCAGATATACAAAATGAAATCGATCAATCGCGCTTCACCAACTCGCTTCCCCCGCGACTCGCTCCGCTCACTCGCACACGCCCAATCGCTCACGTACTCTCGCCATCTCCGCCCTTGCGTTCGATGAACGTAACAACCCCAAACTAGACGGATATAACTTAAACCCTAGCAACCTATCGCCGATTTCCAAATAAAACTAGACAGATATAAGACATGCACCCTTTTCGACCGCTCGATCAGAATAATCAATATCGCAGCTTCTGAATATAAAAAAAAAAAATAATACATGAAACCCTCGCCGACGGTGGAATATCGACGGCTAATTGGTGAGAAGGTCGACGTAAAACCCCTGCGTGGATCGTCGACAACAAGCGGCGGTGGAACGGAGTGCGGCCAAACGCCCGGAACCGAGAGAGAGTGATAGTGTCGAGAACTTAGAGAGAGTAAGAACTTGTTAGTGAGATGTAGAAATGAAAAACCCTTTTTATATGAAATGAAAAAACGCGTTGGCTCGCTCACGCAGATCGCTTCTCGTTGGATCGCTCTCGTTGGATCGCTCTCGTAGATGGTCTCTCGCTTTCTTGATATCGTCTCATTTCAACTCGCGTTATTGCTCCCGGTGCTCTTGATTGCTCGCTCTCAAGACTCGCTCGATAACTCCTGCCTCGTGACTCGATTACTCATTGGCGTGGATACACTCACGCCGATCGAGTATTTTCATGATTACAAAGACAAAGGAAGTAATTTCTAATTGGAGAAACAAATAGGCGCATTAATTAGTGATCGCGCGTCTTTAAGTTCGACCGCTGAGTTTTTTAGTATTAATATAGGGTGTGGCTTATACAAATTTCATCCTAAACGACAATTAACCTCTATTCATCTTCTTCACCCTTTCTTTCATATTCTTCCCTTCAAAATGAATTCAAACACAACCGAAACACAGTTCGGACAAATCTATTTCGACAATGAAGAGGTAGAAAAACGCGTTTCTCGCCTCCACACCACAATCATCGAGGATAGTTTTTTCAACTATCCCGGATACCACCGAGCAAGTCCTCTGATGACTCCTCCGGGAGAGAATCCGATGAGTCCTCGTGAGGAGTCATCCGAGAGTCCTCCGAGACCCCATTGAGGCAACCGACGCCACTTCGCTGCTTGATTCTCGACATCCTCCCCGCAACGGACGTGCCTTCCGAATGTTCCGATAACATTCCTACGTAAGAGCGCGCCCCAAGAAGAGGCATACAGTGGGCCCTCTTGATCGTAATCGACTCCTCCAAAGAGTCGATTAGAGATCTGAGCTTCCTTTCCCCTTCCTTATAATGTGTTTTTTATTTTTCTTAATGTACTTTTTTTGTGACAAGAAAATGAATGAATATATTATGGTTGTTTAGATATTTGCATCTTCTGTTTTCATTATTTCCAAAGCGAGAGCGAGTTTAAGCGTGAGGGTTCCTACGAGTAAAGCATGCATGGCGTTCTTCAGTATGTATGCATGAAATGAGTGACCGTTTCGAGTAAGGATGAGCGTTCTACGAGTAAGCATGAGCGTTCCTCGGAGCGCTCCTACGAGTAAAGCGGAGCGTTCTTACGAGTAAGCATGAGCGCTCCTACGAGCGCTCCTACGAGTAACCGTGGCGTTCTCCGAGTAAGGCGTGCGCGCGCTCCTTCGAGAAGGCGTGGCGTGCGCGTTCCTAGCGTTCCTAGCGTTCCTACGAGTAACCGTGAGCGTTCCTTTCGAGAAGGCGTGCGCGTTCCTGCGAGGCGAGAAGCTACCCTTCGGCGTAATTTTGCGCGTGTTGCCACGTCAGAATAGGTCAGTTTTCATTATTTTCGAGCGCCAGGTCATTCAACATTAATGATAATAAAAAGGGGTCTTCCGTACAAATATCCCAAGCTATCGGCTCATTAAGTATAATATACACCATACATTTTTTCGATTAATTACAAATACATATTACACGAGGGTGAAATAAGATTTAAGATTAAATTATAAATTTGGTCCTATAGTTTTGAAAAAGTTAGGATTGAGCTCCTATCATTTTAAATGTTAAAATTAGTCTTTATGATTTGATACAACTCTAAAAAAGGGTTTTATTAGATCATAGAGACTATTTATGCAATTTTATCAAATTATAAGGACAAAATTCAGACTTCTAAGGTTAAATTATAATTTGAGTTCATAAACTTTGAGTTTAGTGTTTATTTGATCCTTAAATTTTAAAAAATGTCTAATAGGTCATTAAACTTTCAATTTTATGTTTAGTAGATTCTTGACAAATTTAATATTTTTTAATTAATTGATTTATTAGACATAAATTTGATTTTTATGTCTAATCAAATCTTAAAATTTCAATTTTCTCTAATAGATTTTGTGAATTTAAAATTTTCACTGAAAAATAATAAGATGAATAGCCTCTTCCAAGGTGGACATTTGCTTAAGGATAATAAGTGGTTTAGACGTCTTTAAGATTTTAATTATCAAAGTCAATAAAAATGTCGAAGTCTTAATTTTATAAAAATGTTAGTGGAAATATCTATGAAAGATACACATTGATGAATATTTCTGGAAAAATTATAAAAATAAAAAAATAAATGAAATTAACGAATAAACATTTTACCTTTTTTAAATGAGTTAATTTTTTTTTTTGTTTTTAATATTAAGTTCCCATTAGCATTATATTTTTATTATATTTTGTGATTCTTTTATAATGTAATAGAAATGTTGATTTACCCTTTATATTGATGTCAAATATATACATATGCAAAAATGTATGACATGGTGACTGGAATTTAGTACTCCATATTTATCTAACTATTTTAAAAAGTCATAGCTAGAATCACCCATTTTATGGGTGATGTTATATTCTTAAAAAAAAAATATTTTGCATATTAGAATCCCAAGATCTTTTGCACATTTGAACTCAAAAATAAAATAAATAACCATTAAGATGTTTTGCTATCGTAATTTTAGTAAAGTTGGATTGATTTAATGTAGTGTTCTAAGCTAACGAATATCAACTGGCATTAAGTATAGGGTTAGAATCCCCCACCCCCAATTATTGATGTACTAAAAAAAAATGTAGTGTTCTTGGAAGGAATGAGAGTTAAAATTTCAAATATATATAAAAGTTAAAATTTTAGAAGCTTGAGTTTTGTGTGGTGTAAATTGTAATATGATTAGAACCTCGATAAAGCACATGAACAAGATTTCACACACTAAACATAAAAAATAATCCAAGCTTTTCACAACCCCATGTTATATATATATATACAAACTCAGCTGAGTTTGAATTTGAATAATCTAGAATCCATTTGATACCCCTTTAATTTTTTGGAAATTAACTTATAAATATCTAATTTTTTAAAACGTTTTAAAAATCTAAGTCAAGTTTTAAAAACTAATAAAAACTTCTTTTTTAACATGTTTTTATTTTTAGAGAATTTAGTTAAGAATTTAAAGGTTTCTTTAAGAGAGGTGAAAATCATAGTTTAAAAAATGGTGAGAAGACAAATACAATTTTAAAAGCGCTAAAAAACTAGAAACGAAATATTCATATGATAATCATTTTGTTTTTAAAAATTAAGCTTATAAATATCACTTACACAGGAATGTTTTCTTGTTTTGTTATTACTTTTTGCTTATGTTTTCAAAAATCAAGTTAAGTTTTGAAAATTAAAAAAATAGGCTCCATTGATAACTAGGTTTTTTAAAATTAAGTTTAAAAATACTACTTTTATCAATGAGTTTCTGTATTTTATTATCTATTTTGTACCTATGTATTTTAAAACCAAGCAAGTTTTGAAAACTTAAAAAAATAGTTTTCTAAAATTTGTTTTTGTTTTTAAAATTTGGCTAAAAACTTAAATGCTACTTCAAGAAAGATGAAAATTATTGTAGAAAAGATAGAAAAAAATTGGAAAAAAACAAGTATAATTTTCAAAACCAAAAAAACAAACACCAAATGATTATCAAACAATGTAGTTTTCTATTTTTGGAATATCACTCACAATTCAAATGTTTTGTTAAGAAAGTTGATGAAACCACCTGTAGAGAATTGATGAAAAAACAAATACGATTTTCTTAAAAAAAAAATTAAATGGTTATTAAATAATGTCAAAATTATTATCAAACTGAACCCTAAATTTGAGAAGTGTAGCTTGTATTCTACCGGGCTTTCTTATTGCAAGTGCAAACTTCTAATCTGCATATTACACTCTTAAAACTTGACTTTTAAGTTATGTATCAATATTGATCAATGGTTAATAAATTGGGTCAGTTGCACAAGTAAAATAATAATAATAAAAAAAAAGTCACCTTTTATTCCTATTACAAACATAACAAAAAAATCCACCCTAGCTCAGTCGGAATCGGTAAAATGTCCAAAATAACCCTATCATGTAATCTCGTGCGTTTGTAAAAGGTCCAAAATAACCCTATCATGTAATCTCGTGTGTTTGCAATATGACGTATATCAACAATTTATCAGTGACATACTATTGACTTATCCATGATATTTCTAATATGAATTATATCATTGATATACTACTAATATACTTTATTTAAGTATATCAATGAACTTGAATTCTTAATATTCAATATATCAACAATATTTCAAAATTGCTAATATGAAGTATATCAAAAGTATAATAGTGATTTATATTCGGTATATAAGATATACCTAATATGATTTATATTCGTGACATACTACTGATATTTTACTTAAGCACCAAAATAAAATGAAATATACGTAATATAAAGTATATTAGTGATAGACTACTTATGTACTTTATTTTAGTGTTTGACTTTATTAATCGTTTTTTGTCACTAAATTTTTGTCGATGCATTTGTTTTTAGTCGATATACTATATCAGTGATGAATGAATGATATAATATTTGTCACTTAGAGAGATTAAACATATCACTGAATGAAGTACATTACTGATATATTAAGTACATCAATGATATACCAAATATGTAAAATATCCTTGATATGTTACTAATATACTTCTTATGGAATATACCATTTAACTGTTATACCTAAAACAAGTATAATAATAGTATATTCGTAATATACTATTAATATGCTTCATTTTAGACATATGTTAGTTGATTGATATACCAAATGTACTACTTATATATTATCGATATATTATAAGTATATATTAGATATACTACTAATATGCATGTTGATACACGAATGAGGGTGAAGCTAAAATAATAAAAACACGAAAATCAATTTTAATTTTTTTCTATATTTACAATTTTTAAAAAATCATAACTAGATTTATAAATATATTTGTTTTACTATCCATTACCATTCTCCTAATAAACTTATAGAAAGGAAAATATTTGGGTGTTCCAGCACATGTATTTTTGCTTCCCACTTGATAATCACACAAATTTTTTTCTTTTCTTTTTTTAAAAAAAACTTGTTTTACAAAAAGATTGTACAAGATTTGGATGCTGCCCACCTAAATTGTGCCCTTATAAAAATGCAATCTTTTATAAATATTTTTTTTAAAAAATCAAGTTACCCATTTAAAATTTCCACGCAATCCCCAAAATTCCGCGCTAAGAATTTAGCTCCCTATCATAGATTCATAAGCTTAAAGCTTCACCTTTTTTTTTTTTCCAAAAAAAAGTTCATTTTATTTTTTAAACCTTTAAAATTATGATGTCAGCTGTCAAATTCTTATCCACACTTTACTTTTTTTTTCCTTCTGTTTTTTAACAATATGTAGTGATTTTTTTTCTTTTTTATTTTTTTTTATATATGTGAGACTAGACTTTACACCTTGACTAATTTCTAATTTCATGAGACAGTCGTTTAGACCCTAATATATCTAGTGTTAAGAAACTCATTTAACTCTAATTAAATCTTTACATATGTGTGGAGTGATTTTTTAGCATTCAAAATTAGAATTATGGTCATCTTTTAACTCTAATTTAGAGTATATTTGAATTAACTTTTGAAGTATTTAATTTTGAAAAAAAATCATTTAAAAAGTTGTAGTGTTTGACAACCACTCAAAAGAACTTCTTAAAAAATGTGTTTGAAAAATGAGTTGTTTTGAGAAAATCATTCGAAACCAAATTTTAGAAAAAGTATAATTATCCATAGTATACATGTTGGGTTTTTGGCAATATATTAGAAGTGAAATTGTCCCACATCTGAAAGGTGCAAGAAAGTGATGGGCTCCTGACACTATAAAAGAAGTCTATGACTTTGGTTTCAAAGCATCCCAGTTAGAAATACTTTAAACTTGGTATACTAACTCTAGTTAAATTCTCTCTTTATATTCTCTGGTTTGAGAGTGAGAAAAAGGGTGTGAGTGGTATAAAGTTTTGGGAAAGTGTTTTTGTAATTGGGGTCGGGGAGAGAATTCTATGTGATTGTAACAATTTTTCACATAGTGGAATTTCTTTTTGTTCGTGATTTTTTTTCTCCGGGTCTGGAGTTTTTCCACGTAAATTCTTATGTCTCTTATTTTGTTGGTTTCTTTTAATTTCTCAGTTATTTCTGATTATTCCTAGTGGTGATAGGTTTTTTCCCAACAATACATATGCCAAATGTGAATCTAGAAATCATGTTTATGTTAAATTGTAAATGGGGGAGGAATTACCAATAACATAGGAAATTTGAATAAATATTAAGAAACAAAGATGTAAACTATTTGATTGAGCCGCACGCATCTCACTTTCTTGAGATTCAAACCCTTTGCCATGTATATTTTTTTTAATCAATTATCAATGCTAACATATCTTCTCTAGCATGTCCTCTCCAATATACAACTCAACTGAAACATTATCTAGCTCAAATCACTCTACACTAAGAGGTTAAGTTCAAGCTTCACAATAATGAACTCTTCTCTTTTGGTCAAGTTACTTTTAGAAAAGCATATAAATAGAGAAAAATATAAGATTGAAAAATGTTGTGCTTCAAGAGTACTATTTATAAAAGAGATATTTATACAATAATTTAAATCTAAAACTTAATACCTAATTAATTTTTTAAACTCTTAACTTTTCTTACATACCTTTTCCTATTTAAAACATAAAAATAACTTCAATAAATAATATCTAAAAAGAAACTCATTTAAAATCATGCTATCTAGATTTGATACATTATTGATAAGATAAATACTACATTCATATCTCAATTATTTATTACAGTATTTTACCATGAAAAATAAGATGCGCGATTTAATTAGAGTCGTGTTGCTTTATTGATTAATGTACTTTAAACCCAATAAATAAATAAATAAAACCTATAAGTGGAAAAAAAATAATAAACAAAATATAAGAATTGTGACCCCATCCAATAAAGTTATAATTATTTTGCTTTTGAAAGTTAAATTGAAGTGTGTTTGGAGTGTTCCTATCTATTCCTTTGATAATAATGTATCTTGTGATGTGTTCTAATTATTTTCAATTTTTAATTCAAGAATATCTAGATTACTGCGTTTGATGATGTGTAAAAAAAATCAGTAGTTTCAAATTTAATTAGAGTTCTTAACTATGGAAACCCTAATAAAACATACTTCACGAAAAAAAAAAGTAAAAAAAAAACTATAAAAAACTTTAAGGTATAAGATTAAACCCTTATAATTATTTCCTAGTTAAGCACTTAAACCAAAATACTCTACAAAAAGCTTTAACAATTTTAAAAAATACTTTTGTCACTCTCAACCATGATAGTTTTCGGTGAAACATATTTTTGATCATGTCAAAAGAACTCTCAAATCCACCTGGATTACAGTCATAAATTAAAAATTTTTAGTACTACGAGAAAACAACGAAAAATGTTACTGATATAGTTAGAAATCTTGTTAGAACTAGAATTATAGTTAGTTTGTTACCGTTGTTACTCTAATCTATGCCTATAAATAAACTCTGCGCAGACCTATCAAATAATGAATAAAGAAATCTTTACTTAATGAAAGATTATTTCATGGTATCAGAGACTTTTTTGGACTAATGTCTTCAATCCACGTGCAAGACTAACAAGTTACGTCTCTCTCCATTCTTTTGGTTCTTGTTTCGTTCTCCTTCGACGGTCGACTCTGCTTCTCGAAAACTAGCCTCTCTGATTTTTCTTCTCTCTAATATATGCAATCTTGTGTCAATTCATCTCGACTTCTCTAGTTTCGTCCTCTGGAAGTTTTAATTGCACAAGATCTTGCGAGCTCATAAACTTTTTGGGTAAATTCATAAACTTTCCTCTGGAAGTTTCTAATCTATGCCTATAAATAAACTCTATACAGACCTATCGAATTCTTGATGAAAGATTATTTCAAGAAATACATGTGACTTAAAATATGCTTAAGGAGGTCTTATTGCAATACTCCATCTTTAATTCCTAAAATTAGCAACTAAATAATGAGATCATATGAATAAAAAATCATGACCCACAAGATATAATCCCTAAAAAGATGACTAAAAAGCACATCTTTCCATGGATACAAACTGGAATTAGAGTGATAACTGAGCAGCAAACAAACAGATTTGGTGGTGGCATTGTCAGCATCACTAGAGGGGGAGAGACCCAACTAGGTGCCATTTTTTCCTTTCTTTTTGTTTTTTCAAATTTAAAAAAAAAAAAAGAAAAAGAATGAACTTTGATCATCTTATGGGAATTATTCTCAATGATAAGACATGCTTGTTGAATATTATACCAATCACCAAACTTTCCTTTTTTTCTTTTTGGCATAAGATGGAAATAAATCAATTTGCTCATCATTCATTCACTTCCAACTTTGAAAAACTTTCACTTCTTTTTGTTTGTTTAAATCTTTTCACTGACATTCTCTTTGCAATGGGTCATGTTTTTTTTTGTTTTGTTAGGGTGGTTTTTTTTTTTTAAAAAAAAATAGTTTCACGATTGAGACAATGGTAGAGCCCCTCGGAATAGGATAAAGTTGTAATACTATTCAACTTTCCCTATTCATCGACCATCTCCATTTCTTTGAAGTGAGATTTCAAGTCTTTTTTTCTTAAGTGAGAGCTCGCCATAAATTTAGGAGAGAAAAAAATATGAGCTTATAAATAAAGATAACGTTTTTTTTAGTATATGATTTTTAATAAACTCTTTTAGAATGAAAAATCGAATGTAAATTGACCGTGTATTGAGTTGCTAATATGAAAATAAAATTTTGAAACATACGGGATTTAATGAAACTAATATTCAATTAAAAAAATTATTCAAAATGTGTTTAATGGTATATTTATAAACCATAAAATAGTTATAGTTACCAATCAAATATTAGGTTGAATCTCAACTATATTATCAATTAAGTTATGGGCATGTTTTATGTTATAAGTTTTGTATAATTATTACATTACAATATTATATAATGTATAATGGATTAAGTTATACATATTTTAATTAAAAAATGAAATGAGTTCATAACATGAAATAATATATATTTATAAACAAATCATATAATTCTATATTGTTTTTAAAAAAGAATAAATTGAAAATATAGATATATTGAAAATATTAAAAAAAATATTGTTTTTAGATTTTTTACGAATCACAAAATTCAAAAATTATTTTAAAAAATAAATTATTCGAATAGATATTCGATAAATGAATCATTTGATTGAATAAATTTAAAAACATAAAACAAAATTTTATATCCTAAATTTCTTACCATTTAGAAGTAGGAAATAAGGAAAAATAAGAATGTTGCCCAACCACTCCTCATATTCCCATAAAATTGAAATGATTGATTGATAGGATTAAATTTCTTCAATTTGACCACTCGTTGGATGTTTTTATGCTTTTGGAGGAAATGGAGAGGTTTCGTATGCAATGGGTCGGTTGGGACTGTAGGCCCACTTCCTACCAGAAACGGCCCATTATAATAGATGTGGGCTTCATTCAACACCCAATTATGGTGGGCTTATCGGGCTTATCGTGTTATTTGTCTTCTTCGGCCCCCACCTCAAAATTTGTCCACAAACCAACACGCGCCCAGCGTGTTTTGTCACCATTCCTCACGCTTTCCTGCAGGAAAATTCGTAGGAGTCCACCCAACATAAAATTGCTCCAAGCCAAAGACGCTTAATCGTGGAGTTCCACATGATTGAGCCACCGGTGCTGAAGGTCCCACCTGTTGGTATAGGTAGTAGCTATCAATTCTTTTAAGCCTTTCTCAATTGTACTTTCATATCCTCATGGTCACTCACATGTACACCCTTTTCCTCGGGCACCATGCTTCCATATCCTCGTGATCCCTCTCATTCAGATGTGGACTCGGTTCATTCATGTACCCCTCTTCCTCGGGCGTCACACTAATTCTGATTATGTTTTATGTTTTTGCTGTGAATATGTGTTTGGTAGATGTATTTTTTAAAAATGTTTTCGAATTCTAGGATCCAAATAGTAGAAATTCCAAAAATAATATTTGTATGTTTTCATTGTATCCAGATTCTAAATTTGAAAATTTAAAAAGTAGAATTATATTAAATAAAAATTAAAATCTTAACAAATATAATATTTCATGTGATAAACTTAATTTAATTTTGTTAAATTAAAATATATAATATAATATAATACATATAAATTATATAATGTTATATTATAAAATAATAATTCTAAAAGATTTATAAGAACCATGTTCAAATATTTAGTTTGGTAGCTAAACTAATGTTATGATCTATAAATATATTATAAAACATAGTTTAAACAACGATTTAAAAATAGGATCAAATTTCTCAACCTGTTATCAGACACATATCTGAAAACATGAAATATAACTCTGTGTTTCACTGAACCCCTTATTTTTTAATTTCTGTGTTTCAGATTACTTACCAAACAGATCCTTACTAACTTAGTTTATAGAGAACTTTTCATTTATATATCCAAATCGAACTTTAAAATTATTTCATATTTGACCCATCTACAACACACATCGCATTTTTTCCTTGTCTTTGTACAGATATGTGTATGGTGAAACTAACATTAAAGGTTAAAAGGTAAAATTACCTATTATGTTCTTAAAGATAAAGGGTTCGATCATTTACTCTACATCTGTTGAATTAAAAGAGTGTTGTATTAGATTTAAGATCAATGAAGCTAATGTCAACATGTCGGCTCGATTTCATCAACACGTGCAGAAATGGCATAAAAAGGGCATAATTAATTGATGTACCACTAGGTATTTGTGATTAATTTTCAAATAAGTGGCTAATTTGAAATTAGCTTTTAACTTTTAAGAACACCTTCTCGAATGAAGAGAGTTATGATCATGTACGCATATTTGGTAAATTTTATTTTATGGAGTTATTGTCACTTTTGTAACCATTAAATAGTTAGTCAATTTTTATTATTAAAGGAAATATATTGATGAAGTTTTTTTAGTATTGTTATGGGTAAAATTAGATCATAAGGACCAATTACATAAACGGAAGAAATTGGGAGATAAAAAAAATTTTCATTCAAGACAACCGAAGGAGCAGACCCAGGACGACGACCCACCTTCGCAAATAAGAACAAAGAAGCAGACCCAAGATCGTGGACCGAGCCAGATCGGCCCCAGCCTTGGCCCAAGCTGAACCTGGTCGGCCGAGGCCAAGGCCGACCAGAACACCTCCACGAGCGGAGGTCGAGGCCGGGTTGCCAAGAGCCACCCCATATGGGCCTTGACCAAGGCCCAAGTCTGGTCGGTCTCGACTAGGGATGAGGTCGAGGCCGACCAGGGCTCTTCTTCGACGACTCTCCCATCTTCTCCTCCTAGCCCAATCCGATCTATGGGGATCCAATTCCTATGAGAAATCCGAAAGAAACCCTAGAAGAACTCTTCTCCAAAGAAAAGAGGGGTAAGTTCTCATTCCCTAAACAATTACAAAACACCTAAAACTCTCTTGCTGACTTAAGCATCGGAGCCTGTGTGGCAAGCACCACACCGGTGTGCAAGTTTCCATTCTTTTGTAGGTCACGTGTCTCCTCCCTGAATACAAATATTACGGTTGTTGTCACGTGAAGGACATGTGAGTTCCCTTGTCCAGATTTTGGTAACTTAGGGTTATTTGATATGATTATTTGGAATATCTCCTATAAAAAGTGGTCAAGGTCGACCAGTTGTACTGCATGTTTCTCACATGCTTTTTTCTCTTTAAATAAATAGACTTTGGGAGTCAAGGACATATGATGAGGATGCTAAAATGGTGCCAACATAGTTGGGATGATTGGGTGCACCTAATTCCCTACTCCCAGTATTTTCTATAAAAAAAAGGGTCGAGGTCGACCCTCCTTTTGGTCGAGGCCAAAGAGAGCTTAGTCGAGGCTGAGGAGAGTATGGCCGAGGCCGAGGAGAGGATGGTCGAAGCCGAGGAGATTTATGGTCATAGAAAGCCCAACAGAGAATATCAATTGGTGACAAAGAAGAATGATATCTCTAGAAATTGATTTTTATCTTTCTAAGAGAGGATGACCAAGAAGTTGCTCTTGAGAAGTCGATCCTCATCTTTCTAAGAGAAATAACCTTCTAGGAATTGATTTTCATCTTCCCCGGGAAAATAAGTCCTATGGAAGATCGAGTTTAACCTCACGAGGTTAAACTGCAAGTCCCGAGACCGATTCGAATTGAGACTTTGGAAATATTTAGGAATCGATTTTCATCTTCCTGGAGAATAAGCCCTATGGAAGGTCGAGTTTAACCTCACGGGTTAAACTCGCAAGTCCTGAGGAGGTTCATTTGAGAGACTTTGGAAATATTTAGGAATCGATTTTCATCTTCCTGAGAATAAGCCCTATGGAAGGTCGAGTTTAACCTCACGGGGTTAGACACGCAAGTCACAAGGCGTCGATCCGAACCAAGACTTTGGAAATATTTAGTAACCTTCAGTGGAATTGATTTTTATCTTCCTAGAAAGAGATATGTCAAGAAGTCGCTTACATTATACTCTCGAATGGACCTCACATTGTGGGGCTCATAAGCGTCAAGTCACACCATGAACTCCAAACAGAGAGTGGGGGCTAATGTTATTCGTAAAATTGGACCATAAGGACCATTACATAAACTGAAGAAATTGGGAGATAAAAAGGAAATTTCATTCCGCATAACCGGGCGAGCAGGCCCGCGACGGCGACGACCCACCTTCGCAAACAAGAACAAAGAAGCAGGCCCAAGATCGTGGACCGAGCCAGATCGGCCAGACCTAATCGGCCCCAACCTCGGCCCAGGCCGAACCTGGTCGGCCGAGGCCAAGGCCGACCAGAACACCTTCACGAGCGGAGGCCGAGGCCGGGCTGCCAAGAGCCACCCCGTATGGGGCTTGACCAAGGCCCAAGTCTGGTCGGCCTCGACGGGCTCTTCTTCGACGCCTCTCCCATCTTCTCCTCCTAGCCCAATCCGATCTATGAGGATCCAATTCCTATGAGGAATCCGAAAGAAACCCTAGAAGAAGACTATTTAAGGGTCTGTTTGGTATGCAATCCGGATTCTGTTTTATGTTTTCGGATTCACTGAATTTAGTGAATATGTGTTTGGCAGATGTGTTTTCGAAAACTGTTTTCGGATTCTGGGATTCAAATAGTAGAAATTCTGAAAACAACATTTTTATGTTTTCATTGTATCCAGATTCTGAATTTAAAATTTTAGAATACAGAATTATATTAAACAAATATAAAAATCTTAATAAATACAATATTTCATGTTATAAAACTCAAATTATTTTGTTAAATTAAAATATGTATAATATAATGCATTATAAATTACATAATATTATATTAAAAAATGATAATTCTTTAAAATTTATAAAATCATGTTCATAAATTAATTAATAATGACTTATATTCAATTTAATTATTAGTTTTGCAACTATAACTAATTTCATGATGTATAAATATGTATAAGACACACTTTAAATAACTATTTAGAATGAAATCAAATTTCTGAATCTACTATCAAACACATATTTGAAAACATGAAATACAACTCTGTTTTCATGGAATCCATTGTTTTCAAATTTCTGTTTTCAGATTGCTTACCAAGCAGGCCCTAAACTCTCCTCCAAAGAAGAGAGGGGTAAGTTCTCATTCCCTAGACAATTACAAAACACCTAAAACTCTCTTGCTGACTTAAGCATCGGAGCCTGTGTGGCAAGCACCACATCGGTGTGCAGGTTTCCATTCTTTCGTAGGTCGCGTGTCTTCTCCCTGAATACAAATATTACGGTTGTTGTCACGTGAAGGACATGTGAGTTCCCTTGTCCAGATTTTGGCAACAACAAGTATTTAACAAGGTAAAAGCGACAACTAGATTGTATCAGTTACATTAAATAATGTTTATAAATAATGGATTTGAAGATCTATGCACTTGTGGAGATATACCTGATCAAAATAATATGACCGATAGTTTTATATCATTAAATGTAAGAGAGATAAATTATATATCGGATGAATATTAGGATTAATATAGATTTCAAATCTGTATTCAACTATTATTAAGGAGCACACAATAATTTTCCCAATTCAAATAACAAAAATAAAGGAAAATAAGCTAATTAAATATCATCTTTTAATTTATTAAAAATACTCAATACTGCAAAATCAAGCTACACATTGAGATACATCCTTAAATCACTCTTCAAAACTCATCCTCCGAAACATTTCTGTTTCCTCTCCCACAAATTCAAGGACACATTAACTTACATTACTCCTAAACTTCCCAAAAATACAAAAAAAAATTATATAATTTTAATTATACGCTATAATACTAAACTCTTCAGAATTTCAGACTAATTTCACTTCTATTACTTTCTTCACCCTCTTCCGATCTCCGCCCGCATGATCCTCTACTATTAACTCTTCTGTCATCACCATTTTCGCCGCCCTCAATTCTCCAGCTACTGCTCCCCGATTTCTCCTCCTCGAAGCTTTCCGACCGCCCCGCCGTGTCCCTCACCTCCGATTCCGGCGAGCTTTGCGCCGCCGCCCCCTTGTATAACTGCACCTGATGATGATGGTGCTGCAGATGCGGCGGCGCCGTCGTTCTTGTATAAAATTCTTGCGGCAGTGAAGGCGGGCTGTAGAAGTGGGAAGGTGGGTGAGGCGTGGCCGGTGGGCCGTACAGAGCGGGCGGCGCCGCCGCATACTCTGGTGGGACCCACAGCCCACCTAGACCGAGTACCACGAGCTGAGCCGCTGGCGGTCCAGATGCTTGTTGGCTTGGACCGGGCCGTCTGATCGTGTGGAGCCGGTATTTCTGCGTGTATACGAGAATTAATTAGAGATTAAGTAATCTAAATTCGATTTTTTTAAAAAAATTAACTTTTATTATTACTTTTTTTTTTGCCTAAAAAAATTGTGGGGATAAGGCTGAATGTGAATGGTTTTACCTGGAGATGGCTTTTTACTTCATCGTTCGTCAAACCGTCTACTTTCATCAACTCTCTAATCTGCTTTGGCGTCGCAACTGTTTTCAATTAAAAAAAAAAAAACAATAAGAAATTAAAATATATAAATTAATTTTAAGGTTAAATTTTGGATATAATATCAATTCAATAAAATCATATTATTTCAAAATTTTTAATTTGATGTGCCCAAGTTTCCTTTTTAATTTAAGTGACAAAAATCTAATTGTTTATGTGATCGATGGTGTTACTTTATGATATTAGGGTGAAGGCTTGAAGTAATTTTGAGTGAATAGTATTTTCTTATTCGCTTAATTTTTCGCATTTTTGAAAAAATATAAACCAGTATAAAAATTTAGTGGGAGGCAACAAAAAAAAAAAAATCCTATAGTCCAATTAATAGGAAAGTACTCTCTCACAATTTAATTTTAAGGAAAGTATAGAAATAAAATTAAAATCGTTAACATTATACAAACCAAAAACTATAAGGATTAAATTAAAAAATTTAAAATTATATTTGCTAAATCAAAAGAAACCAAAAAAGAACTTTTAGAACATAGCTGAGAATTAGATATATATATATACCTTGGGAACCACCGAGCATCTGAAGAGCATTGACAAATCTCCGGTGCAAGTCCGGCGACCAGCACCGTCTGGCCTTCCGGTGAGCCTGAGTCGCAGAAGAACTCGTCGTGGGAGCTAATCCCCCATCCGCCGCTCCATTTTGAGCCCTTTGCTCCGCCGCCATTACCACCCCACCATTAATATTATTATTATTATCACCACAATTAATCTTCTTCTTCTCACCTTTCTCCAATAACTCCATTTCCGCCGCCGCCGCCCCTTTCTCGCCGCCAAGACCCAACCCCGGGCCGGAGCTCCGATCTTTGTTGAACGGAACAAAAGCTCCATTATTAATTCTTTGGTTACCGGTGTCTGGATTATTATTATTATTATTAAATTTGGAGTCTGGAACAGTAGATTCATTATTTGGCGGAAATTGGTGTTTAGTTACGTCGTTTGTAGCTTGACTCCAAAGCTGAACTGACGTCATCCAGTTTGCCTTATCGGACATTATTGTCAGTGGCTTTTCATCCTGATCCGCCGGCGTTGAGTTTTTCAGCGGCATGAATTCTTCTAAAACTGGCTTCGGTGGCGCCGCCGCCGCCGCTTCTATTGTCTTGCAGGCTTGTAGCTGTCTCCTCGACGTCTCTACCGCTAAAAAACAAACATAAACATACCAATTTAGCAATTACGAATGAAAAATATAGATTCGGTCCTTTAAATCTTAATTCATTCTTTGAATTAACTTTCAAAAGACCCTTCTTTTTTTTTCTACTTTCAAAAGAGAATTTAGTTTGCAATTTGTTTTTCCAAAATAACTATTTTTTTTAGTTCAATTATCTATGAGAGTTACTTAATCGAGAGTACGTCTTACTAGTCGATTGAAAATATGTCAATTATCGTTGAGTTATTTCATTTTGTTTCCAAAATAACTATTTTGATGCTACTAATATTTTAATTTTAACAAATGAATAGAGTGGTAAAACAAATGAATATATATATACACACTTATGTGAGAATATATATTTACATTTTTTTAGTTTAAAGCAAAAAGATTAGATTCCTATGACCCGTTGGTTATAGGCGCACATACTTTAGCTAAGTTGAGTTATACTTTTATTGGTATATATTTGAGTTAATCTATATTAAATTTCACTTTATATTTATTAAACTACAAAAACTGATACTTCACAATACACGAGTTAGTAAGATTTTTTTTATGGACAAAACTTGGGTGCATCTCGAGGTGCACTCATTTTTTTACATTTCACTCTAATTGTATAGCAGAAAAAAATTCAAAAATATTAAAAAAATTTATCACGCAACAAACTGTAAATTGATAACGAAATGATCTGAAAAAAGATGGGTGTAACTTAAGTTTTTTTTATTACCCCATTAACGTTTGATTCCTATTTATTTTTTAAAAACGGGAAAAAAACTCTTTTTCTTATAAATCTCTCTTATTCGTCAAAATTTTAATAGGGTTAACCAACGAAATCTCCAAATAGATAAGTATTTTTTTTTTAAAAAAAAGACCGTGACAAGTATTTAGTGGACAAATATTAAGTTTACGAAGAAAATATTTATATTTTCTCAGCTCACAAACTAAATTAGAGATTGGTTTAAATGTAAAAAATGAAAATGAAAATGAAAATTAAAAAAAAAAAAAAAAGGGAGATTAGTTAGTAGCGTACCGTTAGTTAAAAGCTGCATGCAAAGCGGAAGCTCCCGTTTGAAGACATCAATTTTGAGGCGCTCTTCTTCAAGGCGAGAAACGAATTCCTTAAGCTTATCATAGGACTGATCACAATTAGCCGCTAATTGCTGTTGATCTCCAAACGAATATTTAAGCAACATTGAATAACTTTGAACTTTACATTCCAAACTCAGTTCAGTCGACGCCATAACCCTCAATTATTTAATTAATTAAGGTTTAATTTCAACACACACAAAATCAACAATAATAATTTCGATCATGCCTTGCCCACATAGAAACTGGGGGAAACAAACAAACAAAAAAAAAAAAAGTGGGTGTTTGGCGTTTGGCCTATAGACTTGGTTTAAGAAAGTGAGCGAATGTTGGTTAATGAGAGAAAATGGAAGGATATTGGGTTCTTTTTATGGGTGAGTCTTCGAAGGGAATAAATTAAAGCATGTTTTTTTTTTTTAAAAAAAAAAAGGGATAAAGAGAAGTAATGGTATGTAGCTTATTTATTTTGTAAAGAACAAAAAAAGCGAAAAATTATTAAAGATCACACAGAGAATTTTAGATTAGGTGTGAAAAACGAATCTGGGACTCTGACTCTGGTTTTTCGAACCTTTGGATTTTTCTAAAGCACACATAAATTAATTCATGAAAATCACTAAGGCACAAAAAAGCTGATTCTTCTTTCTATATTTTCTGCCTTTTCTTTTCTTTTCCTTTTCTTTCTTTCAATTTTATTCATCTCTCTCACTTCATTCAGAGGCGCTTTTTCTTCTTTTTTGCTTTCTTACTTTTTATAAAATTATCTGAGGAATTTGTTTTATTACAATGTATATAATAATAAATGGGTGTAAAAAGAAGGGTCTCTTTTGATTTAACTCATGTATATTAATATTATCTGATGGGCCATTTTGGATGAGGTAGTTTGATGACATGTGGTTTGGAGTGAGCTTTAGTCGGCTGATATTTCAATTTCTACCATAACTTATAAGCTTAAGCTTTTGCATTGATTGATAATTTAAAATAGTATCAGAATAGAACATCGTGTGTTCAAACTCCACTTGTCAATTCTTTCACTAATTAATATTGATTTTTACTAGTTGAGGTCTTTCTACAAATATATCTTTATTCAATTATAGCTTTGAAATTACTTAGGAGCTGAGCCCAAAAACGTTTCTTGCAGCGATTGAAACATGTGGTAAGCATTGATTTATCTTATAACATTGATGATTTTAATCTCAATCTCTAAACATTAATTGGCTACATGGCTACTATTTTTAATATTTTGAATTATTTGAAAATTGACATTAATTTTCGAAAGAGATATATTTGTTTGAAAAAAAATATATGAACGGGACGGTCAAAAATGGTAAAGGGAATAAAATTATGCGATCACCACACGAACAATATACGGCCAAGTAGTCCTTTTTTATTATTTTATTGTTTTATTATTTTTTATGAGTCAGATCTACAATGTTTATTGACTAATATGTGTAATACCAACTTACAAAAGAGAACTCTAAAGTAGCATATACGGTAGAGACTAGAGAGAGAGAGGGAATATTTAATCTATAATGAAATATTCATAAAAATTAATAATTTAGGGTCTGAAAGGAAGGAATATATTATAAAATCCAACTTTGGTGCAATAAAAATATATGGGAATACGAAATACAACCCATAAAGGCAAAAGTGGAAAAACACTAAAATAACTTCTTTTTTTTTCGGCCCCTCTAAATAATATAACACTAGCTTGAAAAATATTAGTAATTTAATTGGAATTAATTAAAGGACGGGAATCTTCCTCTGCTACGCACTTTAATGAAGTGGACTATAAGGTAAGAAGATTCTCACTAAAATTTAGACGAACCTTTTATCTTTTTGGGGTTCTGAACCTTATTTGCATGGCTGTTTGGATCTGGGAGGAACAAACCAGTATTCACATTTCCACAATTTTTCTCTTTTGGGAAAATGGGGATTTGTGTATAACCACACCTTCGATTTTTAATTTAATTTATTAAGTGTTTCAATCGTATTCATAAATTTTTAATTTCATCAATCAACTTTTTGTATTAAGTATTACAATCAACACATTCAATTAATTGAGATTTAATTACTATTTAATTGAACTTCATATGTGTGACTTGCATGTTAGTAAAGAGAATCAACTTGTTATTGGTGGATTAAAAAAAAAAAAAGAAACTTTACCTTTTAAACAAAGAAGACTAAGAAATTTCAATTTAGTGGATGTTATTTGAGTTTTGTGTTTTCTTTCTTTTTTTTCTTGTAGAAAAAAAGAAACCCCGGTAGATCAAGAAGATTGTAGTTTTTGTAGTTGAAACTTCAATCTCTAAATTAGTTGATCATGACACTGTCCAATTCATACCACCCAAAAAGAAGGGCTCTTTGTAAGGTTCTTCATGTCAAGTTTGCTTTTCCCTATTTTCACAGTATATATAATTGATTGATCAAATTAAAAATGTGAGGTGTGATTGTAATAAGTTCTATAGTTGATATGTAGTTTGTGTAATTTTTTAAAACAATCTTTAAATATTTATTTGCACGTATATTTTTTTAAATTTATTTCATATACTTTTGTTTTTTTTTTTTAGTTTAAAAAAAAATTGAAGAAGAAGCTTGTGGTAGAAGGTCCAAGCAGGGACTTTTGGGGATTCTATTGGGGCGTTTTGTTTTGTATTCGAGAAAGGAAAAGGAGAAAAAAAGAAGATGAGGTAAAGAGATTCTCCTCGTGACACGTGTCAAAATATTCGGTTTGAAATTGTTCTTCTGAATATCCCTTTTGTCTGGCGCCCACATACAGGAATATTCCCTCTTCTTTTTTCAAAGATCAATTTTGTCGATTTCCACGCGGGTACATCTACCTCTAATTTCCACTATTTCCCTCCAAATTCTCTCTTTATATTTTCAATATTTCTATACCTACCTCTCTACAATAACCACTAACCAAATTTCAAATACATAAAATATCTCTTTTGGATGAAAGTAGAATTTGGAGGAATTGATTATGTTTTATGTTCTAAGTTCAATCAATATGTACTTGGTAGCCGGGGCGGATTTATTATGGGCCCAAGTGTTCGAGCCCCCTCAAATTTTTCACCTTTAATAATATGTATAAAAAAAGTCAGATTAAATAACAAAAAAGCCTTTTGGTATAGTGGTAAATATGTTATCAACCTCCTATCCGCCACTGCTTGGTAGATGTGTTTCCAATAATTATTTCTAGATTCATTGATCTAAATAGTGAAAATTCTGAAAAACAATATTTTTTATGTTTTCCGTCTATCCAAATTTTGAATTTGAAATTCAAAAATTAAGAATTATATTAAAAAAAACAATAAAAACTTTAATAAATAGGAGCACTTGCATGAATAGCAAATATATATATATATATATATTTATTGCAGTAATTCAATTTTACAAAATAGCAAAAGAAAAAGGCCTAGCCCATTTTTCAATATGAAATATATTAATAGTCTATCAGTAGTCTATCAATAATATACTGATGATAGACTAACGATATACCTAACAAATAGTAAATCATTAATGTACTACTAATATACTTATATGAAGTTGATAATGACTATATCAGTAACTCACACGTACGTAATATAAAATACATCACTGGTGCAATACTGATATACTTTATTTTCCAAGGGTGTTGTTCAATATGAAGTTTGACAGTAGTTTATCAATGGATATGAGTTTCTGATAAACCAACCATCTATCTAACATAGAGTATATCACTAATATACTACTGATATACGTATATGAAGTTAATTAAGGGGTTGTTTGGGGCATTGAGTGAGTTATAATAACAAGTGGTTATAATAATATGTGGAATCATGTTATATTATTTAAAATGCAGAGTAATATAGTCCGATATTATAATAGTCTATGTTTGGGGTGCAGAGTATTCCATAGGTTATAATAACAAGGTTATTATAACATATGCCCCAAAAAACTCCTAAGAGTATATCAGTAACTCACATATGATATATGTTCATTTCACTAATATGCTACCGATATACTAAATGTCGGGTATGGTAGTGAAATACATGTATCTAAAATGAAGTATATTTGTGATATACTAATGCAAAATATTTATGATTTGCTATGAATATATAAAAGAGTATATATATATATATATATATATATATATATATATATCATTTTAACTAATATACCTAAAAAGAAGTGTATCCGTAGTATATCAGTAATATACTATTAGCATACTTCGTTTTAGGTATATATTGGTATATAAATATAAAGTATATCAAATATACTTCTGATATACCAATATAAAGTATATCAGATATACTGCTCATATACCAATATAAAGTATATCAGATATACTACTGTTATATCTGCTGATACACCAATGAGGGTAAATCTGGAATAATAAAAAAAAACAGAAATTAAATTTTAAAAAATTTGTTATATTTGCAAATCTAAAAAACCATAGTTAAGTTTGCAAATATGCTAATATTTTGTGTTATCCATTACAATTCCCCTAATAAATATAGTATTTTACGTTATATATTCAATTTATTTTTGTTAAATTAAAATATGTATAATATAATTTATAAATCATATGGTGTTGTAAAATAATAATTATACAAAATTTTATAACAAAAAACATGTTCATAAATTAATTAATAATGGTTTATTTTCCACCTAATATTTAGTTTTACCACTACAACCACTACAAGAAATAATCGTTTTAGCGACGAAATGTCAGCGACGAAAAACTATATGTCGCAGAGCTTGCGACGAAAAAGCTAAAGCGTCGCAACATTTGCGACGAAATAGCTAAAGCGTCGCAACATGTGCGACGAAAAAGCTAAAGCGTCGCAAAACTTGCGACGAAAGAACTTAAACGTCGCAGGACGTGCGATGAAAATACAAATCGTCGCAAACATTGCGACAAACGAGCTTAGCGTCGCATCTTACACTGCGACGAAATTGACGTTTCGTCGCAACATTGCTGCGACGAACATGATTTTTCGTTGCAATGCCTCGAATGGACCAAATCGCAGTCGTAATAATGACGTTTTATGATTTAAACTGCGATTACGTCGCAATGGGCTTTGCGACAAAAACTATTTTTCGTCGCAGGTTTTTGCGACGAAAGTTATTTGCGTCGCAGGTTTTTGCGACGAAACACTAATTTCGTCGCAAAAGAGTTTTTAACAATACTTTTTAGGTTTCATTTTCGTTTCCACTTTGCATTCCTCCATTTCATTTCACTTTGCACAGAGAGAACTTGGGGGAGGGGGAAGGCTCGAAAAGTCACCTGGAAATTCGCCAAAAGTTGTCGAAGAGTCCCCATTTTCCTTCATCCTCTTCATAGGCTTCATTTAGAAAGATTTGTATGCATTTTTGTTTGATTTTCTCCTCATTTCAATCTCTTTTGGTTGGGATTAGAATGTTGTTTACTAAATCTATTAGTCATTTGTTTATTTTGTGTAGAAACTTCGTTGATAAACTTTGATTTTTTGTTCTTTGTCAAGCATTTGGAGGTAAGTAAAGTTAGATATTAGTCTCTCTTTTGATAAAGTTTGATTTTGTTATTAGTCTCTTTTGGTTGGATTGTTTGTAGAAATGTTTTATGTATTTAAAATATAATATGAATTGAATTTAGGTTTGTGTTTTTTCTAGAGAATGTAGTTGTAGTAGGAGGTGTTTAGATTTTTTGATATGAAAATAGTGGATTACTTTCTAAAAGGTTTGCATGTACTTTTTTGGTAGATTACTTTGAAGTTTTCTTCTAATTTTCAATATAATTTTGTTTGGGGTTTAGAATGTAATTGTTTTCTTCCCATTTTCAATATCTTTTCTTTGTTTTGTGTAGAAATTTGGTTGCAAAAGGTTGCATTTGTTCTTGGTCAAGGGGTCAAGTACTTGGAGGTAAGTAAAATACTTGTATATATTTTTGGGAAATGTCTTATGTATTTGATATGTGTTAAGGAAAGTAACAAATTGTGATTGAAAGACTATTCATGTGATTAAGTATGTTGGGTTTAATTAAAGTTTGAATTTAGATCAATGTTATTTTCATAGTTTTATGATTAAAAGAGTATTGAATTTATTGAGTTTATGCTCGTTTTTTTAAATAGAGAATGTGGTTGGAGTAGTGGATTGTGATTATATAGGTATATTATGATTTCTTTTTAGTAAATATAATTAGATGCAACTTAGAGTATGAATGACGATTTGTAGTGCAAATCCGTCACTTAATAAGGTATATATGTTTTTATAACTTTGAAATTATTTACATATTGATTTAAAAATATTTTTGGAATTTGCCTTATCCATTTAGTGATTATGATTTTTTAAATTTTTTTTATTGAGTATATGATTATATAGTTGTTGGGATTTTGATTATGTTTGAGACTTTGATTGTGATTATATAGAGAGAGTATATGTTTATGTTGTTTGTGGTAGTTTTTTTTTATTTAACCATTATACATATTGTGGCAAAACTATGTTTAGTATGATTTCAAGGGAGAGGGTGGCAAAACTATGTTTAGTATGATTTCAAGGGAGAGAAAGACTTATGTATATTGAAAAATGAAAATGATGAGGGAGAGGGGGAGAAAAGAGGGTAGAGAGTTATGTATGTTGACAAAGAAAATGACTTTTAAGTTTTTTGAGAAGAGAGAGTGAGAATGCATGTTTGTGTTAGTAATGGTAATATGTTGTTTCTTTATTATTAGACATATTGTGAATTTGCAAAATTATGTTGAGTATGATTTAGAGAGAGATGGGGATGTTATATATTAGTTAAAATTATATTGTGGTTTTTTTTTTTTTTTATTGGATAGGGGAGGGAGGGAATGGGTGAGATAGAGTATTTAAGAATGACTTGTAACTTATGTTTTTAGAAGGAAGGTGACTTTTTAGCTTCAAGTTGTTTGTTTTAATTTGTGAACATCATGCGTGTGTTTTTCTTTAGTGAATTTGGTGAAAATTGTTTTAATCTTGTTGTGAAGATGATATAGGGAGAGAGGAAGAGGGAGAGGGTTAATATTATTTGTGATTATTAAGAGGATAATTTATTGTTCATCCTTACTTATGTATATTTCTTGTTTATGTGTAGGACGATTAAAAACTGATTTTTGGTGAAGATACAATATGGTATCATCTTTTCACTCATTTTGAGATTGTTTAGGAGGTAATTAATGAATTTTATTCCACCTTACAACTTTTCTATGTTTTGTAATAGTTTAGGTTTGTTGTTTTGTGATAAAGGAATGAATTATAATAACAATACTTGTTCTCACTTATTTGGATACTTTGTAACTTTATATTGTTTAATAAAAATCTTGGTAAATGTTATCGTTAATTATAACTATGTTATATCTTATTTTATTTGATTATTTATATATGTTTTTGTTAGAATATATTGAGAGAAAATAATTTTTTTTAATCAACAAGAAAAATTTGCGATTTAAATCTTTTTGTCGCAAAAATCATTGCGACGAAATTAGTATTATGTCGCATGTATATGCGACGAAATAACATTTATGTCGCATGATACATTGCGACGCAGATTGAATTATGTCGCAGGAGATTGCGACGAAAGTGCATTTATGTTGCAGGAGTCCGTGCGACGAAAAATTTCTTTCGTCGCATATTTACTTGCGACGAAATATGAATTTCGTCGCAACATTAGCTATTGCGTCGCAAATCTGCGACGTGTTTAAAAAAACGTCGCTAAAAAGCTTCTGAGACTAGGTTTCAGCGACGTTTTTTGCGACACATATATTTTCGTCTCTAAAACGTTTTTGTGTCGATTTTTTAGTTTTAGCGACGTTTTTTTTTTGTCGCTAAAGCCTATATTTCTTGTAGTGAACCAATTTTATGATCTATAAACATACTATAATACACATTTTCAACAATTACTTCAATAAGAATCCAATTGAATCTGCTACCAAACGCATATCTGAAAACATGAAATACAATTATGTTTTCATTTAATCTCTTGTTTTTGAAATTCTGATTTCAGATTGGCTATCAAACATGCCCTAAATCTTCCAACTCTCTATTTGATAGTTTATTAACTGCTTCTTATAGGTCACATAGATTTCTTAACTCCTTCTTCAAGTCTGTCTTGTGGGCCAACTCGTTATCCAACTCCCTATGTGGGTCACACAATTTTTCTATCTCATTTTTTTTATTACTCGTCTCACTTTACATCTTTCTTTTCTTATCTCATTTCTCTATCTTTTTTTTACATCATTTTTTAATTTATTAATCCCAAAAATTATTTATTTTGTATATAAATTTCTTATCATTATTATTAATTAATAATTACATATACAAATGTATTATTTTATGTGTGAAACAATGAACTTATCATTCCTTTGCACTCACTGCTTGTTGTTAATATCATGAAAGTGGTCATTCTTGCCCTTTTGAATTAAAATTAAATTAGATTGATTAGCTACTCATAATTATCAACTACATTGATTGGTTAAAAATATAAAATATTAAATTTTGCAAAAAGAAAATATAGTTTACTAAAATTGGAAAACAAATCTTAAATTAAAATTGTTAAATTGATGTAAATATTTAACTAAACTTGCAAAAATAAATATATTACATTGAATCCCTCTTAATTAATGAATTGAAATCCTTCC
Organism: Trichosanthes cucumerina; assembly: GCA_036507285.1. NCBI lineage: Eukaryota > Viridiplantae > Streptophyta > Magnoliopsida > Cucurbitales > Cucurbitaceae > Trichosanthes > Trichosanthes cucumerina. The sequence continues at coordinate 65,671,110 of CM071843.1, read as the reverse complement.
CGATCATATGTAATATTTTAAAAAGTATTATAATATTTTATTTTATTTAAAAATTAATCTAAGGCAAATCAATAATGGATATGTGATATTAATAAAGATGTCCACGTAGTAGGGCGGGGATTCCCCGTTTAAAATTTTATTTTTCTAAATTTTATTAATTAGTTTTTTTTTAAAAAAAATGTATTTAAATGGTTAATTATTCTTTAGTGATTTCTAGTTAAGAGACATTTTTTCAATTTTCTTAGAAAATAAAATGATATTTAATAAAATTTTAGACTTATGGTTTATTAGATGTATACAAATGTATATATATATATATATATTTAAAATTAAATAAATTAATCGGGGAGGAGACGGAGAGCGGGGCGGGAACAGGGTCGGGGTCTTCCCCGTTCACATCCCCGTTTAGCCAATAGGAAAAATTTTATCCTCGCTCCCTCCCCGTTCCCCACAGAGGCGGGGAAAAAATGGACATCTCTAGATATTAAAATAAGGATTGTGAGGTATTTTTGTTAGAATTTTTTTAGGTAAACTTTTAAAATGTAAATAAATTAATAATAATAATAATAATAAAAGAAATCTTAGGACTCATGCAACAATTTCATAATAAAAAAAAATTGATAAATGGTAGAAAAACTATAAAAAAACAACAAACTCAACTCAGACACAAAAATTTTAGGTTAATAAATCTGTATCACAAACCTCTATTTTAGAACTCTTATTCTTTATAACTTTCTATCTCAAACACAAATTTTAGAACTCCACACTATACAATTTTACAGTCTACACTTCAAACACAGACTTTAAAACTCCTCAGGCTTCTTAATTATCGTTACTTCTACCACTCCTGGGATCGAATATTACCTAAATCTTTTAGTCAATTCTCAATTTAGTATGAAATATTTTAAAATTTTAAACCGGATTTTATATATTTAAATGTGTCAAAATGTCATCTAAATGTCGTACGTTTGGCACTTTAAAGTCAATCTCTTTACCAATAAAAGTCAACTGGTTAGTTAATTAACAAAATTCATTCTTTCTAATAACATATTCAAGTGTTAAAATGACATCCTCACAAATGCAAATATTAATATCATAATGAATTTGATTTTATTTACAAAATTTATTATTTTTTTAGGAACAATTTAAGATTTTTTTAATACATTTAAAACTGAAAGTCTAATAAGATTGTAGAGTATTAAATTTATTGACATAGACTAGAATTTTAACATTATATTTTATTTGTGTACATTTTTATTTAGTCAGTATCAATTTACACGATGTATGTTAGTACATAAATTTCAACTAAAATTAATGTTAAAAACGAAACCAACAAATAAACGAAAAGAGTTACAAAAGAAAATCACACACAGTATTTACGTGGTTCACTAACGTTGTGTTAGCTACATCTACGAGCAGAGAGAGTAATTTTATTAACTGAAGAAACGAGAGAACAAAATTACACGGAGAACAGATTAATTGTTTAGGGCGTTTATATATGACACCCCTCCTAAACCCTAATACAGAGTCGACTCAATAGACCTCCGTACTTGGTCATTCGAACTGGAAGATAACGGAGTCGACTCAATAGACCTCCGTACTTGGTCATTCGAACTGGAAGATAACGGATTGAAGACATCTTTACCATTAATATATTTGGAAGACCGGAAATGACACTAAAACTTATAGAGGGGTAAATAGATATAATGCTCAAATGTTAATTATTAAATTTTAGCTAAGCATATTAAATGATTGTATGTATTTTTTTTTAAAAAAAATATTTTAAAATTTTCAGTTTTGAAAATATAAGAATGTTACTTAATTAGACACCTGATTTGAAAGCAAGCAAAAAAAATATAATTTTTTTCTCCTTATATTTTTTAATATTTTAAGTTTTTTCTCCTTATATTTTTTTAATATTTTAATTAAGTATTAATTATTCAAATATTTTCTTAAATTAAAATAAATTAATATTACTCAAAAAAAACTATAAATAGTAATGTATAATTTCAAAATAAATAAAATAAAGAAGAAAAAAAGAAAAAAAAGTGAAAAGAAAAGAAAATTGAAAAAAGAAATAAATAATAAAAAAATCAACATAACCCAAGAATCAAACTCATAATGGCTAAGTCACTACACCAATTAACATTATATAACAAAATTATGTAAAGATCGTCTCTAGAAGAGACGACCTTGTCCAACTCACGACCTCCTACCACATAATGTAGGTCGTCTCTTGAAGAGACGACATTGGTATATTTTTAAAATAGCCTGAAAACTACCCTATTTTTTTTTAAGAAAAAAACTTTAGAAACTTGCAATATTAAAAAAAAAAAAAAACTCATTTATGTCTATCACATAAAGGAGAAATGTGTTAGGAAGTTGATAAAACTATTTTAGAAAAATAGTCTATTTGGTAGCTAGGTAATCTGAATTTTGTTTTAAATTTTTCGAATTTACTGAGTTTAGTAAATATGCATTTAAAAATAAAATTTATTTTCAGATTTTGGAATCTGAAAATTTTAAAACAACATTTTTATTTTTTAAGTTTTCATTTCATCTAAATTTTGAATTTGAAAATTTAAAATGCACAATTATATTTAAAAATATAAAAATATTAATATATATAGTATTTCAGGTTATAAACTAAATTTATTTTTGTTAAATTAAAATTCATATAATTATAACAAGATTATGTAATATTGTAAAATAATAATTATATCAAATTTATAATAAAAACTATGTTCATAAATTAAATATATTTAATTTAATATTCAGTTTTACCACTACAACTAATTTCATAATCTATAAATATGTAATAGAACACATTTTGAACGTTTAAATTTGAATTCAATTTCTAAATCTAGTCTTAAACATAAATTTAAAAACGTGAAATCCAACTTTATTTTGATTGAATCTCTTATTTTCAAAATTCTATATTTAGATTTCTACTAAACAAGTCAAAAAAAATTCGTTCTATTTTTTAAAAGAAGTTAAAAAAAACATATTTATGTATATTAATAAAAGCAAATTATCCACTTTTTTTTAATATATAGATATATATATATATGAAAATTTTGGTGGCCATGGGCCCATGGCCCCTAGCCCCATAGATATGCCGTGGAATTTAACGTCGTAGTTGTGGCAGTGGAGATTCTAATTTTCAATTCCAATGCTTAGAAAAGATTATTTGGATCCTTAATATAATCTAGAAGTATAGTTTATTTTAAAATAACATATCATGTTTTTTTTTAAAGTATTTTATTTGTTTTTCTCTTAGAAGTTGTTTGAAGTGTAGAGTATTTTACGTATTATTATAATATATATTATTATAATTAACGCTTCAAACAACTCCTATAACTTATGCTTTTGTATTCTAATTATAAAAAAAAAAATGATGCAAATTTTATCATTAAGGAAAATATTGAGAATGAACCATTTTATAGCCTTAAGCTTTTTATTTTTATTATTATTATTTTATTTATCTTTAACTAGAGCCTTAAATTTACTTTTAACCTAAATTTATTTTAACCACAAAAAGAAGATATTGTTTTTAGAATAAAATTGAAGACCGATCGCACACCATAAAACATGAATATATTCATGGCTAGTTTTATTTTATTATCAGCTAGTTTAGATTAGACCTATTGGGTAATAATTTTGTTTTATATAGATACAAGTTGTTTGCTATCTATTTTCACTTTTAAAATCATTTCTGAAACTTTAGTCCATTTTGATAAATATAAGCCATGAAACAACATAATTTTTAGGGGAAAAAAACATTTTTGACCCCTAAACTTTGCATGTTATATCAATTTTAATCCTAAACTTTCAATTTAATTAGCTTAAACCTTAAACTTGGCAGATTGTATCAATTTTAACCATAAACTTTTAATTTTATCAATTTAAACCTCAAATTTGAATAAGTGTATCAATTTACACCCTCAATTAAGTTTCCGTTTCCATCGCCGTTAGAAAGGTTCTCCACACATGCCCAGAGTCACGTTTTACTTAATGATATGTACTTGTTTGTTATTTTGTTAAACAAAAAAATCACCTAAAAAATTATTGAATCATTCCATATTGGATTGCAACTATCATGAAAACACTAATTTGAATCTTGAGAGTAGCACCCACACAAAAGCAAATGGACTCTTATGTGTCTTTCGAATTTGGTATCGATACCAATGACGACGAGTGTGAAGAAAATCTAGGTAGTGATGTCATTGAAGGCAACAATGACTATAGTGATTTCGTTGACTAAGATGATAAGGAATTTCAGCTCAACTAAAATGTGGAAGAGAACAGAAAAAGGCAGTGGTGAACATAGTGACGCCCATGAACACAATGAACTAGTCATAGCTGACATTGTTAATCTCATAGATAGTCTTATGAAAGGATTAAAGGGACAATGATGTTGGAGAAAAAACAAACAAAGATTCTAACGAGGGCGATTTTGAAATCTTTACTTCTATATATTGTGGTAGATGCAAGACAAATCAAGCTCGAGACTGACAAGAATTAAAAAAAATCAATATTCGAGATCTATTCAAGAATGAAAGTACTCCATTGAGAAGAAATTTGGTGCAGATAAGTTTTAATCGAGGGTGTAAATTGATACATTTATTCAAGATTGAGGTTTAAATAATGAAATTGAGAGTTCAAAGTTAAAATTGATACCACCAGCAAAGTTCAGGAGTCAAAAATATTTTTTTCCCTTTATTTTTAATAAACAAAACTATTGTCCAATATAACTTTTAATAATGAAAAAGATTATAATGTAGTGAGTCCAATAATTGAAGGGGTGAGGTGATAAGGACAATAAAACTACCGCGACTTTGCTTTGGTTTGTCAAAATGCCTCATACCAATAAAGGTAACTGTCTTCACTATATATACGATGGATCTTTCCTTCCCTAGTTAATGTCGAACTTTTGTTAGCACTCTTAACAATTCTCTTCTTGAAGAAAGCATCACATTTAAGCCTCCCCTCGAGCGTCCTCTCAATTATCTCGAGGCAACATTCAAATACAACACAAACACCTGTATCACACTTGCTCTATCAGGGCAGTGTTCTTCGTTTATCAAGGCGAGAAGAGAAGAACAATACCCTGATAGAGCATGACACTTGCTATTACCTAAGCGAGTGGGAGAACATCCGAATAGAGTACGACCGATGCTCACTAATCCTTGTCCCACTTTAAAGTTCTTCAACACACAACAAGGTTTTTGCCGTAACTCTGATACTAATTGATAAGTACAATAACCCTCAATATATCTCTACAGTAGTATGATATTGTTTCCTTTGGACATATACTCTCATGGTTTTCCTTTTGGTTCTCTCAAAGGACTTTATATCAATGGAGATAATTGTTTTCACGTATATATCATGGATCTCTTTCCTTCTCTAGCCAATTTGAAACTTTTGTTAGCATTCTTAATATGAGGGTCGAATTATCGACCTTTAGAATTTAATTAGTACTTTATCCACTTAGTTGTGATTAAATTAGAAAGAGAATTATATTTGATAGTAAAATTATGGCATGTGATATAAAGAATTACATTTTCACACAGAAAGAAAAATAAAACCTCAATTTGGATATAAAAATCTAGAAGTTAGAACTTTGTTTCTTAAAAAAACATCTAGGACTCTGAGAAAAAGCGAAGATGCATGGGTATAAATATATAAAAGAGTTATCCAAAAGTATAATCAGAGAATATATACATGAGAGGAAACGAATGGTTCTGCCAAATTCCTTAATGCACTTAACTTAAGATAAAGAATATTTCACACTTTTAATTGGCATCTGAATTTGAATTTTAATTATTTTTCATGCGTGGTTTCGCATCTACCATGCTTTTTAAATTATTTAGATGCTTCATATTTTATCAAACTTTGCTTTGTCAATTGTAAAAATTTATCTACCCATATATTTAGTGAACAATTTGATAAGAGTTTTTGTTTTATACTTCATTTGTCTTCTCTTCCAACATTATCCATAAAAAAACCGAAAAAAATAATTAATAGCTATATATAAATAAATTTGGTTGAGAGATTATAAAATTTGTTTATTTTTATACCTAAACTCAAACCAAACATGTATAGACAATTGATTAGTATAAAATGAGACAATAAAAAATATATATTACAGTAGTTTGAAGCTTTGAGTATTTCTCTCTAATAATTAAATATTTTAAAACTATTACTAAAATTATAAATATAAAAGGTTGGATTACACGATTCAACGAAATAAAAAGTTTAGAAATCTAAATTTATGTAACATTATTAACAAATCCATAATTTTAAATAAATAACATCATCGTATACATACTATGTACTAAATATAAATTTACATTTAAAAAATATTTTGGTTCATGAACCTCTTTATAAAATTAACGATTTAGTCCCTAAATTTTAGTTTGTAACAATTTACTCTCCGTACTTTCAAATTTATAGTAATTTGGTCCTTTGAACTTTAACATGTCAATTTAATCGTATACTTTCAAATTTCTAGCAATTGAATTCCTATCCTAAAAAATTCTATCAAAAATATAATTTATAAACACACATTTTTTAAAAAGAATAATTTATAAACACATATTCACTAATCAAACCATTTATATAGGCAAAAAAATCCAATTAAACATTACTAATACTTTTCGCAACAAAAACTAGATTGTTTCAAATTAATTTAAAAACATCATATTAGAGTTTAGAAATTAAATTGTTACAAATTTGAAAATATAATTAAAAGACCACTAAATTGTTACAAAACTAAATTTTAAAGACTAAAAAAAGTACATTTTTAACCTAAAATTTACCTTATAAGCTATGTGTGATATGAATTCAACATGTGAATCAAATAAATATCTTCGTCTTAAGCTACCATTAAACACAAAAGCATAAATATTAAACCGTAACGAACATAATCTCTCTAATTAGTTATAATTTCATGAGTTAAATTAAAGATAGAGATTAAAGTTTTTTAAAAAAGTGAAAGGAGGTAGGGTGCATCATGTGTAATGAGAAATTAGAAAAATAAAAAATAGCTTGAAGAAGAAGCTGTGAAAGAGTGGAGAATCAGAGAATAGAAATTGTGGTCGGCCTCTTAGCAAAAGATGAACTTAAAAAGAAAAGAAAAAAGAGGGTCACATGTTGAGTGTTAATGAAGTTTGGAATTTTCAACACAGAATCTATAATTAATGCCTTTCTTACATTTGGTTTCGTAACACCACACGTGTTTTCTTTCTTTCTTTCTTTAAAAAATATTTTATTAAAATCATTTATTTTTAAAAACTTGACATGATTTTGATTGCGAAAACAAAATTTGTTTGAACGAGAAAGGTACAACAATGCACAAAAAGAATTCCCTCATCCAATCTTCTGTTTTCATATATTTATAGACATATATTTAGAGATGTCCGTCCACCCACGGCTAGGGCGGGATTAGAGAATGGCTTTCCATCCCGTCCTTTTCTCGTCCTTATAAAATTCTTCATTTAATTTTTGCAGGAAACGAGGCGGATAGAAAATTTGTGGAGATCGAGTTCCCCGTAAGAATAATTTCTCATTTATCATTTTTTAAAATTTTATTAAACAACTTATTTTTTTAAAAAAATTGTATTTAAATAGTTAATTCTTTCTTAGAGATTTTTATTTAAGAAACATTTTTTCAATTTTCTTAGAAAAATAAAATGGTATTAATAAAAATTAATTATGATTTATTATATATATATATATATTAAAAAATAATAAATAAATCGAGGCGGGAACGAGGTCGGAGAATACATTCCCCATCCCTATTTTTGTTTAGCAAAGGGAGAAAAAATAGTCTCCGCTCCCTCTCCGTTCCTTGCCTAAAGGGAGATTCCCCGCTCCGTTAGGACTGTTCTCTGCGGAAAAATGGGCATCCCTACATATATCATTATATTATAAATAGGTTATGGATGACTATTCGTGTCTGACTCAATTTCAAGTCTAAACTTTTTTAACGATTTAGCAATTTAGTCTTCATAATTTAAAGTTTGTAACGATATTGGTCATAGTGTGATAAATCTCACCATATTTGATCCCTAATCATTTTATTGATTTACATATATATGAAATTTTGTTAATTCTTAATCAATTTTTTCACGACAAGAACAAAATCGTTGCAAATTTTAAAGTTTGGACTAAATTATTTGTTACGAGTTCAGGACTAAATTAATCGTGGCAAATTTTAAAGTTTTAACTTCATTTTGAAGACTATTTTACCGTTTATTTATGTTCCAAATTCAATTTAATAAAATTAGAAAAGGTAAGATGGAAATTCAATAATAAAGAATAAAATGCACTTTGAGTCCCAATTTCAAATTAGACCATGTTTGAGAAATATGTTTAAATGATCCCTAATTAATTAACTTTTAACATAATCGAAAGATGAATTGTTGTTCACAATTCTTGGGTCGGATCCTAAATTTTAGACCGAATATTCATTTGGGCTTTATGGATTTTATCTCAAAATTAATTGGGGTCAATATTAAAATTAATCGACTATTATAAGAGTAACCTATGTATCTTATAAATTATGAGACCTCTCTCTCATGTTTTCAATATGAGAAACTCAACACAAAAGGAATGAGATTAACATGTTTGAGGAAAAAAAATTGAATTGTAAAATGTTTCATGCACCAAATTAACTAAAATTTATTTTTTCTTCTTTTAATCTAAAGAGGTGAAATTGAAATGAAGGGAAATCCAAGAAAAAATTAATGACAGGACTTAGACAAGAGAGAGTTGAACAAGAAATGACTTTACCCAGTAACTGAAGAATCTCTCTGTATTAAAAATGATAAAATAACTCTTAGAATCGTATTAACAAATTATAACATTTCCATATGTTGATATATGCGTTTGAAATTTAAGACGTGAGACCAAATAGACATAAATTCTAAACTTAATTTTGAATAAATATGGTTCAAATAAAGATTGATGAACTGTTGAAAAGATCTTAAACTGTTTTAAAGTGTTCTTGAAAATATTTTGAGCCATGCCAGTAATAAAGATCTATTTATTAAAAAAAAAGAGGTTTGACTGTTGAAGCGACAAGTTACTGTCATATGATTCCAAGAAGGAACATTTAAAATATGCAGTAGGTTTTTTAATTTTTGGTAAGCGATGATATAAACTTTTTAATTTTATTTTATTGCTTCAAAAATTATAAAAGGTATTCCTAAACATGGATGAATCATGGAGATTGGAGCGTAAGTTGATGTGGCTTTCTAAAGCAATTCCAACGCTTGTCCCACATCGGTGGCATCCGAAGAATAAGTGAAGCGAGCGGCATATAAAAGCACGCTTGAGGGATGTTCTCAAGCATACCTTTCTCGGCCTTTTGGCTAAGATCAAGTGTAGTATCTGTTCTTATCAGTTTAATATCTGATACGTGGGTCATCGGCCCACATGATATTAAATTAATTTTTTAAGGGGGAGGGCCCATTAAGTAGCTTGCTACTGGGCTTCTCGGGCGTCGCCCTGGCGTTGCACTAAAGCTTGGGCCTGGCGCACCCCTCCAAATTCAAGTATAAACTTTATTACATTATTGCTTAATATGATTTCCAAATGGGCAGAAGAAATCATTAAAATGAAAAGAAAACCTGTAATGCTCTGATTGTCGTAATTGTGCATACTCTTTGTATTATTAATTTTTATATAACGTACAAACAAAAGCCTAGTTTGGTATTCTCTTATCAGTATTTAAGAAATTTCTATTTGGTAACATTTTTTTTCAATATATATTTTTTCAATATATATTTGTTAAAGGGCTAATGATCGCAGTTTCCTCAACAGAGTTATGGAAGCCATCTGATTGACCATTTTCACTGATCTATTGCAAACATATTTATTATGAAATCAGTACCAATATTGATATCAATTTTAAGATGTCTTTGTGACTTTTAGACCATTTAAATACTCAATTATGTGATCAATTATAAAATTACAATATATATATTGATTATCAATGGAATTATGTGATCAATTATAAAATTACAATATATATATTGATTATCAATGTATGTTAGGGGTATTTGCAAAAGTAATGGATTGCAATGGATATTGGGTTTGATATCAATATTTATTTTCCAATAAAATTCATTATTTAGAATTTTTACTCTTCAATATGAACTTTATTCATTTTTTTTATGCACATGTTCACCACTAGTTTTTTATTTTAAATTTAGGGTAGGTCTTAATTTAGTATTAATACTTTGCATATGAAGAGTGTTTATTTAAATTTGTCTAAACACATGCATTGTCTATGGACATTTTTAGAATGAAATAAATAGTTTATCTTGTGAAAATGTTAAAAATATGTCAACATACTTAAATAATATATGTCATATTGAAGTTGCATATTTACAAAATATTAGATATGTCATCAAGGTCCTAGTAGCGTTGTTATGCTACCAAAATTTTCGATGTAGGCAATGTTGCTTAATAACGTCCCTAGGAAATTTTGAGTTTGAAAAATTAGGGTTGTTACAGTTGGTATCAGAGCATGGGTCTTAAATTCTGCATACTCGCCTACATCGTAGGCAGCGATCCTTATAGCCTCTTGCAGGAAGTCTAGTTAAAGTTATTTGAGTTGCTTGTGTGTTGACACTTGTTATGCTATGCTTTTGACTTCTTTGTTCTTGTGCAAATGTAGTTAGAGTTTAAGTTTAGATTATGACTCGAAGATGTGACCGTTGTAAAGTTTTAGCAACTTTCGAGGACGAAAGTTTTTCTTAGATGGAACTATTGTGGCGCCCCGTAAAATTAGATGCTTTAATTGTATTTGTTTTAAATTTGAATTTTTGGATAATCAGAATAGGATTAGAAAATGGTTTTTCAAAGTTTAAAAAAGGATTAGGATTTCTGTTTGTTTAGGATTTTTTTTCTAAAAGGATTAGAATTCCTTGTTCTAAAAAGATTAAGACTTTTTGGTGTCTATTTAAACTAGAGTATTAACAACTTAAAGACACATTTCAAAACTCTCCTCATTTTCTTCTTTTCTCCACTTTCTTCATCTCGCCGGACAGTCGTCGGACCACCGTTGGACAATCGTCGGAGACTCGCCGGACCGTCGTCGGAAAGTTGTCGGATCGCCGCCGGAAAGTACCGTACAGTTGAGTTAATAACTCAACTTCATGGGGTTGAGTTATTAAGTCACCGATTATAATTGTTGGTGAAACAAACAAGGAGTTTGGTTATTAACTCAACTCAACTCAACCCAATCCCATAAACCAAACACCCTTTTAAAAGATTTCTTTAACAGAAATTTTGGAGGAGAAACTACGAATCCTCTTTATAAGGCATTTATTTTTATTATAATTTTTTTCCTCGCTTAATAATCATTCACCAGAAAAGAGTTAAATGGAAAAAATGTTAAAATTAAGGGGGAAAAAATCATGTTTAATCTCTAAATTTTAGATTTAATTTTCTATTTCGTTACCATACTTCAAAATAAACACATTTTTATATTTGGTTTCTATGTTTCAAAATCTAACACTTTGAGATTTATTTGATTTTGATTTCAATCATGACCTAGACCAATCGACGGAGCAAGTGAGTTTCACATTAAACATTTGGTAGATCTTCACCAATGCTTCGATCATTACTACAACAGACCGGACAAGACTTTCTTCTCCATTTTGCCCAATTTGAAGGAGAACATGATTGAAGAAAGAAAGTGTTTCTTCAGTTTCCAATTTTTTTTTTAAAAATAATTGCCATGTCATGTCCATACTAAAATAAACACAATCTATTCATTATGGTTTTAAATGATCCTAGTCATCATATTAGTAAGCATTATGTTTTCTCAATGACTAAAAATTGAGCATTGCTCTGATTGGTATGCAAAACAAATTCTATTTTATGTTTTCAGATTCACCGAATTCAGCGAATATGTGTTTTTGAAAACTATTTCCAAATTCTGGAATTCAAATAATAGAAATTCTGAAAAAAACATTTTTATGTTTTCATTGTTTCCAGATTCTGAATTTAAAATTTTAAAATGCAGAATTATTTTAAACAAAAATAAAAATCTTAATAAATACAATATTTCATGTTATGAACTCAATTTACTTTTGTTAAATTTAATATATATAATATGATATATTATAAACTATAAAATATTATATTATAAAATGATAATTCTAAAAATTTTCAAAATCATTTCATAATTAATTAATAATGACTTATATTCAATCTAATAATTAGTTTTGCAACTACAATTAATTTTATGATCTATAAATATGTAAACAACTGTTTAGAATGAAATCAAATTTCTAAATTTGCTACCAAACACATATATGAAAACATGAAATACAACTTTGTTTTCATTGAATCCCTTGTTTTCAAATTTCTGTTTCCAGCTTGTTTTATCAAATAGACCCTAAAATATAAAGGATAGCAGTGTTAGATTTTGAAATATAGGGACAAAATAACAACTAAACCCATAACTTACCGACTAAAATAATATTTTTTTTTCCTTAAAATTAATATTAGAAACTAAAATATCTATTTAGTCACAACCTTTTAATATGTGGAGATAGATTCAAACCTTTGACCGGTTGATTATGGTATATGCTCAAGTTTGATTTACTTAATATAGTTCGGACATTATACTTATTTTTTAGGTTGTATGTTCAAGCCTCCACCTCTTCCTAAAGTGTATATTTATATATAGAGCTTATAACATAAGGTTTAAAGTTTAAACTAAATCTCACTATGAACCCTAGACTTTGAAATTTGTTCCATTTTAATTAGTTCATCGAACTTTCTTAAAGTTTACTATTTTAATCCATGTTACTAATACATGTCGTTAATTGAATAATTAGTGAAATGATATTGTGACCCTATATTTAGATGACTAAGCACCTGTATGATAGGAAATTAAATTTATGATACAATGAGAGTATAATTTATTCACTGACGGCCACATCGACCATTTTAAAATGTGGGACCACTAGTATTAAAAATTATCTATAAATATAAAATTATAATGTAAATAAAGAAAGTAGACATTTTATAGTATTATAACATTTTTTTAGTTGATGTCAGTTGAGTTATACTCTTGTTGGCATCTATTTTTAAAGTTTGGAAGTGAAAACGGGTTAATAGACTAAAATATAATAAATGTCAAAATTCACCTATTAAGACAAGGTTTAAACTTTAATCCAATTCTTAAAAATTAAATTTGAAAAAACAAAAATGAGAACTTCACCTTTTATGTCATGTTTGAAAATTTGCATACGTTACCTCAAAAAAAGAGGAACAAATTTGCATAGGCGACACGTGGATGATTTCTAGACCATGTGGGAAATATTAAAAAACGTATTTAAGAAATAGACAAATAACAGAAAAGTGATTTGTCACACGTCCCAAAAAAACTGGCGTAAAGTCATTAAAATTACATAAAATCACCAACGTGTGCATGTAAATCTTGATTAATGTCATGCGCAAAAGCTCAATTTAATGTTCATCGAAGTCTTCCAACAACCCTGCAAAACGACATTCAACCTTTGCATGCATGCAATGCAAGGTGTATGGACAAGATAACAGTGACGAGAAAAATTCTAGTACTACTTTGAAATTTTTTTCATACTACTCTGATCTTATTTATGGTTTTATGTCGGCATTTTCTTTAAAAAAATCATATGGAGTCCACTGTATTAAAAAAATTGTGCTTAAATTATAAGTTTAGTCTCTGAAATTTGAGATTTGTGTCTATTTGGTCTATGAACTTTAAAAAATGTCAAATAGGTCCCTGAACTTTCAATTTTGTATCTATTTGGTCCCTAAACTTTGAAATGTGTCTAATAAGTTCTCAAATTTTTACTTTTGTATTCAATAGGTCCCTGAATTTTCAATTTTGTGTCTTATAAATCCTTCACCTAGTGGACATTTTTTAAAATTTATGAACTTACTAGACATAAAATTGAAAACTTAAGCTTCTATTGGACAAAAGAAATCAATTTTATATATAATAGATGCTTATTTTTTAAAAAAGTGTGAATTTGTTAAGAACCTATTAGAAGTTCAAGAACTAATTAGATATTTTTAAAATCCAGGAACTTATTAGATACAAAATTAAAAGTTTAAAGACCTATTTGACACATTTTAAAGTTCATGGACTAAATAGACACAAACCTTAAAGTTGAGAGACTAAACTCGTAATTTAACTAAAAATTATTTATAAACTTAAAATTATAGTGTGAATAAAGAGAGTATGATACTTCTATAGTACTATAAATTTTCTCGATCAAGGACGTACAATTATATATATTAAGAGGATAATAAAACAAATTATTATAATTACTAGGCTTAACCTCTCTCAATAGCTATCAATTTTTTGGATCATTATTAATGAAAAAGCTGCAAATTGTTGAACAAATAGTGAATGATGGAAAAATTATTTTGAATGAGACTCAACCATTTTTAATTTTTTATTTATTTTGTTATCTATTTTTAATTTCTTTATTTTGTTATCTACTTTTTTTTATTTATGGTTTACAAACCAAACAAAATTTTGAAAATTAAAAAAAAAAGTTTTTATCTTTGAAATTTGAATAAAAATTCAAATGTTTTCTTGAGAAGTGTGAAAACCACAATAAATAAATGATAGGAAAATAAGTATAGATTCAAAAAAAAAAAAAACTAAGGGTCTGTTTGGTATGCAATCTGGATTCTGTTTTATATTTTCGGATTCACTGCATTCAGTGAATATGTGTTTGGCATATGTGTTTTCGAAAACTATTTTCGGATTCTGGGATCCAAATAGTAGAAATTTTGAAAACAACATTTTTATGTTTTCATTGTATCCAGATGCTGAATTTAAAATTTCAAAATACAGAATTATATTAAACAAAGATAAAAATCTTAATAAATACAATATTTCATGTTAAACTCAATTTATTTTTGTTAAATTAAAATATGTATAATATAATATATTATAAATTACATAATATTATATTAAAAAATAATAATTCTATAAAATTTATAAAATCATGTTCATAAATTAATTAATAATGACTTATATTCAATCTAATAATTAGTTTTGCAACTACAACTAATTTCATGATCTATAAATATGTTATAAGACACACTTTAAATAAATATTTAGAATGAAATCAAACTTCTGAATCTGCTACCAAACACATATATGAAAATATGAAATACAACTCTGTTTTCATTTAATTCATTGTTTTTCAATTTTCTGTTTTCAGATTTCTTACCAAACAGGCCCTAAATAGGTATGAAAGGACCAAAACTTTTCAAATAAGAAACAAAGAACCAAAAAGGGTTATTTTTTAACTTAAAAAAAAATACAATAAGAATATGAACTTTTAGTGATAAAATTGAGCATTAATTTATTGAAAAGTTAAAAGAAGTTATAGTTATAGTTGAATGATGTGTGTTTAAGGTTGTTTGGTTACAAATAGTGGAAGCATGTTCGATGAATTGGCGAATGATGTATATGATTTAGAGAGAGAAGAGTAGGCAATGGCAGTGGAGATGATGAGGTCAAGCATTGGCAGTTTTAGAGAAGACGAGGGAGAAGAAGGAAGGTGGGCTAATCTTCAAAGACTTCCCACCTATCAAAGGGCACGAAAAGCTCTTCTCCATGGTGTTGCAGGTCAAAAAAAGCTAAGCTAAGCTATGGCTCATTCAATATTAATTATATTATTTTGTTTTCTTTTTTCATCGATTTCTCTCCATATATTTCTCAGGAGAGTTGAAGGAAGTCGATCTTCAGAAGCTCGATGCTGAGGACACCAAACAGCTTTTAAACAAATTGGTCAGAAATGCTGAAAGTAATGAGGAATTTCTGCACAAACTCAAGAACCGAATCGACAGGTTCAGGTTCATCAAAATTAATTACAAAATTTCCTTCTTAATTTAATTTAATTTAGAATTAATTATTATTTATATTTGGCGCAGAGTTTGCGTTGGTTTGCCCACAATCGAAGTGCGATTCCAGAATCTTAACGTGGAGGCTGAAGCATACTTGGGAGGAACAGCTTCCCCCACTATCTTTAACTACTTTCTAAACATTGCTAAGGTCAATTAATAAAACTCCAACCACATCATTATACATTATTCATGCACAGTTTCTTTAATTACTGGATTTCAATACCCTTTCTTTTTTTTTTTTTTTTATTTATCTATTTTAATTTATTCATATGCTTTCAATTTCTTCAATTTTCTGACATGCTATTTAGAATCTTGGCATCTTATATTTTTCAAATTAATCTTCACTCTTCTCTCATTTTGCCATCTTTCTATGAAATTCCTTAGAAAAACACTAGTACTTACCAAATCTACAATTTTGAGAAATAACCCTCTTTTTATGTAACACCTTCAAGAACTAAAACCCATATTATAAAAGAAGAAGAAGAAGAAGAAAAGAGAGATGATGGTGGTTACTGGTTAAAGAGGAGAGGACAATGGAAGGGAACGACTGGCTCTTACGCCGACATGGTTGGGTCCCCATAGCTTTTTTTTTTTTTTTTAATAAAATTATAATTATTATTATTTTTTTATTTTTATAACTATTCTTTTAAAATTAAAAATAAGACATCACAAACCTCAAGTATTTTGGTTGTTCAATTTTGAAACATAAAAACAATTGAAACATAAAAACTAAATAGACACAAAGTTAAAATATGAAACACCAAAACATTATTTTTTTTCTTTCTTTTTTTATAATTTGTATTTGTGGCTAAAAACATTTTAACCTTTTATTTTTGAAGAGAGAACTATTAGGTCATGTTTGATAACTATTTATTTTTTTGTTTTTAAAATTAAGTTTATAAATACTACTTCCACCTGTAATTAAGGACCTGTTTGGTAAGCAATAAATTTGAAACAATGGATTAAATGAAAACAGACTTGTATTTCATGTTTTCAAAAATGTGTTTGGTAGTAGATCTAGAAAACTAATTATTAGTTTGAATATAAATCATTATTAATTAATTTATGAACATGATTTTTATAAATTTTATAGAATTATCATTTTATAATATAATATTATATAATTTATAATATATTATATTATATATATTTTAATTTAACAAAATAAATTGAGTTTATAACATGAAATATTGTATTTATTAAGATTTTTATCTTTGTTTCATATAATTATGCATTTTAAAATTTTAAATTCAGAATCTGGATACAATAAAAACATAAAAATGTTGTTTTCAGAATTTCTACTATTTGGATCACAGAATCCAAAAATAATTTTCGAAAACACATATGTCAAACACATATTCACTGAATTCTGAAAACATAAAACAGAATTTAGATTGCATTCCAAACAAACCTTAAGTTTCTTTCATTTATTAACAACTTCTTATCTATGTTTTCAAAAATCAAGTCAAGTTTGAAAACTAAAAAAAGTAGTTTTTTAGGTGCCGTTCAATAATCATTTGATTTTTTATTTTTTGTTTTTGAAAATTATGTTTGTTTTTTCACAATTTCTCTTTATCCTCTCTACAATGATTTCCATTTTTCTTAAGGTACCACTTAAGTTTCTAACCAAATTTTCAAAACAAAAACAAGTTTTTGAAAACTATTTTTTTTTTAGTTTTCAAAACTTAGTTTGGTTTTTGAAAACATGGATACAAAGTAGATAAGAAAACATAGGAACTCATATGTAAAAGTAGTATTTTTAGGTTTAATTTTCAAAAACCATAAACTAAAAAACAAAATGATTATCAAACGGGGCTTTAAAAACTTGTTTCTGTTTTTGAATTTGACAAAGAATTCAAATGTTTTCCTAAGAAAGATGAAATTCATGGTAGATAAATGATTAAAAAAAAGGCACAATTTTCAAAAACTAAAAACAAAAAATTAAATGGTTATAAAAAGGGGTCTTAGTTATTAAACTTTTATATGTAATAGTTTGATCACATAGTTTAAAATTGATAATAATTTACCTCCTAAACTTTTTGTATGTGACGATTATTTAGTCTATGTTTTTAAAAATTTGTAATTAAGCTTAGTCCTTACCATGAAAAAAATTCGATTTAGTTTAAAAATATACTTGTTACTTGAGCGATTTATGAATTTATGTGTAAGAAACTTCATTACACTCTAATAAATTAATTTTTTCATAACAAAGATTAAATTGTTACAAATTTCAAATTATAGGAATTAAATCGTTATATACCAAATTTAACCATTAAATTGTCACAAATTCTACTAGAACTAAATCATTACATATGAAAGTTTAATGACTAAACCCTAACTTGAACACCATGTGTCCTTTTGATTTTTTTTATAATCCAAGTTATATTATCATTTTGTTGACATTTGTAAAATATTATTATTTACATTTTCTTTCTAAAACATCATATTTATGTTGGACTCTGTTTTCTCATAGAGTGCAGCAAGCTGCATTCATTTATATCCAAACCAAAAGCAGCAATTTTCAATCCTTCGTGATGGGAGTGGAATTATCAAACCAGGAAGGTAAGGTAATTGCTGTCCATGTACTTTTTTTTTTTTTTTTTTAAATTTTTCCTTCTCAATGTCCAAATATTTTAAGTTCACAGCTAAAACACTGACTCTTCAAATTCTCTGCAGAATGACTTTACTCCTTGGACCTCCAGGTTCTGGCAAGACAACTTTGCTAAAAGCCTTATCTGGGAAACTTGAATCACAGCTACAGGTTACATAGCTTGATTTGATCAATGAATTAAGACATTCTTGTCATGCAAACTTACAGTAGATTCTTGTTCTATGATAGTTTTCTGGGACAGTAACTTATAATGGCCATGAAATGAAGGAATTTGTGCCTCAGAGGACCGCTGCTTATATCAGTCAGTATGACATCCATGTTCCTTTGATGACAGTAAGGGAAACCTTAGCATTCTCAGCAAGATGTCAAGGAGTTGGCCCTGGCTATGGTTTGAAATTCCCCTGTTTTGATTTTCACTTTGAAACAGTCTTCTCACAAATTCTACTATTAGATTCTGAAACTGATTTCATCAATGATTTAGACATGCTTACTGAACTTTTGAGGAGGGAAAAGCAGCTGAATATCAAGCCAGATCCTTATATTGATGCATTGATGAAGGTAAAATGAATGAATGTTATCCAAATAAAATTGAATACTACTTTGGGCTCATAATATGATATTGTTTATACAGGCATCAGTATTGAAGGGACAGAAGGAAGATATTGTTACAGAGTATATACTCAAGGTATGTTGTGAAACCCAATATGGAACACCTACTATTGAATGTAACAAAAGAAAAAGTTCCCTTAATTTCTAACCTTTTGTCCCTCAGATATTGGGTCTGGATGTTTGTGCTGATACCATTATAGGAAATGAGATGTTGAGGGGTATTTCTGGAGGACAAAAGAAGAGAGTGACCACAGGTAGAGATAATGGTCAAACTGGCCTTGAAGTAGAGTAAAATCTCAGCTGAATAAATAACTGAATTTTCAAAAACTTGTGTTCACAAGGAGAGATGCTGGTTGGTCCTGTCAATGCGCTTTTCATGGACAATATATCTACTGGTCTTGACAGTTCAACTACATTCCAAATCGTCAACTCAATCCGTCAATCGATCCACATTTTCAACAAGACTGCTATGATCTCTCTTCTTCAACCTCCACCCGAAACTTTTGAGCTATTTGATGATATCATTCTTCTATCAGAAGGTCGTATTGTGTATCAAGGCCCACGGGAACATGTTCTGGAGTTTTTTGAATCCATGGGGTTCAGATGTCCTGAGAGGAAGGGTGTAGCTGATTACCTGCAGGAAGTAAGTCTACTACTTTCCTCCATGGCTTACATGATCTATATACACTTACTCAATCTCTAAAGCTTCCTTTCTTCTAACTTAACTTGTGAAACAAAAAAACAAAACCACCTCTTTTGTATATTCACTAACATAAATAACAAAGCTTATTGACATCTTATGACGTGAGAATCTGAAATCTGTTGCATTTAGGTTACCTCAAGAAAGGATCAGAGACAATACTGGAGGAATCATGATGTGCAATATCATTATATTTCTGCTGACGAGTTTGCAGAGGCTTTCAAGTCATTTCGAATAGGCAGGGCCATACAGCATGAACTTGCTATACCATATCAAAAGTCCAACAGCCATCCTGCAGCTTTAACAAGAACTAAATATGGAGCTTCGAAGAAAGAATTAATGAAGGCGTGCCTATCTAGGGAAGCTACCTTAATGAAAAGGAGAGCATCCTTGCACATTTTCAAGATGATTCAAGTTAGTTCCGAATATCTGTTTACTTTCTGTAGCCTACTTCTTACATTTCAAACTGTAACATTAAATCCTTTCTTTCAGCTTGAATTTTCTGCTATAGTCGTGGCAACTGTGTTTGCTCAAGCCAGAAAGCAGCACGATAGTTTTCAAGATGGAATTGTCTACTTGGGAGCCCTGTACTTTGGACTCAACACGATAACGTTTACCGGATTTTTTGAACTTCCATTGACAATTGACAAACTTCCTGTATTTTACAAGCAAAGAGACCTCCTTTTCTATCCATCATGGGCATTCTCGCTGCCATCATCCATCCTTGGAATTCCCATGTCTTTAATTGAAGTAGCTCTCTGGGTTGCCACAACATATTATATTGTAGGATTTGATCCTAGCTTCACAAGGTCATAAGCAGATCCTAGCTTCCTGTATTTCTCAGCTTTATTGCCTTGGGGGTCTTAAATTAACCCTTTGTTGAGTCTCTTTTTCCAGGTTTCTTAAACAATTTTTTGTTTACACATTGAGTGGACAAATGTCATATGCACTATTCAGATGCATTGCAGCACTGGCCAGGGACCACGTTGTTGCAAATACAGGAGGATGCCTTGCTGTATTATGGCTTCTAATATTTGGTGGATTCATTTTATCTCATGGTATGATTCAATCTAGAAAGTGACATGACCAGATTACTTGCTGGAACCTGTAGTCAAAATAACCAATACTTGAATTCTTTTACTTAGCTAATATGCAGAAGTGGTTGGCTTGGGGTTACTGGACCTCACCACTGATGTATGCGCAAACTGCACTCTCGACAAATGAATTTCTTAGCAATACTTGGAATCATGTAAGTATCCTGTCAAATCAGAAAGAGATGTTTGTAGATGAGTCTTCTTTACTATGTTGATATTACTTATAAAAGAAACCAAGCGTGGTTAAATGCTGATGATTCTAAACGTGGAGACCAAATTTTAGGTTCCTAAAGGATCAAACGAGTCTGTGGGGATTTCTGTCCTGAAATCACGTGGGCTGTTCATTAATCCGGAGTGGTATTGGGTTTGTCTTGCTGCATTGGTAGGATTCATAGTCTTTTTCAATGGAATTTCTGCATTGGCTCTAGCATTTCTTAATGGTAAAACTTTCCATTCATTCAAACAATTTTCATTCTGTATGTATCATTCTAGTTAAATCGATAGAGTGCTGAACTATTTTTATTTGAACTTTGCAGAATATGGGAAATCTCAAACGGTTTTCCCCTACCGAAAGACTGAGAAGAAGGAACACTTTGACATGGTCAGAGAGGAAAAAGGTCACATATCAGAGGAAACTAAACCAAGTTCAATCAGGAGCAATACTGACAACTTGTCTAAAAGTAAGTCATATTTGGCTACTAAGGTTCTCGTTGGCTAAAATTTTATCTTCTCTGATGTGCTCACTAAGTCACCAGACCATTCACAGATTCCAGGGTAGACAGACATAACGATCAAAAGATGCTTCTTCCATTCACGCCTCTCTCCCTAACGTTTGATAATGTCAAATATTCAGTAGATATACCAAAGGTAATTATTGTAGTGTAAATTGCTATGTTCTATCACTTCTTATTTACATCAGAGCTTGAAGATCCATAATCATGGAATTTGCAGGCAATGAAAATTCAAGGTGAATCTGGGGGTCGGTTGGAACTTCTGAAGGGAGTCAGTGGAGCTTTCAGGCCTGGAATTCTAACAGCTCTAATGGGTGTCAGTGGTGCAGGAAAAACAACACTCTTGGACGTGTTGGCTGGAAGAAAAAACAGTGGTTACATTGAAGGAAACATCAAAATCTCAGGCTTTCCTAAAAAACAGGAAACTTTTGCTCGAGTTTCTGGGTACTGTGAACAAAATGATATTCATTCACCATATGTAACCGTATACGAGTCCCTCATATATTCAGCATGGCTTAGGTTGCCTTCAGAAGTTGACTCAGAGACTTTAGAGGTTTGTGAATGTGATTATCTGATTCTGAATTGTAGTAAGACCTTTCTCTGAACTCTTCTTTTGACCTTATTTTCCAAAACAACTCTTCAAGTGCAGCTTTTTGTTGAAGAGATCATGGAGCTGATTGAATTAACACCATTAAGGCATTCATTGGTTGGATTTCCAAACGTGAATGGATTATCCATTGAGCAGCGCAAAAGGTTAACCATTGCTGTTGAGCTCGTTGCTAACCCTTCTATAATATTCCTGGATGAGCCAACCTCGGGTCTAGATGCTCGAGCAGCTGCCATCGTAATGAGAACTGTGAGAAATACGGTTGATACAGGAAGAACTGTAGTATGCACAATTCACCAGCCAAGTATTGATATATTTGAATCATTTGATGAGGTATCACTAAGACTAAATTGACACAATACAACAAACTTGTTAATATGTCCAATGCTCAAATGAAATTTGATACATCTCCAATTCCCAACGACAGCTCTTTTTATTGGCAAGAGGAGGTGAAGAAATATATGTGGGTCCTTTGGGGCCACAGTCTTGCTTTTTAATCAAGTATTTTGAGGTAGGCCCAGAACATAATCATAACTTTCTTTTCCTCATGTAATGTATAATATGGAGTGTTGTCCTCTGTTTTTCTCTCTGTGGTGTTAAAGGAAATCTTTGGAGTATGCATAAAGGATGGATATAATCCAGCAACATGGGTTTTGGATATGACAACAACAGCACAAGAAGAGGTTCGAGGCATTAAATTCGCTGATATATACAAAAAATCTGATCTTTATA
The DNA here is from genome assembly GCA_036507285.1 of Trichosanthes cucumerina. Taxonomy (NCBI): domain Eukaryota; kingdom Viridiplantae; phylum Streptophyta; class Magnoliopsida; order Cucurbitales; family Cucurbitaceae; genus Trichosanthes; species Trichosanthes cucumerina. The sequence goes on along the minus strand of CM071843.1, from coordinate 65,648,090 downwards.
GGTCAGTCAACTGATTCATTCAAGCTGTTCTAGTTTAATCCTTAACAGTTCTGGATGATAATCTCTTGCTAATATTAATACAGAAGAAATGAAGCTCTGATTAGAGAGTTGAACGCACCTCGTCCAGATTCTAAAGCTCTTCATTTTCCCTCCAAGTACCCACGTTCCTACCTTACTCAGTTCAAAGCCTGCCTGTGGAAACAGCACAAATCATATTCCAGGAACACAGCATACAATGCCGTCAGAATGCTGTTTAGTGCTTCAATGGGCATTATGTTTGGAGCTGTTTTTTTGGGGCTCGGCAGCAAAAGGTACATAAGCAAAACCATGTGTACATTCACTACTTAGATTTCTTGATACAAATATATGATCTTTATAATGCAGGAGCACGAAGCAAGATATTTTCAATAGCATAGGTGCTATGTACATTGCAATTAACTTCATGGGCACACAAGGCGCTCTTACAGTGCAACCAGTGATCATCACTGAGCGAACCGTTTACTACAGGGAGCGGGCTGCTGGAATGTATTCTGCTTTACCTCATGCATTTGCTCAGGTATTCCTTTAACTGCAATTTGATATCTATGGAAATATCTGCATCTTATTCCAAGTAAGCTTAACTTAGCATTTCTTTCAAGTAGAGTCCGGTCCTAAAGTTTCTTGTATATTATTGTCAGGTTGCAATTGAAATCCCATACACCCTGCTTCAGGTAGCTTCTTATGCAGTTATAGTCTATGCAATGATGGGATATGAATGGACAGCCAGCAAGTTCTTCCTCAACTTCTTCTTCATGTTCATCACAATTCTATACTTCATATTCTATGGTATGATGGTGATAGCCGTGAGTCCTAATCAAGCAACTGCTTCAGTACTTTCCGGGTTCTTTTACTCAGTGTGGAACCTTTTCACCGGTTTTGTCATCCCTCGAACGGTAAATTTGCTCATTACATATCACCTTTTTTCATTCATGATTCCATCAAGTCTCAACTGAGATACCTTGCTGGTTGATTGCAGAGAATTTCTGTGTGGTGGAGATGGTATGCTTGGATTTGCCCAGTTTCTTGGAGTTTGTATGGAATGGTCACTTCCCAATTTGCAGATATACAAACTAAGCTTGACACAGGAGAGACAGTGGCTGAGTTTATTGAGCAATATTTTGGGTTTAGATATGACTTTCTGTGGGTGGTTTCAGTCGCTCTTATTGGCTTCACTTTGCTCTTCGTCTTGGTGTTTGTTTACTCAACCAAGTCCTTGAACTTTCAGAGAAGATGATAACACATTCTGTGTTTTCATTTCATGAAAGTGAGAAGATTATTTATTTTTGAACTTCTAAGTACTTCAATGTTTTCTAATCACCTTATTAAGATTCAACTAATGAATGTTCAATATTTTGCCTCGGGTTTTAAGAATTGAACGTCCTTTTCGACATTATTATTATTATTGAAATAATTTAGACAGTACCCAATCTGTGGATATTTTGCTTTGGAAAACCGCTCGCTCGCCAACGAAGAGACACAGAAGCTGTTAATTTCTGCTGCTGCTTCATCTTCTTCTTCTTCTCCTCCATGTATGGCTATGTCTGTTCTTCCTTTTGCCACTCCCACTAATCCGCTCGCTTCTCTCTACAGTATCAGAAAACTCCAGAACTCGCCGACCCATGTTTCGAAGTTGAATGAGATTGCTGGGAATATTCATATCTCGTATAAATCTTACTTGAACCAGATATCTTCTCTCTGCAAAGAAGGCGACCTTCGAGCAGCTGTGGACTTGTTTGCTGATTTGGAATTAGAAGATATCACAATTGGGCCTGATGTATATGGAGAACTCCTTCAGGGCTGCGTTTACGAGAGAGCTCTTTCGCTGGGTCAGCAAGTCCATGGCCGAATTCTCAAGAATGGTGAATTCATTGCGAAGAATGAGTACATCGAGACCAAATTGGTGATTTTCTATTCAAAATGTGACGAGTCAGAGATTGCCAACCGTTTGTTTCGCAAGCTGCGGGTACAGAACGAGTTTTCTTGGGCTGCTATTATGGGATTAAAAAGTAGAATCGGCTTTAACGAAGAAGTTTTAGTGTGTTTTTGTGAGATGCACGAAAACGGGCTGCTCCTCGACAATTTTGTTATTCCAATTGCTTTCAAAGCTTCTGGCGCTCTGCAGTGGATTGGGTTTGGCAAAACAGTCCATGGCTATGCAGTCAAGATGGGTCTTGACGGGTGTATCTATGTTGCTAGTAGTCTTCTGGATATGTATGGTAAATGTGGGTTATGTGGAGATGCAAAGAAGGTGTTTGATAAAATTCCTGAGAAGAATATAGTAGCTTGGAATTCGATGATTGTTAATTTTACCCAGAATGGTCTGAATGAGGAAGCAATTGAGACGTTTTATGACATGAGGGTGGAAGGTGTTGAACCTACTCAAGTAACTCTATCAAGCTTTCTTTCAGCTTCAGCTAATTTAAGTGTGATCGATGAGGGTAAACAAGGGCACGCCCTATCAGTGTTATCTGGACTGGAACTAAACAACATATTGGGTAGTTCGCTTATAAATTTTTATTCCAAGGTTGGTTTGGTTGAGGATGCTGAACTGGTTTTCAGTGAAATGTTGGAGAAAGATGTAGTGACATGGAATTTGCTGGTCTCTGGTTATGTGCATAATGGGCTGGTTGATCGGGCGCTTGGTTTATGCCGCCTAATGCAGTCAGAAAATTTGAGGTTTGATTCTGTGACTCTTGCTTCAATAATGGCTGCTGCTGCTGACTCTAGAAATCTGAAACTAGGGAAGGAAGGGCATTCTTTTTGTGTTAGAAACAACCTTGAATCTGATGTTGCTGTTGCAAGTAGCATAGTAGATATGTATGCCAAATGTGAAAAATTGGAATGTGCAAGACGAGTTTTTGACTCAACTATAAAGAAAGATCTTATTATGTGGAATACTCTGTTGGCTGCCTATGCAGAGCAAGGTCAAAGTGGTGAAACATTAAAATTGTTTTATCAGATGCAGTTAGAAGGACTGCCACCAAATGTGATATCCTGGAACTCTGTGGTTTTGGGTTTTTTGAATAAAGGTGAAGTTACTAAGGCTAAAGACATGTTCTTGGAGATGTACTCTCTTGGTGTCTGTCCTAATTTAATTACTTGGACCACTCTCGTATCTGGACTCGCTCAGAATGGACTTGGTGACGAAGCATTCCTGACGTTCCAATCAATGGAAGAAGCTGGTATTAAACCCAACAGTTTGAGTATTAGCTCACTACTTTCAGCTTGCACAACTATGTCATCTCTGCGACATGGAAGAGCAATTCATTGTTACATCACAAGACATGAACTTTCACTATCAACACCGGTCTTATGCTCCTTGGTGAACATGTATGCCAAATGTGGTAGTATAAATCAAGCAAAGAAGTTATTTGATATGATATTGAAAAAGGAATTGCCGATCTATAATGCAATGATCTCTGGCTATGCACTACATGGTCAAGCAGTGGAAGCTCTTTCGCTCTTTAGACGTCTAAAGGAGGAATGTATAAAACCAGATGAAATAACCTTTACTAGTATTCTTTCTGCATGCAGTCATGCTGGACTTGTAACAGAAGGTTTAGAGCTTTTCATTGATATGGTTTCTAATCACAAAATAGTAGCACAAGCAGAGCATTATGGTTGTCTTGTTAGTATTCTGTCTAGGTGTCATAACTTGGACGAAGCTTTAAGACTTATTATAGCGATGCCTTTTGAGCCTGATGCGTTTATATTTGGATCTTTACTCGCTGCATGTAGAGAGCATCCTGACTTTGAACTCAAAGAACGTTTGTTTGAACGCTTGTTGAAATTGGAGCCAGATAATTCAGGAAACTATGTGGCCTTATCAAATGCCTATGCTGCTACTGGAATGTGGGAGGAAACATCAAAAGTGAGGGATCTGATGAAAGAAAGGGGCCTAAGGAAGACTCCGGGGCATAGCCTAATTCAGATTGGAAACGAAACACATATTTTTTTTGCTGGAGATAAATCACACTCCAAGACAAAGGAAATTTACATGATATTGGCACTTCTTAAAATGGAAATGCAATTCACAAGTTGTATACCTGTGATTAGTTAAAGCTGCCATTATCCATTTGCATTCTTGAGAATGAGGATGTCATATCTGTACAGGTTGATACATTTGCCTTTTGAATTAGGCACATGGAGGAAATAGTGATGGCTTAAGCGATTAGTGGCATCTCTGAGTATGTTGAGGCCTCACGGATTTGAAGACAGCTGCAAAACATCATTTACCCTGACTTGCAGCGACTCTTTGACAACCTGTGGCATGGCTTGAAAAAATAAACTCTGAACATTGAATTCTCTGAAATATTGAGTGGTTTTGGAATAGTATTCCTTTTGGACAGCTAGAGATGCAACCTAATTTTGGAATCCATTAATATGATAAGAGTATTGCACTGCAGCAGCTCCTCCTTTTATGAGCGATTTGAGACCTTTTGTTTTGTTTTTAGCTATAACAGGAATCTAGGAACAAGTAGATAGTCGTCGACTAAATTGAGCTAATTAGCATCTATGGAATTCATAAATATCATGATACAATGCTCAAGAAAGCCATTTATAATTGTCTATATTAAATTGCAATGTAGAGAATGGGTGGTGTCAAGTTGTGCAGGATTGTGTAAGCAAGCTGTACGAGTTGCTTTCACGTCAAACTCAGGTTTTTGGTCTCTTTTGTAAAGCCTGTAGGTGATTTGATTCTTTTACTGTATATCATTCAGCTCCTCATACCAATTGAACTGTCTACTGGAAACACACCAACTTTGCTTGGTTTCTACTATGAATATACACACAAGCATATGAGAAGGACTGTCCATAACTTACTTTCTACATAACTTCTATATGGTGTGAGATTATTCTCGTCAAGATTTGCACATCAAAATCTTCAATTGAAACAGTAACTCTGACCTAAAATGCATGTACTTTTTTTTCTGTTTAATTAATGAAGATTGCTAACTTTCATACACTGCACAATATTTGTATACTTTTCTCTTCCTATAAAGAAGCCAAGATGATGCACCCCACCGGACTTGATTGTATGGTTTTTGAGAAGTGAGAATGCCACGAAATTTCAGTTCCCAAATTGCCATCATACACTGGCAGATTACAGGAACTGGCACTATGAAATGATCTCAGTACAAAACATCAGTATTCTTGCTGTTGTCAGGTTAGTACCTGTGATTCCATCGGTTATTTGCTTCTCATTTTCTTGTTCCCTGTTCCAACTATCCCAATTCAGTATACTATCCTCAAGTTTTGATATCATATCAGTAATCATTCAGTGCAGGACACCTGTAGAATCTCAAATGGCTTTTTGTACATCAAGATTTACAAATCTTTACCATGAACATAAACACAGAGATGCTCCTTAGCTTTGTTATAACCTTTATATTTTTCCTTCAACTTCTTACATAAAATTGAAGATGTGGTCCTGGAACATGTGTTTGTTTATCTGTTTTGGATTGATATCATTAATATATGCACTCTTCCAAGTTTTTTAGTGAAGCATCCTATGCTGTAACGAGTAACGACCAAATAAAGACTTACCCTTTTCTCTTTTATTTATTTATTTTTTTTTTTTGGTGATTCGTACTATCCAAGGAAAGGGAAATGATGAAGAAACGACTTCTTTTTACATGTTGTTCAGTGGACATCAACGAGTTATTATTATCCACACCTTATTTTGTTTTACAGCAGAGACTGGGAGACCGTGCTACTTTAGAGAAAGACATTCCTTGCTTTCGTCGGTATGTCTCTCTCTTCTCTATCTCTATTTCATTTTCACCTTGCTTTCATAGAATTATTAACTCTGTGGGATTCTTTCATCCTTGTTACATTCACATGTGCATATTGATTTCATTGCATAAAGTTAAAGTCACTGTCATTGATGGATGCATATAACCTTTATTTAAACACAATTAAGAGTTAAGATATGCTCTAAAGTTCTAAACTCATGGTAGAAGTTGAATACTGTTAATTTTTAATGTCAGTGTCGATACAATACAAATTGTCAAAATTGAAAACTATAGGGTGAAAAATAATAAAGGGTTGTGGTATTTCATAAATAAGAATGTATCAAGATCAGTCAGATGATTAGTTCATGAATTAATTAACTGAAATGAAAAGAGAGAATGTGAGAATACCAAAAAAGGGTGGATTAAGGAAATGCAAAAGCATCCAACTGGACATGTAGAGGAAAAAGGGTGTTTTAAGAGACATCATTAAGGCTTTGCATGGATTCCATTTTTTTAAAAAAAAAAAAAAAAGTGCAATCAAATTCTCACCAACTAGTTGTTGGTTGCCCCTTCCCCTTATTTCATTAGCTTCTAATATTCTCGTCTTTTAATAATCTTAGGACTTTCTTTTTTCTCATTCTTTGGTGACTCAACTCATCGAACTTATTGCTAATGGGAATGGCGTATGGGCCAAATCTTTATGCTAGTTGGGAAATAATTAAATAAAAGGAATCTTAAAATATCATTTTGTTCCTAATATTTTATTTATCTCTAAACTTTCAAATGTTCAAATTTAGTCTGTGTACTTTCATTAAAACTTAAAATGAGTTCCTACGGTTAGTTTATTGTTTTTTTTTTTTTAAAAAAAGTCTCTATTAACTTAGCCTTCTATAAAATTTGAAATATGTCCACATTGAATCTTATCTTACCTATGAAATTATTATTATTCCTTTAAAAAAAAATTAACTTCAATCTGACTAATTTTATGATTTATTGAAAGTATAAGGATTGGATTTGGACTATGGAACTACAAAAGACTAAAATGGAATAAAATTCATAATAGACCAAAATGATATTTTAACCTTAAATTGAAGTAATGAGTTATGTTCATGGGACAGTTGGGATTGAACCAGGCTTCTGAACATCGTGAACTAATATGAGATTTCGTCTGGGTAACACCATATATACTTTGGGAAAAAACTTCAATATTACTCATTTATTGTCTATCACATCAATATTTTTAAAAATGATATAAATCTAAAAATGTAGTAAGAACAAAAGATTCCGTCATACTAAAAATTTTCTCCACATACTATATAAAGTACAAAGGTTTTAATTTAAATTTATAGTGAAATAGATAAAAGTAAAATTGGCGTCTGACCACAATTCTCTTCAAAAGTTCACACTTTCGGTGCCATCTCTCAATTCTTAACCGAATAAGGCGCGTGCATCGTCTGCTCCGCCACGACAGCTCCACACATACGACAACTTGCCAACTCATCCACACGTGTCTGCTTCTTATTGGATGGATGTATACTAAGCCTCCACACGGATAATATCTATTTCACAAGAAATCATTTGACAAGTCCGACCATCGTATCATAGATGATAATTTTATACTATTAGATGTAGAAGAAAAAAACTACCAAAGTATTTTACTTTTATATTCAATAGTTATTAGGAGGTATGAAGATTTTCAAATCTATATTCTTATAGTGGTCTCATTGAATAAATTTGTAAAGTTGTACTTGATAGATAAATTCTTATCTATACAATCAATTTATCTTTTATATTTTCATGAAGTTGGGAGAAAGGGTATGAAGACCTACCTAAAAAAATGTATGACTACATCTAGTTCTTCAATTAATTTGATTATCGCTCCACTATTCAAGATATTTGTCATATCTATTAAATGTTTTCATTAACATAAATATGGATATAATTCACTTAGTCAAACACACAAGTAACCTCCATAATTTTAAAGCTTTCTCCTTTGTTTGGAGAGAAAAATGAAAAGAACTAAGCTATAAATTTGGACAATAATGATCTAGAAACGTAATTGTTACCTTTAGTTCACCAACCCAAGATTATTATGCCCTATTCTAATAATTAAAAGTTATTTGGTGCAATTAAAAATTATCTAAGGGCTTGAAGACAATTAAAGAGGAAACAACATGATATTATAAGGCTACGACAATAGTTAAAAGACAAAGAAAATTTTCACAATACATGATTCTATGAATATGATACGAGATAGAATTTTTATAAAAATAAAAAATAAAAAATAAACGACAGAGAAAAAAAAAATGTGAGAATCGATCATGATATGGTCAATTTCAATGTGACCATGGAACCTTTCCACTCCACTCACCCAATAAACAATTCAAATCCTCCTCCCAGCTGTAAAAAAAAAAGTTCCTGCCCAAAAAATATTCAAACGAACTAACAGGAAATTCCAAAACTACCCAAAACGGAAAATCACCACCACTGTCGCCGTCGCCGCCGCTGCCGATGAAGCGCCTTCGGCTGCGCACTGTAACCGCTTATTTACGAACTGTGCACTAATCTACGGCTTTCACAAAAAGAACAAAAATTTCTACGGTGGTCCGCCGGCTCCGGGAGGGGTGGTTCTGGACTCCTGCGGCGGCGTGTGGCCCTCCGATCCTTTCGACGGGTCATCGGACGACGGCCGTAAGCCGTCGTCGGTCTCTACACGGTTTAACTCCTCAATCATACGAACCACCTCCTGCATCGACGGCCGCTGGTCCGGCACGGTGGCGACACAGGCCATAGCAATTTGTAACAACTGAACCATCTCTTCTTCGATATTGTGATACCTCATCAATTCCACATCAAAAACCTCCGCCGTCCATTCCTCTCGGACCACCGACTGGACCCACCGGGGAAGATCAATCCCTTCTTCGCCCAACGACGCCTGATTTGGCGATTTTCCAGTCAGAAGCTCCAACAGCAAGACGCCAAAACTGTACACGTCGGACTTGAAGGTGACCTTTCGAGTTTCGACAACCTCCGGCGCGCGGTAGCCGGCGATCCGGTTGGGCGGCGTCGAGGCGCCGAAGAGAGGGTTGAGGCCGTAGTCGGAGACGCCGGCGTCGTGGTTGGGGCGGAGGAGGATGTTCGACGATTTGATGTTGCCGTGGACGAGATTTCCCGACACGTGGAGGTGAGCCAGTCCTCTTGCTGCGTTTAACGCGATTTTCATCCGGTTGTCCCAGTCAAGTGGCGTACGGCCAGATCCTCTACTTCCTGTGAATCACCGGAAGTTCAGGTAACCACAATGGACAATAATTTAGACCCTTTTTTATTTTTCTTTTTAATTTTCTTTTTATTTTTCTAATTGCTATCGCCACCACCAGTGAGACAGAGTTCAGAAAAGAAGGCTTTTCTTCTTAAAAGAAACGAAAGTAAATCAGAAAATAAGGAAAAACTCGAAATAAAAAAAAAATGTCTGTGTTTCTTATGGTCATTCATTGCTTTCACTTTTTGCCCACATGAAATTGAGAAAAATCCATTTTCTTAAAAGAATGAGAGAGATTTCAAAATGGTAAATAAAAATGCTTGAAACAGGGGAATGTAGTTATGAACAATGGACTCTGCAAATTCAAGCTGGACAGAATTTTCAAGAAAAAATTACCAAGAAACTACAAGAATCTAGTTGCCATGAGAAATAACTTGGAAATGGAATTAAATTCAGAATTCAAAGATTGTTTCTGTAAAAACTTTGAATGTTGGTGAAAATTTCTTGCTATAAATTTGGAAATGGAAATTAGAGATTATACCGTGAAGTGAAGCAGAAAGGCTGCCGGCGGCCATGTAATCGGAAACAAGCAATTTCTCGTCTCTGGAAAAGTAGAAAGCTCTGAGAGGAACCACATTTTCATGTTTAACATTTCCCAGAGATTCCATTTGCGCTTCGAATTCCTTCTTCGTCATTACAACGTCTTTCAATCTCTTCACGACGACGGTGGTTCCTTCTTCCAGCACCGCCTTGTACGACGTTCCGACGCTTCCTTTTCCCAAAACCTCCGCCGAAGCCCTCAACAAATCCTCCAAATCGAAGCTGTAAACCCCACCTTCGAAGAACACTAATCTGTTTTTCTCTGCCTCCACCGATCCGCCGGTGATGTCGTCTTTCGAAGATGATGTGCCGGCCTCCGCGGGCACAGATCGAGCAGTAACCACCGTACTCGGCGGCTTCGCCGGCTGCCGACTCTCGCGCTTCCGGAGGCAGAATAGGAGCAAAAACAGCAATAGAAACGCAACAAAAGCAGCGCCGACGACTATTCCGACAATGGCGGCGACCGAGAGCCTCTTAGACTTTTTCTCGACGGGAATTTGAGAGGGTTTCACAGCGGGCGTCGGTGACGGAGCAGGGGACGGAAAAAACGGGTTGCACGACGGCAATGGGCTACCGCAGAGCGCTAAATTTCCGGCGAAAGATGCAGCAGAGAATTTCGATAGGGTTTCGGGAATGGATCCATTGAGCTGATTATTCGATACGTTGAAGCTCGTTAAATTAACCGCAGGAATACTCGGCAAAGAACCCGAAAACTCATTATTCTCCAGAAAAAGCCCACTTAAATGAGTCAAATTATTGACCGAAAACGGAATCGAACCAGAGAAATTGTTGGAAGAGAGGTCGAGACGAGTCAACCGAGTCAACTGAGTCACACTTACCGGAAACCCACCGGAGAGCTCGTTATCCTGCAGATAAAGACTCCGAAGAGATGTCAAATTGGAAAAATCCGCCGGCAAAGTCCCAGAAATTCTATTAGAGCGAAGACTCAAAACCCGGAGCCGATTCAACCGGCCGAGAGTATTCGCCGGAATCGGGCCGACAAGTCCAACACCAGGCAACCGGAGAGCAAAAACAAACGACTGATTCGCATCGCAGCTAACTCCAACCCAAGAACAAGCAGAGGCCGAAGCATTCCATTGAAGGCGGCTCTCATGGGGGATTTTGTTCAAGAAATCAAGAAGCGCTTCCTTGTCGGCGGAGGGCTCCGAGTGAACAAAATGAAGAAGAAGAAGAAGGGGAAGTGAAATTAAGAAAATGGGGATGCGGATTCTAGAGTGAAAAATTGCAGCCATTAGAAAACAGTGGAAGTAGACAAACGAAGAATGAGGAGAAGAAAAAACAACGAAGGGGAGTTTGTTTTCTTTTGTCTTCTATATGAGACTGGTTTTGAGAGGCGGTTCGTGACGGTGGAGTGAGACAAAACCAGGATTCCGGCGATGACCCATTTAATAAAAAGAGAGAAACGATGGAGATTTGATTTCTGTAAAAATAGAGAGTGAAAGTGAGGAAGACGAAGAGGAAGACGAAGGAAGCTGCAAAAGCAAAAAGGGGAAAAGCTGGATGATAACCGTAAGCAGGCGCTGCAGGCTTGAGGAAATTTTATTACATCATCTTATAAATAATTAAAAAATTAAGGTTCTTTTAAATCTGTTTTGGTCTAATTTTTAGTCTATTTTGAATTTTCAACTCTCAAGATGTTTTGGTTTGAGTTTTCAATTTTTTCCATTTGGGGTTTTAGATTTTTAAATTGTTTGTTTTAATTCGTATACTTAAAAAGAAATTTATTTTTTTTGTTGTCGTTACTTTATTTTGCTTTCAACTAATTGATAAGGTTGCTTTGAATGTGTACTAATATCTTGATGTAATTATATGTTAAAACCACATAAGTTGTTCGAGGTAAGTATTAGGGATGTGAATATAAGATAGCGAAATAATATTTGTATGGACCAAAATGGTTGTCAACTTAAGCACGGTTTAATTAGTTATAATATATACTCTTATCATAAGTTTATATATTTGAATATTTCCTCCTCTACGTGTTTGAATATTTCTATTTTCTACCTTTACATATTGTTGAATTTGTTTTAAAAAATATCAAAATGATTGTTTTTTAAAGTTTAATTACCAAAACAAACATTTGAAAGTTTAGGTCTCATTTGATAACCATCTATTTTTTAGTTTTTTATTTTTGAATATTAAGCCTAAAATACTATTCCTATCTATGGATTTTTTTATTATGCTATCTACTTTTTATATATGTTTTCAAAATCAAGCAAGTGTGGAAAACTATAAATATATAGGCTTTGAAAACTTTTTTTTGTTTTGGAAATTTGATCAATAATTCAAATATTTCCTTAAGAAACATGAAAACCATGATAAATAAATTGTAGCAAAATGAACATCAATTTCAAAAATTAAATACCAAATAGTTACCCAACGAAATGAATTTTTAGAGTTGTATCTAAAGTTGAATAATAAAGGAAGAGTTTAGTTTCTATACCTTCATAATTGTGTCTAAAATTTACAAAGTCACAAACCTTATTAACCGTCATTAAAATTTAAAGTTGGTTAAATTATAAGTTTAGTCCCTAAACTTTTAGGTTTGTGTTTATTTAGTCCATGAACTTTTAAAAGTGTCAAATAGATCCCTAAACCTTCAATTTTATATCTAATAAGTCTCTGAACTTTGAAATGTGTCTAATAAGTCGCTAAACTTTCAATTTTGTGTCCAATAGGTACATGAATTTTCAATTTTGTGTCTAATAAGTTATTGACCTAATTGTCATTTTTTAAAATTCATGAACTTACTAGACACAAAATGGAAAGTTTAGATCCCATTAGACATAAAATTCAATTTTATATCTAAATGATCAGTTAAATTTTGAAAATTCTTAATATGTCATGGACCTATTAGATACAAAATTTAAAGTTCATCGACTTATTTGACATTTTTAAAGTTCATGGACTCATTAGAGACAAAATTGAAAGTTCAGGGACCTATTTGATACTTTTAAAAGTTAAGAGACCAAATAGATATAAAACTAAAAGTTCATAAACTAAACTTGTAATTTAACCTTTAAAGTTCTATTAGACGTGTGATTTTAAGATTAAAACTAAATAACGACTTTTTAAATTTCAAAGACCTATTTGATGTAATTATGAAAGTTTAGGCTTCATTTGCTAATCATTTGGCTTTTTGTCTTTGAAAATTAAATTTATAAATACTACTTCCATATATGAGTTTCTATGTTTTCTTATTTACTTTTTACCTATGTTTTCAAAAATCGTGCCAAATTTTGAGAACTAAAAAATTAGTTTTAAAAAAATTATTTTTGTTTTTGAATTCTGGCTAGAAACTAAAATGTTTCCTTAAAAGATAAAGAAACCGTTTGAGAAAAGATAAAAAGTTGTAGAGAAATTTTGAAAAAAGGAACACAATATTAAAAAATTAAAAACGAAAAATTAAAATCTGTTTGATAACCATTTTGTTTTTAGTTTTTGGTTTTTGAAAATGGTACATGTTTTCTCACTATTTCGCTCTCATGATTCTCATCTCACCTACATTGGTTCCTATCTTTCTTAATAAACACTTGAACTCTTAGCTAAATTCCAAAAAATAAAAACAAGTTTCTAGAAACTACTTTTTTTAAGTTTTCAAAACTTGTCTTGGTTTTTGAAAACACAACTAAAAAAAATAGATAAGAAAACATGGAAAACCATTGATAGAAGTATTATTTTATAGGCTTAATTTTCACTAATGGTTATCAAACAGGGCTTAAGGCTCTTCATTTTATTTTTTAAAAATTAAGCATAAAAAGACTACTTTTACTCATGGATATATATATACACACTTTGTACTTATTTTTTAAAAAATCAAACTAAATTTTGAAAACTAAAAAAAGTAGTTCTCAAAAATTTGGATTTGTTTTTTAAATTTAGCTAAAAATTTAAGTGGTGACTTAAAAGATAGAAATCATGATAGAGGAAAAGAAAAGAAATGGGAAAAAAACAAGCTAATTCTAAATTGTTATCATGGACTTAGCAATCGAAATATCAATCCTACTCATTTAAAATATTTTAATTTTAGTATTGATTTTTTAGTTCAACAACCGGTAAAATAAACCCCAACTATCAGTATTTGAGACGGTAATAATTATTTTATCCACCAATTTTAGAAGGGAGATTTTGATGTTAATGAGATTAGATAATTTAGGTAGTTTGATCAGTCGCGATTTTGGCGCGTGAGAAGCGATTTGATTTTTAGGGAAGCACAAGTATGAAAGTCATGTGAGCGGCCATGATTGCTTGGGAACCAAACGAAGGTGGGACCCACCCAGCATTCTTCAAACGCTGGGGCCCACTGCCGAAGGACATACAGTCCCGACTCCTGTGCTAATATTCTCAAATCTCTATTTTCCGTACATTTCTCTATTTTATTCTGTTTTAATTAGTTAATTACATGTTTAGCCTTTTCTTTGATTTATGTTTAATAGTTTTTAAAACTTAAAAAAGGTTTTTTTTTTAATCTGACTAATGTAATAGCCTAGCCGAAACCAGATCAACAAGCAGGGTCACTCCATCTCGAAGATTAAGGATGAATACCGACGCTAGAAAGATCTCTTCTCAGACCAAAAAACAAATCTAGAAGAAAATGTCTATTCAAATTTAAAAAATACTTAATATTTCTTTAAATTTTTAATTTTGAGTCTGATTTTTAATTTTTAGAGTCTCAAATTGTCGGGTAATCATATGAACTTTCAATATTGTGTAAGATAGATTTTTTACCTTATTTGACATTTTATACCATTTAAGATTTGTTAAATGCAAAATTAAAGTTTGTCTCCAATAGAACTATGTTGGACATATTCGTGATATTCTTAAAAAATGATCACATGGTACATACCAAATTGAAAGTTGAAAATTTGGTTAGGCATTTTTAAATTTGACTCATTAGATACAAAATAAAGTTTAGAGACGGTAGTACAATATTTTGAATTCAAATATTCATTGGATATATGGGTGAGAATCTATGACTAAAGTTGTAATTAACATGGTTTTTTAGTTAAAATTATAATAATATATGTAGTAAACATGTTAATTAAATAGTCATTTCGAGTAGTTCAACTAGTTAAGATATATGTTATTGATCAAGAGGACAAATGTTCGATTATCTTTATTCTATGATGAACTATTCAATGAGGTTGCCTCTTTAAAACGGTTGGATTTAAAATTTATTTGCCCCTTTTATTATTGCTAGATAAAAAATGAGGTATTTTTACAATTTCTCTTTCACATATACGATGTAAAACTATAGTTTCATTATAGCGTCCACCTCAAATAATTTCTACATATTTTTTAACTCTAATAGAAGAAGATTAATTAAAGAGATGAACCATGTACTTTTTAAAAATATAGTTATGAAATGAATATAATTAAAAAAATGGAAATGTGTGATTTAATCATAATTACCAGTAAAAAAATAAATTTAGCTCCACCGTAATTGACATGTACTTTCAAGATCATCCTGTTGGGAATGCGACCAAAGTCTCATATCGACTACATAAGAGCCAAGATCATGGGTATATAAGTGAGGGACATTATCTCCATTAATATGAGACATTTTGTGTGAAACCAAAAACAAATCCATTAGAACTTATGTCCAAAGTGGACAATATCATGCCAATATGGATATATGTACAGGGTCGCTGTCCTTATCAACTCCAAACTGCAATTGTTTTTCTTTTAGTTCAATAACATTTTTTAGTACAATAAGAGGGAGGTTTTCAATTGCAGACCTCGTGGTCACATAACACATTTGATACTTGTTGAGAACATTTAGTAGTGGGAATTCGAAAATGTTATACAACAAAACTCAATTATTGCATCCACATATTTTTTTGTAATTAAAATAGAAGGATAATGTGACGCCCACGAACCCAAGTACTGTTAAACTTATGAACGGGTTAAGTTAGTGAAAAATATTTAGTTGGACGACTCAACTAAATTTTGGTGTAAACTAAGAATTTTATATATATGTTATTTTTGTAGCATTGAATTAGGTTTGAGGGCATATGGGTGGATTAATAGAAGGATATTTTTGGAATAGAGCAAAATTGAGTTAGGGTTTTGACAAGTGACCCATTTGTCTTTTAGTGGACACACTTTTCGAGGATCCTTCTCCAACTTCTCCTTCAACCTCTTGACAAACACACCATGGAAGGAGCTTGGGTTTTTAGTTGTGTCGATCGCCGGTACAGTGGACATCTCGCCGAACGAAACAACCTCATCTCAGTCGCTTCTGTTACGCGCGCCGGTGGGTTTCGCGTCGAATCCGTGTCTTCCGCCACATGCCGCGCCGACGCGCCGAGATCGACCTCCACGGAGCAAGCGCGCCGCTGCACCCTCGCCAGATCGCGCATGATGCGTTCGGGTCGAGTCGAAGGATCGAGACAGATCCGCGCCAGCGCCGATCCCCGACGCCGCCAGTTGCGATCCGCCCGCCGCCGCCATCATCGCTGCTTTCAAACGCCATCGCCACAACTCCTCTCGCTTGTCGTCGGTTGCTGACTCGCGAGTCGTGTCGCCTGAGACATGTTGGTCTTCGTCGGATTCGCGGAGTTCTTCGGGGTCGTGAAAAAAAAAGGCGTAAGCCTAAGCCTAAAGAGTTAGTCACCGCCTCGTTTTTTCTCGCTTTTAGCGAAGGCTCGGATCAAGGTCATGTAAGAGGACTTAAGACCGATTTGTTAAACAAGGTTAAGGTAAGGGAACCCACTCCAACTTTAAAATTCAGAATATCTAAGGGTTTTGTTCGAAAAATGCCATGGTCTATTTGGAAAGCCCTTCATAAATGCCATGATATGTTTGAAAGGTCTGTTTTAAATGCCATGATCCGTCTGACTGTATATTTATCTCAAAGGCCATGAATGTCATGTTATTGTTATTTTTGGATTGTGTTATTTCGATTTCAATTATGCCATGAAAAGTTGCATCATCATATACTGTTTTTTTTTGGGACCTCGTGCATGTATGTTTTGTTTTAAGAAAAAGAACGTTTGCGAAGGCTGTGGTGAAATCTTCCTGATAATATTCATTATATAAGTTATGCATGTGTTAGAGTCGACTCAAACTAGAGGCCATGATTCGGGATAATTTAATCGTCCACTAAAGGCCGAAGAGAAACTTTATATAATGAAAATGCTTACGAAGGCCGTGGCGGTTAAACTCTCTCTATATATATATGTATACGTATTTGATGCTATGTAAGTCACGAAAAACTTAGAGTCGACCTAAACTAAGAGGCCATGGATCAGGAAGTCTTAATTTCCCACTGATAGCCGAAGAGAAAAAGTCATGAAATATGTTTTTGTTATGTTTGGGTCCCACATAAAGCCATGGTTTGATTTGACAACTTGTTTTTCAAGTCGACAGTGGGGTACACTTACAGAGTATTATTTCATAATACTCACCCTTTTCTTTTAAAAAAATGTTTTCAGTAAAGCAAGAACTTACAGGCGAATGAATGATTTGGAATGCGTTATGAAGGCCATGGGAATAAAGTCATGTCTTCCGCATATTTTAAACTTTGTTCCATGTTTTAAGTTGTTCTTATTTAAAAATTCTTTTGTCAAGTGTTGAACTTCATTGAACAGAGGCCAGATTTGAGCTTTCATTATTTTTGTTTCGAGTGAACCTTGTTTTAAATTATCGTTTTCTTGGGATCCCAATAAAGAAAGTATTTCCTTCTCTGTTTTACTTTTTTTTTTTTTGTTTTTTTTTTTTTTTTTTTGGCCTCAAATGAATGCATGGTTAGTAACGACTCTAGAAAAGAGTCACGAAAAGTAGGGTCCTACATAGCTGGTATCGAGCCCAAGTTTATTGGTTCTGTAGACTTGCTTACATCGTAAGCGTTAGGAATCCCATGGTTAAGCATCGATTCCCAGTCATCGCCAGGTATGCTTGTCAAATAAGGTTTCGTTTTATTGATGAAAAGAAAAATGTGTACATTTATATGTAAAGCCATACGTGTGTAAGATACGAGTTTAATCTACTTCTGAGCTAAGGAAGAATGTGAATGCATGAGTTGTACTGTTGTTTATAGAAAGATAATGCTTATATGTGAAACCATATCTATATGATATGACCATTGACCATGATGTGTTTCTAAGTTGAGGAAAAATGAATGTGTGATCCCTTTTATTGGTGATAGAAAAGAAAATGTAAGAGTTAAGAATGTCCATGCTTAAAGGGAGGTTATTGTCATAAAACACATGTTGTGTATTATTGAAAAGTTTCAGTTTAGACTAAGGAGGGAAGAGTAAGTCTTAAGGGTTTGAAGTTGTTTAAAAGGTTACGAACAACTAAGTTCCTTAAGTACAACTCTGAAAGATAAATGCTATGATTACTCTCAAAGAGTTCAAGGTTTGAATGTGTTCGGTAAAATGTTTTTTTTTTTTTTTACGTGTCGAGCCTAATGGTTGGAAGGGTCATGAGGGGTAATATGCATGCCACTTTGGGGTGCCCAACTTCATTAGTCTTAAAGAAAGTTTCTTCACCAACAATCAAGTACTTGGACATGAAATCTAAAGAGTTGAAAGGTGAAGAGAAAATGAGCTTTAAATAGCTAAGGTCAGTTTTTTTCAAAGGATCATGGAATATTGAAGTTCTTGTATTATGAATGGAACTTCTAAAGAAGAATATGTGTATGATCATTATGCCATGCCAAAGGAATATGAAAACTTAAAGATAAAGTATAGGTTGTGGTTGAAGAACCCTCTTTAAAAGATCCATCCTAGTTAATGCGAAATACAAGAAGTTAAAGTAGTTTGAAAAAGGACTCGAGACTTAAAATGGAAGGTGAGGTGCTAGTTATGAAGTGGAAGTTGAGCTCTTAAGGTGCTTCGAAACACATGGACCTTATCCATACCAAATAAAATGAGTAGAGGCAACTAATATGTGACTGAGGATAGGTGTACTATGGAACTTTAAAAATATCACCATAGGCTTAAAGGCCTTAACAAAAATAAGCATGGTGTGGGATTTCAAATGTGATACCATAAGCTTAATGATCTTAGCAAAGGCAAGTATGAAGAGTGAAAGGTAAAAAGATGAAAGTTTTGGTGAGATTCGTCTTTGTCGGGTAGGAGCCGAATTGAGAAACCTCTTTAATTTCGAAATTCATACAGTCATAGTGGTCAAGGACCATTGGTTTGAAACTGGAAAATTTACTTAGCAAAAGATTGGTTGATGGTCTCTTAAGCCAAGTTTTAGAGGTTTTTATTTTTAGAACCAAAATTAGTATAAGAAACTAAAAAGGTTCTCAATTTGACTGAAGGAGCAAAGATCAAGTACAAGAAAAGTAAGTTTGATTTTTCGAGACTACCATTGGTACAAAAAAAAAGAGTAAACTTGAGCATGAAGTTAAGGCAGAAAGCATAAGTTATTTCTACTATCCTTTACAGGATGATGCAATAGAGTCAAATGAGCTCAAGGTATAAGTACAAGACCTTTGAGATAAAGATATCATTTTAGCATACCGCCCTAAAGGGTGTTAATGTTTATCGTAAAGGAGAAAGGTGTATCTATGTATTTGTGCATAGACTATAGAGAACTGAAGAAAGTCACTGCTAGGAATAAATACTTCTTTCTCGATTGGACGATCTTTTCGACCAATAATACGAAGCGACAACATACTCTAAAAGGAATTTGAGGTCAGGATTATTGTCAGTCAGGAATCAGAAATTGTTACATCCCAAAACAACTTCGAGATCACGTTATGGACATAATGAATGGCAGTGATGTTGGTTGGGTTGATTAACGCACCCTCAACGTTTATAGACTTAATGAACAAGTACTCGAGGAAATCTTGGATACTTTGGTAGTTGTGTTGTTTGACGATAGCTTGGTGCATTCTAAGTTTGATGAGGAACATGAAGAGCAACTTAAAGGAGTTTGTAAATTGTTGAGGATAAATGAGTTGTGTATATGTTCTTTAAAAATGAATCTTGACTTGGACAAGTGTCCTTCCTAGGATGCATAACGTCAAGGGCAAGAGTCGTCGTCGCCGTGAGTCCTCCGAAGGTGAAAGTAGTGACACGGTGACTTCGCCCAACCACCGCCACCAAGTAAGAAGCTTTCTAAGTATAGTAGGTCACTTTGGGTAATTGTTCTGAAATTATAGTCTTTCTCGAATAAAAGTTTATTCGAAAGGGCAACTCATTTATGTGGGGTGAGCCTTGTGAAACAAGTTTCTAGGATCTCAGACTGCAAGACTTTGAGGTGTCTAGTTTGTCAGTAAGTAAAAGCACAGAGACAGAAACCAACAGAGTTACTGTAACTCATAAGTGGAAATGGTATGAAACTTTGATAGACTTCATAGTCAGGCAAGTTACAAGTTCAGAAAAGTTGGAAATGGAATTTGTCCAAGGTTATTAAAGTAAGAAGGGTAATTAGCATGTTATTGTATAATTGGTTAAGCAACAGAAATAAGTAAATTAAGAAGGATTTATCACACTCTTCTATATGTCTTTTCAGAGTTGAGATCGTAATAGAATTGCTAGATTATCTTGTCTCTTAAGCTTTATTGTTTGAAGTGTTGAAGAAGCATAGTTTCACTTTTTTTTCTTTTTTTTTTCTTTTTTTTTTCTTTGTTGTTCAACATTTCTGTATATTGTGTATTTTTCGAATCTTGAGTAATCTTGAGTTGAAGTTTGGAGGCATGATTGTTTGGGTATCTGAGTTTAGAAGTGCAACCTTGTGTTAAACAGGTACCTGAGAAATTTTGGCATCGTTGTAGTCATGTCGTTATGCTGCCGAAATTTTTCCTGGAGTATTTGGTCGTAAAATTGGTAAAGTTCTGTGGAATGATCCATGTTACATAAGAATCAAACAGACCTAAGTTTAAATTACTTCAATCATGACTCTAAGCTTGCAGTGAAACATTGGTGGTCAAAAGAAAGGCCCAAAGTTAAATAAATACAGACTGAGGTTCGTCAGAAAAGATATTTCCCTGTTAGTGGCTAATTAGCCATTGTACCGAGTGAGAGTTATGAGGCAAAGGTCTCTTGGTTTAACAACCTTAAGAGTTTTATTTTGAGAGGGAGACTATCACTACAACGTTCATTATAAGGTTACCAAGGACTGTGAAAAGATTGCTCGACAATTTAGAAAATCTTGAACCACCTAACGGGATCGCTAAACCTCTACCCTTATTGAGCCACATCTCTCGGGAAGGTGAGAAGGCCATTGAATCGACGATCAGATTTGAGTCATGCCTTGAAAGTACTGCTAGGATCGTGTACGGCAGACTCTGAAGAGAGTTTTAAGTTCTGACCATAAAAGGAAACCAAGTCCATGCTTTACAGGGCCTTTTGAAATTTTAGAGTGATTTTATTTCGTGGCTTATAGGTTGGCATTGTTGTCATGCCTTTGTGGCTCATAATGTATTTCGTACCTCTGCATCAAGAAAGTATGTGCTAAACTCATATCAGATGTTTGTTTTCGAGCCCTAGCAGTTGAATTGAGCATCCGTGTTGCGAGGAACAACCGGAATTGAATGGTTAAATGTGATCCCTACCTTATGGGTAGTAAAGGATTAGACTGAATACAAAAAAAAATATAGAGGGTTGGCTAAGTATGTAAGTTGGATTTTCAGAACCAAACCCAAGGGTAAATTCAAGCATAGAACTAAGTCAGGAACATCAGGTAATTTAAGGTCTTCTAGAATGACCCAATAGAATTGAATTGGGCATCAGCTACAACTATATAGGACCCTTCGTAATCAAGAAACCAAGTTTAGTAAGAGTATTATGGCGAAACAATTAAACAGAAGGAGCTACCTAGGAGCGGGAAGAAGGGATGCGGGTTAAGTACTCATAGCCAGATTCAAGATTTGGAACTTTCGAGGACGAAAGTTCTTAAGGAGGGAAGATTGTGATGCCCACGAATCCAAGTACTGTTAAACTTATGAACGGGTTAAGTTAGTGAAAAATATTTAGTTGGACGACTCAACTAAATTTTGGTGTAAACTAAGAATTTTAAATATATGTTATTTTTGTAGCATTGAATTAGGTTTGAGGGCATATGGGTGGATTAATAGAAGAATTGAGGGATATTTTTGGAATAGAGCAAAATTGAGTTAGGGTTTTGACAAGTGACCCATTTGTCTTTTAGTGGGCACACTTTTCGAGGATCCTTCTCCAACTTCTCCTTCAACCCTCGACAAACACACCATGAAAGGAGCTTGGGTTTTTAGTTGTGTCGATCGCCGGTACAGTGGACATCTCGCCGAACGAAACAACCTCATCTCAGTCGCTTCTGCCCGCGCCCGGTGAGTTTCGCGTCGAGATCCGTCGTCGTCGCCGCGCCGCCACGACGTCGTCGAGATCGACCTCCACCGGAAGCCACGCCATGCGCCTCGCCCGCCGCCGCGATCGTTGGGTCGAAAGGATCGACAGATCCGCGCCACTGCATTCCCGATCAGCGCGCCGTTGCGATCCGCTGCCGCCGCCGCCGCGCCTGCCTGCAACGCCACCGCCGCCACAACTCCTCAGTTGTCGCCGGTTGCTGACTCGCGAGTCGTGTCGCCTGAGACATGTTGGTCTTCGTCGGATTCGCGGAGTTCTTCGGGGTCGTGAAAAAAAAAAAGGCGCGAAGCTGGGCAGGCAGTTAGTTAGTCATTGTCTCGCTTTTTTACATTTGGCGAAGGCTCGGATCAAGGTCATGTAAGAGGACTTAAGACCGATTTGTTAAACAAGGTTAAGGTAAGGGAACCCACTCCAACTTTAAAATTCAGAATATCTAAGGGTTTTGTTCGAAAAATGCCATGATCTATTTGGAAAACCCTTCATAAATGCCATGATATGTTTGAAAGGTCATTTTAAATGCCATGATCCGTCCTGATCGATGTATATATTTATCTCAAAGGCCATGAATGTCATGTTATTGTTGTTTTTGGATTGTGTTATTTCGATTTCAATTATGCCATGAAAAGTTGCATCATCATGTACTGTTTGTTTTTGGGACCTCGTGCATGTATGTTTTGTTTTAAGAAAAAGAACGTTTATGAAGGTCAGGTGAAATCTTCCTGATAATATTCATTATATAAGTTATGCATGTGTTAGAGTCGACTCAAACTAGAGGCCATGATTCGGGATAATTTAATCGTCCACTAAGGCCGAAGAGAAACTTTATAAAATGAAAATGCTTACGAAGGTCGTGGCGGTTAAATTCTCTATATATATATGTATACGTATTTGATGCTATGTAAGTCACGAAAGACTTAGAGTCGACCTAAACTAAGAGGCCATGGATCAGGAAGTCTTAATTTCCCACTGATAGCCGAAGAGAAAAAGTCATGAAATATGTTTTTGTTATGTTTGGGTCCCACATAAAGCCATGGTTTGATTTGACAACTTGTTTTTCAAGTCGATGATTGGGAGTACACTTACATCGAGTATTATTTCATAATACTCACCCTTTCTTTTAAAAAAATGTTTTCAGGTAAAGTAAGAACTTACAGGGCGAATGACGGGAATGCGTTGCGAAGGCCATGGGAATAGAAGTCATGTCTTCCGCATATTTTAAACTTTGTTCCATGTTTTAAGTTGTTCTTATTTAAAAAATCTTTTGTCAAGTGTTGAACTTCATTGAACAGAGACCAGATTTGAGCTTTCATTATTTTTGTTTCGAGTGAACCTTGTTTTAAATGATCGTTTTCTTGGGATCTCAATAAAGAAAGTATTTCCTTCTCTGTTTTACTTTTTTTTCTTTGTTTTTTTTTTTTGGCCTCAAATGAATGCATTGTTAGTAACGACTCTAGGAAAAGAATCCTGAAAAGTAGGGTCCTTACAGATAATTATTGGCTCGTGACTATATCAAGCGGTGGTATTGGTAATGGTAGTTTATACAGCCAATAGATTGAAGAAGATATTTTCAAGATTCATATGAAGAATTAAAATAATATTACTGTTTTAAAGTTGTTTATTTAATTAATATTACGAAGAATTCTAAAAAAATCATTTTGCTAGATTTGAAATCGACTATTTGTAATAAATGTTCAACAAAAGGAAATTATTACTATAAAATACTTATTTAATAAAATATTAGCAACGAGGTTTAAATCCTAATTAGTTTTGTCTAAGTCTTTAAATTCTTAAACTCAAACTATGTTGGATAACTATTTAGTTTTTAAATTTTAATTGGTGAAAAAATAAGCCTATAAATATTACTTCAATTTATGGATTTTTTTGTTATCTACTTTTTAACTAAAAAATAATTTTCAAAAATTTGATTTTATTTTTGAAATTTTATAATTATTTTGTTAAAAAAAAAAAAGAAGATGAAATTAATGGTAAATAAACAATGATAAAATAAGTCCAATTAAAAAAAAAAATCCAAGAATCAAATGATTATCAAATTCTATTTCAACTACTAATTCTTAGAATTAAAAAAAAAAAAAACTATTAATTCTTTAAATGAAAGTTGTCATCCTTAACTTTCTTTTAATTCAATTATTTTTGTTTTATTTTGGTTCTTATACTTTTAAATGTTCAATTTTAATCCATGTTCTTCTAATAAAACTTCAAATTGGTCCTTATGATAAATTTGAAGTTAATTTTTATCGAAATTAATTAAATAATAATAATAATTTTAACACAAGAAATGACATAATGTATACATATTTAAAAAAATTTATAGAGGAAAAATT
This sequence comes from Trichosanthes cucumerina, assembly GCA_036507285.1. Lineage (NCBI taxonomy): Eukaryota > Viridiplantae > Streptophyta > Magnoliopsida > Cucurbitales > Cucurbitaceae > Trichosanthes > Trichosanthes cucumerina. The sequence goes on along the minus strand of CM071843.1, from coordinate 65,623,792 downwards.
AATAGAGACTATTTTTTTAAAAGAAAAATTTACAATAAAAAGTATGAACCTTATTGAAAGTACATGTATTGAAATTAGACATTTTAAAATAGAAAGACCAAAATATAATAAAACTCAAAGTACATGAACCAAAATGATATTTTGACCTAAATAAAATGAATATGCAAATTGTACTAGGGAAAACAGAACATAAAAATTGGGAGACAATAGGTATGAGTTGTTTTGAGAGAGAAACAAATATTTTTTATCCCTACATTTTTATGGAAGTAACAATTTATAATTCGATTTCTAAATTTAGTATGTAACATTTTAATCTTGAACTTCAAAATGTAACAATTGCCAATTGCAGAGCTCGGTGATCATATCATCAATCTTTAGGATGGTAATTGGTGTATTATTCAATGAATTATGCTCAAATAAACTAAAATTAATGAGATTTCTTATCTATACATATCAATAAATTAATTAGGAACAAAAATTAATGAGATTTCTTATCTATACATATCAATAAATTAATTAGGAACAAATTGTGTTTGTAAACTATAAGGGTGTGTTTGGCCCATGGGTTTGGATTTGGATGGGTTTGGCATCTAAATCCAAACCCATGTTTGGAGCAAAGTGTTCCAAATCCTTGGTTTTGAAACTCATTCCCATGGGTTACAACAATACAACCCCATGGGTTACAATAGTGTAATCTCATGGAATTTGTTCCATGTTTTTCTCATCCATTTGTCGACTACTTCGACAATCCCGGTAAAAACTTCGGCGACCACCAACGACCATCGACAACGACAACTCCGGTAAAAATTCTGGCAACCACCGACAACGACAACTCAGGTAAAAGCTTCGACGACCGCACCGGCGACTTTGGCAACAACTCCGGTGACCACTCAACAACTACCGACAACGACAACTCCGACGACCGTACCGACGACCACTTTGCCACACAACTCCGGTGACAACTCCGGCGACCACTCGACACCATCGACAACGACAACTCCGACGACCACACAGCGACTTGACTACTGCTGATGTCTGCCTCCGAAAAACACTTGATTTTCCATTTCCTCTTCAATTTTTCGTTTTTCATTATCGGTGACCGCTTCGACAATAACTCCAATGACAATTCCAGCGACCACCCGACAACGACAACTACAACTACAACGACTACATCAGGGACTCAACCACCGTTGACGGTTACCTCTTGCGACCACTTGGTTTCCCATTTCCTCTTTCATTTGTTGTTACCATTTTTCAGCCACTACTTCGACAACAACTCTAATGACAACTCCGGCGACCACAAACAACGACAACTCTGGCGACCACATCGACGACTAGCCACCACTGATTGTTGCCTCAACGACCTTTTTAACAACAACTCCGACGACCCGATGACCACCGACAACCAAAAATCCAACGACCACCTCGACAATCCCACCACCTCATCAACTCGACCACTCCAACAATCCGACAATCTAGTCAATTTTTTAAAAGGTTAAAATAAAACTAAAAAATGGCTAAAAAACATTTTTTTATGCTACTCTAACACCTTTGAATTTTGTGAAATTTTTATTAAAAAAAAAAAAAAGAAAAACAACTTGGTATTTTTTTTACACTCAAATGGCTCAATTTTGTAATTTCTTTTTTAAAAGTTAGAAAAAATGAAATAATTTTTTTCTTTCGCACAAATGCGTTTTATGTTCTTTTGTTTCATGTTAGTTGCAACACTTTTGGACGATATGTATCTGTATGTGTAAACTCATGGTAGGGGTGTTAAAAAAACTACCTAAATTGAAAGCTTCATGGAAAAGTTACTTAAAAAATTGATCCATGTTAGACATTAACTTCTACAATTCACATAAGATCAATTATAAAAATTTGAAAGGAATAAAATAGCTAAAAGAAAAAAGGTGAAACAAAACTGTACCAAACTTAGAGTTCAAAAAACTGCACCCAAGACACAGCTCTCTGATTCCCAGGGTTCAGAACACTACACCCCAAACGCAGTTTTCTGATTCCCAGTCTTCAGAACACTGCACCTCAAACACAGTTTTCTGATTCCCAGACTTCTGAACCCCTCACGACAAACCCTCCAGGCTTCAGATTTCCAAGATTCTGATTCCAAACCTGCGCCCCAAACAACCCCTAAAGACTAAGTTGTTATATGATAAAAATTGGCACTTAATTTCAATACACTTTTTCATGGTTTATATTAAATTGTTACCAATTTTAAATAATGACTAAACTATTACATTTTAGAATCTATGAACTAGATTATCATAAATATTAATTTAAAAGTACAATAGAACTAAGTTACAAACTAAAATTAAGAGATTAAGATCTTGTTTGATAACTATTTGGTTTTTGGTGTTTGAAAACTAAGATTACTTCCACTCATGAGTTTGTCTATTTTGTTACAACGACTTTTTTTACTTATGTTTTCAAAAACCAATCTAAGTCTTGAAAACTAAAAAAAATAGTCTCATTTGATAACTATTTGGCTTTTAATTTTGGTTTTAAATTTTTTTTTCCACAATTTCTCTATAAAGAGTTTCGACTTCTCTACAATTGTAATTGCCATTTTTCTTAATACAATAGGGTGATTGGGAGATCCAAACCATAGACCTCATTAGGGGTGATCATCGGTCGGTCGGAGTTAGTTTTCGACCCAACCGACCAAAGTCGGTCAATTATTTAATATATTTACGATATATAGTATTAAAATCTTTATAGTTTTTTTAATTATTATTATTATTATTATTATTATATATTTAAATCGGTCGGTTTTGTCAAGGACAAAACCAACCCCAACTGAAAAACACACGAAAACCGACCGACCGACCTCAGTTCGATCGATCGAGTCGACTTTCGATCTTTTTTTGTTCACCCCTATACCTCATGGTCGTTAATATTGTTCTCATCTTTCTTAAAGAAACATTTGGTTTTTAGCCAGATTCCAAAAATAAGTTTTTAAAAACTATTTTTTTAGTCTTCAAAACTCTAATTGGTTTTTGAAAACATATGTAAAAGTATATAAGAGAACATAAAAACTCATAGGTGGAAGTAATATTTATAGACTTTAATTTTCAAAAACCAAATGGTTATCAAACAGTGGCTTCATTTTTAGTTTTTTGCTTTTTTTAATTAGACTTGTTTTCTCATAATTTATTAATAATGATTTTCATTTTTCTTAAAGAAACATTTGAATTATTAGTCAAATTCCAAAAACAAAAACAAGTTTTAAAAACTACTTTTTTAGTTTGTAAAACTTGACTTGGATTTTGAAAACATTTAGAAAAGGTAGATAACAAACTAAAGAACTCATGAGTGGAAGTAATGTTTATAAGCTTAATTTTAAAAAAACCAAATTGGGACCTTAATTTTGGAAAACTTGTTACTATTTTTTAAATTTGACCAATAATTCAAAAGTTTTTTAGAAAAAAAAAAAATTGAAAATCATGGTAGATAAATGTTGAAAAAGAAACACGACTTTTTTTAAAAAATAATAAAAAAAAAACCACAGGATTATCAAAATGGAGGCTACTAACTCAGTTAAAAATAAAATTTAACCAAGTTATGAGTTTAATTATTTATTTTTTAAAAAAATTGAACTAAGGGCATGTTTACGTCTCTAGACTTGTAATCAAGCAATGAGAATCCAAAATTATGGGGTGATTGTGTTTACGACACTCTACAATAGGAATCAAGCGTGCGCCCCACTCTGAAATCCGTAATTTATCTTGTAATTTCACAGGGTACTCAATCTCATTTTCATTTCTATTTCCATTTCCATGAGGCTCACACGAGCTCTTTGACTTACTTCCAACCATTTGCCCTTTCTCTCTACTTTAACCTCCTCTACCATTAATTTGTCTTTCTTCTTCGCATTACTTTTATGATTTTATTAAAATTTTCTCTTATATGCTCTTTGTAATTCTCCTCAACCTCTATTTTTCATTGGTTTCATTTGATATGGTACAATGACAATGTCACTTTTTCGACCATTGCTTTGGCTCCAAAAGTTATATGTGTAGCATCGTAAATTTATGGTCTCACAGGTTTATCCTTTACATAAATTATTACCTTTTTCATAAATTGAAAAAAAGTTGGATGAAGCGGGGCCAGAGAAGAAAAGGTTTTGCAACCTAGTTAACGCTTTTGTCTTTTATCTATGATTTATTGTCATATTTGCGAGAACAATAACGAGAGCTAAATTGGTATTGAGATGAGCTAAATCGATAGAACGAGAGAGATAACTAGGTTTTTTTCCTTAGTTTTTGGTTTAATTTGTTACGTGAAGATATTTTAAAATGAATTAAATCATATTATTTTATTAAATCAAATAATTGTAGACTTTTTCTTTGCAAATTGTGAGTTTCTTTTCTTTCAAAATGATGTATTTTGAAATTTACATCTTAAAAAAAAATCTAGGTATTAATGTTTTTTAAATATTTAATGTTTTTTAAATATAAAAAATAAAAATTCAAATTCAAATTCATATATGTAAATAAAAATGAAAATGACATTTTAATTATTATAGTATATTCTTTAGTCACTACATTTTAATTGATTAGAAAGAAATATAAAAAGGATATGATAATCATACCTATTTTATTCCAATTCTAAATATAAATAGACAACACAATGAAATTATTCTATCCAACCCCAAATAAACAACTTCAAAAAGATCTCATTTATATTGCATTTGATTTTAATTTTCATTATAATTAGAGGTTATTTTTATTACGGATGCCCTATGAATAAAAAAAAAGAGAATAAAGAAAGAGGAGGATATAATTAATTTTCATTATAAGTAGGGAAGATGGGTTGAATAAATCACGAGCATAAATGGGCAAATGGGACATGCTCTGATGATGCTGATATCATCGAGACTGTAACCTGCAGAGCTTTGACTTGGTCTTGTATTGGTACACACTCTGGTCGCCTCAGTTGTCTCTTTATGGACTTATACCGCCAGCTCACCTACCTCTCCTAAATGGCAAATTTGGTCGCTAAAATCAGAATCACTTCTCAATTTCCAACCATTTTTTTTATTCCATTCATCTCAATTTTATTTCATTTTTTTTAAAACTTTCATTTTATTTTTTTTAATTTTAAAATTTATTTCAAAACAACTTTATCATTCAATTTATAGATAAAAAAATAAAAAAAATAAAATAACGTGTTTACGTATTTATAAATATTTTTATTTTTTTCATGTTTAAATATGTTTATATAAGCAATTTTATAAATGCCAACACATTATTTTCTTTGCTTCAAGAATTGTTTTAAAGTAAACTTCAAAGTTTAAACGTTAGAATAAAAATTTTCAAAGCTTAACTTCATAATTCAGGAATATTTTTGATAATTTAACCTATTTTAAAATGAGATTTTTCTTTTAATGTGTGTTGAAAAGTCTTTTAAAATATTTTGACCCAATAATATTATAAAAGTTAAATTATACAAAATATCTATAAACTTTACGGTAGTTTCAATTATGTTTTTAGATTCGGAAGTTATCTTTTTTTTCAAAATTATACAAAATATCTTTTCCATTGTGTTTCTAGACTTGGGAGCAAGGGTTAAGTTATACACAATCTTCCATAAACTTAAACTTTAAAATTGTTCCAAAAAATGTCTTTTGGATTAAAGTAAAAGAATGGGAATATACAATGCAACTAATGTGTAAAAATTAGAAGGCATATATGATATTATTTATAACTATATGAAAGATTAGGATAGTTATTACTATTTATTTAATCTCAAAAGACATCCTTAAAATCATTTACACAATCAATTTCACAATCAACTATCATGCCATTTTACATAAATGATGTTATAAAATATGTCACTTATATCTTTCAATTTTTAGTACACGGTTGGTTGTCATGTCATTTTCATATTATTTTAATCGAAAAAAAATCTTTAAAGTTATTTTTGAAATAAATTTCAACATTTAAAAGTAAAAATGAAACTAGTCAATGAGCTAATTAAAACTTAACTTAACTCACCATATATTTGTGAGTATTTGAATTTTGTCCATAGGAGGAGGAAACAAATGGGTCATGACTCATAAGAATATGAGAAAAGACAAAAGTGAGTGATTAAATTTGAAAAAAAAATCGGTGAGAAAAATTAACGTTTGCTTAGAGAAGAAAATGAGGGGAATATAATTGGTTGTTTTTGTGCAGATTGGAAAATAAGCGAAGCCCACGTGAATCACCATATGCCATTGCCGCCTATGTTGCTTTGTTCAAAAATGAAATTGTAGACTTATAATGATTGGTATTTTTATGGGAGGATAATTGATGTTATTCTTTTTAAATTGTAATGTACCTCACCACTAAAAAGTTAGATATATATTCTCGATCAAAAGTTCTATTTTTTTACTTGACTATTTTATTGAATTAAAAAATATAAGATTGTATTAAATTTTAAATAATTAAATTTCTTTTTTAAGAGGTTAAAAATTCAAATTACTCACCTGTTTTGAACTCAAAAATGTAAGATAACTTTAATTTTTTTAAAAAAAGTTTTTTATTTATTTAGTATTATTATTTTTTAATGTTGTTGTTTCAAGGGAATGCAATCATAAATATAGTTTTTGAACTTTGTATAATTCTCCATCTTTAGTCTCTCTTCTCTCCCCCTAATTTTTTTTAAGCATATGATAATGATGAAAAAGGCTAAATATATATATAATGCAGTCCTAATTAATCTTTTAGACAACTACTATTCTTAATAATTTAAAATTTTCAATTAAATTATTTCATAAAAAGCTGTTCAAAAAGTTTAATAATTAAATTATTGGTCTATTAGCATATATAGACACGTGAATTTGCCCTTCTATATACTAATTAATACATGAAATTCAACCTACTCATTAGAAAAATTTGACTCGTCGATTAACAAGAGTACAAAAGCTATTATTTTTCAAAGTTATATGTCCAAGTAACGTGTTAACATGTCTAAATATGTTAATATAGTAACGATTTAATGACAAATTAGTTTTTTGTTAATAATTTTAACCAATCTTTTTATAGAGGGACCTAATTGAGATTTTTTTAAATATGACAATAAGGACCAAATTGAGAAAAATCTTAAACTTACGAAAAAAATATCTTATAGATATAGAGACATTTTGAATAAAATAGAAAGGATAAATTGTTAACTTGAGTATAACTCAATTGGTTTAATGCGAATCTTTCTACTCCGATTTATTGTAAAACTAAAAAAAATTATAAATTATTTTATTTCATATGCCCCTACAAAGAATTCATGGCATTACAAAAACAGGGTATATGAGAAATCAAGATGGTTCCATATCTCGTTATAAGGCTGGCCTCGTAGCCAAAGGGTTCCATCTCAAAATCAATTGACAATGAGAGAGGTAACTCATATATATCTTGTATATTGTAAGGTTTCTCTCCACTTTTTGAATGTAGGATCCTCAACACTATATATATATATATATATATATATATATAAGGTGAAGATTTGAACTTTTAATTTCTTGGTCAAAAGTACATATTATATTGTCAGTTGAGTTATGCTCATGTTAGCATTTTATGTTATTCTTAAATATAATGGAGATGGTATGAAAAACTATACTCTTACAACACTATATTTTTCTTGTAAACTTAAACCAAATGACATGATACAAAATCTATTCTAACTCCTTCCTTAGTCGTACGGATTTTTTTTGACCAATCGATCATGGGTTATTTTATGTAAAAGAAATTGATTTTTCTATTATATCCCAATTGATAACATTTTTTCTTAGTTTAGAACTTAGCATCAAGGTTGAGGCCTTATTTTCACCGACTTTCACCTTTTTAAAATATATATATACACATATATATTTGGTTAAGAAAACACTTTTTTTTAAACATTAAAAATCACTTTCAGTCTCTAAATTTTTAGAAAAATAATAATTTAGTCCTTAAACTTTAATTTATAATGATTTAGTCTATGTAGTTTCAAATTTTCTAAAAATTTAGTGAGTAAAGTTTAGTCTGTAACAATTTAGTTCATGCATTTTTTAAATTTGCAACAATTTAGTTTCCATAGTAAAAAAATTAATCAAAATTAAATGTCTATTTTTATTATTTAACGATTTATACTTGTAGTTTGTTAAATATATTGGATCCCTACTTAGTTGATTGATCTATTTATATAAAAAATTTCATTAAATTTTAACAATATTTTTCACAATAAAGATTAAATTGTTACAAAGTTTATCGATCTACTCGTACTCCGAATTGATCATATAAGTCGACAAAGATTCATTCGCCGAATCAAGAAATTTCGAAGGGATAGAGTAATCCTCATCAATGAATTTCTGTAAGCCATGCCCTCGTAGCATAATCAACACCTAAAATTTCCACATGAAAAGGTTATCTTCATCAAGTTGAGGAGTCGTACTTTTATTGCATGGGTTAATGTATTTGAGCGTTGGTGATAAGGAAGCTGCGTCAGTAGTGCTTGATGAGCCCATCGAAAAAAAAATTCAGAATCGTCAAATTGGTCGTTAAACCTTCAGAAGCTCTGATACCATGAAAGCTTTACAGCAATAGAAGAAGTCAAGAACAATAAAGTTGATCACTCAATAATGGTTGTATATTCATAATCAAGTGATCACAACACATGTCATATATATAGATCATTTGTGAAGATAAATAAAATAACTATTACAACTTAAATAAGTAACAATAAATGGAAAGAGTTGTAACTACTTAATGAGTATTCTTAACAAAGTACAACGACTAAATTGTTCATACTAAAATTCATAAGCTAAATTGTTACAAATTTTAAAGTACATGGACTAAATCGCCACAACTCAAAGTTCAAAGACTAAATTATTACTTTCATAAAAGTTCAATGAACAAAAGTTATTTTTAACCAAAATATAAAGGTATGTTTGGGAATGATTTCAAAATAGTGAAAATTATTTTTCATATTCAAAATCACTTCAAAACATATCTTTAATTATTCAAAATCAATTTTAATGGTACGAAAAATTACATCTAAAAGTGTAAAGTCAAACATGAAAAATGATTTTGAATGATTAAGGGGTCGTTTGATTTAGGTTTTATTGGATTTCCATGGATAATAGATGCCTGAAAATAATAAATGTCTGAGAATTAGATGATTGCGTTTGGTTCTACATGAGAATGTTATCAGATTTTTATGTAAACAACTGACATTTATATTTGTTTGATGAAATTAAAATTTATTTTATGAGATTGATTTTATAAGCCTTATATAATTATTATCTATTACTAATAAAATAATAAAATTAAATTTAAAAAAAATAATTAATTAATATTTTTTAATTAAAAATTAATTATTAATTAGTTACAAATAACTCATGAATAATTAATTAGAATGATTATCCTCATCATAAATTAATAATATTTGTAATTAATTGATTATATATAATATTAGTTAGTGATTTAATATTTTTCGAATGAATTTTATAATGAATGTTTAGGCTTGTTTTATGAAAATTAATTGTTAATTGATTACAAATATCATAGGAATAATTAATTATAATGATTATCTTACTATAAATTAATAATATTTGTAATTAATTGATTAAATATAATATTAATTAGTGATTTAATATATTTCTAATGAATTTTATAATGTGTTTGTTCTATGAAATTAATTTTAAAAACATTATTTTATTAACTAATCAAAATTAATGTCAACTAATAAAAATAAATAAATAAATTATAAATATTTTTAATTAAATAATTAATTATGATTATTGAAAATGATATATATACTTAAATATTAATAAAGAAGAGAGAGAAATAGATAGATGGGTATAAAGAAACTCATCATTCTTGAAAGACATAAAAAAATCATCTATTGTGTGAAAAAATGATGCTTATGTTCATGCTCATAAACTTTATTCAAAACAAAGAGATTTAAAATTCTTACAGATTCTCATCCTAAAAAAACTTAAACCAAACGACCCCTAAAATCATGTTTTGAAGTGATTTGAAACTTCACAAAACTGATTTTAACCCTTACAAAATCATTCTCAAACATGCAGTAACTCCTAAATAGAATATACAATAACCATTTGGCTTTCACCATGAACTCCACAAATGAATAGGCTAGTTTCATTTCATAAGTCCCATGACAAATCCAGCTTCATCAAGGAGGGCCTAGCCTGCAAAAGCAAAAGTAGTTACAGAAAAAGCCATTAATAATAATTAGAAGCACTTCCACTGGGAACCTTCTCTGGTAATTGTATTGTATATAACATATATAATTAATCACAAATCTCTGTCTTCTTTCTTTACATTTTTATTTTTTTAATTTTAAATTTTTTCACTTTCCAGTTCATCTTCCTTAAATAAGAAAATTCCAGCTAGATTTTTGCATACAAACAAAATTAAACCCATCCCTTCGGCGTGAGTTTTATGGCCTTTCAATCTGACGCTCCTCCGCTGCCAAAACGCCCGTTTTGTTGCTTTTTGCCAGATAAAGAAAAACCAACCCCCAATCGGTTTAACACAAAGACATATATTATTTCAATATATATATCCAACGCTACATTAAAAATAATAATAATAAAGGTGGTTTCTTTATAAATGTCCTAACTTCGAGGGCTTAAAAGCTAATAACACAAAAGTTTGTCATTAAAAGAATAATCCAGGCTCCTCCTGTTCCTGTATGATATTAATCACATTATTTAAGGGGTCATGAAGTTAAGCACATTTTAGTTGCTTTATAGATTTGGTTGGGGTCAAGTTTCAACTTTTGGTTTGATACTATATAATTTATTTATCTTTCAAGTTTTCCGCTCTTCTTGAAATCTTATAACTTGTTTTTTGACAAACTTATTACTATATTCAAAAACTAATCTCATTAGTTATTCTTAATTCACAATTTTGTTTACATTTGTGTGGTTGGAATTTGCGAAACTTTGAGTTTGTATAATTTTTATTTCTATTTTGTGTAGTATAATTAATTCGACATTTTAAAAATTTTAGTTTTGCAGTGACTATATATATTTGATTGGTAAAAAAATTTAGTATTGCAATTTAAGCCTCAAAAGTAAGGTTTCAAACCTTACCATCTATAAAATACGTTGTTAATGCTTTCTTCTTAAGTAATCGACAACATGTGGGGTGAGGAGATTCAATCCTTTAGACGTTATTTGGGGCACTGAGTGGGTTATAATAACAATGAATTATAATAGTTTGGGATTATTATAATATGTAAAATCATATACTATTATTTAAAATGCAAAGTAATATAGTTTGAGATTATAATAATTAATCTGTATTTGGGGTGTAGAGTATTCCACAAGTTATAATAACACATGTTATTATAACATGTGCCCCAAACAAACCCTTAACCTCTTAATCAAAATTAGACGCATTAACAAATTGAACTATACTATCAATTTGACAACCACTAAGCTATTTCTAATCAATTATTTAATTTTGTAGATTTGTTATAAAAGTAAATGTACAACAAAAGAGGTATGTTTGAAAAGTGTATTTATATGTCAACCTCTATAGTTGGATTGGTTAAAGCTACTTCTATCCTATATATTTCATCAAATTCTATGTATAAAAGCTTGTTTTTATATATATAATAGGAGTGCTTGCATGCATATAGTAAAGACTTGAAACCAACCGTAGCTTCTACCTCCTACAATATCTCAACCCCACGTATCTTAAATCAGTGATAGAAGCTTATTTATTGGTTTATATATATCAATGATAGACATCTTGACACATACAAACCAGCATAATAGACGTTACCACTATTAGTGAAGACATCATAAGTAATATATGAAATGATAAAAATATTAAAATAGACATGTAAAATAATACTAAGTTTTATTGGTATATTAAAAAAATATGACAGTGTAAATTGCAGTGATGTGTATTGAAAAATTTTAATATAATATTAGTAAAACTATATAAGATGAGTTTTAAAAAAGTGAAGTTATTAGAAATGAATGTAGGGCCCAAGTATAGCAGCAAATTCAAAGTAGGAGTTTTATAGGACTGTATTTGATTTTAGGGATGGTTGGCTGAGCTGCGGATCTCAGTCTGAGAAAGCTGCAAGAGTAGAAGAAATTCAGTGGTCCAAGTCCAACCAACAACAGTCTTTGTCCACTGAGGCCTGAAAGCGACAAAAGACATCGGGGGCCCACCCCCTCGCTCCCAAGATTTCCAAACTTAGTTGCAACTTGCAAGTACTTCCAAACAACCTTTTTTTAATCCGGTGTTGGGCTTTTTCCCAGGCCCAAAAGCCCAATACGACACAATTATAGAAGTGTTAGGATGCCAACAAAAAGTCTCCATTAGATAGGAAATAGATTCATCATGGATATATAAGTGAGGACAATTATCTATGAGGCCTTTTGGGAGAACCAAAAACAAATCCATGAGAGTTGATGCCTAAAATTGACAATATCATACTATTGTAGAGATATGTTGAGATCCATTATTCTTATCAAATGGTATCAGAGTCATGATAAAACCTAGTTGTGTGTCGGAAATATCCTCAAAGTGGAACAAAGATTAATGAGTCTTGTTTGGACATTGTGATGAACCTCAGAGTCGAACAAAAAGTGTTTCGAGCGACAAGTAAGTAGTAAATTCTATCAAGCTGCTTAATAGAGGAGTAGATCTTTGTTCGAGGGGAGGATCAAAGAATATCACACAATGTGGTGATCCGTTGGAGTAGACGGATTTGTTCGAGGGGAGACTCGAAGGGAGACTTAAGTTGTGATACTTTGTTCGAGGAGAGAATTGTTAGGATGCAAACAAAAAGTCTCACATTGACTAGGGAATAGATTGATCATGGATATATAAGTAAGGACAATCATACTTTTTTGGAGAACCAAAAGCAAAACCATGAAGGTTGATACACAAGAAATTCTTTTCGGATAGGACGTCATCTCTCTATTCCAACTTTGTTTGATAAATATAATATTTCATCCTACCTTTCAACTCCCGTAGACTAGATTTTTGAGTTAAATTAGAATATTGTAATATAATAATTATACAAAAAGAAACACATACCTGACTTTATTTTTTATTGAATGAATACCTGGGGTTTCAAAGTGCTGTACTAAAAATTACCGGTTTTCCTGACAAACTTGTAAATATTAAAGTTGTATCCTTCCATATTTCTTTGCTTTCACTTTTTCTTTTAATATATTTCTTGAATTATTTTGCATTCAAATTGGAACAAAATTCAATTCTTATCACTATTGTTTTTCCTAATCTTTTGTCAAACAATTTATACTAAACAAAATAATTTTTAATTAAAATATATAAAATTTTAAACAATTATCAAAATAACAAATTTAATTTAAATATTAATACAAAAACAATTGAAATAATATGTATATTTTGGTACTATAGCTAAATCACAATACTTTTTGTGAGTAATCCGATAATACAATACTTTTTTACCTCTCTCACTTCCATAAACTATTTCGTCTAAATTGTTCAAATTATAAGCATGCATTTCATCCATGCTTTTTGGCTCCTTTAGGTGGTTTTGAAAATTCAACACATTTAAAACAAATTAAATCATATTAATTAATAGTTTATTAAATTTTTTTTTATAGAACATAGGAATGAGATTTAAAGCTTGGACTTAAACAAGTCAGTTGATCGATGATAATTTTCAGTTAAGCTGTTGACTTTGGTGGTTTGTTTTTTTATATAACTATAAAGATTATAACTTTTGACCTTTTGCCCATCAAAAAGTAATTTAGCAAAAAGTAATTTTAAATTTTTCTGTCCGAACAAATTATGCACATAAAAGGTTTTTCTTTGAAAAAGTAACTTAAATATACTTTATATTAATAATCTCGAGACGATTTTCTAATACTCAAATTTTTAGAGAACAAAATGTACTCACCAAAGGTTTTTTTAGTACAATTATTTTAATTCGAATTTATTGAGTATTGTTATGATTAATGAATTTATCTCAAAAAGAAAGAACTTGAATATACTTTTCTATTCTTAGACGCGGCTTCCAAAAAGCTGTCATCTCTTTTCAACGATCTCCAGTTCCAACTTCGATTCTGAACATCATCATTTCGAAAATCATTCACTGGGATTATAACAAGGGACGATCCTTATTCATTCAAGAACAACGAACCGATTAATTTAATCCACTTTAACAAAACCGTAATTTTGTTGACTGAAAGGCGAGTCCCGTCAGGAGGCCTCTTACTTTGCAAAATCAGATAAAATTGGTTTATTTCCCACTTCCTTTTCCGCCGTCTCGGGTGCTGTAGCTTGAATTTGACCCGTATATAAATTCCTGAGTAGTTTTCCTCGATTCTCACATCGAAAACGTTATCTTCAATCCTCCCTCCGTATTGGGCAAGAATTGGAAAAGCTGAAGCCCTCTACAATTCCTCTTTTAATTGAACGCCACTCTACTTGGATTCAGCTACGACTCTGCAATATCAACAGCAACTACAATGGCGTCAATTTCGAAATTCGCTTTCACAGATTGTAGGATGCAGAAATTTGATGCTCTATACAGGCGAAGCTACTGTTTCTCCGCTGCGAAGTCTCTAGCCCATCTGGGTATGTTTTATTTCTATAGTTTAAGGCGATTCTCTATCTGGGTGCTCTGATTTTTGCTTGTAGTTTGAAGTTTCATGAAGATGCGAGTTTATTGTTGCTGAATTTTGTGCACGGCTTTAGTTTTGGCTTCCATTTGTCTTTGTTTTTTGATTTAGACGTAAGGGGGAAGTTCTGTTTATCTGATAATGCAAGAAGTTTAGTAGCTCAGTGCATGCTGCTTAAGCCGATCGTTTTTTCTGGTTCTCCTCCTGCAATCACCTCAAGGTATGATTTGAAACGTATGGCTATTGCTTGAATTTCAATCTTTGTTTTGCTGATTTCAGGACCATGAGTTTTTAACTACTAAAATATCATTCTCAGCAAACAACACTTGTTTTTTGCTACTTTTTTACCTTTTTTAACTTAAAGTGAACATTTAAACTAGCCTGAATGGAACCTGCGGTCTATAATTCCTTTCGTTTTCAAGGAATACTTATGGAAGCTCATTCCCCTTTTCATATGGATAAACTGGTTCCTCCTAATGCTTATTGGTTCTGTTCATTGACTTATATATTAGTATATTGGAGACTATATCATATAATAATACAGAATGAACTATCAACTCAGGAAACTCCAAATTCTATGCAAAGCTGCGAATGATGTATCTGGAGATGTCCCTGATGGAAATTCTCCTAGTGGAATGACCCTGTACGAAAGAACTATTGAAACTTTAACCACACTTTTTCCCCTTTGGGTATGTTTATTACTTTTGTGAATCTGGAATTAGTGCATTAGTCATGCTTTAGCTTTTTATGTTCTGGAGCTCTGCCTTCTAATTTCTGAGTTTTCCACCTACGAACAGGTTATCCTCGGAACCATTATCGGCATCTATAAACCCGCTGCAGTAAATGCTCATTCTTAATTCTTCTTAGTTAATGATTGGTGAATCAATCAACTAGCACTCATCAGGGTCTTCTTGCAGGTAACTTGGTTGGAGACTGATCTTTTTACCCTGGGATTGGGTTTTCTTATGCTTTCGATGGGATTGACATTGACGTTTGAGGATTTCAGGCGTTGTTTAAGAAATCCATGGACTGTAAGAGACATCCTTTGCTTTCAAGCGTATAATACTGACAAAATGTATATACTTATGTTATTTAACTTTTATTTTCCTGGTGCAGGTTGGTGTAGGATTTCTTGCCCAATACTTAATTAAACCCATGCTAGGCTTTACTATCTCCATGGTAATAACTACTGTTATTCCCTTTCATGATGGAATGTTAAAGCTCAATATCAAGCTGAAATGATAGAACAGGCACATATAACAATGAATTTATGTGTTTTCAGACTCTCAAACTGTCTGCACCTCTTGCAACTGGTCTTATTTTGGTCTCATGCTGCCCTGGGGGACAGGCATCAAACGTTGCTACTTATATATCTAAAGGAAATGTCGCACTTTCCGTTCTCATGACAACGTAACAACCTGTTTGGATCATAACATTTTTTGCACATTGATATTCTACTACTAGTTTGATTTTTGTTTGCACGTGGTTGTCCTTACTAACCTTCTCTTGAAATTTATATAGGTGTTCGACTATTGGTGCTATCATCATGACGCCATTGCTCACCAAGCTTCTCGCTGGTCAACTGGTTCCAGTTGATGCTGGTGTAAGTTCAGATAAGCTAACCTTTCCAAGTATACATTTGTTTAGCCGTTGGATTGGATCGGACTGATGATCTTTAGGTTCATTCTTGGTAATAGTAACTCAAGAAGCTTAAATGATCATATGTCATATGATGCTGTTTCCACTAAGTGCTTAGAGTTGCCTGATCTTATATGCTCCAGTTATTTTGGCATAAGGTTGTCTCTATTTTCATTATTCTTCTTGCAGGGTCTTGCTATCAGCACTTTTCAGGTGGTTTTGGTTCCAACTGTTATTGGAGGTAACTTTATTAAAAAAAAAAAAAAAAAAATCCCTCAAGAAACAACATAAGTAAATCATCCTCAACCATCATTGCTCTTGGCTGCAGTTTTAGCTAATGAATTCTTCCCCAAATTCACTGCAAAGATAATCACAGTGACACCTTTGATTGGAGTTATCCTCACTACTCTCCTCTGTGCCAGCCCTGTAAGTTTCAAAAATATATGCAGTGTTGGATTGAGTTTTGACATGCCCTCTCTCATTTCGTTGTAGTAATCTCCTTTCATCAATGTCTCTCATGTTGAAGATTGGGCAAGTATCAGAAGTTTTGAAAGCTCAAGGAGCACAACTGCTACTCCCAGTAGCCATCCTCCATGGTGCTGCATTTGCTCTAGGTTATTGGCTTTCGAAAATATCGTTCGGCGAATCCACCTCTCGCACAATTTCAATAGAATGTGGGATGCAGGTAACAATAACAATCGACTCCACGACTCGAGAGAGATTGTAGAAGTTTGTTCTTTTTATTAACACTCCATTTACTCACTCACCAGGAATCAAAATGAAAATGTGATTCAATATGTCTTTATTTATTTGCAGAGCTCTGCGCTCGGGTTTTTACTTGCTCAAAAGCATTTCACAAACCCCCTCGTGGCTGTTCCATCTGCTGTCAGTGTCGTTTGTATGGCGGTAAAGAGTTTCTTCTCTGTTTATTAGCTTTGATCTTTGTTCTCTTCCTCACCACATGAATTCATTTGTTGAGAAACTTGTGTATGAACATTTATATTGCTCATTTGGCTATGATCCCAACAGCTTGGAGGCAGTGCTCTTGCAGTCTTCTGGAGGAACATGCCGATTCCCGCCGACGACAAAGACGATTTCAAAGAATGAATAAAAAAAGAAAGAAGAATAACTAGTTCGAGTTGTAGATCTTTGTTAGTTTACATTGGTTCTATTGATTTGTTTGAATAGGATTGCACAGTTTTTGTTTTTAGTCAGTGCCATGAACAATGTATTTGTGTTAGACTTTTAATAATAAAATTTCCATGCTCTTCTCTGTAAAAACTGTCCATTTTTATTGAATCCATTCTTCAATGAGATTGAATGGGAAGAAGAAATGCATGAAGAGATCAGACCAGATGCGTGAGAGAGAGTTGCGGGAGGGATGGGAGAGTAGTTTGAGGGGGTTTTTTTTTTTTTTTTTTTTTTTTATTAAAAAAATCATTTTATACATTCATCTTTGAATATTATAAAAACAATTACTTGGTCCTCAATATTTATAGAATATTCTTTTAATATGCAATATCATATTTTATCTTTTACAATCCTGTAATATTATAAATATAATTTAAAGCAATTTTTTTTCCTTAAAGTACATCAAATGTGGCGGCATGAGGATTTGAACCTCGACCTCAAAAGAAGAAGTACTTGTTAATTACGGATGAACTATGTTGGAATTGACATTTAGAGCAAAAATGTTGAAAATAGGTTTGTATATAAACAAAATTGATATGTCAGAGTGAGCCTAACAAATGTTTTTTTGTTAGTTAAAAAAATTCAATGGTAATTGACAAGTATTCATTTCCTTGAAGTTGGAGGCTTAAATTCTTGTATCACCCATTTATTGTACAACAAAATTGATATATGAATAGTTAGAAATGCAACTAAAGTCTCACGTTAGTTAGAAAATGAGAAGATTATGAGTATATAAGTAAACACTAACATCTTCATTGGTATGAAACTTTTTAGGTGAAAACAAAATTAAAGCAACAAGGACTCGTGCTCAAAATAGACAATATCATACCATATGTGACGTGTTTGTTGTCCTCAACAAGATAGTATCAAACCCATACTCTTTTGAAGAAGAAGAGTTGGAGAATGGCTAGCTTCGAATGAGAGTCGGTGAAGCTAGAGAGTTGGACGAATTAATAACTATCCGGGGAAAGCTCAATGCTACTTGGATTATTGAAAATGCAAAAGTCTTGAACATCCTTTAAGAAATGGAAGGTCATGCATGTGAGTAAGTGACAATTATCATTAGGCGTTTTGAGTGAAACCAAAAGCAATGACATGACTCGTGAGGACTACTGATAAGCTATTAAATAGTATGAAGAGAAGTTTCTCAATTTTAAATTACAACATTAGTTTTTTACTTTAAAAAATGTGTCCATTTAGTACTTTAACATTCGTGTTTATTTAATTTAACAATTAAAAAAAAATCAGTTAGGAAACTTACCATTTTGATTATAATAAGTCATTGGGTTGTTATAATCATTTTTTGTATTGAACACTATAATATTTAATGAAACATGATAGTATTTGGTGTAAGTGAGCAGACTAGATAAATATATAATGGGTCAAGTAGTAGCCTAAAATGGAACATTGCATATGGAATTTTAAGTAATGGTATGTGTGCGTTCTTTTTAGAGTTAAACAATGTTAATGGATTGGATATATATATCAAAAATTACTTTTGGTCTCTCGACTTTTATGGAATTAAATTCTAATTGAGAACCTAATATGTTTATAAGTTATAAGTATAAAACGTTAAATGATAAAAATTAATATTTAATTTTGATGATATTTTTATAAGAGGGACTAAATTGTTACCAATTTTTAAGTATATAGACTATTGTTACGAATAAAATTTCAGACACCAAATTGTTATAAATTTAAAAGTACATAGACTAAATCGTTACAAATCAAAGTTATGGACTATTGTTACGTTCTTAAAAATTTATGATCAAAAGTGTTTTTTAAACACTTTTTGTATGATTAATGGATGAATATATTAGAGTGTTTTGTATGATTAATGGATGAATATATTAGATCAAAAGCCAACGTTTAAAAGCTTCATTAAAATTTTTGGAAAGATTTCAACTAGTAGGTCATTGAAGTTTTAAATTTGTGTTTGTCTCGTTCTTGTTCTTTAAAAAAAAAAAATCTTTTGATTTTTAAATTTGTGTTGTATATATTTTTTTAACTTTTAAGTTAGTTTTTTAGTATATCAACAATTTGGGGTGAAAAATTTGAACTCAAGACTTATTAGTCATGAGTCATACTTGATATCAGTTGAGCTATGCTTTTGTTCACATCTTTTAAGTTAGGTTGATTGGGTATTTATACTTAAAAAAATCTGTAATTTTTTTTTTAGAACAAAAAAAAATTTATAATGTTGTTAACTTCATTAGTTTAATGCATACATTTGCAAATATTTGAAAATTTTCTCTCCCCGATTAAATACAAAATACAAAATTTAAAATTTTGAAAGTAAAATAAATCATAGGGATAAAATATTAAAATTTTATAGGCCTACTAAAACTTTTACTTAAACTAAATCGTAGAGAGACCAAACTTTTATTTTTTATTTTCTTAAAATTTAAAACCAAAATATACACAATCATAAAATTGTAGGAACAGACATGTAATTTCACAGTTCACACAGACAAAATTTACCCATTGTGGAAGTTAAGAAACTTCTGCAGCAAGCTATAGCATGGGAAAAAACAAGCCACTTTTTGTGTCCAAAAAAAAAAAGAAAGAAAGAAAGAAAAAAAGAGCCACTTTCACGGAGCAATTACGCGTGTCAATGCGCGCAGTAGAAGGAGATGGCGACATGAGGAGAAAATGAAAGCAAGGGGATTCAAACTAGAAGCCGTTTTCCATTATTTATCTTCCTCCAAAAGCACTTTTGAAACCCGTTTTCGAAAACCAAGAGAGATTTTCTGAGTATTCGGCTGGAGCCTTTTATTTGATTTCTCTGGCTTCGGCGGGAACAAATAATACTGTAATCATGTCCCAAGCTATGTGGGACGATGTCGATAAAATGCAAGTACCATGCAAGCTGAGCTCTACTGTTTCATTACCATTTTCGAAATGTTGTTTTCTTTGATTTGTTCTTCTGTCTTGTCGTTCATTGCATCTGTGTTTGTTTCAAACTTTCAGTTCCAGTCAGAAGTGTTCTATTGTTTTCTTGAAGAGTATGAACTTTTGATTTTATTTCCATTTTTTGGTCATGTGTTTTTTTTTCTACTGGTTTATGGTTCTTCTTATTATGCTTCATCTGCCCTATGTTTTTCTTTTCCCCCTTTGAAACTTGTGTTCCCTTTCAAGCGTAATGTTTCTGGGAGAAGGAACTGGTGCTACCATTTTGAATATTTGTTTATTTGTTACCCTTCTAAAAAGGGTACTTCTCATTTTCTTTGTTTTTCCCCCTTTCTTTGTGGAGAGGGGATTTGAACCTACTCACTAATGGCTATGGCTGACCATTTCCTCCTGGTTTTGCTGTTCTGATTTTGTTTTTGATGTCCGTGCTTTCATTGCTTTTGAGGGGCAACTTTTTTGGTTTGTTTGTTTGTTAGGATGGTGGGTACTTTTGGGGCTTGAAGGTTCCTAGGCATCTGTACACTTTTATTTGCCTGTTTTCTTCCATGTCTAATAATGCGTAGACCAGCCGACTAAAAGGCTAGTAACAGTACCGAGTCTTTTCATTCTGATGTTTGAGATGAAGTTAGAAATATTAATTTAGCACTCTGTTATAATAGATATATAAAAGAGAATAAGATATAACGGAGGCGAGGAAGGCTGTTAACTCTTGAAAGTTCACTTCTAGTCACAATGGCGAGAAAGGTTTATGGAGAGGAGTTGAGCATCAGTTTGAGGTTTTAGTAAACGAGAGTGTTGAATATATTATTGCTGCTTCTGACAAGACTCTGTTATTCAACCTGACAGTTTATTTTTTATTTTTAATCTCATACTTGTGCCAGGATTTTTTTAACTCATTGGTATATGTTTTTTTTTTTTAATCTTTCTACATCTGTCTGAGTGGGGTCTGTTCTCGTTCTTCTGGATATAGGCTGGATGTATATATCTACGATTACCTCTTGAAGAAAAAACTATATGCTTCTGCAAGGTCTTTTCTGGCTGAACGAAAAGTTTTTATGGATCCAATGGGTATGAATGTGTAATGGAGCTCTGTAATTTAAAGTTAATGTATCTACTGACTTCCATATATCCGCAGCTAAATTTTCCCTTTCTTTTGAATCCATTATGCAGCTTTTGATGCTCCTGGTGGTTTTCTTTTGGAATGGTGGTCTGTGTTCTGGGACATATTCATTGCCCGCATAAATCCGCAGCACTCAGAAGCTGCTACATCTTACATTAAGGTTCATGTTCATTTGAGATTTTAGCTGAACTAGTTCCCCCTCCAGTGTTGTAAGGAGATTAGGCAAGACAATTCCCATATTGCTTGCATCTTCCATATCTTGATATTTTTAATAAATTGCATAATATGTGATATTGGATAAGTATTTCTTGAAATTTTGATTTTGTTTTTTATATAATAGTCGCAGTTGATGAAGGCTGGAGATTTGCAGCTACAGCAACAATATAATTTGCAGAAGACTCAGCAGAATCCTACAAATGCTAATAGGCTTGTTATGAACAATTCACTCAATATGCAGAATCCTTCAGTTGCAAATAAAATGGCTGCAAAAATTTATGAGGAAAATTCTACACAGATTCAAAGGGATGCATTCGCCAATGTACTTCCAAAGGTACTCTTGAAGATCTCAATGCAATATAATTTTCGCCTTTTTTCCTTGGTATTTAAGACAATAATCTTGCAGAAACGATTCTTCAGACACGTAAGCCAGCCTCCAGCCTCGATGTTTGGAGCAGCAGCCATGGGTGCTCAGCCTCTGAGGTGTTTCTCGTCGCATTTTTAGTCCTGTTATGTTTTGTTTTATTCTGACAGCTATACTTAATACTTTTAAATATTTCATGTTTAATGTACATGAACATTGGATTTCTAGCCAGAGCCCAACACCGGGGGACAATTCAAATAGAATATATACGCAAAATCATAGTCAACAGCTTCCAGGGTCCAGAGTAATTGTCACTAAACAATGAAGAGTTTTCTTGTTTTCTCTTTATCTCATATTCTCGTATGTAACTTTTTATTATGCCACCTGTCTTGAAACAGTACTTGAAAGGTCGGACAAATTCGATTTTGAATTCCAGAGTTGGCACGATGGAAGGAATTGCTGGTACTTCTTTTTTGAGCTTGTTGATAATGCCTTCATCTCAAACACACCCAACCATAATAATGATAATAATAATGATAATAAAGAATAAGAAAGACCCAAAAAAACCAATGGCATGCTGTATCCTTTGACATTAGTTCATTTACATTATTCAATATATTTGATTCAGGATTTATGTTTGGGAGTGTTTTGAATCATAAAAAAAAGTGGAAATTACAAAGGCTTTGAATAATAACATTTGTTAGAATTTTGATGGTGTTTGACGGGTAGTTCAGGTGGTGTTTTGGTAATCTCAGAATAAAAATATTCGAAGTTGCTCTCTAGGTTTTATATGGCACTTTTGGTATAAAGTGGTACTCAAGAAAGTGTTGTAAATATATTTTTTAAATTAAAAGCATTCCTAATTCATTCCTATGCTTGATTCTTTCAGGATCAAATCAGGGCACTAGCCATTTGACTTTGAAAGGATGGCCTTCGACCGTAAGGATTCAAACTCAATGTTCATGAATTACATGCATTCTCCTTCTTGTGCCAATTGTCATGTTCTTTGTTTTTTATAATTTAAAGAACCTGTATAAATGTTGATTGTAGAATGTAAGCTGGAAAGAATGTCAGCATTCATGTGTTTTTCTTAAAAGAAATATCGGATTAAGAGTTCGAGGTGTAAGTCCTATAAAGAAGCGTGTACTTAGCCCCTCAAGTTACCCCCCACCCCCCACCCAAAAAAAAGTTTGTTTATCACCTAAAATGAAATGAAACTTTACTCGTTGATGTTCACAGAGGTTCAATAGTAACTTCTGTTCAATTTTCTCATTTAGAATATGGGACTTAACATGTGAGCAATAGATTTCCTAAATTGAACTGCTTGACCTGCACGTTCTTCGACACCTTATCTTAGGTGGTTATTTGCAAAAACTTCTTTCTTATTTTACTGCTGTTGCCTTTTCTGATCTAATAATTCTTAAGGCTATAAATTTAAGGATAATACTTACCTACTAAATGGTCGGGCTGTTGATCTCCATTAAGTTTGTTTTTGACTAGTAAGAGAGAGATATGCATAAGGAGGAGAGAAGATTTTCTTCAAGAAAATAAATAGCAGTCAGATTTTTAGTGGTGGTGATTTTTGTGGACTAGTCGAGAAAGAAGTATTGTTCATAAATTAATATGATGGGAAAATTTGTGTCCTTTCTGATGCATTTTACCACTTTTAGGGACTGAATCCTCTTAGCTTTGGGCATCTCCAACAACCTGAGTCATTCATCCAATTGCCTCATACTTCTAGTCAACTACAGCCACAGCATCCACTTATGGTTCAGGCACCCCGAAGCTTGGGAGTTCCTTCTGCCAATATGGCATGCCTAAGACCGAGAGTGCCTCTAAGTCAAAATATGAATACAGGAAAGGATAAACAATCATGTTTTATTGACATGTCTGATGTTGATTCACTGGCACCAGTTTGTTGTCCTGCTTTGCCATATGTAAATGCAGACATGCTGATCAAGGTATCTTTCTTTTCTTTTTAATGTGTTTCATATATTTTTTTCTTGTTTAATTTCTTGGAAACCATGCGTCATTTTTTAAATGCTCCGTTTGACGTGTTCTTAATTTTCAGCTAAGTTTCTCAACTCATGATTTCTTTATTGATCTACTTTATGATATTGTTTATTATAATAGCCTAGCCAAAGCTTCAAAAGTAAAAAGAATTAGCTTGGCTATTGTTTTTCAAATATGGCTAAGATTTCTTCTTCTTCTTCTTTCTTTCTTTCTTTCTTTCTCTTTCTTTCTTTCTTTCTTTCTTTTTCTTTTTCTTTCTTTTTTTTTTTTAAGTATAAAGTATAAACAAAGAATTTTCTAGTAAACAGACTTAATTTTTAAAACCAGTAAACTAAAATCAAAATGTTATCAAACTTGGCCTTGTTTATAGGTATGCCTAGGGTTGGATTCTATTTTTTCTTTTCTTTTTTTTTTCTTTTCTTTTTTCCCTTAAAGAAAATATAAGTGGTTAACAGCATATATCAGTTACAGGAGCAACAACTGAAGATGGATAACCAGAAGCAGCAACAATTCTTGCAGCATCCAGTTTCAAGTCAACATTCTCAGAATTCAAATCACCTACATCAGCAAGATAAATTGACCAGTTCAGGGATCACAAATGCTGATGACTATATGTCCAAAAACTTTCAGCCTAATAATCAGGTCGACAAACATACGCATTTGTGTTTCCAAATGATATTGATACACATTACCCAAATGATATGCTCTTTTGACTTCTGCACTGCAGTGCTGCATGCACAACTCTATCTCTCTATTATTTTTCTCCAAATTAAAATTGTGCCTTTTATTGAAGTAGTAGCCTATAATGAAAAGTTTTTGCTAGAAAAGGTACCATGTTGATATATAAAGGAAGCTTTTCATATGAGTAATTTTTTCTACTCAGCCACCCAAAATCATTGGGTTGCAGATTCTTATAATTCATCTATTGGTGCTTTCTCCATTTCATTTATCAATGAAATTGTTTCTTGTACCAAAAAATAAAAAAAATCATTTTGTCGCAAATTTGAGTATTTTCTCATTATTACTTCTGATGAATCTAATTAGCACAAACAAATGAAAAGAGAATAAAAATGTTCAATTTGGCAATGAAATAATGAGTTAACACATGGCAGGCTGATGTGGATTGTCTCATGGATGATGAACCATTAGATGACGTGGAGTCTTTCCCATCTCCTGACAAATCAGGCGAGAGAGATGAAGAAGGTCTGCTATCTGATGCTAAAAAAGGTATGATGAACTTTTTAAGAATAGCCAGAGATTATTTCAAAATACTGAAATTGTAATTTGATCGAGGAAATGCAGTCTAATATTTTCCATCCTTATTTAAACCTTCCATGTAACTGAAGACCTCGCAATGAAGGAAATTTGTCTTATTCCTGCAAGTACAAGTAAAGTCGAATGTTGTTGCTTCTCATCTGATGGAAAACTACTTGCTAGTGCTGGGCGTGACAAAAAGGTAAAATATGTTAATATTAAGTGGCTTATCAATATTGTAAAATATTTTACAGGTCAAACTTTTAATGTTCTTAATGGTATGCTACTTTATTGATATATGTAAGCATGTATGTCTTAGTTTTTAGGACATTTTTGAACAATTTTATGGTGCAGGCTACAGTGTGGTGCACAAAGTCCTTTACAGTGAGGTCTACACTTGATGAACATTCGCAATGGATAACTGATATTTGCTTTAGTCCAAGGACATTAAAGATCGCAACATCATCAGGTGACAGGACCGTCAAGGTTTGGGATGTTGATAATGTAAGTGAATCTGCTTTCTTCAACAGATGGGTTTAATCCATTATATACTGTATTGTAATTGTCTGACAACTGCCTACAATATTCTCAAGTTTTAAGTACAGAACAAGAAATTTTCTTTGGAAAGCTTTCAAAGATAATGACTATTTGTACTTGGCTTTAGACAATCTTTGATAACTAAATAACATACTGTGAGACTTGAGAGTACTAATAGGGGTTATAGTATGGTTATAATGTGAGTATTAGTAGGATGTTAGTAAGGGGATACTAGTAATTAGTTAGGGGTGTTTTGGTTATAATTTATAAATAGGAGAATTAGGGTTCTTAGAAAGGGCAAATGATTTTGGTATTGTTCATGGTTGGGACTTTGGGAGAGAGATAGTCATCTCGAAAGGCTATTGTCATTTTGTAATTTCCTTTTGATGTTGCAATATATTAATATCTTGCATTTTCTGTGTTTGGGTACTGTTAGACTAGTGTTGATATAATTAAATTTACCATAACCTATCAGCTTAAGTGAGGAGGAGTGTTAGACTAGTATTGGAGATAATTAAATTTACCATAACCTATCAGATTGAGCTTTTGAGTTGATTGGTGATTTAAGAGGTATCTAACATATACACTTACACGGACACATATTCTCTTGCTATACTTTTGTTCATGGGTTCTGTCTGTGATTCGATTGGTCCTTACAATAATCGTCATCTGACTTTCAACCCTTAATGGTCATGATATAAATACATTTTACAGCATGGCCAATCACTTCGAACTTTTACTGGACATTGTACTGGAGTCACATCACTGGACTTTCATCCTACTAAAGATGATCTCATTTGCTCTTCTGATATTAGTAGCGAGATTAGGTACTGGAGCATTAAAAATGGTAGTTGTGTTGGCATTTTTAAGGTAAAAATTCGAACTCATGCTTTAATTCTGATTTCTTCGTATTAAATTGTACCATGTATTTAATTATAAAACACCACCTTCCGCATAGTAATATGTTTGACATCTAAACCAGGGTGGTGCGACAAAGTTAAGGTTTCAACCTAATGCTGGAAGAATTCTTGCTGCAGCAGTGGGAAATGTTGTTTCCATAATTGACATAGAAACCCAAGTTTGCATGCTTAAATTACAGGTTTGTAGACATGAAACTAACTCGTTTTAGTTTCATATAGACTTGTAAATCAAATTTTAAGATATGTACATTAGTAGCAAGTAAATTTCACCTTCCATGGGCTGTTTACTCATTTATTAAATTTAGAATTGAAATGAAAGAAAGTTCTCCATATGTAAACTCGGTTCATTGATTGATTGTTTAGGATGATCTGGAAAATATTGAAATGAAAACTTGAATGAGTATTTCCTATATTGTTTTGTCTGGATTTATAATGTTTTGAACTTTCTGGTTTGCCATTTCAGGGTCACAAAAGCCAAATTCATTCTGTATGTTGGGATCCTTCTGGCGAATATCTAGCATCTTCAAGTGACGACGTAGCCAAAGTATGGAAATTTGGTTCTGGTAGCAAAGGAGACTGCATTCATGAGTTGAACTGCAATGGAAACACATTTCATACCTGTGTTTTTCATCCCACCAATACTTCTTTTTTGATCATTGGCTCTCATGAGGTAGGTCACCGCTATTCGAAGTTCGTTCACATGCTATTACATTTTACTCTTCAGCGAAAATTTGGAAATTTCCTCTGGAAGCAAATAACATATTATCTACAATGCATTGTTTCTTTAGAGCCACTCCAAGATGCTTTGTTTTTACTTTTTACAGTCTTACTTATATGCACATGGACAATATGAGAATTCTGCATAACTTGAGCCTAAGCTCAGCTTTTTATGTTTCTGTGTTTAAGTTCTATAATTTTTATGCGTTGTTGCAATTAGTAATCCACTTGGACAGATAGTAACATGTCATGATGTCATTATAAGATAACTTGACAAATGCTCTGATTTGATAAGATTACTTGATATAAATCCAAATGATTTTGACATTTTGTACACTTTCTAATATTATTTAACATCAAAGTTGTGAAGTAATGAGAACACCTATAAAGTAGCTATTAACAGTAAGATTGTTCTGTTTTGAATGGAAATATTGGTTTCCAGTCACTGGAGCTTTGGGACATGACAGAAAACAAGACAAGGACACTGCATGCTCATGACAAGCTGGTATCAGCGTTGGCTGCATCAAATGTTACTGGTTTAGTCGCTTCGGCCAGTCACGACAGTTGTGTCAAGCTCTGGCAGTAACGAAATCAACGAGCTCTCTTCTCCAACCAAAATAGTATCCTAAAATTGTCTGTTGTTGATATAACCATACATCTCTGTCATTTTTGTTGTTGTTTTTCATTAGTTTGTTTGTATTTAGACTGTGACAAACTAAAGCCAAAAGTAGTGTTTCTGTAAGGACATTGGTAGAAGATGATGTCCATTGAAGTAGCATCTTGTAAATAATAACCATACAACTCTTTTTGTTGTTTGTGCCTTTGAAACGGTTAACACAATCTCTTGCAACTGAAGATATCCCTTGCTAGACTTCATTGTTGTACAAAGCCATTTTATAATGTTTTTTTTTTCTGAAGAGGAAAATGTCAGATTAAATTACAGTTGTAATGGGTTAAGAAATTTGATACTTTTTTAAAATTATAGAGTATAGGGAAAAACTCAATGCCAAGAAAGGAAAAAAAAAATAGCATGAGCTAGTTTAGAAAGACATACTCAACCATTAATTCAACTGATTAAAATATTATCACCTTGACTAAAATATCAAATATTCGAATCTCTAACCTTTCATACTATTGAATTAAAAAAAAAACAATTCAAATTTTTAATATTCCAACAAAATCAAGGTTAAGTCAAAGTGAGCATAACTCGGTAGTAATTGGTATGTATTCTTTTCCTTGAGTTTGGATGTTTTGATTTTCATATTCTACATTTGTTGTACTAAAAAAAATCAACGTTGATACAGCGAAATCTTATTTGATTTTTTTAAAAATATTGAAATTTCATCTTAAAAAATTGCATCCATTTAAAACATATTACAACTCTATATAAATTACAAGTTTAATTCTTAAACTTTAAAAAATGTCTAATAAGTACTTCACTTTTAATTTTGTATCAAATAGGTCCTTGAAGTTTTAAAAATATATAATGGGTTTAAACCTTCAATTTTGTATCCAATAGGTCATTAAAATTAGGTCATTACAAACCTACTAGACATAAAATTAAAAGTTTAGAGTTCTATCATACATAAAATTTTAATTTTATATCTAAGTTAATTTAGGAATATATATATATATATATATATATACTAGAGATCTATTAAACCTAAAATTAGAAGTTTAGTTACTTATTTTAGATATAAAATTAAAAATCTACGACCTATTATATTTTTTAAAGTTTAGAGACTTTCGACATCAATTAAAAGAGGTTAAATTACAAATTTAGTTTATGAAGTTTGAGATTTGTATCTATTTGATCTCTAACTTTAAAAAGTATCACATAAGTCCTTAAACTTTCAATTTTGTATCTAATAAGTCTCTGAATTTTAAAAATGTCTATTAGTCCCTTAACATTCAATTTTATATCTAATAGGTAACATTCAATTTTATATCTAATAGGTCCCTGCCACATTTAAATTTTTTGAAAATTAATTGATATATTAGATATAAAATTCAGTTTTATGTCTAATGGAAGCCTAAACTTTCAATTTTGTGCCTAGTAGATTCATGAATTTAAAAAAAAGTTAACTAGGTCAAAGACCTATTAGACACAAAATTGAAATTTTAGGGACCTATTGGATGCAAAATTGAAATTTTGAGAACCTATTAGACACATTTCAAAGTTCAATGATCAAATAGATACAAATTTGAAAGTTCAGGCATCTTTAGACACATTTTAAAGTTTAGAAACCAAATAAATACAAATCTCAAAATTCAAGGACTAAACTTGTAATTTAACATAATATTTGGAACCTCGATTAAACGTATATGATAATTTGTTTTTAGATATAAAATTAAAACGTATATGACGAGGAGGGAATCCAATGGATGACAGTAGGAGTGTACATAAGTCGGGTTGAGTTGGGTTGATGGAGATTTTTGAACCAACCCGACTTCAACCCAACCAACCCTATTCATAAGAGTAACCCAACCCAATCTAACCCAATATTTTCGGATTGGGTTGGGTTGGGTCATCGAGTTAACTTTTTTATTTTTTTATTATTTTAAATTATTTAAAATATTTTTTTCTTGAATTAATAACTAAAATCACATAAAATTCAAATATCAAACTTCAAAATCCATAACATCTTAACATTTTGTTAGAAGTCTAGAAGAATACATAAGAAATTGACAAATAATTTATTTATAAGTATATATTTAATTAAAATAAAATTAAAAAATATAACACATTCGGTTAGGTTGGGTCAACCCGAGCCTAAAAGACCCAACCCGAGAACTGACCCGATCTTTTCGGTTCTCCAAACTTCTAACCCAACCCAAACTGAAAAAAATCTAACCCTCACTCAACCCTTACGATTTGGATTGGGTAGTCCGGATTGGTCGGGTTACCGGGTTACGGGGTTAACGATTTAAAGAAGTAATTAGGAATTAGGACCTAACATTTTAAGTTGCGGTTCTAAGCCTAACGCCTCGAATTACCAATTTCTGGGCGGTCAGTGCAAATTCCTGCTAAGGCGCGTAAACACATTGAGCGATGGCGGATGCTTCCGTCGCTGTGCTTGAAACACTACGAGCAAGAGGATGGAATTTCGGCGATTTGGACGAAGTTAGAGCCGTAATCATGATCGGTAGCGCCTTGGCCGATGATCCGAGTTCGGTCGTTGATTCGGTGGAGTCGGAGCTTATAAACATGGACCTCAGGTCCATTGGAGGCAAGTCCTTGCCTGAACCTGCTCTTCTTCGCAAGTCTTCTCGTATTCTCGGCCCTATAGTTCTCCAGGTGAATTATTCTCTCTCGTGGTTGTTAGGTGTTCCATAGCTGCTGAAAAAGTGCGGATAAAGAATAAAAAAGTTCATGCATCTGTCTTTTGTTTTTTGTTGACGCAATGGACGGGGTTAATTTTCATTAATGATTTATTAGTAGATGATTTCAGCTGTTTTAGCAGATATCATCCGTAAAGGACATATCGCGAAGCAGCCTAGACGGTATCTTGAAGGCTTCTAATGATCGGCGTCTCCTACGGTTCGGTCTCACTGATGGACACACTGAGATTACTGCTATAGAGTACTCTCATATACCATCTATTCCTGATGATATTCCTCCTGGCACCAAGGTATTTCGAATAAATTCTCCTAGCTTGTCTAATTTTTCGTGGTTAAAAGATGTCACGGAAGTTGGTTGTCCTGACTTAAATCTTTCATTAAGTTATTAATAAAATTTATAGTTTGTGGTTAGTCTTTGTTATCCTCTGGGCATATGGCATTAAGTGGCTTCACGTGGTTCAGAATGATAGCATAATTATCAGCGAGCACAGAGTCCTCAGCTCTTTTGAGCTGCAGTGACTGTGAACCTGTAAAAGTGGGACGACCATCCTTGAATTTGGCTGATGATATGTTACTGTTGAGCTCCTTTTCCATTGGGAACTTTTATTTTTAGTTATTTTTTGTCATTATAAACGTACATTGGATTTAGATAGAACGACTTTTTCTGACTGCAACATTTAGCTTTGAGTGCATTCAGCCACTAACTGTAAAAGAATAATAGATGGCTGCGCAGCATTTCTTTGATTTTTTCTTTTCCTTTAGAACAGAAGGCCTCCTCATTGGCTGCTTATTTTATATTGTTCGACCTTGTTGAGAGCAAAGGTTCTTCCATCCATTTCTTATGGTATGTGGCCGCTGGGTGCTGAAATTTGAAAATCAGATGAGAGGGAGGAGGAAGAATACCTTAATTTAATCCAAGAAATAAGTAACTTCCAACCTTACTTGCATAATGGGTACCCCCAATGTCAAACGTCTTCCCAAAAGGAAATGAGAATCCTATGGCTGGCAGTGGAAGAGAAATCTCAAGTAAACTTACGAATCTCATGTCCAAAAGGGAAAGACGAACTGTCCTGCAGTTTATTTTCTCTGATATCCCTTCTATTTCTTATCCTTATTCTGAGTCCCTAATAATGTGGCCAATGCGTCGAAAAAGAAATTTAGGAACTTCACTCTAGGACTTTAATGAATGCACTATTTATCACATAATTAGTTGGAAGTTGGAATAATCCTCTCTTCCATTGAATGAGTGAAATAGGAGGCTTGGGGATGGGAGACATCAAACCGAGGAGTAGTCTTCATTTCCAAATGCTGCTAGAGAATTTTGCACTAACAGGATGTTTTGTGGTTCAAAATTGTTTCACACAAGTATAATTTGGAAAAGAATGGGTGATGGCTGAAAGCGAGGAAAGGAAGTCCTTGCATCTGTAATTGCATCAGTAAGTTGGCACAATAGTTGAGACTGTCAATTAGGAGATGGAGCTAAATCTTTTTGGGACGATAATGGGAAGAGGGACCTATGCTTCAAAGATTAGTTCCCAAGATTTGTATTGGATGGTCCTATCTTATTATTGTACAGTCAAAGAATGCTGGTTGATTCAAAATCAAAGTTGGATCCTCAGCTCTTTTCAAAAAAAAAAAAAGGATCCTCAGCTCTGGCAGAAATCTAATAAAAGCACAATATAGTGTATTGGGTTTCTTTTCCTCTTCAACTCTGCATGTTCATTGGATACATATTTTGGACTCTCAACGTTGGAGGTTGGATAATTTTGAGTTCTTCACGTGTATCTTTTTTTAACCACCTTTCTTGGAGTACTAAAGTATTGGACCCACCCTTACCTAAGATTATTAACGTCTGGATCCTTTAACTTCTGCTGGTGTCTCCTATCGGTAGACAACCTATACTTTAACTGCTTTGTGGATAGAAATTTAAGATTCTTTGATCTACTGCTATCAACACCATCCTATGGGGATTTTGGATTAACTGTGAGAAGAGATGTGGGAGTTTGCTAGTTGGTTGACCTTTTTTTTCGAATACTCTCCATCCGGATTTTTTCTGACTAAAATGTCACTTGTATTCTGGGGTCCTTTTCATATTCTCTTCAGCTGATCTTCCACTTCTGTATGAAAGAAAGGAAGAAGAGGGGCCTTAGAAAAATGCTATGTTCTCTCTCCCCTTTCCCTTCCCCTAAAAATCCCCCCACCTAGGCCCCTACCGATCTTCTCCGACCACCATGGTTCCTGCCTACACGAAGCCCCTTCCCTTTTGGAATTATTCTACCCGCTCTGTTCTTATTGGCCGGAAAACCTTCACAATTGAGTTTGATGATTCATCAAGGGGGAGCAAAGCGAAAATCATTGCACTTGGGAGATCCTCATCTCATTCTTTATCCATCTCTTGGAGCTCTCTCATGTGGTTAGCCAATTCCTTTGAACTTCTATACAAAGATCCATGCTCTTACAAATTTTTTAAGAAGTATCAAGCCGATACAGTTACTTATTGGTTGGAAAAATTAAACAACAAGTTTGGTTTTTATGTGGAACTTAATCAACTTAGTTACTCTGGGATAAGGAAGAAGCTTCTCATCCCTTCAGAAGACAATAAACAAGGATGGTTCTCCTTTTATTCTCTCATCTCAGATTACCCTGGAGAAGCACAAAAGAGGTTAAATCCCCAATCTTACTGTGATGTTGTCAAGAACCCACAACAACTGGAGAATCCCAAGCATGTTTGTGGTTCCCTCCCGACCAGTTCCTCTCCGAATTATGCCTCCTTTGCTCTTTCCAGTGGGATCCTTACATGCCAACGTTTTTCCCAGATGGATTCTTGGCCAATTATTAAGTCGACCCTTCAAGAAAGTTTCTCTCCAAGATGCACCATGAACCCTTTCCAGGACAACAAGGTTGTGATTAATATTTATGATCATCAACTACCTGAGAAGTATTGTGACGCCTCTGTTTGGCATTCGATTGGAGGAATCAATTTGAAATTCCATGTGTTCTCTACTTCTTCTTTCTTGAAGGATCGGATGATTGCCTCATATGGTGGTTGGATAGAAATTTTGGGTCTTCCCTTGTGTCTTTGGACTAAGGAAATTTTCAGGTACATAGGAGATCAATGTGGAGGCTTCATTCAAACCTCAAACCACACGGATCGGTGGTTATTTCTTCTTGTTGCCCGTGTGAAAATCAAGTCTAACACCATTGGCTTCATACCAAATGATTATAGATTTGCCTTTAATCCATCGCGGAGTTCCCATCTCCGCTCAAATTCGATCGAGTAGCAGTGAGGAATCAATCACACTCATTTAATGAGGCGTTTTGGAAGCATTAAATACGATGGTTCCAAATCAAAAGTCCTAGAGAATCAAGGAATTTGGAAGGTATGGAATCCAGAAAATCGTGAGATTTTCTTCACTCTTCACACCACATAAGGAGCGAGTAATATTGAGGCTTTAAATACGGCGCTTTTATTTCCATCTTCGCAGCCAAATAAGGAGGGGATTTTAAAAGCTTTGAATGCGATGGTTCCAAATCGTAAAGTCTTGAGAGAATCAAGGAATCTGGAAGGTATGGAATCCCGAAAATCAGGAGATTTTATTCACTCTTCACAGCCACATAAGGAGGGGAATATTGAGGCTCTTAATATGGCAGTTTTAATTCCATCTTCGCAACCAATTAAGGAGGGGATTTAGAAGCTTTAAATGCGGCAGAATTAGAGTTAAGGGAGTCGGATATTTTGGCGATCAATAAAGGAAAAGGGGTCTTGAACTCGGGTGAATTGATTCCTGATTTTCCTCCTAATCCCACCATTTCAGCAACTTCCATATTAAATTTAGGGTTACCCAAGCCGCCCATCCAACCAGTTCCCTCAAAACTTTTTGATTTTGGTGGGCCATCAAATCCACTCTCTCCAGCACTTATTCAACCAACCCTAACTTCTATTTCCTTTACTGAGGGCCCCACAACAGATCAACCCCCTATTCTCCAAATTGGGAAAATTCACTCTACATCAACCGCAAATATGAAATCTTTTGTGGCTTTTAATGCATCAGATACAGAAACTTATTTATCTAGCCCAAACTCTTACAAATCGAGTCATTTTTTCTGATTTTCAGGCGGCACCTTTTGATTTGGCAATTTTTGGCGATAACCCCTCCCCTGAAATTACCCTTCCCTTAAATCTTTTACCGCTTGTCCCAGAGGATATTAATCCTCAACCGATTGACATTAACCCACAGATTATACAAATGGAATCGACTAATTTTTCTTCTCCCATTAAACCGGTTTCCCCAGGTGAACACCAATCTTCGGGCTCTTATCCTTTTGAATTAAGGGACATTGCACAATTTCTTACACAACATGGCTTATGTATTATGCCAATTCCGCCACTACCCCCTTCACCTTTGAAGCCTAAAAAGGTACATACAACAAAAGGAAAAAGGAATAAATTACAAAGGGAGTTGCAAAATTTAAAGTCCACTATCCATTATGACAAATCCGCCACTTGGGCTTTATTGGAGGGACCTTCAGTTGTTAATTGAAGTTCTTAACTTGGAACGTTCGGGGTTTTGGCTCTTGGAAAAAACAATCACTGATCAAAGATAGCCTGAGGATTGTTCTTTTTACAAGAGACCAAGTTAGCTTCTGTTAGTCGTCATGTGTTAAAGAATTTTTGGAGTTCATCACATTTTGGTTAGACTGCACTTGTTGTTGTTAATTTTGCGGGAGGATTTTTATTTCTTTGGAGTGAGCCAGAATTCTTGATTAAGGAAGTGATTCAGAGACAGTGTGTCATCTATTTGTGCACTGTTCTTTTGCTCAGAGGTTTTGGTGGTCTTTTGGATGCTTTTGATTAGTCTACGACTCTACGGCTCTACCGCAACATATCTTCGTTTTCCTTTCCTCCGTCCTAGTGGGCCATCCTTTCAAAGGAACAAAGAAAGCATTATGGCTGGCCTTTGTTCGTGTTTTCCTATGGACTCTTAGGATGGAGAGAAATGGTCGCCTTTTCAGGGATGCTTCTTATACTTTTGAATGTTTTATGGACCATCTTCTTTCTATAGTTTATTTGTGGTGCAAATCTTTACCATCTTGTGGCCTTTATAATTTATCGTTTTTTATTTCGAATTGGCGTTCTTTCTTGTAACTCACCTATGGATGCTCGGAGTTCACTCCATTTCATTTATCAATGAAATTGTTTCTTATATAAAAAAAAAAGATCTTCCACTTCTGTCGTATTTTTCTGAGCTATTATTTTGGTTACCAATTACCATTTCTTATGAAAAACACTTTAAAAAAAAACCTTCTCTGCATAAAGATTCTATAATTTGCTCCCCGATAAATCTGGAAGGTTTTCTGTTAAGTTGTTTGATGTCCTAAATAATGGTAATGAAGCCTTGAACCGTTGGTTATGAAATCTGATTTGGAATTCTAGGTACCCGTAAGAATCTAAAGTCCATCTGGTCGCTATGTCTTGAAGGTGTTATTAACAATGATGTTTTACAAAGAAGTAACCCAAATATGTGCCTTTTTCCTAACTGGTGTACTTTGTGTAAGAGAAATAGAGAAGCAGTATTCACTTGTTCTTGGGCTGCCCATTTCCTCTTAGAGAAGCCAGTCCTTTTGGTGTTTCTGTGCTGTTCATAGTTCAAGAAGCAAGCCAAGTTTCTTTAGATGAATGTTGTTTCATGCTTTGTTTTGGAAGGTGTATTTGGGAAGAAATGGTAAACTCTTATAGGATATTCAAAGACATTGGGAAGACATTTTGGGTATTATCGCTTTTGTAGCCTGTGAGTCTTCATTCTTTGTAATTATTTAATCTGTACTATTGAAGCCAATTGGATAGCTTTTCTGTAATCCTTGCATAACTTTTATAAGAGTCTCTCTCTGTTTCTCTCTCTCTCTCTCTCACACACACACACATAAGTCTCACTTTATAAAGTTTTTGTTTCTTATAAAAAAGATGCTTAGAACCTAAGCTTACTGCATTCTGCGATTTTTTTTTGCTCATTACTGTTTTTTACTTGTCGTTGATGATGTGCTCATAAAAAGTATTATTTAATTAAAATTTCTTTTAACATGCTACTTTCTGGTGGCAGGTTCGTCTGGAAAATAAAGCTCCGGTGTATAATGGAATATTATGTTTAAGTTCAAAAGGGTTAACGGTACTTGGAGGAGTAGTTCCAACGCTTTATGAAGAATGGAAAATGAACCAGAAATACTCTGGTTTATCCCGTGCACCTGTAAGGTTATCACAGGGGGGAGATGTTGATGGTCCACCTCCTTTTGAGAAGATGCAAGTTGGGACACCTTCACAAAAATTTAGTCAGAAGGGAAAATTTTCATGTCAGTATTTTGGGCTATGCACTTGTATTCTTGTATTAGTTGTATTTTTGTTGTTGTGCTACTTGTTACTGTTGCTCAAATTATTGCTTTTGCTTTCTTCATTCATAATGTTATCATTAGAGTGGAAAATTTTTAGACTAGTGTCTCTTGTGAATCGTAATGCTTATTAGAGTCCTTACATCTTTCCTTAGTAGACTATTTTTCTTTTTTATATCAGTGTCCAACCGCCTGACCCTACTACATTTGGTTGGTAGAAAACACCTAGGATATTAAATCTTAGGTAAGTGGTCACAATGGTTGAACCCATTCTCTCTTATTTTCCTAAGGCCCTATTGACTACTAGGCCAACCCACGATGGTTTTTTTAGTAGACTTTACAAAACTGCATGGTTAAGTGATGTATAATGTTGTGACTTAAAAAACTTGTTTGAATGCACGGTGGAAATTGTTAATCAAGACTCATGCAACAGGGCCTTGGAGTTGTAAATGATTCTCATTTGTTAAATAAATAACCAGAAGATTTTCTTAAACGTACTTCTATGATTCCTTATTCATGTTACTTGATGGAAATTCTTTTCCCATGTACTTTTTATGGTTGCTTATACGTGATACTTGATGTAATCCAATTGGCTGGAATAACTTTCTTTCTGAGTTTCATGTCTTATTGAGAAAACATTTGGAAAGAGAACTGATCGTGGCCATGTCTTACAGTCTCAGTTTTCTCCTACACCTTTAGTAAGCGTGTGGATGTTGATTAGTTTGTTCGCAATAACAGTATTCTTGTTCTTAAGTTCTTGGTTCATCTAATGAAGAGGATAGTTACAGATCAACCGGAGTCATCCTCAAAGAGCAGTAGGCCCACTACTGATTCAGGAAATAGTGAAGGTAAATCGACTGTACAACAACAAAGTGCAGATATGAAAGCTACCAATTCTGTCAATTCTGCTTCCCATGTAGACAAGGTTGAAGAAAAACCTAGCACCTCTGAAACAAGACCAAAGGAAGGTAATATATTTCTTTAGATCTATATGCTTTTATCAGTGTTATGCAGATTTTTCATCCATGGATGAGGGAAATAATATTTTCAGCATGGTAATTTCTCCTGGATACCCCAAGAGTGAATGGATTCAAATTATCTGTACATGGATATTGTCTTAGAAACACGAACCAGTAACTTACTAATGAAACTCAGTTAGAGATCCTTCCATCTAATAGTTTTGGTAATTTTGTTTATAGATATGCAAATTGTACTCTTAGTGGACTAATTTGTTCTTTACTTGTTATTAATCATAATACAACATCGTATGTTTTCTCTAGTTGTGGAAGCTCTTCCTGTTCAAAATCAGGCTGCCTCTCAGAAACTACTCCATAAAATGAGCCAACAAGATGGAAACCGTCGGCATTTTAATAACAGAAACCATAGGGGGAAGGGCAGAATGGAAGATCCAGTGGTCTATACTTTAGAAGAATATGAAAAGAGAAGATCTGGGACAAATCCATTACCAAAAGAGTCGTCTTCCTATACGAATCACGACGAGGAACTTGCACGGCAGCTTCAAAATCAATTTGATTTGGAAGACTCTCATGTTAGCATTAATATGTTTTCCCACGCATATGCTTCTAATATAACATCTTACTATTCTTCACATTAAATGTTTGATGTTGGCTTCAATTTGTCTAGGTACAAGAGAGTGCGAGCAGAACGAATGCAGAACATATACGAATGAGCATGTTCAACTACGAAAGGGATACATATACAACACCTAGTGGTGGGAGAGGACGAGGAGGAGGACGAGGGAGAAGAGGAAGGGGTCGGGGAAGAGGGAAGTATTATTGAATGATTACATATTTACCCTGCATGCAATACATACAATTCCTCAAATTTCTACTTGGGTTTCGCTCTAACTTGTTTGAGTATTTTGTTGTCTAAGCTTTTGCTTAGATTTAGTGAACTTACCCTCTCCCCTAAGTTATAATGGTTTTATGGACAACTATTTTTATTGTACATATGCATTTGGAACTTTTGTCAAGTAATTAGAAGAATGCTAATACTCGTGTTTTATGTTAATTTTCAATTCTACATTGTTCTTTTCCAAAAAAAAAAAATAATAATAATTCTACATTGTTGTTGAAGATTTAATTTACAACAAGAAAAATCAAGCGAATGGGTATAACTGTTTAATATTAGAATAGTTAAGTAAAAGAGATTGTTTGGAATTGCTTAGAAAAACATTTTTCTACATTTTTAAAATAGAAATGAAAAATTGATGGAACCATGTTCCAATTATTATTTTTTAAGGCTCTAAATTTATTTTATTTTAATCCGTTATGAATGGTATGTTCATTAATAATAATGTAGTTCTTTTCAAACAGTTCTCCGTCCTACTATGATTTTGCTTTTGTAGCTTTGGAAACGTATTAACAACTTTCTTTCCATTCTCTCCCAACGTGAGATTGACACTTGAACTAATGGTTGAAGTTTGTAGTAATTTTTTTTAGTTAAATAATATTTGGGGTAGGAAGATTTGAATTTCTGACTTCGTAATCGAGATACATATCAATTACCGTTAAACTGAGTGTAATTTCACAAAGTTTGTGGTAATTAAAGACGAGCAATTCGAAATTTTTATAGCTGAATTCAAAACCGAATAATTGGATCAAAGTGCCATTTTTATTAGGGGAAGTAGCAAAAATGACAAAAATTTTAGCCCAATGGCACATGTCCATTTTTTTTCTTTTTGCAAATATAGCAAAAAATTTCGGCGGAACCCAATTGAAAATAGCCCCCCGTCTCAATGATATATTAATGATATACCTAAAATAAAGTATATAATTATTGTACTATTAATATATTTTATTTATGTGTATCCATGAAATAAGATTGAAATATAAAGGATATCAATAATATATCGGTAATTCATATTCAATATATCTAATATACATAATATAAAGTATATCAGTAATTCATATTCAGTATATCATATATATCTAATATAAAATATATCAAGAGTTTATCAGTAATTTACATTTAATACAACAAATATGCCTAGAATGAACTATATCATATACTATTAATATATTTTATTAGATATATTAATTTAATAATTTATATTCAATGTATCAGATATATCTAATATAAAACATATTAGTGATATACTATTAATATATTTTATTTATATATATCAATCTAGTAATTCATATTGATATACCTAAACTGAAGTATATAAGTGATGTATTACCAATATAGTTTATTTAGGTATATAAATGAAATGATTTCCTAATATGAAGTTTATCAATAATATATTAATAATCCATATATCATAAATACTTAAAATGAAGGATATTAGTGATGTACAACTAGTTTATTATATACCCTAACATTGATGTGCCTGATAAACATGGTTTGAACTGACACATAAGCATAATAAAAAAAAACATTGTGAAACAGAAAACATAAAAAAAAAATACAAATATATATGATATACCAACTATAAAGTATATTAGATATATATACTATTAATATACCTATCGATATATTATTGAAAGTAAAATTGGAAGAATGAGCAAAACTAAAATTAGATTAATTTTTTTTACTATATTTACAAATCTAAAAAATTATGACTAGATTTGTAAATATTTTTTTTCAGTACAATAAGAGTTGAGAGAAATCAAACCACTGATATTGTGGTCGTTAATACATCGGTCGTTACTCTTTCTTTTTTTTTTTTTTTTTGCTAACCATATATGGCAACCACCGTTCGCTATATTCTATATATAGAATTTTAGATATTTTGTGACCCGTGAACCCGTCCGACAATGTTGCCTTTTTTCATAATAATAGTAGTTAGAGCAATAAAGTAACTAGAAAAGCTAGAAATATGAGTTTTATTTTTTTTTTAATTTTAATTAAAAAAAACCTAACCAAGGTTTAAAATGTCGATATCGATGGAAATATCGAGGTCTCAATTTCATGAAATTTTCGATGGAAATATCGATAAAATTTCGATGTCGATAGATATTTTTGAAAAAAATAAAAAAAATAAAAATATATATTTAAATTAGAAAATAAACCTTCAACCATTTTCAAATAAGTTAAAATACTTGTCATAATATTATATTCACATTAGGTTACATTTTGTAATTTTCTTTAATATTTCATCAATTTTGTACGATATAATGGAAATGTCGATTCACCCTTAATATCGATGTCAAACCCTGTGTAGAAATATCTATAGAAATATCGACATGTCAACAGAAATTTAATACCATGAACCTAACTAACTCGAGTCAAAAGCATTTATGAGAATTACCATTAGATAAACCCGTGAGAGTAATTATCCTTTAATAACCATTAGGTTTGGACTCCAAATTTATGTTCACAATAAATTATTATAAATACGTTCCGTCACACTACTGAGTACTGGGTGCAATAACTTGGCGGCAGACAGACACTACTGAATTATTAGAAATTCAGACTGTACATTTTTTGATGATTCTTCTAATGGGTCTTTATCATTTTCTTTCTTCTTCATTCTTGTAACCTGTTTTTTTCTATAAAAAAAAATCAAAATACGTTAAGTAATCACCGGAATAAAAGTATTATTCTTCCAAAATCCTACTAAAAGTAGCCATAAAAATCATTATGTGATTCTTTCTAAATGGGTAAAGAAAAATAAAGTAAGAAGAGAAAAAAAAAAAAATACCCACATTGACAGCTTTAGCATTTCTTTAAAATGAAAAGTCTAAATTGATAGATTTATAAAGTTTTAATTATATTATATAAGGGTATAAATTGATTTCTTTTAGATTAAAATATTATTTTGGTCTTTGTACTTTGGACTTCATTTTATCTCGATTCACGTATTTTGAAATGTTTAAATTTAGTAATTGTACTCTCTATCAAATTTAAAATTGATTTATGTTATTATTTTGAAGCTCATTTTTATCAAAATTAATTAAATAATAATAATAATTTTCAGGTAAGAAAAGATATAATGTGAATATATTTTCTTAATTTGTAAAAAAAAGATCAGTAGAGAAAGAGAACTAACATCTTTTGAACTAAATTTAAATTTAAAGTAGATCAAAATGG
Source organism: Trichosanthes cucumerina (assembly GCA_036507285.1). Lineage (NCBI taxonomy): Eukaryota > Viridiplantae > Streptophyta > Magnoliopsida > Cucurbitales > Cucurbitaceae > Trichosanthes > Trichosanthes cucumerina. The sequence continues at coordinate 65,581,499 of CM071843.1, read as the reverse complement.
TAATTCAAAAGTTTGGCGGTCTCATCTAATAATTTCTCGACTAATGCTTTTAACTAAACTAAACACATTTTGAAATGACCATATTCTCCTCATACTACTATAAAACTCCCGTGGTGGTGGAGGCTCGTGCAAGCTTGTTGGAACCACGTCTCTCACACTTTTATTTATTCTGGAAAAAACAGAGAATTTGACTCTCTGCCATTGCCATTACTAGGAATTTCAAAGCTGAATTCTCTTTCCATTTCGAGTTAATCGTCGCAAACGCTCTCTATAACGGAGAAGCTTAGCGACTTGAAGATCAAATGGACTACAATCTGATTCAGCCGTCTGTGGCGGTAATAATCTCATTCATTATCGCTTTCGGAGCATATCGAAGAAAATCGTTGAACCTCTCTGGAGCTCTTGCGGGATTTATTGTCATGTCAGCTCATTTCGCTATCAGCTACAGGTTTGCTTTGCTAATTTCCTTTAGATGATTGATTATGGGAAGCTGAATCTTGCTAGTTTTGCTTTTGTGGTGTTTAGATTGATTTGCCTATTTGATTGTGAATTTCTGTGTTCTCTGAACTGTAATTTGATGTGGCTTCGGCTATTTTGGTCTGGACTGTTGAATTGATATTATCACGATTTTTGAGTCTTTGAAGGTACGGTGCGGTGCTTCTTGTATTCTTTTTCACTTCCTCTAAGCTTACCAAGGTTGGGGAAGAGAAGAAACGAGTCGTTGATGCTGATTTTAAGGAAGGTGGTCAAAGGAATTGGTAATCCTACTTCCTCTACTTTTTTCCCCTAGTGTAATTATGTATGAAGCAGCTCCTAACATTCTTTTGTAGATTTGTTGTTTTGGTTGACTTCAGGATATTCACCTCTTAACTTATAATCTGTTGTTTTAGTTGCCTGAAAGTGTTTAAAGGAAATTTGCTGGAAAATACTTAAATCTGTATTTTAGTCAGTACCTTGATTCTATTTAGTTTGAAGTTAAAAACTGAAATGTTTTTTTATTCTTCTTCTTATTTCACTCGTCCAAGGATTGATCTATTTTGCACTTAAGCTGCATACTTGGAGGGGTCTACTATAAGGTTGTTTGTCTAATTTGAACATGTCCGGACCATTAAACTTTTACATGGGTCAAAATATATAGATTTTTGCACAACTGTAATGTAGTCCATGTTATCTTCACAAACTCGAATCATAATGAATAAATAAGAACTTCTGTTTCTCCTTGTTTGGTGATAAACCATCTGTCAAAATGGTCTCAAATGGTTCAGAAGATATTGCAGAACTTATGTTGCTTCCACATGTGACAGGACTAAATGAACTTGTCATGCATGTTGCATAGAACAATGCTTTGAGAAGAGAGAAAAAAAAAACTAATGTGTAACTGTGTTCAAGTCAAAGACAAAGCTCGATGGAACAGCTTGTCATTTTGTCATGCATATAATTGGCATGGTGATTGTTTGGAATTGCATATCCATGTACAACCTATTGTACCAAAGTTTTTCCAGATCATCGATTCTCTGTTATTGCTTATTTTCAGGATTCAAGTTCTTTTTAATAGTGGTATTGCTACAGTTTTGGTCATGCTTATTTGGAAAAGTACAGGATGGCAAGATAAATGCCTGGACTCTAAAGACTCAGCTCTTGTCACTGCTCTCATTGGCGGCATTCTTGGGCACTACTCCTGCTGCAATGGAGACACATGGTCTTCTGAGCTTGGAATTCTTAGTGACGCAACACCTCGATTGATCACGACCTTCAAGGTGTTCCATTCATTTAGATATTTCTTGATTCTAACATTTTCTGTCTCATTTCTTAAACCATTCATCTCTCCTCCTCTTCTACTGTTGTTCTTTACTGGTAGGATACACAACCTTTCTGGTCAATTTTAGCCACTGCACATCTCACGCTTAAGCCATAAGGGAACCATATTATTTAAATGGAAAGCCAAATTTCTGCTTTCTGATTGCAAATTTCCTTACGTTGTAAAATATGTTTGTATTTATTTCAAGCTAGGAATTTGGTGTTGGGATTGTTGGGAGTGTGATCAAAGTCCTACATCGGCTAGATAAAGGGAAGATCATGGGGTTGTCACGCGCTTTAATGACTGATGACCTGGATTCTGAAAATAATGAAATATGACTCATTCTGACGTGACAATGCGTGCAAAATTACCTATGAGGGCAGTATGAGGGACATTGCTTGTTCACGCTCTTGTACGCGGAAACGCTCTCGTTCTAGCTCTCGCTCAAACGAGTGGTCAAAAATCTGGAGGAAAAAAAAGACGAAAAAATAAGTCAGAGAAGAGCTAGAGTGAGAGTGAGAGAGCGAAAGCAAGAGTAAAGAAACAAGGAAAACATAAGTCAAAGCAGAGTTAGAGTGGCAGAACGTGAACAAGAGCGAGAGAAAAGAAACAAGGAAAACATAAGTTAGAGAAAAGTTAGAGTAGCAGAGCGAGAAAGCGAGAGCGAGAGAGCAAGAGTGAAAACTATGATGCCCTCACGGTAATTTGAACGGGATGCAAAGTACGAAAAAGCTCCTTGGTCATTTATTTCACATCACTGGTCAAATGGCATCGAGGCACGTGAAAATAGGTCTTCCGTGCAAATATCTTAGGATCATGGTATATATGTAAGAGACAATATCTCTATTAGTATGAGACCTTTTGGGTGAAACCAAAAAAAAGTCATGAGGGCTGTTGAGGATCCCACATTTGAAAAATGTGAAATGGTCTCACATTTTATAAGATACATGGGCTACTCCTCTCGTTACTAATTGGTTTTGAGATGGAACTCCATGTAATCTAAGGTGGAGATACGTGGAGTTTTGTTGTCCCTAACATTTAGTTTTTCTTTATTGATTTGGCACTTCATGCATATTAACGCTGGTCTCATCAGCTACATAAATTCATATCCAATGAATGAATAAATTATAGTTTATTTAGATGTTGTTTCATTCTGGATGTAGCCTGTTCGTAAGGGTACAAATGGTGCAGTTACAAATGCCGGGCTCCTAGCAGCTACCGCTGGAGGTGGTGTCATAGGACTGACGTTTGTTCTCGTTGGATTTTTCACTGCAAAATGTGTTTATGGCACAGCGCTGAAACAGCTATTGGTAATTCCGTTATCAGCCGTGGCTGGACTTTGTGGAAGTGTTATAGACTCTCTATTGGGAGCAACAGTGCAATTCAGTGGATTCTGCACCGTTCGTAATAAGGTAGGCTATTTCATTTTCAGGTTATGGCTTTAAAACTTATTCCCATTTCCCACATCTGTAATTCATATGCCCTTTGAATGACTGATTTTATTTTAGCAAACTAAAAAAACAGAGTTGCGATCATAGGGGGATTGCCTCCAGAGAAGAAAGAAATGTTGTTGTACTTTAGGTACAGCCTTATGTAAATAACTAAAAACCATGCCGTTACAAGGAGACCAATTAACCAGCTAACCAATTAACTTTTGAAATAACAAATATTCAATACATCTGATAATGGTTATCTGACACTCATGAAAGGAGTTTTCTTTTGTGCAGGTTGTAGGAAAACCAGGACCAACAGTCAAAAAGATATCAGGTCTCAACATTCTTGACAACAATGCTGTTAACCTTGTGTCAATATTATTAACCACACTGCTCACTTCGATTGCCTGCATCTACATTTTTTGAACGATATCCACCATTACAAGATAAAGCCAGAGTCATGTTATACAGATTTCGTTATCAAATAAAGTTATCAGGATGGGCAAGGTAATCATTCTTAAGACAATCAACTTGGATTTGCGCATGGTTGTCTGTGTGTTCCTCTGCCCATTTCAGTCACGCAGGAGGAAGATTCTTCCATTACTTTATAAAGACTAATGTCTAATTTTTTTTTTTTTTTTTTTTTTTCCAATTCTTAATCTTGACATGGAAGGGAAAATATGACCACTAAACCAATGAGCTACATGTGGAAGGTCGCCATACGTCAAGATTGATCGACTCGGGCTTGATTCTAGTATCTAAATTGGAGGGGATTATGTTAGTTTATAAACTTGTTTCTCTTTCACTCGTTGGCTTCTGTTCTTGGTAGTCAGTGATTTCTATCACGAGAAAATAAACTGACGAGCTTTAGGATTCATTGGTCTATAGTAATTAAACGTCCTAGCTTGTCATATAAATTCAGGGTTCTGATCTACAGCAGATTTGGGTTGTAGCTAAATTAGTGACACAATAAGTTTAATCAAAATTCGACTAGATAAATTAGCGATTTATTGTTGGTAAGAATTAGTTTTATTCAGTCTATATATATCATTAGCCATTTTCATATCTTTTTCTTGGCAATTTTTGTAAAGTCGATTTCTTAAATTGCTATATCTACACATAATTCTCCCTTTCAAATTCCCCTCTCTCTCATTCAGCATTTCTGTAAAGGGAATGGGAAATAAGCAATAAGTTGTATAGTTAGGAATGTTATTTTGGTCAGTGATATCGTTTCATTCATATCAACCAACTTTTAGAGTATTCAAAGTGTTTCTAATCTTCCTATTTCTAATGTTAAAAAGGGGAAATTTCGGTGTGGACGACTAAGTTCTATCATATAGTTTACAAGTACTTAATTACTAAATAATTTCACGAGATTAGGAGATGAAATCGTAGGTTATTCGACCTTTTTTGGATCTTTCATTTCAAAATTAAGCCGAGAACCAAAGTTGGTAGTAATATATAGCAGATGAGGGGAAGGGTTTCAAACTTAAGTCTTAAAAACGAGTCATTAGTTTTTGATCATTGGAGTTATGTTCAATTTGACGACTATACACTATTTTAATACGTAAAGATTACTTTTCAAACTGACATCTTATTATACAAAACTAACAAAGGCCTAATCGCATTCAAGCAAGGCCATAACCGAGCATATTCTAAACCCGACTTTAACATATTAAAAAAAAAAAAGAAAAAAGAAAAACTGCTCATCCAAAAGCTTCATTCCCCTCTTTTCTATGGGTCTCTGGGAGCTGCATAAAAGTGAAAGAACTCACAATATAAGGCATTTCCCTTTTTTAATTTGGATAATAAAAATGGAACAAAATGAATTCCTTAATTTTAAAAAGAAAAAATTAAAAATTACCTATGCCAATGGCATCTGAGCCTTTCATCAAACGAATACGTTTGCAAGATTCAATAAACAATCTGCACATTTAGCAACTCGATTAGGAGGGAGAATGTTAATTAATTAAATCTAATCAAACCAAAAAAAAATGATGGGGAAAATAATTAATTAAACTTACTTCCAAGGGACATCTCCAACTAACATCCAATCCCCATCTCTATCTTCAAAAGTAGGTAAGTATTCATCTGCTCTCTTCATTGGGTTCAAATTATTGCCTTCTTCCAAGTAATCACCTAAAATAACATATACAAAGATGTTAAAAAACAAAATTAACAATTTTAATTTTAGAAATATATATATTTGAAGATTCATAAATTCAAATCCATCATATTATCATCTCAAAATAGAGATTGAATATCAATTAAAAGACCATATGATAAAAAGGGCAGTCACGCTGTACCAACCATATTGAATAATAAAGTGCAAAGATTCATTATTTATGTTCAAAATTTTTTTTTTAATCAGTTACAGAGAACAATTGAATATCAATTCGAGTATAGTTTAGTAGATAAGACACTTATTTCTCTTCTAAAAGTCTCGATAATTCAATCCGTTATTATAAAATTGTTGAACTAAAAGAAAAAAAGAATAAAAAATGAATCGAATATGAACTCACCACATATAGGGAAGGAGGTGAACAATTCCTCGAAAGCCTTGAATAATTCTTGATAGCCATTGAACATCTCAAGGTCGACCTTACGCAAATATGGCGCCCCATCTGCAGCAACTTTAACGTACTTATAATTCATTTCTACTGTCTTTCTTCTGTATGATCTCACCGGCGGCCAACCCATTACGGCCCGCTTTTCCCCTTCAAATTCAAAAACACTCCATATAATAATATTCTACTTGTACAAATTAAACTTCAAATTTGATCGATTCAACATTTCTTTCTATAACTAACCAACTACTTTTCTGTCAATCCGAACATATAGTTTAATGGATAAGATACTAATTACCATTTTAAAAATTGATAATTTCATCTCTGCAATGGTTGAATTCAAAAGAAAAAAAAATTGTTTTCTTCTTTTGGAAAATAATTTCAATTCCTACAAAGTTTGTATAGAATACTTACTTTTATTTTTTAAAAAAATAAAAGACTCTCTTCCGTCAAAAATTTAGTTGTGGGCAGTAAGAAATATATGTTGTCGGAAAAGTTAGATAGTAAGAAAATATTGTTAGTATTTTATTTTTTTAGTTTTACGAAGAATAAGTAAGTCGAAAGAGCATGTTAAAACATAATTAAATTTAATTAGGAGCTACGAAATATCTAATTAACTTAAAAATTAACTTAGAGACCCAATATTAATAAACAACTAAAAAAAGCTAACATTAAATAAAATTTTGATGTCATGTTAAATAAATCATTTTACAGTATATTTAAAATTACCATTCCCGGAGGAGATGAGTTTGCCCTTGTTGCGACCGTCATGCAGTTCACTTGTCGAGCTCCCGACTCCGACATCAACGGTGTCATGGAAACCACGTTTGGCATTGGGTTTCTGATAAACTTTGTTTCCGTCAGTTGGCCGGAATTCGGGTCCCGGAAGTCCCAAGGTGAGTTCAGTTTCGTCGAAAATGATTTGGGTCAAATCAGATTCCGGCGACTCTGGGAGTGTCTCCGACGAAGGCATAGCTGCTACACACGTTTTGCAAGAAAAACGATGATCTTCTGTTTGTCTGTGTGTTTCGTAGTGAATAATGAATCATAAGTCGTTGGTTTTGGGATTCATATATAGAACTAAAGAGGCCAATGAAAAGACGACACGTGGATGTGGGGGGAAGCCCACGCAGCAAAGTTCCTATGAAAGAAGCAGAATTGAAATTAGGGAAGAAGGTGATTGTCGGTACATTCAATCTTAATGCCTTTTTCGTCTTTGTTTTTCTTTTACGTAATTTTCACACCAAAATTAATTCACATTGTTTTTCGTTCTCTCTTAATATGAATTTATAATATAATATATACATTATTTATAAAAAAATATATAAAGAGAATTATAATGGGTAGGAGAAAAAAATATTAGAATATTTACAAATTTAGTCATCGTTTTTTTGGAGATTTGCAAATATAACAAAAAAATATTAAATTTGATTTCCGTTTTTTATTATTCCAATTTTAGGTGTATCAACAAGTATATCAATAGTATATATATACATTATATTTGGTATATCAATAATATATTAGTAATATATTTTTACATTTGGGTACATCAGTCCATTGATATATACTTAAAACGAAGCATATTAATAGTATATTACTAATATACTACTAATACATTTAGTTTTAAGTATATCAGTTAAATGATGTAATCTATATGAAGTACATCAAAAACATATTAAAGAGATTTAACATATTTGATATATCACTGATATATCTAATGACAGTATATGTCAGTGATATACCTCATTCAGTGATATGCTTAATCACTTTAAATGATGAATAACTATTCATAAAGTCAAAAATTAAAATAGAGTATAATCAATAGTATATGCAATACTGATGTACAATTGAACATACTTCATACTTCATATTAGATATATTAGTGAAATAATATATATAAAATGAAGTATATTAACACTATATTATTTATTCGCTACTACTATAGTTCTAGAAAAATGTATCAAATAGAAACATGGACATAAAAAAAAAGTAGTGACAAAATCTATTAATAAAATCAAGAATTAAAATTAAGTATATAACAATAGTATAACATTGATATACTTCATATTATGTATATCTTATAAATGAACTGTTGATATACGCTTGATATATTTCATATAAACATATGATATGTTGATTATGAATTATCGATATACTGTTGATATATTTTGTAGTAAGAATATCATTTTATTGATATAGAATATCATTTTTATTGATATACCTAAATAAAATATATCAATAGTATATTGTTGATATACTTACATTAGATATATTTGACATACTGAATTTAAATTATTGTTATATTATTTAAATACTTTATATTAGATATTTTTTATATACTAGAATATTATAAATTTATTTTTATTGATATTTCTAAATAAAGTATATCAGTAAAATCTCTGATATACTAGAATATTAGAAATTTCATTTTATTATTGATATCCCTAAATCTATATTGTTAATATACTTCAAATTAGGTATATCAATAGTCTATCATCATTGATAGATTGTTGATATACTTCATACTGAAAAAATGCAGGGTTAAAAAAATATTAAATGAAGGGCTATTTTGTAACTTTCACAAATTTTGCTTTGGTTGAGCTAATTTTTTTTGCTATATTTACAAAGGGATAAATAAGAGTCACACTAGCAATTAAGCCAAACTTTTTGGCAATTGTTACAACTGTCATAATATATAATCCTTTATTCGTTGTTGTCACATTCTTACATCATTTTAACTTCGGAAATTATATTCCAAATTTGCTTTAAATATGTATAATGCCTCAACTTTTTCTAAAGTTTTTCATTTCAAACTTTTCTAAACTTTAATCGAGTGTATTTCTTTTCCTATATAGTACTATAAGATATATTGCTAAAAATTAAAATAAATAACACTAAAATTCATCCCCAAGCGATCTTGATCATCCAACTTATTTAAATCTTTTTCTTTTCTTGTTAGTTGTTGTATAGTTTTCACAATGATAAATACCAATTTCTAAACGTGAGAGGAAATTTACATCGAGAGCGAATTTTATAAGATAAGAAAGCGAAGTGTTACTAATCAATATTGTCTAGAATTATATGTCACAATAATTGTATGTGATAATTTACAAGGGATCAAGTTCGAAATATATAAGATCCAATTTTATGTCTAATACTAAATTATGATGTTAATCTAAAATTAGAGGTCACGTTCTTTGAACATTATTTTTGTATGTGTTCATTCAAATTTATAAGAATTGGTCTTTGCATCACAAGCTTTAAAAAAAAAAAAAAAACTTAACAATATGTGAAGAGGAAATTTTAAACTTCAGATAGATCGACAATATATAATATCTTAATCAATTAAACTATGCTTGATATGCTTTACATCACGAGCTAAATATGCATAAAAAAAACAGAATTTTACATTATTAGCCTACTAACATCATACCGACTAATTAATTTTGTTATTATTATTTTTTTTTTCTTTAACTGATGGAAAGAAAGACGCAAGGAAAAAAGAAAAAGGGGCCATATTTTGTTTGTGCACAAAAATCACATTTTGAGACAAGGGGAGGCAATTATGGGAATATGATTGGACCAGTTTGACGGGAGTGGGTGACGTGGCACAAAAGCAACGACGTGGGACCCACCAGTGTGTTCTAAAAAGTCAATGGACGAAGTGATTGACTCTGGAAGGTTTCTTTTGGGAGACAGAAACATCGGGAAGCTTTCCACTTTGTCGACCCCTTGTCGCTTTACCATTCATCGTATCCTATTCCTTTTCTTTTTCTTTCTTTTTCTTTTTCTTTTTTTTCCTCTCAAAAAATAATTTTTTTAGATTAAAATATCATTTTAGTTTCAATATTTTATATATTTATTTTATTTTAATCCATGTTTTTTTAAATAATCATTTTATTTTCTATAAAATTTAAACAACTTTTCTTTAAAAAAATTATTCTCTATTACTTTTTTGTGTAAAATTTATATAACTTTTCTTTTAAAAAAATTAATCTCTATTACTTTTTTGGGTGAATTTTAAAAATTATTATTATTATTAAATTAATTTTGATTAAAAAAATAAATTTTAAACTTATCATAAAGACTAATTCTACATAAATTAAAATTAGATATTTAAAGGTAGATAAATCAAAATAGAACCAAATCTAAAATAATGGAATAAAATAGTATTTTAATATAAAAAAATATAGCATAAAAGCGTATTATAATTTATACATTTATACCTGTCAAAAAACAGTTGCCGCACGCTGAAAAAATAATTAAAAAAAATACACACACATTTTAATATATAAAAAGATTCCCCTGATAACGCAGTAGTGCAATAATTTTGACAGTTTTTTTTTTTTAATATAGATTTGAAAGATCATAATAAGTGATTATCAAACAAATTGATCGCTATCGTAGTGAATAGTGATACAGTTCTATGGTGACATTGACAAGCAAATGCGTCTATTTTTCTTTTTATATTAATTTTGTATCAGCTAGTTGCATGTATTATCAATCAATGAGCTACCTACCCATATTGTTGTTGAATTTTGATTGTAAAGTTGTTTGATTTAACTATTCATATTGTCGTTATTGAATTATAACAAACAAAAATAATGTTGAAATGAAAAAAAAATCATAAATAGTGGTGTAAAAGAAGAATTGTTCATTAGCTTGTATATCAAACATCTTTCTATCTAAATAATATCATAACTTAAATATAGTAAGATTAAAAGATAATGTGTTAAGAATCTATAATAATCTTAGGATATTTATTCCTAGGAGAGAAAAAGATTACTCTTCCATCAATACAGTGCTTAATGTCTTAGAAATAGTGGTTAAGTATCTTTAGATGCTTTTTTTCATATACCTTAATTAGTTTCTTAATATATGTTTAAGAATAGTGACCCGTTACTTAACAAATTACTGTGATTTTTAGTTTCCTTTTACTTTGTAAATTCGCTTTTATATCTTACACATTTTAAAGTTAGTAATATTTATAAGGAGCATTGTAATGAGTAGTATAAAAATATTAGAGAATTTGCAAATCAAACTATGATTTTGGGAGATTGAAAATAAATCAAAAACAAAAAATAATAATAATTGATTTTCATTTTTCCTTATTTCAGGTTTGCCCTCATTATTGTATCAACAACAATATCAATAATATATTTGATATACTTTATAGTTTATATATGAATAATATATATGTAGTACATTTGATATGTTTCCATAATTGACCATATCTCTCTCAAAATCGTTTAATGGAGTTTGTGCAAATAGAGTATATAAACTTGAATTATTTTCTTATATCAATGATTATACTCTATAAGGAGTAGTAACATATCAAAGATATTTTGTATATTTAATATATCATTAATATATCTAACACTAAGTATGTTAGTAGTATATCACTACTGATATAGTGTATCAACTAATTAGTCGATACACTATATCAATAAATCACAATGACAAAAGACAATTAATAAAGTACAAAACTAAAATAAAATATATCATTGATATACTATATCCTTCATTCACCATTGATATAGTGTATCGACTAAAAATAAGTGCATCAATAAATCATATTGAAAAAAAATTATTAATAAAATAAAAAACTAAAATAAAGTATATCATCATTGATATACTTTATTATTATGTTATATCTTAATTCATTTTGATATACTTAAGTAAAGTATATTAGTAACACTAATATACTTCATGCTAGGTATATCTTATATATTGAATATAAATTATTATTATACTTTTCATATACTTCATATTAGCTATTTTTTATATACAATTAATATACTATTGATTATTAGGAATTTAAGTACATTAATATACTTAAATAAAATATCAACAGTGTATCAGTAGTGCATTAATATAAGGTATATCAAGAGTATATATCAACAAACAATACACTATTGATGTATGTCATATTACAAACTTGTTGGATCGTAAGGAGAGTTAAGAGTTATTTTAGACACTTTGCATATACTTCGATTAGGTTGGACTGATTTTTTTACTACGCGGAATAAAGAAAAGGTAGATACACGCAATTGGACTTTTATTTTTTGCCATTTGTGTAATTGGCCTTATTTATAAATCTAAAAGATAATTCATATTTTTTTTCTAACAATTGGATAATCAGATCAACAATATAGTACTTATATAATAATTTAGACCTCTAAACTAACAATAGATCACTAACAAAGAGTAATTAATTAAAACACTATTCCAATCTCCCTCCCCTAAATGTCTTTGTAAAGATTTTTTTTAAAAAAAATGTATCTAAACTAACTTAACTATATTAGAATTAAGTTGTAATGGGTCATTCTTTGGTTTATGAGCTGGTCCCAACAATCAATACATAACCATAATTATGTTGAAGACTACTTTTAATTTCATGAGAGAAAAACAAGCAATGATGCTTGGCATGTGTCTCAAAATTGAATGAATTTTATGAGCAAATACACTGTATTTAGCATTATATTACATTTTATTTTATTTTATTTTTGGTAGTTGTTAAGAAGCTTCACTGAATGTGCTTGTATTTTCACACACCAAATTAATTAATTTATAATTAATTAATTTAGTATAGTAGCACAGTTCATGTACTTGGTTATGCTAATCAAGCACGTTGGATCCCAAATCTTTACCCTTTCTTTACGCCTAATTATCAAAATCTAATGGGGGAGACAAAAAAAAAAGTGTTTTAATTTCTTTTTTGAATTGTTTATCTGCATTGTTTTATTATAACGAAAATCAAGCCTTTTTTCTTTCTTTCTTTTTTTTTTTTTGTCAGAGATATTATAATTAAGGGGGAGTGGGTGTAATTATAAAACTATACTTTTTTTTTGTCTCAATAATGAGATCGTCGTCCGACAAATGGCTATAATTATTAAAAAAAAAATAATGGTATAGGGTTGATTTTGCAAAAGGGAATCGATAAATTTGTCTCTATAATGGGTAGCTAAATAATGATTAAATTTCCTAATCTACCAAGTCTGGCTTTGGATAAGAGCAAGAGATTAGCATATGTGTGGACCTAATTCTATATTAGAAATTCCTTTTGATATTTGTTTGGTCAGTACAGACAATAGAATAGAGCTTGCATAATATAGGCTTTAAAATATTTAAATCAGTCGGATTTTGTCCATTAAATTGTGATTGTTTACTGTTTATTATTATAATTATTATTATTATTTTTTTTTTGACATAGAGTTGTCATTGTTGAATCATCATCTTAAATAGAAATTGATAGCGACTGTGATTGGACTATTTTGTATATTGTGTATTTAAAAGAATATTTAACTTTTTTAATTAAATCACTAGTGTTATGAGTAAAATAGTAGCTAACCCCAATATGATGTCAAAACGGACTGAAACCGAGGAGATCGACTAAGAACGGAAAGTGACGAGGAAACAGGCTCGGTACGAAGTCCAAGCTCGTGGTCAACCTCGACATGGTAAAGCCCGTCTCCGGGACTCTTGGCCTCCAAACCTCCAGTCTAGTTTCATCCTTTCTTTCCCGGACCACGATGGAAGCCCACTAAAAAATCTAAAGATGAGATATTTAAGCTAGAGGAGAAAGTAGAGTAAGTTCATTCCAGTCGCCTAAACACTCATGTAACCTCCAAATTCTCTCAAACTCTCTCTGATTTTAAGCATGGAATCATATGTGACCTATACCACAATGGTGTCCAAGTTTTTTTTTTTGTCTTGCAAATCGCATTCTTTTTCCGACCATTTTTTAAGCGTCAGAGTAAATAACGTCAGAAAATGGCAAAATTCTTGTAGTGCATGTGCATTTTCCTCTCTAAAATTTGACAAAAACAACTAGTGTTATATTTAAGAATGTCAAAAAATTATGCAGGAAGGCTTCGCCCATATAATGTGTGACATTAGTAATGAGTACTAAGCTTCAAAATTTCAACTTATAAGTGGGTTTAAAAGTTGAGTTTTAACTATCAAGCTAGGTTTAATTTTAGTTATTTCAGCCTTTTTTTTTTCTCTTTCACTTTTTATTATTTATTTGTTATTTTCTAGTATTACTTCCCGTGGGAACCATCATTTTTGCTGCCAAGACATTTAACCCCATGGGCATTTGGCACGTAGGAGCAGAGGTGAACATCTATCGAAAGATTTTAAAAATCGATATAATATATTTATTTATGGAATGAAAAATCAATATATATTATAGTACAAGGTAGTTGCATTGATATTTAGCAATCTTGACAACATTAAAAAAAATTGCACATATGACATAATTTTAAGCCCAACATTTGTCTCTGAAGCGAAGTGTGATAGTAGTAGTGTTGGGAAACTTAAACAACATTTGAATTTTGACCATGCCTTTTGTGTTCCCGCTGAGGGTCGAGTGGAGGCCTTATTCTTTTTTGGAATGATATTTCAACTGTGGTTATATCCTCTTCCTCGGCGGGCCATATTGATGCGACTTTCTCTTGGTTGAATAAAGTGTGGAGGTTTACCGATTTTTATGGGAATCCTGTGAAGGAGAAGCGTCTTGATTCTTGGAAGCTTTTAGGCCGCCTTAGTGCTTCGTATAATATGCCTTGGGTGGTTGGAGGAGACTTCAATGAAATTCTTTATAACAATGAGAAGGAGGGAGGTGCAATGCGCAATGAAAACCAGATGAGAGCCTTCAAGGAAACTATCAACTCCTGTAATCTCCTTGACCCTGGGTTCAGGGGAAATTGTTTCACTTGGTTCAAGAACAGAGATGATAAAGATAGCATTCGGGAAAGACTTGATAGATTTTTTTATCAATCCTCCTCTTAGCAATGCAGTTCACTCAGTCATTGTAGATCATTTGAATTTTCATAAGTCAGACCACCGACCCATCATATTGACTCTTACCTGTCGGTCTCAAGCGAGCCTTGGTCGTTTGCCCCCTCGTATAACAAAGTTTGAGGAGAGTTGGATCCATCATGAGGAGTGTGACAACATCATTAAAGATCATTGGACTAGCCATTGGGGGAACAATGTCGAGCACTATAATACCAAAATCAGTGGATGCATTGAGTCTCTCAGCTCCTGGAACAAAAGGAGACTTAATGGATCAATCAAAGCGGCTATTAAAAGGAAAAAATCTGAAATTAAATCGATGTTATTGGCAAATGGTAACTCTAATTCTGATCAAGTTAGGATAGCTGAAAAAGAGCTTGACACTCTCATTGAGGAAGAGGAATTCTATTGGAGAACTAGATCGAGGGAGGTGTGGCTTAACTGTGGTGACAAAAATACAAAATGGTTCCATTCGAAAGCCTCATTCAGGAAGAAGAAAAACTGCATTGAAGGTATCCTTAATAAACAAGGATCTTGGAAGGAGGGGAATGAAGAAATAGGCTTTATTGCACAAGACTATTTCAGAGACTTGTTCACTAGCTCTTCCCCTAGCAATGAAGTTGTTACAAGGGTCTTAGAAGGTGTTCAACCTTCCATTTCGGATTCTATGAACAGAAACCTCCTGACACAGTTTACTAGAAATGAGATTGAGGTTGCCTTAAAATCGATGCACCCTCTTAAAACTCCAAGTCCTGATGGAGCACACGCTCTTTTCTTTAAACATTATTGGAGGATCGTTGGTCAGGAAACAGTGGATATCTGTCTGAAGGTCCTCAACGAGAGGGTGAGCGTGAGACCCCTCAACAAGACGTTGATCGTTCTAATTGCCAAAATTCATACCCCGACCCAAATGCAGGATTTTCGTCCCATCAATCTCTGTAATGTCACTTACAAGCTCATCGCAAAAGTCCTGGCAAATAGGCTTAGAAGTGTTCTTGACTCAATAATCTCCCCAACGCAGGCCGCGTTTGTCCCTGGCAGACATATTTCTGATAATGTTATTATTGGGTTTGAGTGCATTCACGGTATTAACTCAAAACGCTCAGGAAGAAATGGTGTTATTGCAATGAAACTGGACATGAGTAAAGCCTATGATAGAGTTGAATGGCCTTTTCTTAGGAATATCATGAGTAAGATGGGCTTCGCAAAGGATTGGATTGAGTTGATTATGGACTGTGTTGAGACTGTTGAATATTCAATTCTTGTAAATGGCTCCCCACATGGAAAAATTCTTCCTCAAAGAGGGCTCCGTCAAGGTGACCCTCTTTCCCCGTATCTCTTTCTTCTTTATGCCGAAGGCTTTTCAGCTTTGCTTAATAGAGAGGCTTTCTTAGCTCATTTTCAAGGTTTTCGCCTGAATAAACACTGTCTTTGGTTGAACCATCTTTTTTTTTTGTTGACGACAACCTTCTCTTTTTCAGAGCTTGAAACCAAGACTGTAGGGATATAAGGGACATTTTGGGTAGTTATGAAGAGGAAAGAGAAACTCTTCTCTCAGGCGGGAAAATAAGTCCTCATTAAATCAATAGCCCAGGCCATTCCTATCTATACGATGAGTTGTTTCCGCCTCCCTCTCTATCTGTGAGGACATCAATCGTTGTTCTGCAAATTTCTGGTGGGGCTCGTCAAAGGAAAAAAAGAAAGCCCACTGGATCAGTTGGAAAAAGATGTGTCAAAATAAAGAGAATGGAGGCCTTGGATTTCTGAAGGGAATGAGAATCCCACGCAGCGGAAGACGATTGAATCGTCGAGGTATCATTATGCAACATGATTTTATTAAAATTGATCTAACAATTAGACCTAGGCTAAACATGCTTAAAGAAGAAGAAAATTACAGCAAGAAGAGATCTTACTTACTTGTTGTAGACAATTACAGCAATTTCTTCTTCGGGTCACGAACTCTTCGTGCTACTCGATCTCTACGGATTCTTCCCACAAAACGATCTTGAACACCACCAAACGATCTTCTTGGTTGTTCTCTTTTGGAGAAGGGAAGTTGGTGGGAACTTGTAAGTGTTTTGGAGAGGGAGGAGAATTGAGAGAGTAGAGAGAATTCTCTTTTCTTCTCTTTGGTGAAAAACAAAAAATGAGAAGAGTGATCACCAAAACCTTCTTGCAAAGGGTTTAAATAGTGGAATGAGGGAGTTAATATCTCCTCATTATTACCACTTTACCACAACCATAGGTTATGCAAATCTCATTTGCATAACCACATAATATAAGATATCTCATATCTCATATTGCAAATCTCATTTGCAATAATTGTGGATTAATAAAATTGAATCACATCCAATTTAATTTCTCTCATTTAATTTCTCCAATTAGCCCTAATTCAACAATTAGGCTAACCTATAGTTTATTATGAATCTCATTCACATTAAACTATATATTATATCATTCATATCTCATATAAATGACATAAATGCCCTTAAAGTGAAATTGAACACTTTAATTTCATACCAAAACATTAACCCTTCTTTTAACCCGTGGAGCCAACCGAGGACCTAATGGACCTACTCTGGATGATTTGCCCAATGATCCGAGATTAACTCACAAACTCTTTGACCAAGTTAACCAACATTCATTAGCTACGGTAACACTCCACTATAGCCTCGTAGTGCGCACTCCTCCGTCGGTGTAGAATATTACGTGTCCAGTGATATAACCAATTCCCATGAGTCGACCCTTCACGGGTTGTTCGTGACACGGTGGGTCAAATTACCGCTTTACCCTCGTGTCTACCTCTTGTTCCTTAAGTCCCCACCGCTCCTCTAATGAACAACATATTGTGATGGTCCAACCATACACAACACCCTTCTCGGGCGGTGAGAAGGTGGGCGCCCGTTGTCCAAGCCACGGAGACAAAGACTTAAGGGAACAACCCTCTGGTTTCCCTAAAGGCGAACGAGTGAATTCCATCTCGCGTAGTTAAGTTTCCAACTCCCTACTTGGTTCGTCACTCGAGAAGATAGGCATATTGGGCGAGTAATCGTGATCACCCTCACCCGTATTTAGTCAAAGAACAGACTCTCGCATGAGAGTCCGTCCGTAACACGCTCGAGATTCGGTCGAGTCACTAATGGTCATCTACGAAGTTATTAGTCCTTCTTTCATCGGCGGTGTTACATCGGTGGGTCTAATAAATCACGGTCCCGTCTTGTACAATCTCATTGTGCAGATGCCCCCACTCGCATGTCAACCACATGAACGAGTCGGATCACCTCGTTTGTATCTAATACAAAGCGGTCGCATCCACAATGTATCCGAATTAGGTCTCCAACCCTATCCATATCACAGTAGGCCCGTTCGGGTCATTAACTCGAGCGTGATCCTCCTGTGTGTCCACTACACACCGCTCAAGTTCTAGTTCTCTCATAAATTCAATGACCCTGGAGCTTCGTTTATTGGAAAAGTTTATAAATATTGCGAGACACAAAGTGATGAAATGAATAACTCTTATTAATTTCAAACAATATGTTACAAACACGAGATTATGACAAAAATTCCAACAATTTCGTGATATTGTCCTCTTTAACCAAGCAATGCTTGCGAAACATAGTTGAAATCTCATTAGAAACCCCGGAAGCCTTCTTGCAAAAGTTCTCAAGGGGCGCTATTTTCAAGATGGAAACTTCCTAGAGGCGAACATAGGTAAGAATCCCTCTTTAACTTGGAGAAGTATTTTATGGGGAAAAGAGCTTTTTATGAAAGGTTTTAGGTGGAAGGTGGGCAACGACAAATATATTACAATTGATAAGGACCCTTGGATCCCGAGGGAAGGCTGTAAAACCCCCCTCTGGATAAAAGATGAGCATAAAAACAAACGGGTCTCTCACCTTATTGATGAGAATGATGCTTGGAAAGATGACTTAATAAAAGAGATCTTTTTAGTTTCTGACTACGAAGACATTAAGAACATCTCTCTTAGCGCGAATAACATTAATGACGAAATCATCTGGAATGGGGACTCAAAAGGAATTTTCTCTGTGAAAAGTGCTTACCACCTTGCTTCCAACCACGATCATGGTAAGGAGATTTTGAATTCGGACTATCAGCTCAATAAGTCCCTTTGGAGTAAAATTTGGCGCTCTAATGCAATCCCCCGAGCGAAAACTTGTGTTTGGAAGATGCTTAACGACGGCCTCCTAACCTCCCTTAATATTTGCAAAAAAGAGGTTGCAACTAACATTTGTTGTTTGCTTTGCAGGAAAAAGGTGGAGTCTGTCACTCACGCCTTCTGGACGTGCAAATGGGTCTCGAAAGTGTGGCTTTACTATTTTTCTGTTATGACTGAACTTTTCTCTGTTTGCAGGGATTTCTGGTCTCCTCTTGACTTTTAGGGATGGATGATAAAGACTCTTAGTATCGAAGACCTTTCCAAGGCTATCACTATTTTGTGGAGTCTTTGGAAATTTCGAAATCTCTTTACTCTCACTATGCGTTCTTCCTGTGCAGGTCCACCTATGAGTTTGAATCATATTCACAGGTTTATTGACAAAAGTCTCAATGATGTCGAAGCTAAAGCCTCTTGTGGCATCTCTATTGGCAGACTAGAGAGCCCCCCGAGTCCGAATGGGTGGTCCCCTCCTCCGGTTGGTTCTCTCAAACTAAACGTTGACGCATCTTGGTGCGAAGCTATAGGAAGAGGCAGGCTTGGATGGATTGTTCGTGACTTTGGAGGATCTCCCATCTGCGTTGGCTTTCAACATTGGAAGAGGCGTTGGCCTATTAAATCTTTGGAGGCTGCAGCTATTTGTGCAGGTTTGAAAGCCCTCAGAAGCATGAACTCATTTGCTTCCTCTCCCTTATTTGTGGAATCAGATTCTTGGGATGTTGTTTCTGCTCTCAACTCCCTCGATCAAGACCTTTCTGAAACGAACTCTATTCTGGAGGATATTCGTTCTTTGGCCTCTTGTTGGCCTTCTGTTTTTTTCTCCTATTGTGCTAGATCTTGTAACGGTGCTGCCCATGAGTTAGCTAGGGCTGTTTTTTTGGTGCCCCTTGTTTGGCCGCTTTCCTCCAATTCGGAGGATAGCCCTATCTTTTGGACTTCTGACTTTCCCGATTGGGCTTGGTGTATTATTTGTGGAGACTCTCGTGCTCCTTCTGGTTAACGCATTTACTTTTCAAAAAAAAAAAATTAAGCCCAATCCAAATAGCACGTTTGAAAAGTTGAAAGATCATTAACATATCTCTATCCGAGAAATTATTCTGGTAATTTTTTACCGTTAGATAAAAAGAGAGAAATACTTCAAATTTATATCTGAGGGATATTAGGATTTTTTACTTTATATAATATGTATAGGAAAAATCAAATTAAAACACAAAAAAAAAACATTTTGTCTTAGTGGTTAATAGTATATCATTTTTTAAAAAAAAATTATATTAGTGATAGACGTTTATCCATATACAATAAAAAAAATAGTATATATGTGGCATATGAGGGTAGAAAGATGACTACATAAAAATGTTGAAATAGGTACATGACAAATTATATATATATATATATATATATATAAAAGAAAAGAAGAAGAATAAGATCAAATACACTTTTAGTCCCTAAAATTTGAACTTAGTTTCCATGAAGCTAACTAACACTTTTAGTTCTTGAGATTTAAATTTCGTTTCTATTTAGTCATTGAAATTTCAAAAGTGATGTCTCGTCCTCAAAGTTTGAATCTAATTTTTAATTGGTAAGTTTGACTCAATTAAAAAACACATATTATCACAATCTTGTTAGCGTATGTCAACTACTACGTCATTGTTCCATTAAGTAAATTAACATCGATTTTTACTAGGGATCATTTAGAAACCAATTTCAAAGTTGTGACTAATTAGAAATTAAATTCAAACTTTGGAGACCCCACATGTCACTTTTGAAACCTCACGATCAAAGAAACAAAAATCATGTACCAAAAAAGTTAAACTAAGTTTAAAATCTACTCATTTTAATTTTCCTAAATTATTATTATTAGTATTAGTATTATTATTATATATGTATATGTCCATTGGGCCACATGCCTTGTCACTGCTTGTAGTTGATGAAATGGCTAATCTACACAACTCCTTGAAATAACAAAAAGAAAACTCATTTGAACAATGGGAGAGGGAGCCCCTTACTCCACGGGGAATTCGTCAGCTAAACAAAGGGTTTAAGGTTCTTCCTCCAACTATGGACCCAAAACTGACGGTTTAAAGAAAGGAAGTTTCTGATGAAGCAGGAAGAAAACGAAAGAACCAAAGGCCAAACAAACCCTGTCTCCAATGCGAGATATTCCAGCATTACGTGTAATTCAGTTGCCATTTTCTCTATTATTTTTATTATTAATAATTTAAACTAGTTAGTTCACGTTATTTCCTTTTCAAAAACCAAGAGAAAGACAAAGGTAGGGCCATTTCAGAACGTGAAGGCTGATGGCCAAGCTGGAGCCAGCAACCTGTAAAGGGTAGTTCGCTCATTGGTCAAGCTAAGAAGAAGCCAAGGCTGCAAAATACAACAATAAAACCGGATATCATCACATCCTGCTACAAAAAGCTATATCTTTCTCAATTATCAACCAGGCTGGCAAAGAAGAATAAAATGAATTTAACCATTGAAAAATAAGGAAGATAGTTCACATTTCAAGTCTAATTAAATGTAGAGCAAATCACAAATATGCAAAACCCAGGTACATAATACAGTCGGGAGAGCGTTGAACCTAAGAGCAAAACATTAGAGAGGTGTTTTATCTATATATTTTACCTTTTCGTTGGGACACAATTGAGAGAGGGGGGCCAATAAAAGAATGAATGACTAATTAACTAATTACAATGGGACTGGACTGCAGATAGTTTAGGGAAGGACTGGAAATATATCATATATTTATATGGGGATTTTTCAAATCCGAGAAAAAAAAAAAACAGAAGCAGGACTCTACAACACAAGCAGTGAATGCACAAGGTGGGCCAATCAGAGACTCCAGCCACGAGGTAGCTTCTCGAATTGATGTTCTTTATTAAGTATTTCCGGCTGGAATCTGACCCACCATCCCGAAATTTGTTGCGTGTTTGGGCCTCCACTCAGTCCTTCCTCTAACAATCTCAGCACCATTTTCAAGTCGAAGCAGATGCTGACACTCAATGTCACCAGCATCGGCCAAATTGCTGATGCCAGAACCAGATACAGCAGTAAGAGATTGCAGCACACTGTCCCTTCCACATTCTCTCCTGTATTCCAAAGTCATGGTAGAGAGTTCATGACTCTCCAGGATTGGCAGCGGTGCACTCTGTGATTACCAAATCTTGTGGTCAGAGACGGCGGTATACTTTGAAGAAGTTTGATATTTGGGAAAAAGGATGGACCCAAATGTAATTTTGAATAAGAGAACTACCTACCTCGAGTATCCAGCCAATGTACTTCACGTTATTAACATGCTGGTTAATATCTAAATCGCTCCATCTAGGCTGCAGTTCGAAATACATGATTGTCATTCACAAGAATGAAACAGGAAGCCTGCTTATAGTAAACATTATTTAACCAAATGGGAGCTTATAACTTACCGTTAAACCCGTACGTATATAATCGGCACTATCATCATCAAGTTTTTGAAGTTTTCTGCCGTCTTCTTCCACTATGGGAGGTGAATTAGCAAAATAAGGCTCTATTTCCCCTCTAACTTCTCCAGGAATTTTTGATAATTTTCTTGTCTGCTTATTCATCATCACCCAGACACTGCCATTGGACGGCAAAAGAAAAACAATCCCACAGTTATTAGCATTGCAGTGATGACTAACGGTAGAACTAATTACCAGGGGAATTGAGAGAGGGAAAGAAAAAGCAAGGATTTCTTGCTGGCTGGGGAAACCTATACCTCGAGGCCCTAGTAAGAGTTTCACCAGTTTTACAATCGCGAACAAGCCAATCCCGCCGCATGCCATTCTTCCCAGATGCACAGACCCAAGTGTCTACTTGAACAACATCACCCCTGCCAAAAAGGGGAAAAAAAATGATTCAGTCCTCAAGAGCTTCAACCTATAAATAATTTGCAAGAACTATTAAAATAGACGAGCTGAGAGGTATAAATTGGCTGCTGGCTACATATCCTGAAAATACGAAAAATCATGAAAGCCAAACATTCAATCCATTCATCTTACATGATCGGTGGAAAGGTAAAGCTAATCTAGAGATGCATAATTGTCAGCAGTTGCGGATTATTTTCCCTTCCAAGCATAAATGTATAAATATATATATATAAAAGAAAAATATGGCAACTTACCAAGTAGGGTATCTATCTACCACAACCTGCATCTTTGCAACTACCCATATCAAGTTTTTTTTCCACATTTCTGGTGTCGAACCAAATCCATCACCAAGTAGTCCAGCAGTTTTTACATGATTAAGTGCAGTTTCCTGCAGAAAAGAACAAGATATCATCTTACTGTCTCCAATAAATGAAGGAATAGAAGAATTAACAGCCTATAATGCATTTGACCGGCAACTAAATTTTTTTAAATCTACCACAGATAAACAGCATAAGAATTAATATCCAACAGGAAAAAAACAGCATGATCGATCATGTACCTGTAAATGATTCATTAATGTTTCTATAGATGCAGTCCGATCTGCACCAATTTCATACGATCTAATTGAAAAATTCTGCCGAAACACAAGACCATCCTGTACAATTCTTCCCAAACCAAATGGATCGATAAGCATGTCAGGCCGCCTAGGTTTCCAGTCAAGCATCATCCATTGCTTCTCCGCAGCCAGGAAGATGGTAGTGATAGCAGCAAGAAGCATACTCCAGTCAGGTAGTAGGTTAATGAAAGTCCTCGGGGGAGGTGATGTCAAGTCATCGTCCAGCTTGACACCCTCCAATCCGACGGAAGTACCATTTATCTTTGGAGGAGCTTGGGCATTCGCCTTAACTTTCAAACCACGGGAAGAAGATTTTGGCCTGCTTCCTCCAGGATTGACAGAACCAGTACCGAACTTAGTTGACTTTGCTCCACAGTCCGAGGATGGAGAAATAGCAGGAAAAAAGGCAGAAGTAGCTGCAGTGGCAACCATGACGAACTTTCTACCAGAAAAACGGTTAATGTACCCAACCAGAGACTTGTTCCAATTAAATTCTCCTCTATCAATAAAAGCCTACGTACATCAAAGACAGACGAGTTCTTGAGGAAATAGCCATCAGCAACCTATACGCACGCAGTTACATGGAATTTAGCATCCATTCGGAAAGCTTCGTGAAGTTTATATAGAATTCATCAATAATTGATCATACATAAAATTTACGAACTCTCTTTATCTACAAGCATAAAAAATAATCATCTAAAAAATTCACTACTTCAAATAATTACAAAAGTGAAAAAATTCATGTACGAGGTAAGATTCGTTGAAAAATCGTAGAAGGAGAAAGAGAGGAGCATCCATAGAAGTGAACCCATGCACATCAAAGATTGGACCTAAAACGAACAAATTTGCAAGGCATTTCAAAACAGAGCTTCGCGGAACCGGGATATAAAACATGATTTACGCGATAAATTCAAACAAACAATTCGCATAAGTTATCCAAAAAGAAAATCGTGAAGCAAAGCATGATTGAGCAAAACAAAAACCTGATCCAAGATCATCAAGAGACAGGCGTTCAATTGTCGCCAGTATTTCCACGCATAAGATACAAAAACAAGAAAGAAAAAAAGAGCAGAAAGAACAAAAATGGCTACCAAATGATAGTAATTTTTTCTAAAAAAAAAATCGCACAAAAAATCAACAAATGCAAGAGCTCAAAAGAGAATCATCCACTTGCATGCTAATTGCAAGATCAGAAGAAACCTTACCTAAATCTACAGTAAAAGAGAAAACAGATCTCGTTTCACACGTAGAACGAACCACAGAGCGAAACAAACACAACATTAGAAACGGAAATCAAAATAAGCCATCCAATAAAAGCGCAGTGAAGCCAATCCGTCAAACCAAAAAAACGTACGTGAGAGAAATAACAACAGGTGTCCAAACTTAGAAAGAAATTAAAAAAAAAAAAACGCTCCGCCGCCGAGAAAACAAAGAACGATAAGCAAAACAACTAAACAAAAACCTTGAAATGCAGATCTCAAACTATTAATCAGTCAAATACAAGGCACGAAAGAATCAGCAGATCACTGTCATTCTGTCAACTTCCAGATCGGGAAGAAAGAGAGAGAGCGAGGGAAGAAAAGTCCGGCATCCGTACCTTGACCGTGGGCGGAGTTAGAGGAAAAGAGAAGCAAAAAGATGTCAGAAATCCACCGGCGAAGAGACGATAGGGAGAAGGAAGGAGTAATGCAAGAAGTTGGAATGCAGAGCAGATCCCTCCTTAATCGTCACGGATCGCAGGGTTTGATTCTTGTTCGTGTTCGGCGGTGGGAAATTTGTTCAGTTAGTTGTTCTTATTTAGCTCGTTCGAAAATGGAAAAATGAAAATGAGAAAGAGAAAAGAGGTTTGAGGCCAACGGTTGTTGTTAGTGGTGAGGAATTGTCTTTACAGCCTTCAAAATAAATAAACATATATCCAGCGGACACCTGCCTTCCTCTTCCCAATCCCTTCCTTCGCTCCATTTTCATTTTTCATTCCGCAGTCCTAATCTCTCAAATTGACAATTCCCAGTTCCTATCTCGAAATTACGATTTTGCCCTCCTCGACTTTTTTTATTTTATTTTTCTGCTCTCTTCCAATTCCCAATTCCACTGTCCCTTCCAGAATCATCTTAACCTTCTTCTTCTTTTTCTCCTTGTTATTGAATTGCTAAATTAGTCCTCGGTTTTGAATAATTGAATTTGTTTTTTAACTCTGGGTATTGAAAAGTTTTATTTATGTGGTCGAATTTTCAGTTTTGATTTCAATAGGTTGTTGTAGGTAAACTTGTTACTTAAATGTTGATGTGACATGTTGATTTAACTGTTGTGATAAAATGTTGAAGAATCATAGAATTGATTAATATAATTTAAATTATAAAATTTAGTTGATGTGTGTATTAAATTTTAGAGCCCAGGTTATTATAACATGTGAAATACTCTACACCTCAATTTCAAACACAGATTATTATAACTTATACTATACTACTTTGCATTTTAAATAATATTATATGATTCCACAAATTCTAATAACCTACATACTATTATAACTTCTTGTTATTATAATTCACTCACCGCATCAAACAATCTCTTACTGTGTTGGTTTGTTCTTCAGTGTCATTTATACTCATCATTCCTAAATCTAATTAATCTAACAAAAGTAATACAGATGTCTAAACATAATTTGTCAACCTAATAACAAATAAAAACTTAAATGCTATTCTTCAAAAAAAAACAAAGACTATTATAGAAAAATAGTAAGAAAATCAATTTTTTTAAAAAAATTTAAAGGGTTGCTTGGGATTATTATAACATGTGCAATACTCTACGCTCCAACAAATTATTATAACCTCATGTTATGCTAAGTAACTCTCTATTTCAAATTATATTATATAATTTCACATACTAATCCATGTTATTACTTATTATAACTCAGTGCCCCAAACAATTATCAATGGGCCTAAACAAATTTGATTATTGAAGTTCAAAATTATAATTTAACCTATCACAAGAAACCACTACCATACACTTAGTTAGAATTTCGTTTAAATTATAATTTTCTGAACCCATTTTGTTGCACCCATACATTTTTTTTCAGAGGCACAACTTGAATGTTGTCTTGTTGGTGCAGCCTATTTTTTAACCACATATTTTTACTGACTTCAGTATAATGATTTGTTTTTCTTTTAATTATTTTTCATATTTCGATAGTGCTTAAAAATAAGACAAGTGGTTTTTTCATATAATAGGACTAAAATGATGGATATTTTTTTAATTAGTTTCTTTTAACAAAAAATAATTATGTCTACATAATTGGCCATCTCTCCCTCAAAATCTTTTAATGGGGTTTCAGCAAATAGAACAAATAAACTTGAATTCTTTTCTTATATAAATAAGAAAATAAGTCTAGGTAGAGATAGGATAAGAAATGTATTATTTGTTTCCGTACTCATTTAATTAATAAAAATAAAAATTATCTTCTTCCTTCTAAAGATGGATCTTCATTGTGCTTCGTCCCTAAAAAAAATATTCATAGTCGAAGGTATATACTTTAACTAATGGAATCATGCTTAGATTGGCTACTTAACTTGATTAATTATCTGATTGTCATTTGTTATTTAATTAATTTTAATTTGATTCATATTGCAATTTTTACTTCATACAATATCTTTTGCTTTCTAAACCAATTTAGCAATAGGATCTTAAATATATCATTTTAAAACCATGTAGATATAAATATGCAACTACCATGTGAAGGAAATTGTTTTTCTATTGTCATTCTTCAATCAATCAACAACAGATATATTAAAAAATGTTAATATTAATCATTATGACTGTATTGATTGTTTATAAATTAGAAACAGCTGATGAATAATCGCATAAACAAAGGTTTATCAAAATTTGGAAAACATAAGAAAAATTGTAATGGAAGATAATAATACACGCGAGTCTGAATATAAAACAAAAAAATAAAATAAAATAAAATGAACTTAGCTACAAGCCTACAATATATCATAGGAAGCAACCAAAAATATCGGGATTAATAGTTAAATTTGACTTTTCTTTTTCTTTCTTTTTGGGTATAGCCAAAACAATCAATGAACTTATAAGTTGGCGACAACAAAATAGACCAATATTCAATTAAAAATTAAAAGAAACAAAACAAATTGACCAATAGCAGAATCCAACTTTCATTAAAAAAAAAAAGGAAAAGAAAAAGAAAAATAAATAGATAGATAAACAAATTAAAAGAATGGGTAGCTCAACTGTACTTGCTTTCTTTGAATTTTATTAAATTTGACTTATCTTTTCTTCTTTACGGTGTTTT
The DNA here is from genome assembly GCA_036507285.1 of Trichosanthes cucumerina. Taxonomy (NCBI): domain Eukaryota; kingdom Viridiplantae; phylum Streptophyta; class Magnoliopsida; order Cucurbitales; family Cucurbitaceae; genus Trichosanthes; species Trichosanthes cucumerina. Next base: position 65,553,919 of record CM071843.1, on the reverse strand, counting down.
TCTTTTAAATTTTCAAGTAATTTTGTGGTCAAGCCCTTAATCTAATTTGTTAATCAATGTTCACTTGTTAAAACGTAAAAGTTAAGGTCCCGTTTGATAACCAGTTGATTTTTTATTTTTAGTTTTTAAAATTTAAACCTAAAAATACTACTTCTACCAATGAATTTATATGTATTTTTTATCTATTTTGTACCTATGTTTTAAAAAACCAAGCTAATTTTTTAAAATTAAAAAAAGTCGTTTTCAAAAACTTAACTTTGTTTTTAGAATTTGGCTAAGAGTTTAAATGCTTACTTAAGGGATATAATCTCTATGGTAGAGAAATTATGTGAAAATAAACTTAACTTTCAAAAACTAAAAACCAAAAACATAATAGTTATCAAACGGGGCCTAAATTATATTGAAATTCAACTACAAAATACTAATCGTAATTAAAAAAAAAGTTTGCAGCAAGTAGTATAAGTATAGGCATTACTCTCATTTATTATCAACAAAATTTAGTAAATATGATACAACTTTCATCATTTAATTATAATATAGCATCATTTGAAAATGATGTGAGGTTTAAAGTATTAAATAATTATTTATAAAAAGAAAGTTTAAAGTGTGAAGTTGTGAACATAGAGAGTATGTACAACGATAATATCAAAGAATTATTTGTACAAAAGATTTATGGTCAATTATATAGACAGTTTTAAAATGACATGAGGTTTAATGACATTAAATAATAACTATTATTTTTTTTTAAAAAAAACCTTGTGTGAATAGAAGAAGTATGCACCATGAAAGTACTAAGGACATGTTTGGTAATCAATCTTAAAACATATCATTTGAAAATAAGATATTCAATAAAAACAGAGTTGTATTTCATGTTTTCAGATATGTGTTTGATAGCAGATTTAGAAATTTGATTTCATTTAAAACCGTTCTTTAAAGTGTATCCTATAATATATTTATAGAACATGAAATTAGTTGTAGTAGCAAAACTAATTATTAGATTGAATATAAGTCGTTATTAATTAATTTATGAACATGATTTTTTTATAAATTTTATAGAATTATCAATTTATAATATAATATTATATAATTTATAATATATTATATTATACACATTTTAATTTAACAAAAGTAAATTAAGTTTATACCCCAAAATGTTGTATTTATTAAGATTTTTATCTTTGTTTAATATAATTATGCATTTTAAAATTTTTAATTCATAATATAGATACAATGAAAACATAAAAATGTTGTTCAGAATTTCTACTATTTAGATTAATAAAAATAATTTTCGAAAACACATATACATATTCACCAAATTCAGTTAATCCGAAAACATAAAACAAAATCCATATTACATACCAAATAGACCCTAAATTTTTTCTCAAATTTAATGCATTTAAAACCATGTGTGTATTAATTTTGAAATAGTACTAAAAAAAAACTTAATTATACTTGTCAATACATCATTTCATAACCATTTGATTTAAAATATTTTGTTTTTAAATTAAGGTTATAAACACAACTTATCTATGAGGTTGTTTTGTTATCTATTTTTTTTTTCTATATTTTTAAAAGTCAAGTTTTGAAAACTAAAACAACAATGCCAACAAGAGCATAGCTCAATTGCATCAAGTAAAACTTATGACTAAAAGGTCATGAGTTCGAATTCTCCTAATGGCCTATTTGTTAGTTAATAATTTTGAAAACAATAAATCCAATGAAAATAACAGTATTTTATGTGTGATATATTCATAGATGTTGAACTTGTTTAAATGGTATTTTTCTTTTCTTACTTTTTTAATAATTAAAAGTAGTTATAAATAGCCAAACAGAAAAGAATCACATTCTTTTAGTATTTTTTAGTACAAAAAGGGTGTGGAAAAATTCGAACTCATGATCGGTTAATCATAAATCTTAGTTAATAGCAGTTGAGTTAGGCTCTCATTAGCCACATTCTTTTAGTTTAACCATATGAGGATGTAAATTTCACCTTTAGACCTTTTAACTGATAATATAATATCTTAAGTCTTAATTATGTTAAATTATTTTTAGGTGGAGGAAATGAATCTCGTCTCAATAACTCAATCTGATATTTTTAATGCATATTTGATCCTAGCTTTTAGTGAGGCACCTGGAAAATTTTCTTTCATGATATTTTTTGTTGTTTGAAAAATAATATTATAAATTAGTATAAATTAAAATGACATATAGAGAAAAAAAAATAGAAAATAATGTAGAAAGTATTGGTGACCAAACAAAATGGGGTATTAAAGTAGCAAAAGCAGAATTGGTCTTTTTCTCTCTTTCAAATATATCCTTCCTTCCCAGAAACAGCTCAAAAGCCGCTGGAATATTTTTTATATTTATTTTGTGCCCTTCAAAATCTACACAATTCTAAATGCCAGCTCAACGTGGCACGTGTCCAATGCCAGCTGTAAATGGCAGTCTCGTAATTAATGCCTTCTTATAGGACCAGTTTCATAGTATTGGGAATGCCGTTAGCCTACTTTTAGGGTTTAATTTAACGCGGTGCTGCCTCCTGTCTAGGCTTACTCTTGGCTCTCGCTTTTCTATTCCTCTCTCGCACCTCGCCGGCTAACTTTATTTCGAAATTTTCAAATTGTTATATGTTAATGTCAATTTTATTTGGTTAATTTAAAAGTTTCAAATTGTTATATGCTCAATCTATCTACCTTATTTAATAATTTTTTAAAACTTTTAAATTTGGATCTAATAAGTTTTTTAATTTAAAAAATGTCTAATAAATTTTTAAATTTTTAACTTTTAAAAGTCTAATTTGTTCTCGACATATTTCATTTTTAAAAAATTAAGTGATCTATTTGATAGAAAATTAAATTTATGGCTCATAAAACCCTGGAATTTCGGTGTCTGGTAGGTTCATGTTATTTAAAAAATATTAGATAGGTCAAAGATCTATTAGACACAAAATTGAAAATTCAAACACTTATTGGATACAAAGTTGAAAGTGTAAGAACATTTACATTTTTTGAAGTTCGAGGAACAAATAGACAAAAATTTAAAAGTTCGGGGATTTATTATACACTTTTTAAAGTCGCATTCATTAATTTAGTCACTTTTCAGGTGCAGTTCTATTGTATTGTTTAAATTAAAGGTTAAAAAGTACTTTTGGTCCATGTGCTTTCAAAATTGTAATAATTTAATCCACATCACAAAAAAAATCTTCAAAATTAAATGTCAATTTTTCTTATGTAACGACTTACTTTTTCTAATTTGTACATACACCAGTTCCTAATCAGTTTATCAATCTATATAACTAAGAAATTTCATTAAATCTTAACAATATTTTTCATGACAATGAACTAAATCGTTACAAATTTTAAAATACATGGACTAATTGTTACATATTAGTTTAGATACTAAATTGTTATAAACTTGAAAGTAGAAGACTAAATTATTATAAACTGAAATTTAGAGACTAATTTGTTACTTCTCATCAAGTGATTTTAACCTTTAAATGATCTTTATATCTTAAATCACCAATCAAACTAAAAGCTTAAACTGATAGTTTGGGTAAATTTAGTTATATCAACATAGTCTAACACTATAGAATATAGGTGAAAACACAGAGAAGACCCAGTCTGTTTGGTAGGGAATCCAAATTATGTTTTATGTTTTCAGATTCACTGAATTCAATGAATCTATGTTTGGCAGACTTGTTTTCGAAAACTGTTTTCGAATTATGTGATCCAAATAGTAGAAATTCTGAAAATAACATTTTTATGTTTTCATTATATCCCGATTCTGAATTTGAAATTTTAAAATGCAGAATTATATTAAACAAAAATAAAAATCTTAATAAATATAATATTTCCATTTATAACTCAATTTACTTTTGTTAAATTAAAATATGTATAATATAATATATTATAAATTATATAATACCATATTATAAAATAATAATTAGACCAAATTTATAAAAAGACATGTTCATAAATTAATTAATGACTTGTATTCAATTCAATATTTAGTTTTACAACTAGTTAGTTTTGCAACTCTAACTAGTTTTATAATCTATAAATATATTATAAAACACATTTTAGATAACTATTTAAAATGTAGTCAAATTTCTAAATTTGCTACCAAATGCATATATAAAAACATGAAATACAACTTTGTTTTCATTGAATCTCTTGTTTTCAATTTTCTGTTTTCAGATTAACCCTTACTCTTCTAGAAAAGATAAAAAAAGAAAAAAGAAAAAAAAATACTAACATTTTAACCAAATGAGCTCCACTGAGCCGGGATTAGTTAATTTGAAAAATAACCTGAATGAATTTTAACAAGAAAGTGTTACAAGTGAGCAAAATTAGTATGTTTCCCTTTTGGTAAATTTTTCTATAATTTACTTTTGTCAATAGTTCAATAAATGGTATATTAATTATCATTTCTAAAGGTGAATGGTTAGAACTTTAGGAGTTGTTTGGGGCGTTGAGTGGGTTATAATAATAGGGGTTATAATAGTCTGTGAGTTATTATAGTCGATGAAATCATATAATATTATTTAAAATGCAGAGTAATACAGTATGAGCTTATAATAATATGTGTTTGGGGTACAAAGTATTCCATAAGTTATAATAACACAGGTTATTATAACTTGTGCTCCAAACAGACCCTTAAAAATAAAGTTGTTTGAAAAGTTCATTTGAAAAATATGAACTCCACTAGAATGCATAATAAATGTCACGATTCGTCAAACGTCAACCATTTTTTATATGAAAAAAAAATTATTATGAAAATTGAAATCGTCTTTATAAACGATTTTGAAAAAATTTCAACTTATACTCCCTAAACTTGTCAAATTATATCAACTTTCAATTTCATCAAATTACACCCTAAACTTGGACAAATGTTGCAAATTTTACCTCTATTCAATTTCCTCTAATTCACCCACTAATTTAACAAAAAACAATGTGAAAATCTTTATAAATTTACTAATTCAATAAAACCAAATTTTTACACAAAATCAAGTTTGATCAATGCACAAATTAACCATGAAATAATGTTGTTAAAATTCAAGAAAAGAATTAAAAAATTAACACTTATTTTCTTCGAAGATTTATCAATTTTGTACCATACATATATTTTAGAATTCATTGAATATATATGAAAATATTTTTTTTAATGATTTTTCAATCGGAAACTTATTATAGAATTAAATTGTAATACTTTTTAAAGTTGAGGGTTAAGATCACAACAATCATCTAAGTTTGGGGTTCAATTTGATAAAATTGAAAATTTAAGATAAAAATTGAATTTTTTCCCACCATTTTTAATTTATTGTTTGAACAAAACCATTTTGTCAGAAGAATTAAATATAATTTTAAAAAAATATGTGTGTTTTTTTCTAAATGACTTTTACAAAATATAACACACAGATTGAGATTGCTATCAGCACGAGATGAGAATCAAGCCGTATTACAATGAAACTCTCCACCAAAACCAACGCAAGTCTTTTATTAAAATATATATATATATATATATATATATATATATATTTAAAAAGCAAAAACACAAGAAAGAAAAAACTAAAGTGGTATTAAATTTTCGTCATCATATCGTCATTTCCGTTTATATTTTTACATGTTCATAAATTCAATATTGACATGTTCATAAATTCAATATTGACATGAGGGATGAATCAACATTTCTATTACACAATAAAATATTGATGAAATGATAATTAAATAGTAACAAAATGTAACAAAATGTAACTGATGTGAATATAATATTAATAATAACTATTTTTAACTCATTAATTTTTTTAAAAAATCTATTGTAATAAATTTATTGTTTTTAACATTTTTTTCAAAAATATTCATTGTTATCAATATTTCCATAAAAGTGCTACGACATTTTATTGCATAGACATTCTTGGGCCATACAGGCTGCTATATTGTCAAAGTTCCATTTTGATTTTTCTATGTCCGTATATGAAGTGAAGGAAGCATTTCAAAAAAGGTTCAAGTTGATTCGAACAACCAAAAGAATTTTGTCGGGTATTGGATTTGAAACCAAACAATGATTCTTATTTCGAGAAAAGTGAGGGTCGTTTAACAGCAAATATTAGTTCTTTTTTCTTCCCAATATTCGTATATTAGAAAGAAACTATAACCCTGTCCAATCTCAATTTTTACTTAAACACAACGAAATGAGCATATCAGAAATAGTACTATTATTCACACAAAATCACCTCGAATCGGGCAAATGAACCTCAATTTACAAAGTTTTCTTTACAGCGGACGAAAATTGCAATGGGACCATATAATTAAACACCCCCCCTCTCTCTGGAAAAAAAAAAGAACAAAGAAAATTAAATTGAAAGAGCCCAGTAAAAATGTTCAAACTGTACAAAAAAAAAAAACTTAATATACAGAGAATTTATGCACTCAGGGCATAATAGATTTATCACTTGGATATGTTCTATAGCTGATTATGTTTTCCATTAGGAGGCCTTGAAGTTTGCGCAGGAGGTGCAGCAATGGCATAGGTAAGTCTGGAAGATGAATTCTCTATTAGACCAGCAACTCCGGCAGCAGCGGATTGGGCATTTGATGGCAAGAAAAGATCATGCTTCTGATCTTTATAAGCACTCCAAACCTGCAATGTCAACCAAATTAAGAGAATAGATGAAGTTAAAAACTGCAAACCGTATGTCGACCCGGCCCTAAACCGTCTATCGCAACAAACATCATCAATAAACACAAGATTAGTAGTCTTTCGACTTGCTTTTGTGTAGGCAATCATTTTCCTAATATCATTCAAAGCAATGTAAATGTGTTGACCAATTCAATGTATGAGAGATATGGCACCCTCGGGCCTTAGTTATTTTCTATGCATTTTTCATCACTCTGTATTGTTGAGGTTGAAAACCACGTGAAGTTTTAGGATCCAGTTGAAGTTACAAGGGCCAAATTTAAGAGTGCTTTAGTTAAGAGGCTGAAAATATAGTTTAACCGATAAATAAATAAATAAATTTAAAAACAAGGGGGGAAATTTTCCAGCAGAATGATGAATTTTAACTAAATAACTAACCATTTGTACAGGCACAAAAATCAAATTGCACCTGTAACCTTGCACAACACAACAATACCTTCCGTATAGAGGAGCCAAAACATTGACAAAAATTCAGGGACATTTAAGCAAAAAGGTAAATGAAACCCATCTTCTAAAAATCCCAGGATCTAACTATCCGTCAATAATTACCTCTGAGGAATCCAAAATATCCCGCACTTTAGTACAATGAGCCCCTTCTGTGGCAAACGCATGCAAAACCTGAATGAATTACATAGAAATTTTTTTAAAAAATGTAAATAGATAATAATGAGAATAACATTGTAGCATATATTTAATAACGACGTTAGATATTCTTGAATGAATTAACAATTCCAACAAAATCAGTTAAAAATTCTTCAATTTTCATGTTTTATTCGAAGAATGGAAACAAAATAAAAAAAATATTTCAATTCAAATTCTTTGAAATGAATTCAATTGTATAAATTTAAGTTATTAGGTCTTTTTGTAATTATGATCTTGTCTCGTTCTTTTGAATGGGAGACATTTTCTGTAAGTTGTTTTAGTCATTAATAGATTGCAATAACTGTACCAGTAAGATTGCAGCAACATCAAGTTCTTAAAAATAATTACTACAATAGTCCACAACAAGAAGACAATCAGAACTACATACCTCTATTGCAAGCACCCTGCCAATAGAGGCTTCAGATTCATTCCATTTCATTTGAGAACAAAGTCCATTCCTTCCCCCAGCTCTCCAATCAAGAAGCCCAAGGAGTACTTCGACAAGGCCAACCCTTCATCATAATGCAATACAGAGTGAATACGGAAAAGCTTGAAAAACAAAGTTCCAACTGTGCTTTGCATTTCTCTTTTCTTAAGCACAGAAATTCTACAACATTTCTATTTATATCAGATCCAAACTAACACTACCCTTCAATAATTGACAGTCCCAAATGTCATGGTATATTAATATCAAAAAATGAATCAAAGGGGTCTTGATTCATTTATCAACATCATGCCCAATCCATGAGGTCGGGCATCTCAAAGATCTACCAACTATGTATATGTAGATCAATAAAACTGTAGTCAATAGTGTGACTAAAATAAGTTCCCATCAGATTTTTTACAAAATAAAGGTAGAGATAACCAAGAGTCAAAACTACAGGGACAAGCACAGCAAATGGGACACGGAAGAACATTATGGTTAATTACTTGATACATACTGCTTCTAATCAGGCATTAGAACATCACATTGGTTGGCTCAAAGTAGACACATTACACATCTAGGGAACTCCTTTATCCTTAAGTTATAATACATAGAAATACATTAGTATAAATGATATTGATGGACCCCAATTTACAAATATCAGGAAGGAGAAGGGTAAAAGGTCAGGCTATTTGTCATGTGTTTAGTTGGAGAGTTACTGAAGATGGTTAGCTGTAGACTGTAAATGCAACCTTAGAGGAATGGCAGAGAGAAGTGCAGAAGAGAGTATTCAGAAAGATATGAACAGATCAGGAGACTTGAAATATCCCTGGGTATACTACTCCCTTGTCGTCCTAACAACATTCTACTTTGGGTCCTATCAAGTTTGTAGCAGAGAGTGAATTTCTGGGGAATGGTAGCACCAACAAGATGGAATCCAAATAGGCTGCCGTGGACGAGAATATAGCAAACATTAAGAGTGCAGTGGAGAAAGGGTTGCTACTAATGCAAGAGATGAAATAATCCATGGAGCGAAACATGGAGAACGTTGGTTGAAATGGAGAGAATGCTTTGCAAGTCAGATTTGAGTGCGAATGTGGGAGTGAAGGGAAAAGGAAAAGGACCAGTCAGAATAGCCATAATTGATCTAGCCAAGGACACGGAAGGTGAAAACATATAAGGTGAGAAGAAGGGCCATAATATGCCTTTATCTATCCAAAGTTCTTCATGTGTAAGGTGATTATCAATTAGTGGTTGATCAGAAAAGGAAAATTCAGTTTGTATTGCTACCGATTGAGTAATTGGGTCAAAATACGTCTGTAAAAAATTAGGGCTTTGTGGAGGCTGCATGTCTTGTCTCCCACTATTCCTTTTTCTACTTCACTAGTCTTAAAGCTTCAGTGACAAGAGCATCCCTGGCTCAATTTCCAGCCACCCTGTCCCGAAACAGTAGGAGTCCTGTAGTAAATTTTAATATACTAAATAAAATACTCACTTGAGCCCTTGGGCGACAAGAGCATCCCTGGCTCGATTTCCAGCAACCACAACACGCTTTAGGGTTTCAAGAGCGAGTATGCTTCCACCATTCCATCCTATAGCTTTCATTAGAAGAGGAACAACCTAAGAACAAGATGAGTGCTGGTCAGATAATACAAATGGATGAGATCAAAGCACGTTAAAGATGATTGATAGGTCGGGATTTTAGATAATAACAAGCAATTCCAATGTGCAGAGAACTGCACCCTCAGTGGTTCGATAAGAACCAAGAATGAGAAAAGCACGTTGACAGCTTTTTTAATCAAAACTAACATCTCACAAATGTCTTTCATGTAAAATTAATATCAGTCATCCTTAGAATAATAAATTGTCTTTCTATGGCTAAGAAACATAAGCATTTTTTTATGCAGAGTGTTATAAATAATATAAGAAAATATACCTGGGGAGTTCCGACACTAGTGGCTGCCATAGCTTCTGCACATGTAGTACTAGCTGCCAGTTGATGTAGGACACGTAAACAGCTGAGACGAACACGTTCCTGTGGAGTTTGTGCAGGTTGTTCTGATCCATCACTAGGTTCATGAGTTCTCTCCTCATAGTTGCCATTGTTTGCCTCCTCTGATGACATGGTTTCCCGCCTGGCCTCATAAGCCACGGCAGAAACAAGTTTGGGTACATATCCAAGATATCCAACATGATCTGCTAGTGCTGGATGCACTCGCAACAATGAAACCAAAGCAGCCGAGAGGAGAAGAGGAAGCTCAGGGTTAAAAGTTTGCGTATCATAATGTGTGGCAGCAATAGATGACAAATACTGATCCAACAATCCTTCCAAAAATCTCTTTGGATTTCTTAGAGGGAACTTTGGGTCTTTTAGAAACAGTCTAACATATATTCCTCCAACCTGCATGAACATACACCTGCTGAGTTTTGCAGCAATTAAGGCCGACAATGTAAGATGACAGATACAATGTTATATACCTGAGGCTCATCTCTCAATTCTTGTTGTGAAGATGCCTGCTCTGGCACATCCCAATCAATAACACGACCTTTCATCTGCTCACGATACAAGTCTGAAGCCATAGTTGCAATTTGGGCAGACAATGAGGCTGCCATTGCTGATGTCCATACAAGTTCAGGCGTCTCAGTGGTTTGGTCCACAGCTGCCACTACAGCTTCACCAGGACCATCCCTGATAACAGAGACTAGGCCATCTGGAAGAAATCTAGCAAGAGTTATAGCAACTCTAGGGCCATGCATGGGCTGCCCAATGAGTTTTCCCAGCAAGGAGGCAGCAGCGGCTCTTTGTTGCAGTGGAATTTCATCTGCATATTATTATAACAGAGGTTAAGAATTGTCTGTTCCACAATCCATAGATGGAAAAAAGATAAATTTAATTAACAGTAAGTTACCCTGCAGAGGTAAGAGAATTTCAAGAATATATACAACACCACCATGCTTGGCAGCTGACCAGGCAAGTTCTGCAGTACTTGCCAAAGCATAAAGAACATGAAGAACCCCTTCACGACATTGAGGATTGGAGTGGAGCATTTGCAATAAAAGGAGAAGACCCGATCCATCAGCAACCATAGCCTCTAGGCAGGGAGCATATGCAGTTAAAAGTGACAGCACACCGAGACAAAGTTGTGCAATGTTGCATTTCGATGGAACAGGAACAGAAAAGCATTCAAAAAGAGGCAATAGCTTGTCTTTGGTAGAAAAGATGGATGCGAGATTCGGATAGCGCGTTAGAAAATTCTGAAAATTATAAAGGAGGATAAGAGTGTCATATATGGTGAATTGCTTCCAAGCCAAATAAAAGACATCAATTTTACCCAATGAGTGAATTTCATATGATGGAGATAAATCAGCAGCATACCTTTAAGGATGTCAAACCAAATTGAAGGTTCTTAACCAATAAAGCTTCTTCCTTTTCAGTACCCTGTCCATCTGATGCTGACATTGTATCGACAGGCTCGCTCTGCTGACTAATTGATCCAGAAGCTTCATCGTTAAGTTGCTCGGATGAATTGGGTGATGGAACACTGAAATTAAGTTCATTTTGGGAACTACAGCTGTCACTAGTAATAGGTTTGTTCTGAGAAACAGAATCTGCAAAGTACTGATTATGCACAAGGTCTGCTATGAATTCAACCAGAGCAACACCAAAAGCCTCAGGGCTACTAATCTCAAAGTCTGGTTGATCATTGTAAACTCTCAGATAAACATTGCCAACATAGAGTTCTTTTGACAATGCCTCATACACAAAGTCATGTGAATCTTTCAGATCATACGACCCATCAGGACCCTGACTACTGCGCTGCTGATCCACAAACTTTAGAAGTTCTGCTCGCGTTGAAGAGTTCCAAATAATCTACAAGGTTCATGTTTAAAAAACTTAGGCAAGAATTACAGTTTAAGGAATCTAAATTCATTATACCAGATGGTAAAATGGCTTAATTGATACTGATTAAATGCAAAATAAGTCTGCCTTAAAAATCTAAGAGTAGAAAGGCAGAAAAATAGAGAAAAAATAATAATAAACCAGTATGTACCTCGGGTGATTCCAAATTAGCATTTATTTTGGACAGTAGATCTTTAGGTTCTGGATCCTTCAAAAGACTAGCAACTTTTGGAGTTAACAATGTACAAAGAGCATCAGCTGCAGCCTGATTATAGGGTGTAGGATTCTCATCGCTGCACATACCGCTAAGCCTTGAGAGGGCCTGGGAAGCGCGTAAGGCATGCAAATTCTTTGCAATTTGAACACTGGCACCAACACCATGTGACTCCTTTGTGTCAGAGTCCTCGGCTGTTGAGTCGTATTGAAGCAACAATGGCAAAAGGTACCTAAAAATAATCAAAGAAAGTCGAGGAAACAGGATTAGGAAGTTTTCATTTCTGATGACAACAATTGCAGGCTTCAATACTCTATGGTTATAAATTGAACCAACGAACTGAAACTGGAACAAAAAGAGTCAAAGACAGATGCAAATTTTGCCTCGAACAATATTGTAAGAAAATAAATGGACAACTCGGCAAAACAATTGTAACACCAAATCATGGTCAAAAGCAACAGAAGGATACGAAGAGTGAATTAAAAAAGAAAGACAAACCATAGCACCCCAGCTTTTAACAAGGCATCCTGGAATTCAGAGGAAACAGAAACATGGGCAATAGTCTGGAGAGCAGCATCAACAGCTGCTGGTACTAGCTCAAGTTCAGTACAATGAACTATGTCATCCACTAGACCAGAAAATTCAAGCATCTCAACCCTCGCACTATCAAACCGGCTTAAAACAGAAAAGGTTCGCATGACATTTGTAACAATGATAGCAGACGGTTCACTTGCAGAAGTAGTTGGTTGCACCACACACATGCAACGAGAAAGAAGAACTGCAAGAAGTTTAATTCCACTATCCCTCACTAGTTCTTCACCATTCAATGAAGATGATGCACATCTAACAGATCAAAGAAGAAACTTGAGTTCATTTTATCCATCTCAAGAAACAAAGGAAATAACAATGTGAAACAGAATAATGAGATAGGGAACAGTTACGTGAGCCATAAAAGTTCTGATGCTGCTACAAGGAGAGGTGCTCTATCAGATGCAAGAAAATTGCTATCTTCCTTGTCCACTGTTACAGCATTTAGCAACATTGGATAACCAGCGTATTTAAATGGTTCAAGCACATTTCCATAGCGTCTGTATAAGATACATTGACCTCTCAACAAAAGAAGCAACCTCCAAGGTTGTGGACCTTGCAACCCTTGCATGGTAGCCTATGAAGGATATTAGAGAAGTGTTTTATTATAAAGATGTGTGATTGGCTTGTACAGATACAGCCAATGGCTGTCATGTGAAGGTAACAAAATAAAATAATATACACGCTCTGAAAAAGTTCTAAGTAATGTATCATGTACATTCATGAACTAAATTCTACATGTCATTGGTCACCATATCATAAAGGGAACTAAAATTTATTGTACATAAAGTTCAAAAGAAAATTTAGCACAGAAGATTGCAATAAGCAAAACCTTTATACTACAGAATATGGGCAACATACGCACTTAAGCATCAATAAGGTTAAAAACTGATGGAAAACTGGTTCAATTCCCATTTTTCCTTGCTCCTTTTTTTCCTATTTCTTTTTCTGAGACTTACCAGACTTCTAAAGTTCTATATATGACGTGTACACTCTGTTTGCTTGTGCTATTTTTCTTTTCCCTTGATGAGACTTGCCAAACTTTTGGAGTTTTGTACATGATGTGTATACTCTATTTTGCTCAATTGAGTCCATTGGGATCCACAGCCTTGAATAAAACACGCTTGTCAAAATATTCAAGGTATTTCTCTCTGATCTTCTATTTTTTCATTAACACCATGTTTAGTCTTTAAGGTACAGATAAAAAGTGGTAAATGCACCATCTTATTCTAGAGCATACTTTTAAAAGGGAATCAAAATCCTATTTCTGCATCTGCTATCTTCCATATTATCAACTTGTTGAAGAACAATTAGTAGTTGGCATAAGAATGAAATGCATCGGAGGCCTACCTGTAGGCGCTCATAAGCTTTCTGCACAGCAAGAAATTTTTCCCTCCCTTCCGGATTTTTGTCAGGATGGTATTTCATTGCAAGTTTCCTATATTGCCGTTTAAGCTTTTCTTCGTCAATATTCTCAACTTGCCTGGAGATGCCAAACATCTCTTCTCCATTTTCAGAAGAGTGCCTCATATTACCATCATTGTTTGACACATCCTCCAGAGATATCTCCAATATTTTACAAGCTTCTTCTTCTGAAAGATCCATAGGTCTGCGTGTTAATTCTTCACGCCACATAACAAGTAATGACTGTAGAAATTCAACATGTTCAACAATTGGCCAATTGGGAAATCGTATCTCATCACATAAGTTCCTTAGATAGTAACGGTGACACCACATTTCATCCCTCAATTCTTGGTATGTCACCGGTGGCATAGGAGCATATTCATATAAAGAATGGCAATGCTGTGACAATTTTTGAGGGAAATCGCCAAGATGCTGCAAAACCTGGTAAAGAGAGAGTTTCAGGTTTGGACGTCTATGTTGAATGTAAAGCAGAAGAATTCATTTATGGAAGCAAAAGTAGACAGAGAGCAAGGGGCGGCACCTGACAAATAAGGTTTTCTGCTCTCATTTTGTGAGTCCATATGATCTCAGGAGTATCTGAATCAGAAATCATTGCAGCAGCAAATGCAGATGGGCCACTGCGCTCCAATACATAGAGCAGGGATTCAGGAAGAAGTCCGCCCAATACACTACGTTTTGCAAGAGGCAAAGAAGAGGAAACTGCAGCTTCTTCTCCACCATGAAATGCTTGATGGACATGAGTCACTGAGAAGAGTTGTGCAATCGAAAGAAGGTTAGATCCTGGATACGCAAGGGCAAAATAGAAAGCACCTGTGCTGTAAAGACGAATCATGGCTTTGGGATTTCTGGTGACAACAGCTCTTAATAAAGCAGCTGAATATTCCACAATGTTTGGTTCCCCAGAAAGCATAGCCTACACACCATAAGGGGAAAAATAGCCACTGAAATACATTCTCCATGGCTAGGCCAGGAAAAAAAAAAAAAAAGAATGACGGCAAGAGAGCTCAAATAAAGACTCAACATTAAGGTTTCAAAATGTAGGTAAGCCAATAAAAATAATTAGAAATGAACTTAAAACAATTATTAGTAATGAGAGAATACAGAATAGAAATCATGGGATAGATTTAGGCAGCATCACATCATCACCAAACATGAGAATGATTATACCATACGTTATTTTTTTATTATAAAAAGGATCAAATCTTGTTTTTTTGACATACGTTTCCTACAATTCTTTTCATTAAAATTTAAATTGCGAGTTACTACTAGTCAATTTCATTAACATATCATCATAATTGTTAATAATATTTAAGAAGATTTTGTCATGAAAAGTAATGTATGAAACTCAACTACAACTTTCTTGGTCCTCACAAACCTGCATAGTTCACAATTTAACACCATTAGACTCATAGAAAAAGTAATGCATTTATCCAACCAGACCATCACTTTTAAGTAAGTGTTAACCAGGGGTTCCTCCTCTCAAGTAATCTGTGAAAGAAAGGAAAAGAGTTCCAGATCTCACCTGCGCGATGTGTGGAAGGCACCTTGGACTGGACAAGATTCGTTTTACTCTAGGGGTTGGGGTGACTATCTCTCCAGCATCATCCAAGTCCGAATGAGCAGATACCATGCTATGTAAAATGGACAATGCCGTCTCACCAATCTAGGAGAGGAAAAAACCTCATTATATCAAGATATCAGTGGAGAGAAAGGGAGAGGTTGCAAAACACATTGTATACTTAGTTGGAGTGATTTTGTTGTGTGTTGGGGGGGTGGTGGTGGTGGTGGTGTGGGGGGTGTTGATTGAGTTTTATATTGCCAGGAGAGTTCAAATTGGAAAAATGTTTATGCTCTTCGCTGCTGCATTATTGCTTACAACATCGGAGATCTGAAAAATCTAGTGAGGGAAAGATGCCTAGAAATTCCTGTTAGGTTCTGGGAACAATCTCTTTCATTTAGATTGTACATTGTGCAGAAAGACTGAAAAATGGCCATAGGGTCCAGAAAAACATAATGATGCAACAAAAGGAATCTTAACGAGGAATATTGCCACATCCTAGCTTTAATAAACATATATGAAGACTAAATATGCATACAATCTATACCTGAGCTGGTGTGAGAACGGGAACTCGAACAGCTAACGCCCATCGTAGTTCACGTATATCACGCAATCTCTTCCAGTCCAGCATTCCAGAGGCCCGACATCTTGTTGTCCAATCAATAGCTTTCTTTGACCACAACCTTCTAATGGCATCCTTCTCCAATGGCCCAATTTTTGCATTCTCTTTGTCAATAAACATCCACTCTTTGAGAGGTTCCATAAAAGCAGTGGCAGCAAGCAAATTAGACTCTAAAGGAATAGCAGTCCTCTCTGAGGCTTCATGAACCACTGTCATCAGATCAACAGCTAATACACATCCTCCAACCAAAACACATGCTTCTACATTTGATAATACCTTCATTAATGCCTGTATGCAAAGTAAATATAAGTGATAAAAATATCTTTATAAAAATCTAAAGATGATATTAATCATCCTGAAAATCGTTCCGTGCTAGCTTAGTCCAAGGATCTGAAATAGTCAATTCGATAATTTTTGTTAAAGGGAGCTAAAGAACTGGACAAACTAAGAAAATGGAGTTTTTCTCCCTCTATGAGAATTCATGGTCTTTGGAAAGAAGTACACTCAAGGAGGCAGGGGAAGTGGAACGGGGGGAAGGGTTTTGAGTATTTGTGCACCTTCAAAAGAAGAAGAAGACGATGTCTCAAAGCTCTATCATCTGTTCGATCCAAGAGAACTGTTATATGAGCAGTGCCTTCAAATGGACCAATTGTTTGATGATGTTGTTCATAGACAATTGACATAGCTCTTGCACATAACTCTCTAACAGAAGAGCCTCCACCTCCTCCAAAACCATCCAGTCTTCCCATATCACACCAATCATCAGATGCACCCAATTCATCAGGAATGGTACCATCTACTGTGAGTCCTGTGTCCGCATCACATAAGAATCGATGATAAAGTGCTCTAAAGAAAGCAACTGGGTCGCGGAGTGGAAAATCCTGAACCCTGCCAGTACTGCTGCTTTCAAGCAACAATCGCAAATAATACTGACCTACACAAACTTCTTTAGACAAACTAGGATAGCTAACTAAAAACTCAGAATAGTTCCAAGAAATTTTTGGCAGGCTATCTTGACCAGTCATACTTTCTCCAACGGGAGCGACTCCAGGAACAATATCTTCAGACCGTTCTTTCTCAACATCTAATTTATGAACCTCAGCTTGCAATGCCTCTCGTAGTTCTTGTCTTGTGCGCTCATTCCAAATCAAATCAGCACGATTATGATCAAGGCTAAAAGCTCGCCAAAATTCAGGCCAATTACAGAGTAGCCTGCCAGATCCAACAGGAGTGTTCTCCACAACAACCTGAGCAGGAGCTGGAAATCCTGACTCTTGATTAGCATCAGCAAAGTCAAGATTTGGTTCTGATGCCTCATTTGCGTTAGTAATTGGAACATCAATTGAAGAAGTAACAGCAGATTGATCACGTTGGGCTAACCCCGTAACATCACCGATAACACTAGGATGAGAAACAGAAGTTTGAACAGTTGAAACTGGACCAGCACTTATCTGCCTTGAGGGATCACCAATCTCAAAATTATTATGTGGCAAATTTTGATCTTGAGATGTTATCACTCTACCTGAACGGCTTCTCCTCTGGAGTAAGCGTCTCTGTTGTCCACTATATGATCCTTCTTGATTTGAATCCTCATGCAGAACTCCATCAGATCGTGTGTGTAAATATGCAACAAGCCCAGGAGGCAAAACTCTAGATAACAAATCTAAAGCTGGTTGATAGGAGTCTGCCCAAAGAGCAACTAGTTGCCGACTAACCTCACGTCTCTCACCAGCAGAAAGGAAAAATGCATGAGATAAATGCCTTAGAATAGCACCATCTCGCAAAGCAGCATCACGCATTGACTCTGCTGCAATTGCATCTTCTTCCGCAATTGTGCGCATGATCACAGCCACAGTTTCTCTTACACTTACAGCTGGATGTCCAAAGAGTGCAAACAAGCGACGCTTGAGGCCAGCCACTTGGCGTAATAATTCAACAAAAACTGGATATTGAGTTGTTTCACCATGTGGTTCACATATCATTGCATCAAGAACTTCAACAACAGCCATGGAAAGCAAAGGAGAAATAGACATTGGCTTCAGTCTGTTGACAAGAATGATCACATAACCTTGATGAGCAAACAACACTGACTTGGTATGCATGATTGTAGCATGCCGCTCTCCTTTAGAATCTGTCACCACATTTGAATCACCGGGCCCACCACCAATAAGCACTGCAATTAGGCCTGCGGCTTCAGCCGATACACCCTCAGAACCATTTCTGAGCAAACCCATCATTCTCCCAACAGCAGCAGGAAATGACATCACATGTGAGGCTGCACTTGTTGATGCTAATAATCGACGTAAACATGAGATGAAGCCCATGACAGTTGCAGCTGCTTTAGGTGAAGGAGGTGGCAATGGAGGGGACTCAGGAGGAAGATTTGGTGCAGCTGGAAGCATTGTGATCAAGGCCATTAGGGTCACCTCTGGTACTTCAATATTGGACGGAACCCCACTGTAAGGTATACATGCATTAAACTCCCTAATTCTACGCCAAAGTTTAGCTCTTGATCCAGGTATAGAACCACTCTCAGCCACCGCATCTTTAGCAGCAGCTGCCAAGTGCTTCAAATGCATGGAGGCATTTTCCAAATCAATGGCAGATTGTTGTTGACCAAATTGTAGGTGGACTCTTCCACAAGGTGGATCAATACGATGACCAGGCATTGTTAGCCTAGGTAATACAGGTACTGGGTACTGGCCCTAAAGGTAAACAGCAGAAATGAAAATAGACAACATTAAGTTACCATTGACTCCAACAAAGATATCCATTTATGGACACTCAATAGTAAAATGAATTTAAGACAAATACAGCATCTACCTACTTCGGTTTGCAATACATCCCGAATGGCTGCAAGTAAGTTATCACGAGACGTACTGGCATACACCTGTAGTTCATGTCATGTCCATTAAAAGTTCATTAAAAAAATTAATCTAGACTGAAAATTTAAAAGGTAAGCTCACATGGACAGGACATCCATCGTTGAATTCAATTGCAAACATCTGGGGCTCCTCTGCAAACCGCACAAGGGAGCTGACAGCAGATAAAGGACGAACTATAACAGCCTGTACATAAAATTTTCGATGATTTACAAAATTTCATCTAACATGCAACATACATGTGTAATCATGCTGAATGGTTGCTTTAATAATTCTGTTCACACGAACTTCACTCAAGACTTCACATTTTTTTTAATTATTTGCCTCTCACATTCTTCATGAAGATAAGTAAGAGCAGAGAAAATCCAATTTAAATTGAGATTTTGTTGGATGAATATAGGTATACGATGCCTAAGACTTGCATATGTGGGAATCCCAATATCTACAGTCATTATATTATCATATTTGACTGAAAAACAAATCAAGAATCTGAAAATCATTATGTGTCCATTTTGTAGAATGTAGACACGAGCATCAAAATTATTTAATTAATATATAGTTGATATCCACAACAATAATTAAATCAAATTTAATTAATACCATTTATTTAAAAAAAAAGTTCAATTAATTAATACCTGTATAGAACAATTTTTAAACAATTGCTATATCAACTTAATAAATATTAATTTATAATTCAAGTGCACAAAACAATTAGTTACTCAATTATGATTCTAAATGTGCAGAACCAATCAATTCACATTACTTCACATTCAGAATATTTAAAAATTAAAACTGCAATGAGAATTTAAATATCAAAATATTATTATTATCTATCAACTCAATTTAATAGGGGCAACAAATAAAATCAGCAGGCATATTAAGAGGCATTCCAATGAAATGTAGAGGGGACCACAATCCGGTCACTGGATGAGGTGCTTCAAACACAAGGGAGAGGGTGGCCTTCCAAAATGCACCCAGGGAGAAGGGGGGGCCAAACTCCAGGGCAGCAAAGGTTCAAATAACACATTGAGGCCTTAATTTGAATGCACCACATTGGCCGGGCATCTAAACACATAATCGAGGAGGAGAGACTTCAAATTAGCAGATTGTGGAGAGGGCTTGGAACATGAGCAATCTTGTGGGGTGTTTGAAGGAAATCCACATAGGGGAGAGTTGAAAGATAGGCAGGGTTTGTTTTCCTTCAGTGTTTGAGTTTTTGTTTCAATCCAAATAATAAGAAAACAACTCCAAACTTATATTGAATTATCAAGGAGAAACAAAACAATAATAGCCTCTCGAGAGGGTTGTTTCTCTTCTCCTAAGTCCACAATGAACCAATATCCAAAATTACGCCTAACCTCTACACTCCTTCACTCCATATATTTCCCCCACTTTAACGAACTACAATGTAATTGCAGTTATGCTACTACTAATATAACCTATTTCTACAGCACCAAGACAAAGGGAGGGAATTCAGATACATGAGATATGGGTGCGTCAAACACCAATAGAGAGTTTTTGCATGCAACCTGTCTCTAGTGGTGTGGTGGAGAAGAAGATGATGGTGAGGAGGACAATGAGCTTCTGCCGGAAATGTGTGATGTGTATCGGCAGCTGAGTTTTTGAGCGAGTTTATTCTTCAAGACAAAGTAAACTGTTTGCTAGGTAGTAATCGGATGCCAAAAAGAATTACTAGGGTAAAGCATTCCTTTAGGTTAATAAAATAAAATAATAAATAATAAATAAATAAGTGCCTCAACACTTGGGAAATAATAATCCAATTGATTCCTCATGGGTAAAAAACCCTCGTCCAGATGTGCCATAAAGGATCTCAAAGCATGATTCTATTTTTATTACACCAACATAATTTTGATGGGTACTCTCTTGTTGGCGTTCATATACCCCAAAACAGAATATAATCAGAAAAATATAACTCTTAAACAGAAAAATATAACTATTAAACTGGAAATAAAAATTACAAAGTTTTTTGGAAAAATAGGAGCCATTATCCTTTTTACAAAGAAAAAATAATTTATTAAAAACATCCACCAGTGACCAGTGAAAGAGATAGCAGGAGGATATGAATCGAAATTCATCATTTTTTTTTAATATGATAAACAAACAACTTCACCATATCTCTAACATAATCAAGATCTTGAAACTATCCTTCAAAGACCTCAATAAGGCATCGAAGTGATATGCTTCAAGGTGCATCAGTTTATAGGAGCTTCTTGCACAAAGTGTAGATGCCGTGAGGGTGACAATGACAATGAGAGCAACAATTTTATAGGAGAGGTTTCACACAACAAAATCAAGAATAATAATGGTAAGCCAACATAGAATTTGATAAACTTCACAAGGTGAGAAGACAATCCATGAGAAATAAGCAAGATAAGAGTACAAGAGATGCGTAGTGAACAGTTCAAATTGATGGCAAACTAATAATAAAAAGCTAAGTGTTTGTTCACTTACTTCATAATTTTCTGGGCGCCTTTCAACTATTGAGACCTTTGTAAGAATGAGTTGACGAGACACAGCATCACCATGTTCACCAAGTCCTCCTTTAGGGCCAACTCCCAAACTCAATCCTGGAACATTTAAAGTTCCATGTGCTGCAGACCGCAGTCTCGTAACAGACCAGCCACCGCATGGGGTTTCATCAGCTCCAACAGCCTCTTTAGCTAGATTTAATACATTTTTTTTTCAAATGAGCTATAATATAAAGGAATGGAATTTTAAAAAAGGATAGAATAAGTATATGTAAGATAAGGAACGGTTTAATGACTTACCCCTTCGATTTATATATTCTGTCACAGTGAGAGATTGTGAACTGTCCACTGAAAGTGACAACCCTATCATGGATTTTGCTGTTTTCGTCTACAATAAAGTGTGCTTTAAATTAGAAATTTTTATAAATGTTAAACCTTTCAGGGTGGTAAATGTTTTGGTCATTTCTCCCTAATGAACAATGTCATATTTACACAAATTGCCAAAATTAAGAGTATATGCAACAGTCTGAGATGTCAACCTACCAAATTTGAGATGATGGCACTGTTTGAAGTACCAGAAGAAGCTTGGAAGGCTTTTGATTTCCTTCCATATAAAGGGCAGAGAACAAAACCACCATATTCAGCACTTTTTTTTCCAAAAGCATCAGGTAGGATTATAATTGCAGGAGAGCCCATATCTCTAAAATCCAAGCACCAACGAAGATCTCCAGATTTCATGTCTATAAGTTCGACTCCAACATTAGAAACTTTTAATTTCTGTAAAAGCAGGCAGACATGATGCTAAACCATTCAGCAACTGAACCTAATCAAAACAATAGGCTTGAACATGTGAATGGAGTTATTAGTAGTCATACACAAAAGCGCTTTCATCCATAGTCTCACCATTTTTTATTGGGCTCGTCTGATTGTCGACTCTTGGTTTTATTTTTTAACTCGAATGGAAAAGTATAAGGACAGCAGCAAACATCTAAGCTATTCCTAGGTTAAAGGCAAGGCAAACACAACTTTCTTTCAGTTTCTTGTATCTGGTATTCATAACCATTGCTTGCAGCTAAGAGGTGTACGTACATTAGGCTAGAGAGAGTTCCTTGACACAATCGTAACGTTTAAAAAATTGTTTTTATTAAAAAAAAAGAACTCGGTAAATAGCAAATAATACGCCACTCAATTCATGATGGAAGCAGAGGGAACTTACAAAGGGAACCCACTCCGAGCTTCGTCGCCGAAGATGAAGAACCGGAAACTCAGCCACAGGGGCCAACCTATTCCACCTAATTCTGTGCAACACCGTCAGTATACTCGCTCTGTATTTGGAAGAGAACTTCATCCCCTTGAATTTTCCTCGCCCATCCGTGCGAACACTAATGTTAAACTCGTTCGAATTGTCATCTCGCCCAATAATCGGTGCGGCACCCTCGTAATCACTAGCAACATCGTATGAATTGGTCACCGCCAGTGTGGAAGGGTCTAACGTAATGATTGAAGCGGCCGAAATACATAGAATCCGCTTGTAGCGGCCACGCCACGAGTGCTTAATCACCAAATAGCGCGCCAAGTATTCTGGCTCTTCGGGAGGCGCAGAAATGGAAGAATGAGCAGTGGATTGCTCCATTGGAGGAGGACGAGCAGGAGGTGGTCGAGAATCAGACGTAAGCCGGTTCACAGATTCGATATTGGCAAGGTAAGCAAGAGTATGGGTAGGAGGGACATTGTTAGATCGGAGAAAGAACCAGAGTCCCGCGCCGGATTGGACAGATGCAGCCGCCGACGGGCTTCTGTGAGACCGAGACTGATTCGCCCCCAGCTCTGACGGTTATATATCCAATTCTCCAGCTTTAAATTGAACAAACTAAACCCTAATGAACTCAAATCATCAAAATCTTCTGCAAAAAGAAATTGACAATACGAAATCCGTGTAATTGATCATGCAAACAATAGAAGGGCGTTTGATTCCCTCAATAGAATCCGATCGAGTATTATCATCAGAAAATCAATTGTAAATTTCTTGGAATTGAATTTAGTCTGATCGGAGAAGAAGATGGAAATAAGAATTCCGAAAACAGGTCGGAACGATTGTTCCCAGCGTTGAGAGACACCACTGTCAGTTGGGCACCAAAATTGGGGTTGGGGTTATCGTCACCTGTCAGTGACCATCTAATGACGTGGCGTATGTTCAATTGCGAGATTTGTTGAATCTGGGCCGTTGATTTGCAGGACGAAGTCGCAATAAATTCATCCCCTTGATTAGATTAAGGTAAATTAGGAAGTCAACCGTCACGAATGGTGAGGGTAACGTTAAAAAATCAGCATGAGAGACATTTTTATTAAGTTTTTAAATTGGATATGCTTTATTTAACTAAAGAGGTGTATCTAAAAAGAATGATGATAAATTGAATTCTAAAATAAATGATGACTAATTAAAACTTTTTAGATGCATATTGCCGAATATATCTAGTCTCGTCAAAACCCTAAATTTTATTCTCATCATTTATCTTCTTCACAAGATTTAAAATATCGATCTCAAAATATAGAAGTTTCAATTTCATGAAAATATTAATTAAAATATCATAAAATATCGATGTCGATTAATATTTTTAGAGAAAATTTATAAAAAAATATTTAAATTAGAAAATAAACCTTATACATTTTTTAAATGAGTTAAAATACTTGTTATAATATTGTATTCACATTCTAATATATTTTATTACTATTTTCTTTAATATTTCATCAATTTTATATGATATAATAGAAATATTGAGTCAATATGTGGACGAAAATTTAACATCATACTTCTTGGCGTCCTTCAAAAAGAACCAAAAACAAAAAACTTCAACAAATATTCATTTTATTGATTACAAATATTTTTTAATACCCAACAAGAATTTCGAATCCTCATCTTAAATGTTATTAAACAAATATATATATTAAAATAATTTATTTCTCTTTAGTCTAATGATGGGTTTTATTTTTATTATAACATCTATTATTATTATCATTTATAAATATATTTTATCATGCCTTTTGTTTTTTAGTTAACAATATATTATTTAAAATTTAAACTTCTAATATTTTTGTTGATGATTTTTTATTTCTTGAATTATTGATTGATATTACACTTATAATGATTTACCACCTTAGTTAGGTTTATTTTAACATCCATCACATTTTTTACTTAGCCATATTTCTTCAAAAACTTATTTGAATTTGATGAAATGAAGACAAGCCTCCATTTGTAGAGTGGTAGAGTACTATCGCCATGCAATACGAATTGCATGGTTGGCACAATTCTAACAACTATAACTAATGCTTGTATGAACAATCAAACTTTGCACTTGCACAACCAGCTTATGTAGAAAATATTCTATGCCAATAGACTCATGGCATCCGTGTACTAAGTCGTCAAATGATCCACGTTAAGAACTGTTACTAAAGAATTTACAACTTTTTTTCACAATGAATCGATCTCAACTCCTACTAGTGAATAATATTTAAAGGTTCGTATATGTTTCATTTACAGTAAGATAATTTGAAGTTCTATGCGGAATTAATGAACTTCAACTAATTTTATATGATACCACCATGCTTGGTAAAATGTGACATAATTTAAACAATATCAATAAAGATAATGTAAAATGTGATGCAATTTAAACAATATCAATAAAGTTATGATAATTTTACTTCAATGACGATGTGAACGTGTACCATAAATTGTAAATAAAACTTATAATTTGAATATTTTAAAATGAAGATAAAATTATTTACCCCTTGTTTGGAACTAATTCCTTGTTTTGGAACCTCTACTTGAGATGATTTCAAATCATAACAGGTTTGAAGTGAGTATTTAGAAACCACAAAAAAGTGAAAGATGATTTCAAATATTGTTTTAAAAAAAAAAATCATTCCAAATAGATTGGATTTCATAGGATTTTAAGTTTTAAAAAATATGTTTCCAATTTTACCGGCCCAACTCATATAATTGTTCATTCACGGTAGTTTTTCTCAATTGAATTTCATACTATCGATATTTTCTATATTCAAACTCAATGCAAAAAACAAATTCAAGTTAGGTTTTTATTTTACTTCTCTACTGTATTTTTCTTTTTTTTATAAATTGATAATAATAATTCCAATATTTTTCATGCAACTTTTACATTTTAAATAATTTTTTATAGACAATAAAACTATAAATGTTTATGCTTTGTTAATCTTCTTAATTTTGTTGTATTTATTAATTTGATAACAATAATATTCTTTTGATTTGATAACAATAATATTCTTTTGTTCCATATTATATATATATATATATATATATATATATTTATTGATTCAATCGATTTTTCCCGTAGATTTCTGTAGTTTTGTATTTTATGGGTTTAAGAAGAAATAAAAAAATGATTATTTTGATTTTTTCTATCTCTTTCAGACAAAATAAATCAAATATCTTTTGATGAGTTTTGTTTAAATTTGATTGAGTTTATTTTTTTTAATTTAAATAAATACATTTGTTATTTTTATTTTTAACAACAATATAACATTGGTATGTTTTCATGATGATATGTATTCGATAATGTAATTTGATATTAAACTATTTTGTTATGAATTGAAATAATGTTCTACAAAATGTATAAGGGCATAACAGTAAATGTTATACTTTTCTTCCATTTATCGTGAGCATCCAAACAAGAGATTTCAAATCAATTTGCTTCCAAAAACAAATAAGAATTTGAAATCATTTTCATTTTTTAAAATCTTGAAATTTGAAATAATTTCTTACCAAATTCATCTATCAAATAAAACATAAAGGATTTGAAATCATCGTGTTTTCTTAAAAAAAAAAAGTGTCCCAAAATTGTCGGATTTGACAGGAATTGAAACATTATGAATTTTGTTTCCAACTTTAGCGCTAGAGTTTTTTTTTTTTTTAATTAACCATTCATAATAGTTTTATTCCATACATCTTCCTAACCTAGTTCATATCTATCTATTATTATTTCTTCTCCAGTTAGACTAAAAAACCCATTCACGTAAACTTAAGGTCTATTTTGTTTTTTTACTATATTTTGTTTTCTTTTTAACTGATAATAATAATTTCATTTTTTTTAACACAACTTCGATTCCGACAATGATTTTTTTTAAGCTGAGCAACTAGATGTTGTGAGTTTTTTTTTCCCTCTGATTCTCTCCTTAAACACTTTTTATTTATTGGATGGAGAATAGAGGACAATAACGGACGAGTTTTGTTTAGATTCAATTGAGTTCAATTTTTTCTTCATTTGCAATTATTTTATTTTATTTTTTACAATAATGATTACGTTAGCAAATTTCAATTTAATAAGTTTATTTGTTTTGATTAATGATATGTTTTCATGGTTATATATATTTGATATTGTTATTTTTGTTAGTATACTATTGTTCTTTATATTAATTGATATTAAAAAATATTGTTATAATTAAAATAATCTAATGCAAAATCATAAAGGCATAAAAGTAAAATATTATACTTTCTTTTAATTTCTAGTGAGCATCCAAACAAGAAACTTTAATTTCCATGATTTCAAATCAATTTGGTTCCAAACGCAAATAGAAATTTGAAATTATTTTAATCTTTTAAAATTTTGAAATTTAAAATCATTACTTACCAAATTCATCCACCAAACAAAACATTAGGAATGTTTTTAATTGTGGTAATTTACACTCCCATTTTTGCAAAAAATAGCAACAATATCATGTCGTTGCAAGTATATAATTTTCTTAAAAAATTTTGCACGCCAATAAGAGCATAGCTCAACATTTGCACACCTATTTAGACATTTTTATTTTTTTTATCCTGCATAATATCTTTGTACATTTATTATTCTACTAGTGAATATGTTTGTCATAACCACTAGGAAACTAATAAATGTAAATCAGTGATAGCAATTTGTAGTGATATATGAAGGTAAAAGTACTTCTATAAAATAAGAATAAAGTAAAAATATCTAAATACACATACAAATAACTAAAAAAGATTTCTATATTTGCAAGTGCAAAATGTGATTGTCATATTTAGAATTAACTAGGCTTGTTTTGCCACACAAAAATGCACCAATAATTTATTCGCGAAATAATAATAGGTAAGTCATCTTCTGTAAAAAAAAAAAAAAAAAAAAAAATCATCTCAATTATTCATTTGCATGATTTGTCTTAATGAGAGGCAAGTTTTCAGACCTAAATTTGTCAAATTTATTAGCAAGTGTTTAGACCTAAATTTGTCAAATTTATTAGCAAGATTTTAGTCTCTAAATTTGTCAAATTTATTAGCGTTGACATTTTACTCCCAAAAAATGAATGAACAAATAACAAATCATTTTTAGAAGTAATTTATTTGAAAATTCACTTTTCAAGTGGAGCATTTATCTTTTATGTTGGCTGACAAATTTTTACATAGCAAAAATATGAATATCCTATTAAAATTATTTTTTTTAATGCAACAAGTATGAGAATATCAAAATTTGAATTTTCAATCTTAAAAGAAAAAAAGAGTACACATTTTCACTACTAAAATTATTTCAAACCAATCATTTGTTAGGGAATTTTTTTACATACAAAGGAAAAAAAAAACAACAAACTTGTTGATAGATATTCGACGGGAATCTTAAGCCTTAAGATAGGTTGAAAATGACCTTCTCCCCCAACTTCCAAGAAGCAGCCACGTACACCAATGTTTCTCCAAATTATATTTACATATTAATTTTTCTTTCTTATCGTGAATCTCAATTACGTATAAATACAAACTACAATTTTCGCATTTCTATGTATGCAATTTAACAATTTTAAATCAAAACCAAAAGTCCGAAATAATCACAGAAATAGCAAACAAAATTAATTAATAATAAGTTAATAACACAACACACGTATATAAAGCGAAAGAGAAAGCTACGTGCTTTTCACGAGTAATTCTCGGTAACAATTTTTGCCCTAGGTGGTTGTGAAATCTACCCGTTAGAAAACGTTTCAACAACTAACCTTATCGTTATTTTTTTTTGGTAAAATATCTTCTTGGTCCTCAATTTTATATTTTTTTAGTATATCAATAATTGAGGTGAAGGGATTCGAACCTATGATCTATTGGTCATGAGTCATACTCAATTGAGCTATGTTCTTGTTGGCATTTTCAGTTTTGTGTTTGGTTCTCTTTTAATCTCTAAATTTTCAAATTTAACAATTTAGCTTATAGATTTCCATTTAGTTTTTTTTTGGAGTACGAGTTTTCCATTTAGTTAAACTGTTAGTCCCTGACAGAAAGTTGACGTGTGCGCACGCCACCTATTTTTATTAAAAAAGATTGTTTTATTAAAATTTAATTATTTTTTATTTTTTATTTAAAATTTATTTTTATTTAAAAAAAAATTGGTCTCAGTTTTATATTTGGTTATGTTTTCAAAACTCACAAATTTACCTTACGCTATTAGTCATTCCATTTACTTTTTCGTTAGTATCAAATAGTGACATGACACATATTTTTATTAAAAATATTTTTTTATTACTATTTAATTGCTTTATTTTTAATTAAGATTTTATTTTTTTTCATTCTCCTTTCTTCTTCTTCCTTCCTAATCTTTCTCATTCTTTTTCTTAAACCTAATTGGTCGTCGATGGGTGTCGTGAAAGGAAGAAGAAGAAAGAAGAAGGAAAAAAAATTACAAAATTGAAAATAATTTAATGGAAGGTCTAACAATTAATACTATATTAATCAATTAATTATAAATATTATTAATTTATGCTAAGAATAATCATTATAATTAATATTCACGAGTTATTTGTGATCAATTAATAATTTTTTTTATAAAAAAAATATTAACTAATTATTATTTTTTAAATACATTTTTATTATTTTATTAATAATAGATAATAATATATAAAATTTATAAGATAAATATCATAAAATAAATTTGCACATTATTTATTAGATCGTAAGTATATATTATATAAGATTTATATATTAATTTCATCAAATAAATATAAAACATCATTTTTTTACATAAAAATCTGATAGCATTCCCATGTAGAACCAAACACAGTCATCTTATTCCCAGGCATTTATTATTCCCAGACATCTTATTCTCAGGCATCTATTACCCATTCTCATCCAATAAAACCTTAAACCAAACGGCCCTAAGAGACCAAAAAAGATCCAAATACAAAATTGAGAGACTAAAAAAATATTTTGTCAAATAACAAATAAAATTTAAATTAAAAATAATTAAATATTAATAAAATAATATTTTTTAATAAAAATAGGTATCACATCAGTTTTCTGGTATGGACTAATGAAAAATTTGATTGAAGGACTAACAGTCTAACTAAATGCAAAACTCCAGACTAAATTATTTAATTTGAAAACTGAGGGACCAAAAGAGAATCAAACGCAAAAGACCAAAAATGTATTTTGCCTTTTTTTTTTCATGGATGACCTAAATTTTCAGACTAAAATAAAATAGAAATAAAAAATATTTTTTTATTGTATCAGTTTTAACCATAAACTTTCAATTTCATTCATTTAAACCTCGAACTTAAATACTGTATCAATTTATACCATCGGTTAAACCTTATTTGCACTATATTTCCTCTCAATAGAGTACTCTCATTCTTGAATCGGTTGCCAATATTGTTTTGTTTTGTTTTTTTAATTTCTTGTCGACCATGAGCTTGATTTGGCATCCACTTGCCACGATAGAAGTAGTGATTTCGAAATCACCCTCGTCAAAATCTTTGTTCACTTTTTCTCCAACATCAATGTCACTTTAATCTTTCATGAAACTATTGATGAGATCGAC
Organism: Trichosanthes cucumerina; assembly: GCA_036507285.1. NCBI lineage: Eukaryota > Viridiplantae > Streptophyta > Magnoliopsida > Cucurbitales > Cucurbitaceae > Trichosanthes > Trichosanthes cucumerina. The sequence continues at coordinate 65,523,641 of CM071843.1, read as the reverse complement.
AAAGTCATCTATGACCCGTTCATTGTGTTTATGGGCATAACTCTACCCACCACCGCCCTTCCAATTCTCTCTCGCATTTTAGTCGAGCTCAAACCCGCCACGACCGAAGTCAACGAAGTGACCATGGTTGTTGCCGCCTTCAATGACGTCACCACCTAGATCTTCTTCACATCCTTCGTCATTGGTATCGATATCAAATGCGACAGAAACACAATAGTCAATTTATTTTTGTGTGGGTCATACTTTCGAAAGTCGAGTGTGTGGTTTTCATGATAGTGGCCACTCAATCCAAAATGATTTAATAAAATAACAAACAAATACATATCATAAAACAAAAATATGACTTTCGAATGATGGATACAAAAACTTAATCGGTAGTTAAATTGATACACTTATTCAAGTTGTTAAGATTGCTACTTAAAATTGAGAACTAAAATTGATACAAAATGACAAGGGGGTAAAAAAAAAAAAAAGGAAATCCCAAATAAAATATGAACTTTTTCAATCATCTTTTTTTCTCCTTCTCCTTGCCCGGTTCAATCCACCTCAACAATCTCTATCTTCCAGTAGGGTATTCAAAGCTAGCGAACATGCGATCATCAACATTGGCTCGTTCATCATTTTGTCAAATTGGTTTCAAATTTGATACCACACATTTCAACGACTTTCTTCTCATTCGGATACGATTTCTAGCAGTGTTTTGTCTCTCTGTCATCAAATGTGATCGTTCTTTCTCTCTTGTTGTGACTTAAGTTATTAATCATTAATAAACAGGTAGTATATCATTTGGGCCAAAACAATTTCGGTCGTCCGAAAAAAAAAAACCCCTTAATCCATCATACACAAGAACTCTGTGAATTTCTGGGTAGCATTTTCCGGCAAGCAAATGCAGACCAGCATTGAGCCGTTCGATTCCGTTGCCCCTTCCGGCAAGAACACACAAACCTGCGGCGTGGGAGACAGATCGATCGGACCGGCATAGACCGGCCGTCCCCACCCAAAATCCGCAGATTCATAGATCGAAAACCTAGTCCACTGCGTTATCGTCAATTTCCCCGCAAATTCCAATCTTCTAGGCCTATCCAGTTCTATGTAATCCACCGTCGATTTCACATACTCCTCCGACACGCCATTCCTCGCCTCGCGGACCAGTCCGATCGTATTCGAGAGACCGCCATTGACGAGCTCCGATACGGTGCTCGTGACGCAGGGGAGACAGAGTACATTGCCGTAGAATCCGTTTTTCAATGGGGGGTTTTTGAGTTTCTGCCGAGCATTGACTGAAAAAGTTAGCCGGAGTGTGTAATCCACTGGTTTTACATCGAGGGCTTTTACCCACGACCTCCAAATATGAGCGGCCATGGCGTCAAAGGTCGAGCAAGCCGACATGTCGTCTGGTTGGGCGTGGGATTTCAGCCAGAGTTGAAACTCGCGGCTGATACGGTAACATCTCTGAACGGGTTTTGATTGCCAGAGGGTCATCGTCAAGCTCGAGCCATCGTCGATTTTCATGAACTCAACGTGTGGGAATTTCACAATTGGTGGGTCTCGAGGCTTGAAAAACTCTCGTTCCCAACAAGGATGTGGGTTGGTTAGCAGCGTGCCTGATTTCGCTGTGGCGGCCCAGGCGCCGAGGAATTGCATAGCGCCGAGGCCGTCGCAGATGCAATGGCAGAGCCTCAAGCCTAAGCTGAAACCTCCACATTTGAAAAGGGTCACTTGAGCTATGAGCAATGGCATTTCGAGTACTTTGTATGGCTCTTCATTGGGGAACTTGAAGATCAGTGGCTCCCATGCCGGGTTTGGAACCGTTATGTTTCCTAAACTGGCCAATGTTATTTCAGAGTGAGCTTCTACCATTAGAGCTCCTTGTTCTGGTCCGAAGAACACTTCCACCTTCCCATTATTGGTTTCTCTGAGCCTGCCTGAAAAAGGGTAATAAGGGACCAAAACAAGGGAAAGTGCTTCTCGAAGCACTTCCATTACAGGCTTCTCGCCGGAGTTGAAGCTGTCCAACTGGTAAAAGTAGACTGTAGGAGTGAAAACACGGGCTCCGACCACATCGTCGAGGTTAGAGAGGTAAAGGGAGTCGCCATTGGCAGCGGGGATAGGGCCTGCCGGCGTGATTGGAACCATACTGTCAATGGTGATGGGGATGTCCATGTGAGGAATATGGAGCTCTTGAACCCATGGTGGAGCCATGAGAGAATATGCTGATACTAGTCTTGCTGTTTGGAAGCATTTGTAGAAGAAGAGTGAACTAAGCCAAGGCATGCAAAGAAAGCTTGAGCTAAAATATAAAGGCTGGATTTTAAAGTTCTGTTGGTGGATTGCAGGTGATACTGACATTGTTCGTGATGTGAAAAATACACGACCGGTATCTTTGTTAATTCCAAGTTTTGTCGGATGGTTTACCAGTTATTTTGAGAAGCAAGAAACATAATGTGCAAAAAGTATATAAAAATTTAAACTTTTCCCATTTAGCTGCTAAAGATAGAGATAACTGAGAAAAAATGCAAATGGCTATTGAACAACGAATAAATAAAGCAGGCATTTTCTTAAGCATGATTTTTGACAAAGAATTAGCTAGTTGAAACAAGACAACGGGAGCACTGTTGTCGAAGTTAAGACTCAACAATCAACATTTTGGATGACAAAACCATAGATCTTTCGTTTTAACCTTTCCACCTTTTCTTTCAAAGGATCATCTCGCTTTGAAACTACACGGTCCAACCAGTCATTAACTCGCTTTAACTGGGATAAAACAGATGCAATGGAGCCACGATTAGGGATAGGAGGCGACGTTTTGACGCCATCTCCCGAGCTTTCTCTGAACACCTTTGAACCAGCATCAAGGGAATCCTCAACAAACTTGAGAAACCAAAGCTTCATCTCAGACTGCAACTCCATAGCAAGCTCTACATTCTCTTTCATTCCATGGCCTCTAGTCCATGGAACCACATTGGAATTAGGGAGTGAAGAGGCCTCCACAGTTTGTCTTTTTGATCCGCTTTTGTGCAAAGAAGTTGCAGAGCCATAGTCTTGACTGGTGGTGAGAAGTGAGACTATCTCAAGGTTGGTGGCTAAGGCGGCTTCAACCCAAAGAGAGGCAGGCTTCGATTGCTCCGATGAGCTAGCACAAGGTTTGTTGCCATTCCGGCTGCTAAAAACTGATTCAGCAATCTCGGTCGATTTCACAACATCATTATAGATCATGAAAAACTGGTCCACTGCGTGCAAAAGGTCTCCAGTCTTGTGCGTAGAGGAAAGTTCAGAAAACATGCTGGAATGAAATGGAAGTTTATATAAATTCAATGCAGATGTGCACTTTGAGACTTTTATATCAATTTATTTTAATTCAGTTTAAATCAATTATTGTTTAGGACGACATTAAAAAGTGGAAAGGTGGCTAATACCTTATGGTTCTTATAATCGATTCAGTAGAAATTGCCTCTTCCAACGCTTCAGCTGCAGCTATAGAAGCAATATCTCTCCTTTGGATAGCATCCTGATTACATCAAGTACAATTCGAACCTCAGCCAAGTTTTTCACTAAAGATACACATTCTTTTCTCTAGTTTCAGTTCAGGTTTGTTTAAAAAGAACTCACTAATCACACACTCAATTCGAACCTTTGCAAGTTTAACCAGATTTGCAGGAGCTGCATCAACTAGAACACTGCCATCAGTCCATTTCTTTTCGTGAACGGTGATACCAAGACCCGAAAATTTTCTCTCATCTGGAACCTCACACTCAGATGGACTGGAGGACTTCTTTTTCTCTTTTCTTTGCATCTCATCACTCTTGGGTCTATGATCATTCACATCACTCAATCGTCTTGAAATGGCAGCCTAGAGAAGACAACAAGGTCATATAAAAATGAAAGAGAAAAACATCCAATTCGACACAGTTCTAGTTATCAACGACGTATAATGAACGTACCTGAGTCCGAAGAATTGCTTGTAGATCTGGCTTGTTCTTAAAAACCCCACTATCTCTCTGCTCCTCAGAAGTAGAAGAGACAGTCGATTGGTCATCCCAACTCTTCCTATTCGATTTTGCAGACCCAACAAGCGCCTCAGAAACCTTAGAAATCCCAGCAGCTATGTTAGTCATCTTCTTCTTGCTTGCAGAATCTGCAACTGCCAAAAGAGGGGAAACCTTCAAACCCCCTGATAACCTTCTCGCTGGTGAAAGAGAAGCCCTACGTACACTAGGAGAAGCTTGTCTCCTACCATTTGGAGATGGCTGTCGATACCTCGAAGGAACTATAATGGCGGCCTCCTTCGAACTCACCCGATTCTCTTCACGAGCAGCGACCAAACTTGGAACTACAGATTTCGACGGCACTGGAGAAGCCGACCTCTTCCCCTTTCCAGCCGGCGAAGGATCTCGCTCAACCACCGCTACATTCTTCTTTCCAGCCGACATTGATCTTTTACCTCCCGCAGGAGAAGAAAACCTCTGAGGCTTATGAGAAACTTTGCTCTCTTCAGTACTTCCCACATTTTCAATCGGTACATTATCTCGAGGAGCTAGGGCTTGCCTCCCTCTACCATTTCCAGTCTTCGAATTACTCTTCGATTCCTCCAATTTCTGATTCGACGACAATTCCCCAATCGGATCAGCCGATTGATCCGAATCCGTCACAGGTTGGATCACAAACTCACGCTTCGAAGCCGAAATCCTCGCAATTAGAAGCTCAGGGCTTCCAACTGAAGCTTGCCGCCCTGCAATTGGACGAATACCGCAAACGCGAGGGACAGGCGTATCGAATTCGAAGCGATCGACGTAGACGAATTGGCCGAGATGCAGTCGATTCGAGAGGATGAGATCCGTTTCGCGATCGGAAAGAGAGACGTAAGTGGAATTGAGGGAATCGGAGAGCTGGATGTAGAATCCGCGATTGGGCCATAATTCGGAACCGGCGAGGGCCGGAACAATGCCAATGACTTGGAGGAGAGCAGAACGGTGGTCGCCAGTGACTCTGGTGTTGGAATTCATGGCCTGAAGGAGCTTCAAGAGGATTCCGGGAGTGAGAGAAGCCATGGCGGAGTTGTGGAATGAGGAAGAGGAGTGAAGGTGAAAGGTAGGTATAGAAGTGAGGCCAAAGGAAAGGACTATGGGAAGAGAGGAATTTGGCCGTTACGAGTTTGTGAGATTCAAATTTGAAATTCAAATATCAGGTGCCATTCACTTATCCGCATTGTAAATTTTTGAATTTGGTTGCTGTTTTTCTGTTACCGTTAACTTGTTTTTAGGCCGCCGACTCTCCCTGGAGGAGGCATGTAGTCAACGACGGTTAAGGAAGTTTGACTTGCATTTTTTGGGCCTAAGGAGATTGGGCTGGGCCGGAAAGATAGTCGCCTGGATTTTGGGTTGCTCGGAGCACCTCAACGATGATCGATGAAGTTCCTACCTCTAGACCGCAAAAGAGAGGTGGAGTTATGGGAAAATTTTCCGTACTACAAAAGGTATCATACTACTCTTTATGTTGATATTATATTTTAATACGAGTTGATTCTACATAATTTAGAATATATCTCACATCATTCTTAAGATGTTGGTGTGACAAACAGTAAATGAGAATAGTATGAAAAATTGTCTAGTACTAAAAATTTTCTTGTTATTAAGATGTGGGATCCATATTAGTTTATAAGATCCCGAGTTTCAAAAATTTTTAGATCTAACAACGATTATTGTTCTAAAAAAAGGATCGTAATGCTTCCTTAAATTTCGGGATATTGGATTCTCACCAACACTGCAGGCACATCAAATGCCAAGTTTTATATTTTATTTTTAAAATTTATAAATTTATTTGACTAATTAAACTATGTTTATGTTGATTTCATTTGTTGCTTTGAAATTTATATTGTTGGCATAAAAAGTAGTTATGTGAATGTTTTAGGGTATGTTTGGGAATGATTTTAAAAATAGTAATTTTAGCACCATTGATTTGTTTATAATTGATTTTTATATAATTAGGTTATGTTTGGTTTCAAACATTTAAGAAGTGATTTTTCTATATTTAAAAGTTATGTTGAATTATGTTTGGTTTCCAAAGTGATTTTAGAATTAACAAATGACTAAAAATAACATTTTATATTTAAGAAATTATTTAACTAAATATTATGATAAATATTTATTTTTATTAATTTTTTTATTTGTTTTATTGTTAAATTTTTATATGCACGATTACTATGCAAGTAAGAAAAATGTGCCTAATAAATGTCAAAATAAAAATTCAAGAACCATATATCTCATTCAATCTAGAATAACTATAACAAATAAACATTTTACATCCAATTTCTATTAAATAGTCAAATTCTTCTGTGTCATTATTTTTGGAAGAGCTATTAGTATTATCATTATCAATCATATAAGATGAGATGTATGTTAACAAAATAATCATTTACAAATCCATTTATTTCTTTTATCTTTAGAGACAAAAACAAATAATCTAAAAAGAAAAAAAAAGTCGTGGCAACAAAAGTGGAGAAATTGCAACTATGAATTGCAATAAAATTAGTAATAATTATATATATATACAAAGATAATGGAAACCCAAAATGACCTATGACACCATCTATGAGATGGGAGAAAGAAGAGAGAAAGTAGGGTACAATGGAATGAAATTGGGACAAATTTTGGGGTGGTTCCCGGTTAATCACCTACCCAAAAATCACCTATCAACTAATCGTTGAAAAATCAATTTTAAGTGATTTTTTTATTTTTTCAAAAATTAATTTTAATATTTGCCAAACATAAATATTTGAAAGAAAAGTGATTTGGATCATGACAAAAGTGATTTTAACCATGCCAAAATCACTTCAACATTGTCTATAATTGATTTATTAAAAGTGATTTTTATATAATCATTTTCATGTTTTGTTCTATACTTTTAATAGTGATTTTGGTTTTGAAAAAAATCATTTTTTATGGAAATTTATGAATTTTGACAAAAGATTACGGTTTTCACTCGTCATTAAAAGTATGTTATTTTAAAAAATGAATAATAGTCATTTTAAATTACAATCACTTGACAAAATTACAATCACTTGACAAAAATCACTTGAGAATCACCTCCCAAGTGATTGAAAGAGAATCACTTCAAATGATTTTGAATTTTTCCAAAATCACTTACTTAATATTGCAACACATCACACTTTGGGTAGTAAAATGATTTTAGACATGTTAAAAGTGATTTTGGTCACTCCAAAATCACTCACAAACATGCTCTAACTTTTTGATAAAATTAATTAAAGAAAATCACTTTTTAAATTATGTCGATTTGTAAAATCTTGTTAGGCGCAAGGTTTAAAATATCGATGTCGATGGAAATATCGAGGTCTCAATTTCATGGAAATGTCGATGGAAATATCGATAAAATGATGGATATTTCTGGAAAAAATTTTAACCAACTTTTCAAAATTCTCATTTTATTCTACTTTCCCACGTTTTAGTTTAAAATTTACTAGCTTATTTAGTATAAGTTGGTTTTCGTGCTATACAAATCTCAAACTAATCTTTAGTCTCGAAATAAATTCCTTTAATTGTCGTCAATTCAAACAATTTAATATAGGATTGTTCTATTTTAATTTCTTCAACTTCAAAGATGGCCAAAGACACTTTGTAAAATCTTCATATTGGAATTGTCACTGCCATACAAATTATTGAAATAAAATACAAAGATTGTTTAGTAAGACACTTCATAAAATCTTCACCATTTCTCTTAAATGACACAAGTGTTTCTTAAAATATAAAACGAAAATTTTGTAATATAATTGGTTGAAATATAGACACTTCATAAAATCTTCACCATTTTGATCTTATAACCCCTACTTACAACATTTTAAAGAAAGTAATTTTTTTTTTTAGTAAAGAAACGCTAGTTATGTTATGATGTGATAAATTTCAGTTTTTCACCACTAAACTATCAAACTAAGTTGTATATATTTATTCATTTTAGGCAGAATTTTGAGGCCGAGAGCAAACAATTATTTATATTTATTATTATTATTATTTTGCAACAAAGTAATTTCTCTAGGGATTTTTTAATAACTAACACAACGAAAAGTATCAGAAAAATAAGCATAAATTTAAAAATATAAAATAAAAATAGAGTCGTTATCCAATAAAGTTTAAAAATTTATTTGTAAAATAATATTTTTTCTAATAAGATATTAAAATGAAAGTTGTTATATCAATAGCAGCTCAAATTCTCAATATATCCAAATTTCTTATAAGATTGTCAAAATATTTCTAGAAAAGAGAAATTATAAACGAGAATTACTAGATGCAATTTTATTTACAAATGAAAGTTAAAGATTAAAGAAATTATACTTCATTTTTAATAACTAGAATATACTTGTTGATTCTCCTCCACACACAAATACAATTGTCCAAATAATAAAAGGAAAAAGATTACAACATGAATTCAAACAAGGCTTAATTAAGTAGCAGAGTTGTATTGTACTAAAAAAAAAAAAAAAGTAGCAGAGTTAAACATTTATATCCTATTCTCATCACAAATCATAAATTCAAATATTCACCTCCTCATTTACAATATAACAATTATTAAAAGAAAAACTAAAAAAAGCATATATTTTCTTAATTTGATTAGGGTGCAATATCTGTACTAGTTACTATGCATTCTCAAATTCAATTTATACTTGTCAACCTCAAGATAATTTAAATAATTAAGACATATCTTCAACCAATAAATAAGAAATTTAGATTTTTTACCCTAATATGGTTGAACTAAAAAAAAATCAACATATAACTAAACATAATTTAACAATTAATTATCTTGCATCGTTTGTACAATGATATAAACACAATGCTCTAAAATTAATATTAATTTTTTTTTTAAAAAAACTCAAACCCATCTTGGGAGAAACGAGTGGAACTCGAGTCTCCTTGTATTATCTACAAGAACAAGGTAATACAAATTTCACAGCACAGTTAAAAACCAGCTTATCTGACTGTCAGTAAATTTTGACACCGGCCAAAAAAACCAATTAGCTGCCACAAGAGAACCATAAAAGTGAAAAAAAAAAAAAAACTTGATCTGTTTCTCTCTTCGATCATCTACAAGAGCGAGAAAGTACAGAAGCTTTTCTCTACAGTGGCCAGTGGCCGTCGGATGAGTTGGATCAGCACCGTGCAAAAATTACCAGAAAGAACCGCTAATCCGAAACGGCGTCGTCCTGCCAGCATAAGAGCATCAAGATACAGCGTCTAAGAATATAGCATCGAGTCTTAAGCCGCTTCACCACCAGCAAACAGCGCTTCCGGCGGTTTCTCCGCCGCGAGGGGGCGAGGCGGAGGATGACGACCATGGGCGTAGGCAAAAATGAAAGTGCGTGAAGAAATATAATGGTTGGTTATTAATATTATAAGGCTTCTTCAGTTCCGAGGCAATTCAATTCTCTTTCCCCACTTTTTAGTTTGATGTCATTTCAATATTCAATTATTTCACTGGACAGTGGACACTTGCTTTTTTTTTTTTTTTTTCCTCTCTCCATTGCACGAACATTGTCTTCAATTATTTTCCCTCATTGAGAGGCAGGCAAAGGCAACATAGTACTCGACATTTCTGAATTATTTACCCCATGATGCATTGTTTTACAATTATTGTTTTGGGACATAATAATTCAGAGGTTGTACCATTCTAAACTTACTACCAATTATGGTACCAATTAAAACCTTAAACTTTTACAGGTGAACAATCTAGACTTTCATTAAAATTTTATTTTAAAATTGTTAATGCATCACTTTTACAAATGTGCGTAAGACTTTTCAGAGATACTAAAATCAAATAGATTGTTCCTCCAATTGAGTACTTTTCATTAATGCGAGTAGTTTTTCGAGAAATTATTCAATGAGATGTTACAATGTAGCCGATCATTTTTCACTTTAGATGTAGAGAGAAAATTACTTCGAATTTATATCAAGTCGTTATTATAAGGCATGAAAACGCCCGATAGTTGTTATGAAGTCTCATTTAATAATTTGTTGTAGTTTAACCTTCTCGCTTTTTCTCTATTTATTTACAAAGAATTGTGTGATAATTTTTCTTGTTATTTTGATTGGATTTTTGGAGAATAAAAAATTAATGGGTAAAGAACAAGTTTAGTCCTAACTTTTAGGTTTGTGTTTAATAAGTCTCTTCTTTTAAAAATATCTAGCAGATTCTAATATTTTAATTTTGTGTTTAATATATTATTAAACTTTGAAAAATTTAAATAAATACTTGAATTTTTTAATTTTATGTCTATTACCCCAGCATAGTCTAATGAGATATTTTTTATGTTTTAAAACCTATTAGACACAAAATTAAAAAGTTTTCAAAAGAAAAACACAAAATTAAGGTCACATTTGACCATTATTTAGTTTTTAAAAATTAAGGTTATAAATACTACTTCAAACTTATGAGTTTTCATGTTTTCTAATCTACTCTTTACATATGTTTTCAAAAACCAAACCAAGTTTTGAAAAATAAAGAAAGTAGTTTTCAAAAACTTATTTTTGTTTTTGAAATTTGGCTAGAAACTCAAATGTTTCTTTTAGAAAAATGTAAACCATCATAGAGAAAATAAAAACCATGGTAGAAAAATGGTAAGAAAACAAACTTAATTTTTAAAAACAAAAAACCAAATAGTTATCGAACATGAGCTAAAAATTTAGAAATCTATTTGACACAAATTTAAAAGTTCAAGAACTAAATTTATAATTTAACCTAATTTTATTAGGATGATTTTGAGTTAATTTTAAATGAAATAAGTGAAAGTAGTACTAAAGGAAAATCTAAATCGATTTTTCACTTATAAAAGTTTTATGGTTTAAATTGATACAATTATTAGTTGAGAAGTTTAAAGATGTAAATTGATTTTATTTTTAATAAGAAAAAAGAAACATTTAAAACAGTGGGGGTGAAGACAGGTGGTTATGAAGAAAAAAAAAAGATTGGAAGGGAGCAAAAATGGTAGGCAGAGAAGACATGCGAGACAGTGATGTTGAGAGGAATAAGGTGAAGATAAGGCATGTGGGGACAAGAAGGTCCCCAATTGAGCCCTAAATTATCGAGATTCTTATTTCATCTGACGAGGCTTTTGTTTTTCTGCCTTATCGAAAATAACATGAATCGCCCGTTTTATAGGTTTATAATGGACTTGGACCCGACCGATACCAAATCGCTAATTCTTGGCTATTCTTGCCCTTGCCTATCTGCTTTGTTTCTAATTTTATGAAATATTTGAACCATACTTTACTGGATAGGAGTGTGTAGGTATCTTACTACACGCTACAATTTCTCATTTTACATTCATCCTCAACCAAGCATCATTTGTTAAGTAGTGGAACTTGACTTGGTTGTATACGTCACATGTTCGTATACATTTCACTCGGTCCTCCCATGAGGCGAGACATTCTTGGATCGCTGGCCGCTTGCGACCCTATATTGAAACCTCCAACCCATGGGAAGGGGCGCAATGTCGATACTATCCTTTGAAAACTCATTCCAAAAGAAGACGCCCAAGACATTCGTGTGCCATAGGGTGGCTCACTTCGACCACGAGGTCCAGGAGGTAGCAGTTTAGGTTTGGATTTGATAGGTGAATACTTCTTTATTAACGATATCTAACAAGTGGGAGGAAATAACTTTACAGGGGTTTGAACATATAACTTTTTGCTCTCATACCCATACTAATTGCTAAATCATCCATCTAATTGGAAACTTAAATTATTTTAATGGGAGAGATTGATTTTAAACTTTTAAAGACTCATTTGCTTTAGTCATTTAATCACAATTTTAAGTTTAAATACTATTTTTATCCCCCTACTTTATTTTTTTTATTTTTTTGTTCGTTTTAGTATTGCACTTTCAAAGTGTCCATTTTAGTTTCATACTCTTAATTTTTATCAATTTTAATCTCTATAATTTTTATCAATTTTAATCTCTATACTTTTACCATGCCTATTTTTGTCCCTATACTTTTTAAAAAGCAATTGTTTTGGGTGTTCATTTTCATTTTTATTTCATTTTATTTGATCATAAATTTCATGCAAGCTACTAAGTAACAAAGACCCATACAAAAGTATGGAAAAGTTATAATTGTATATAAAATTTATATGAAAAAGTTTGCAACAGAGACTAAAATAGTCATGTTCACACGTGATTTTAACAAAAAAATAGAAATGAGACACGTGTAATTGAACGTTATATTTATATTAATTTGAATGTTATGAGTTACAATCTCTAATGTTTATCCTCTAATTCTTTCTCTCTCTAGTGTAATTATTTCGAGGGTTTGCAGAGACTTGTCTTGAAGGCATTCGTCTCGAGGACTTCGCGGCTTGTTCTCGAGGTTGAAGCTATCTCACCTAGGGACTTTATGAGGTCTCTAGAGAATGAAATTTCTAAATTTTTTGAATGAAGAAGGAGCTCATCTATTTATAGAGTTTTCCATGACACATGGGCTTGGGCCTTTTAGGCTTTTGGATCCAACCACGTGGACTTGGGCTTTGTAAGGTTTGAGCCTAACCATTTGGATTTGGATTTTATTCAACTTTGACTCAAATTCCATATAACACAATTTGACTAAATTAAATTTAATTGTTTGGTCAAATTGACACATGTGCCCTTTTAATTTTTTAAAATTGTCAATTTTTGTTTTCAAATTAAATTTGGAACATATGCCAATTTATAGTTGGCCATATTTAATTATTTGTAGTTTCATCGTTAATTTGAAATATTGACTTGTCAATTGGAGATTGACCGAAATTTCTCTGTCAACAAGTCACTTTCTAAAAGTACATGGACCAAAATGAACTTTTTGAAAGTATATAAACTAAAATAAACAAAAAAGTTGAAAGTTAAAAAAAAAAGAAGAAGGAACACAAATCAACTTTTATTCCTAAACTTCAAATTATCAATTTTTATCATAAGCTTTTCATTTCATTAATTTGAACCCTAAATTTAGATAAGTGTTTAAATCTTGATCCTATGTTCAAATTCCATTGTTTCATCTATTAATTTTAACAAATAAAAATGTAAAAACTCACTAATTTAACCCAAATCAAGTTTGATACAAAATTAAACTTAACTAATTCACAAAATCGTCCATTAAACAATCCCACTAATACTTACAAAGTTTAATAAAAAAAAAATCTAACTATAATGTCGTATTTGCTAAATCCTATCAATTTTGTATACAAAATATACGTTTTATAATTCATTAGACATACATAAGACCACTTTTTTTTAATAAGGTATAAATCCAAATACTTTTTAAAGTCATCTCAACTTTGTTTATGTTAAAGTGCAATTTAAAGAAATTAAAAGTTTTGAATTAAAATTGATACCCTTAAAAAATTATGTAAAATAAAATAATATTTTGAAAGTTCAAATGAGTGAACCATAGCCGAAAGCAAGAGACTAACATAGTATCTACACATTATTTTTAGGGCAAAATGCACTTTTGGTCACCTAAAGTTTTGAAACAGACACTTTAGTCTTTCAAGTTTGTAGAATGATTCTAAATAGTCCTTAAGTTAACTTTAACTTAACAGAATGATGATTGGATCGTTATCTGCTGACGTGGAAGGATTGACATGTCAACTTTTTTATTACTTGGCAAATAAAACTAAAAAATAATAAAAAAACAGTAAAGGAAAGGAAAGTTCAAATGATTATTTTTTTTTCTTAAATTTTCAAAAAAACTCTCCTTCGTCTCCTTTATGCCTTAGGTGTCGATTGATTATGCCCATACCAGACCAGTGGGCGTCGTCTCGTCTCGTCCATCACAGTATGCCGAATTTTTATCGTTTCCAAATGCAGACTTGCGGAGAAAGTAATAAGAAAATAAAATGAAATTCAAAGACCTTGTTTTGTTGTTGGTTCTCATTCATGTTAAAAGCAATTATGATTCAATTCTTTTGATCAAAATGCTTGTCATGGCTCACAAGATTCTCAAAAAGTGAGGGAAAGATTGTTGTCAATGGTATGAGTTTTAAACGGTTTTGAAACAGGGACCCTTTCAAGGAATTTTTTTTAGTTATTTACCCATTTGGATTAATTTTAACATTAAAATTTAATACAAAATTTTGAGAGAGTAATTACAATGAGTCACTCTTTATAAATAAAAATAGATAACAGTTTTTGAGATTTCAAATGGGTCCAACACTATTAATCGACCTTCAATTCAATCATAGAGAATGGTAAAGAGAGTGTAGGAGCATAATATTAATTTCAATCATGTTCGTTCTAACAATTTGGACTATGATCGCAATGTTGGTGGACTGGGATGAGACATGACGCGAGCTAGAATAACCTGCAACTGCAAGTTGCGACAGGCGGCGATGGCTGGTAGTCTGCAACGATTTGGAATTGATAGAAGCAATCGACGTTTAGGGCAAAACTATTTTAACTTATATATTTTTTTAATCTTTTTTCACTTTTTTTTTTACCAAATAATCAAATAAAATTGACACATCATTCATTCCACGTTAACATATAAAAGTCCTGTCATCATTATGCTAGGTTAAGTAAAGCTAGGGACTATTTAGAATAATTTTACAAACCTAGAAGAATAAAATATATTTTTTGAAACTTAAGAGATCAAATAGACATCAGTTACAAACATCAGCGACCAAATGTGCATTTCGTCATTTGATTGTTGAAACATAATATAATTTTTATTTTCTTGAAGAAATGATGTTATATGTCATATGTTGCATTTTCAAGAATAGAAAAGTATCTTTTCATTTAATCAAAATGATTTTCAAGTTTTCTTGGTCATCCCATAGAAGATTGATCATGCAGGAATACGATGATTCATTGTCCTTGAGCCATAGACTGGGAAGACGTTGTAAGAACGACACGGAGTCAAATTGGCGAATTCACAAACAGGTGGTCAGATTATGCCCTACAAACGACTTTCAGGCAAGGCATCCCACTTGCTTGGCAGCCACCGGATACAGGGTGGTTGGAGTCTCAATACTGACGCTTCGTGGTCTATGGAGGAACAATGTGGTGGAATAGGTTAAATTGTTCGGGATTGGGAAGGACAAATAATAAATGCTGGTCATCAATTTATTTCTACAAATTGGCCTATTCTGATCTTAGAGATTACAGACTTAATCAAGGACTTGAAGTCTATATCAAACAAGAATTTCCCACTCAGAGTAGAATCTGATTCCTTAGAAGCTATCCGTATGATAGAGGGGAACTCTATTGATCACTCTGAGGCTCGAGATTTTACAGATCTACTCTTTTATCTAAAGAACGAATGGACGAAGATTGCTTTTAAGCATATAGCACGTGACTTGAACCAAGAAGCACATAAGCTAGCACAAAGAGCGACTCGGTTGAGGAAAGATGAAGTTCGAGGGCTTTCTATGGGGCTTTTAAATTTATTACTTTAAATGTGTTGTAGTTTGATTGTTCTAAAAAAAAAAGTATCTTTTCATTTTAAAAAATCTTATCACTCGACCCCTGTTAATTTTTCGCTATCTACTCTGGTAGTTATGGCGACCTGTCCTCGAATTCAATCAACGGCCGGCAAATCTCCCGCTTCACACAGATTCTGTAACGCTCCGGCTATCTTTTCCATTTGCTGCAACGCTTCCATGTTTTCCCGGACGAGATATCCAATGACATCCATATCTCGATCAACAGTGCACCGCTCGATGACTTTCGCCTCTCTTTCGGTATCGGTCGCCAGCAGCAGTTTCACTTGGGAAGACGCCGTCCACATTTCTTTGCCAGAAAGCGTTCAGGATGATCCCTCAGATCTCACGGGCTATTTCGAGAAGGTCAAGCTCTGCAATCGCGGATCAGTAGGTCTCAAAGCCATTTGAGTTTCGGCAGCAATTGTACGCTTTAATTCGTTTTACATTTTGAAATTCAGCGCAGAAAACGCTATAGACTGACGAAATATGGTTCCATATCTATTTGGAATTGAATAATAAATGTTCTAACAGGATATGCAATCTGAATTTCTTCCGTTTGTCATCGATGGCCAAATTGTTGGTTATGTGCACCACGGGTGAGGTTCCTACTGTTATATCTTTCATGATACACTACATACATCGAAGATATGATCCGTCCATGTAGTTTATACCATTTATTCGTGCTAATTCATCCAAGTCTGCTTGTGTGCTGTTGCTATATACAACGGATAGGTTCGATGAGTTTGTTTTAATGTAATTTATGCAGTTTTGCTAATCGCCTGAAGAAGTATGCACATGTGTTTACCTTCCCCCGAGATGATTCTGTTCAATTTGGCGCTTGCTTAAGCTTGCGTGAATCGTTGAAGACACCCGAAGATAGGACGCATGCAGTTGGAGATGTAGTCAAATGCTTGGGTGAAGAAGTTATTCCAGGTACACGGAACGAGGTACTGCTTGTGATTCCAATTTAAATCAATGGTTAAAGTATTGTTCAATGCCTGTCGGTTTGTGTCATTGTTTATAAAATACAATCGCCTTCCTCAGTTCAATGCTCAAAATAAGCTGCTCCTTTTTTAGATGGGTAATTTTAGAACAAGATAATGCTTCTTTATGACTAACTGGGTACGACCGTGAACTCTGTCAGCTGTACCCTGTAACTTCGTCCTTTGGCGCGCCGGTTTTTTTCTCACTTGAACGTGCTGCAGCTCCTTATTTTGGAATAAAGGTGCGAATGTTCCCCTTCTACGGCATCGTGAAACTTATGTTTTCTTGTTCTAATTTTCTTTAACAAACTCTCAAGGCCATATTTTGATCCAGCCTTTTCTTTTAGGCCCTTGAAAATTGTAGGGCATATGTTTTATGGACTCTGGTTATTAGGTCTGGATAAATTTGAAACAAATATTTGATCGTCATTCTATTCTGAATATAAATACAATATCTCGAGTAATATCTTTAGCACTATTCAATACCCGTCTACATCGATGGAAATAATTATTCCACCAAATTGGTTACTTTAACTTCTACCCGCCTTCTCTTGGTGCTTTTCTTAGCACAGGTTTATGGAGTTCAGATGAATGGTTATGTTGAAAAGGATGGAAAGAAATTTTTGTGGATAGCAAAAAGAAGTCAAATGAAGCAAACTTTTCCTGGAATGCTGGATGAATTAGTAGCTGGCGGGCTGGTTTGTGATAAATAATAATTAACTATTATTTAGCTTTCTTGCATGTCATGTCACACGTGCTTCTGTCTCGTTAAAATATGAGAAAAGTTGATTGACATTCTCCTTGCATCTTTCAAACATAGCCTTACGATCTTTTCCGACTGATTGAGGAAAAGATTTCCCTTTTATTTCTGAAGGGTTGGATTTCTTATTATAGTTTGTTTCTTCTGCTAGAGGCTTGTAGTTATACGAAGATACTTTTCGAGTATTATATTCCTTAGTCAACATGGATTTGCTTGTTTTGTTGCTTAGCTAATGCAGCCAATAATAATGGATTTTTATTTGTGTTTGGCTTTCAGTTTGGATGATAAGGTTGGATAGTTAATAATAAAATAAGTTAGGTTCTGATACTGATACAATCATTGACTTAGTAATAAATCCTTATCTAAATAGCAGGGTACTAAATTCTTGGTTGAGACCGAGATGTGAAGTTTGATAATTTCCTAAGAGCAGTAGAGTCTGCACCAACAAGTTTTTATCAGTAGATTTGAGGAATGCAAATGCAAAGCTTGATAATGATGAGAGGAAAAAGAACCAAGGGAGATGAAAAGTTAGAAATGTGCACTTCAATGCTGAGCATCATGCTTATTGTACCTTTATAGCTAGCTCCTGACTTTATAATATTGACAGCCTGAGGGCGTTCCTTGCGGGGAGAATCTGATGAAGGAATGTGAAGAGGAAGCAAGCATACCGAGATCAATATCAAATAAGTAAGTTCCTAACATGAACTTAATTATAATTTCACACCAATATAATCTTGTATTACATACACGGCTATGATAAATTTTTCTTTTTAGTTTAACAACATGTGAGAGGTTCGAACCTCTGACCCATGTGCTAACTAGTTGAACTATATATATATATATATTTTTGGTAGAAGGTACATATCTTAAGTTTAACTAGTTGAAAAAATGCTAACTTGCTGGCTTTATAATGCTTTTGTTTCAGGGCCATACCAGTTGGTGCTGTTTCCTATTCAGACATCAAAGATTATAGTTACAAGAGGGATGTTCTATTTTGTTACGATTTAAAGCTTCCTGAAAGTTTTATACCGAAGAATCAAGGTTAATTAACGTGATAAATTTTCATTTACTTTATCATTCCAAATTTAGACGAGGTATCTTATATTGAATTTAATCTAGACTTGCTCCTAATAACTCTCTTTTTTGTCCCGTCCCCGGTGTAAGACACATATTTTTAATACAAATCTTTATCTAGTTAGAAATTTCATGCCACTATTTGACTAAACTTTTGACAGATGGGGAGGTTGAAGGATTCAGGTTGCTGCCTGTGACAAATGTCGCAAATGTGATTCGG
The DNA here is from genome assembly GCA_036507285.1 of Trichosanthes cucumerina. NCBI lineage: Eukaryota > Viridiplantae > Streptophyta > Magnoliopsida > Cucurbitales > Cucurbitaceae > Trichosanthes > Trichosanthes cucumerina. The sequence goes on along the minus strand of CM071843.1, from coordinate 65,505,152 downwards.
AGGACACAGTTATTCAAGCATAATTGTGCTCTTGTCATCATTGATTTCCTATTTCGACATGGGTATTATATACTATTTTCTCTGTCTATACATTAACATTAGTTACTTGACCATTATCTGCATAAATTACAACACTAAAAGTGATTCAACCGAATTGTCATGGACGCAAAATTTCTTAAATCACTTGTAAATTTGGACTACTACCAAATCTTGTAAGAGCATAGAGTTGTTTGTAATTAATGTATTTTTCTTTTAAAAACTTGTAGGTACATTAAACCCGAAAGTTTGGGGTACTTGGAGCTATTACAAAGTTTGAAGAGTGGAACCTGCTTCTAAATAAATTCATTCGCCCGATGAGAGAAATCTGGTCAATCTTATTAAACATCGAACTCGGATGGTTTAATAGTTTATTGTTTGACCAGAATTTGCTCACCCAACAGATGTATTTGTGAAGCCAAACAAAACTGTCATACTTGACTATAAAGAATAAAACGGTTTTATCTTTTTAGTACTGCATTTTATTTGCATCGGCTCAATTGAACTTAAACAAATTCCAAATGAATGTTTAGGACGCCGAGTGAGTTATAATAATTTGTGTAGTTATATAATATGTCTAGGATGCAGAGTTATTTAATCTATGTTATAATAGTCTGTATTTAAAGTGCATGTTATTTCATAGATTATTATAACTTGGGTCTTAAGTTTTTATTTTTTATTTTTGACTTCGAGAGATTGAATTATCTTTATTTGAAATGGTAATTGGTAAGTTATTCATTGAACTATGTTTAGATTGACTTTTTGAATTCAACATGTAAGAGTATAGTATTTGAACCTCCCACCAGGTTGATGTTTTGAATAAAAATTCCTTAATAAATAACCTATTTCTGTCATTTTTTTTTGTCTATTTGCTTTAATTAATTCATTCTTTTTTCAAGTTCAGTCGAATCTCAACTATTTGGATAATAATATATATTGATTAATTAACCTATACTCTAGTACACTTCTAACGCGGTCTAAAGTTAGATTTTTTGCAAGTTCAACAGTATTTAGTGGGAACTTCGACCTTTTGATCTTGGTCCAAGCTACAGCTAAGCTATACTTACCTTGGCCTGAAATCTGAACTTCTTTGGGAAGGTTTTAAAATTCACATTAAAATTCATGACTCCAATTTAAAATTTAACCAAATGCACCTGGAAAAATCTGATCACTCGATCAGTGTTCATCTTTTTGCCATCTGCTCTGGTAGTTGTGGCGACGTTTGCTCCAATCCAATTCATGGCCTGCAAGTCTCTCGCTTCGCACAGATTTCGTAATTTCTCCCATATCTCTTCCCTTTGCAATGCTTCTGTGGTTTCTCCGTCCACGTATCCAATGACGTCTACATTTCGGCCAACAATGCACCAGTCGATATCGGTCGCTTCCCGTTCTGTATCGGTCGCCGCCGGCAGTTTCACTTGGGACGACGTCATCCACATTTCTTTACCAGAAAGCTTTCAGGATGATCCCTCAGATCTTACGGGATATTTTGAGAAGGTCAAGCTCTGCAATCGCGGATCAGTAGGTCTCTTTCTCCTTTTCTTTTTGTTTCGCTGTACAAACGAAGGACATAACGGATTCGACTAATTTTTCTAACAGGATTTACAATCTGAATTTCTTCCGTTTGTCATCGATGACCAAATTGTTGGCTACGTGCACCACGAGTGAGGCTCCTATGTTATATCTTTCTGATACTGTACATCTGTGTCGTCAATACCATTTATTCGCATCCATGTCATCAAACTTGGCTTGTGTTTAGTTGCTATATACAATGGATAGGTTCAATCGGTTTGTTTTAATGTAATTTATGCAGTTTCGCTAAACACCTGAAGAAGTATGCGAATGTGTTTACCTTCTCCCGGGATGATTCTGTTCAATTTGGCGCTTACTTAACCTTGCATGAATCGTTGAAGACACCCGAAGATAGGACGCATGCACTTGGAGATGTAGTTAAATGCTTGGGTGAAGAAGTTATTCCAGGTACACGGAACGAGGTACTGCTTGTGATTCCAATTTAAAGCAATGGTTACATTACTTTTAAATACCTGTCTGTTTGCAACTGTTGCGTTGTAATATGCATATAAAGAAAAAAAAATCGCCTTCTTCTGTTTGATGCTCAAAATAAGATGGTCCATTTTAGATGGGTAAATTTAGAACAAGACAATACTTCTTGTGGCTAACTGTGGATAACTATGAACTCTGTCAGCTATACCCTGTTACTTCGTCCTTTGGTGCGCCGAACTTTTTCTCACTCGAACGTGCTGCAGCTCCTTATTTCGGAATAAAGGTGCGAATGTTCTTCTTCTACAGCGTTGTGGAAACTTATAATAATTTGTTCAAACTTTGATCCTGCTTTTCATTAAGGCCCTTGAGCAGGTCATTTGATTTGTCGAATCTGTTTATACAAGTTTGGCTGTTAGGTCCAAAAAAAACTCGGAACCAGTTATATTTATATGGGCGTTCTCAATACAAGTACACAATTTGAAATAACTGAAATTTTCAAACAACTTGCTGGTGCTAACAAAATTTTACTTGGCGACTGCATTATTTTTATTATTTTTTTGAATTAAACATGTGAAGGTGAAGATTCTAAACTTCGACATTTTGGTTAGAGATATATGTCTTGAACTATTAATCCTTGTAGACACGTGCCAATGTCCTGCGTTGTTCAAAGGTTAACTCGTGGAGTGTGGCACCAATACAAATGCACCAGCATTTTACCATCTCTTTTGTTTCTTCCTTAGCTATTTTGGCCACCGCTATTGCAAGATCAACATCATTTTTATTTATCTTCTTCCCTGCTTTTATATGACTAAATTCAACCCTCCCTTGGTTGAAACTCCGGAATAATACTCTGCAATCGTGTTGGGAACAAAACTCCTGCAGAAACTTATTTCTGACATAATGAGATCTGCCTACTTTCAAGAAACAATCTTCTCACTGAGGAGTTCTCAGCAGTCCTAGTAGCCCCTGGTAACACATAACAATAGATCCTGCCTACATCCTCGAGGTTGTTGAGTATAGTAAGGTTAATTTTTTGGAAGGTTCCTAGGAGAAACTGAAGAAATCTTTGTTATCTTTCCAAGACCGTATAACTTGGCCAACCGAAATGTATAAAAGTGGTATGAGAAAATGGTATAAGAGGGAATTCTAATTCTGGGAAGATTGGGGAATGGATTTCTTTACTTGAATTGATGACTTTACTCCTCGTATGATGAGAGGATTGTAGGGTTTGTAACCTTGATAAATCTAGTTTCTTTTCTTGAGAGTCTATGATGGATCATCTTGCCACCATGGTTGATACTTGTCCTGAAGTGTTTGCCAACAATAAACAGACTGTGGAAATTGAGTTTCCAAAAGGGTCAGATTTTTCTTATGCTCCCTTGCTCATCAAAATTCATCCTACCAACAGAACCTAAAAAAAAATCTCTTCTTAGCCTTATCTACTCAAAGGCGCCTCACTGGTATAAGGATATTGTAAATCAGGAGCAAGTTATAACCTCCTTGGAACTCCTTTCTAAAAAATTGTCGTCTAAATTGGTTTTAACACCCTCAAGGTCGAGGACCTTCTCCTTCAACTTCATTGGCCTTGGGCTTAGGATGTGGATCATATAGTGATTACCATTTGCTAGATCTCGTGGGTTGAAGGAGTTTGACAGTTTAAGACAGGCATATGAAATTTAAAGGAGATTAGTCTCAGCTTGAAATCTTTTGTCATTATTCTTCCTTTTATAAATAAGCCAATTGGAGAGCCTTTTGTAACTCTTTTTGGCCTCTGTTTGGAATTTTCTTATTTTCTCCCTTTTTATATTCTTTCTGGATCTCATGTCCTTGTTTCTTATCAAAACAAAGAGTGTTCATATATCTGCCTTCAATTTAAAGAAGATGGATAATGTTATGGTTCATTAGAAAATGAAAGGGACATGTCTCAAAGAATAAGCTTAAGAGGGTATTTCCTTAATATATATTTGTGCAGGTTAAGTGAAACCTTTTGAAGAGTCATATAGAATTTCACTCAACGCTATGGGGTAAATGGAAAATTCCTTTCAAGTAAGGTAAAGCATCAGTTATAAGTCTTCTGAAACAGTAGTAAGTGAGAAAGATATGATTTGTATGATTGGGATCAGTAGTTTTTGTCCTGCTTTCCCTGAAGTTGTTTGTACACTTTTCACCTGTCTACTTACAAAGAAAAGAGCCTAAACATTGAAGGGCAATTTATTGTTGTACGTACATGTTGGAGATGGAAACTAGCTGCTTGGTTGTAATAACTGAAAGTTGCATTGCTCCACTAAGTTTCTCTGACTTATGCCTTATCTGGGTGCTTTTCCTAGCACAGGTTTATGGAGTTCATATGAATGGTTATGTTGAGAAGGAAGGAAAGAAGTTTTTATGGGTAGCAAAAAGAAGTCAAACGAAGCCAACCTTTCCTGGAATGTTGGATCATTTAGTAGCTGGAGGGCTGGTATGTAATAAATAATAGCTAACTATTGCTTAGTTTCCTTGCATGTGCTTCGGTCCCGTTAAAATGTGAAAAATAACGGCTATTCTGTTTTCCTTCTTGATTGGATGATATCTGGGATGTTAGTTCCCTTATTTTTTTTTCATTTCTTTTGTTAGATGTTAGTTGTTATGTCGATACTTGCTGGTAGGTTATTATATCATTTAGTCTTTTTTTTAAGAGTTAATTTTACCCTTAAGATATTGAAAGATATCAAAATATTTCAAGGTAGTCCACGTCCCAACTCAATAACTTGTTGAAATTGAAAAAGCGACATGAAATTTAAAAATATTATTTTGTACGAGCGAATGTCTTTCAAATGTTAAATATCCATCTCATCCTATTTAACTAAAAGGTCCAGCTTCCCTATTTAGAATTTTAAATTGAGTAAGATAAAATTTAACATTAAAAAAACTTATAAAAATTTTAAATGCCATGTCACCCTTGTTTTTATTTAATTTCATTGACATTATTGAATAAGGACTTGATTGGACATTTTGATGCCTTGAGAGATGGACACCTTAGAGGCCAAATTATAAATTTAACCTTTCTAGCGAGTAGTAGTACGTTCTGCTACAAGGAATCAGAGCCTGTTTGTGTTTCAGTTAATATGCATTTGTCTAGTTTGTTAAACTTAGTTTAGACATGCAACAATTATTGATGTTTACTTATAAACTTAGTTTAGACATGCAACAATTATTGATGTTTACTTATGTGTGACCGTCAATTCGGATAATGGAATTGAATAGCTAATAACAAATTAGATAAGGTTTTGATACTACAAAGTTATTGACGATTTACAACTGAGCAGTAAATTATTGGTTAAACAGCAGGGTTTTTTACGTAGAGACTGAGATGTGAAATTTGATAATTTCCTCGGAGCAGTTAAAGTCTGTGCAAAACACTTTTTAAATCCATGGATTTGAAAACGTAGTTATATGCAAACCTTGATAATAAACAAAGGGCAAAGAGACAAGGGGAGATATAAATTTAGAAATGTGCCCTTGAATGCTGAATATCATTCTTATTCTTGATAACTGGCCCCTGACATTGTGATGGTGACAGCCTCAGGGCATCCCTTGTGGGGAGAATCTGATGAAAGAATGTGAGGAGGAAGCAGGCATACCGAAATCAATATCAAAAGAGTAAGTTCATAACAAGAATTTAATTATACTTGCACACCAATATAACCTCCGTGTATTACATGGTTGTGGTAAACCTGGTGGCTTCAAATAATGCTTTTGCTATAGGGCTATACCAGTTGGTGCCATTTCATACACAGACATCAAAGGTTATAGTTACAAGAGAGATGTTCAATTCTGTTACGATTTAAAGCTTCCTGAAAGCTTTATACCGGAGAATCAAGGTTAGCTAATCTGATAAATTTTTGTTTACATCGCAATTCAATATTTAGCTTACAAGGCATGTTACGTTGCATTTAATCTAGATTGGCTCCTAACAACTCTCTATTTTGTCTGAGCCCCGGTGAATATATTTTGTATGCATATTGTTTTTATTTGTTTTTCACTACGAATTTTTGTATGGTTTGGAATCTCATGACACTAACTTGCTGAATGAACTTTTGGCAGACGGGGAGGTTGAAGGATTCATGTTGTTGCCTGTGGCGAATGTTGCAAATGTGATCCGGAGGACACAATCATTCAAGCCTAATTGCTCTCTTGTCATTATCGATTTTCTTTTTCGACATGGGTATTGTATACTATCTTCTCTGAATATATCTTTGTTACACGGCCATTATTTGCTTTAATTACAATTCCCAAGCGTAGGTCTTGGTGGTAAATATTCGTGGGTTCAACCAAATTCTCATGAGTACACACCATTTTTTTTTTTTACAAATTAATCACGTAGGCTGCATTTGATTGGTGATCTAAAACTGGAATAGGAAATAAGGGATAGAATGGAAAATAGTTGTATTCCATGTTTTTATTATTTTCTAACATCGTTGGTTACTTTTCTTTTCTTTTTTTTTTAGATGAGCAGATTTAGATCTAAAAACAATGAAAACATGTAAATGTTTTCAAAATGTTCGAATTCTACTTTAAACATAATTCAAAGTGTCACCAAGTAAAAATTAATGGCCAAGTCCATTTGATTTAGTAAAAATGAAAATAAGAAATTGAATTTAGATAAGATACCAAATAAACTTTTATAAAATTTAGATTACCAAACATTGTTAAGACAGGTGGGGATTGGTAGTCCAATTTTTTCTCCAGATTCTGATCAGTTTGGTATAGAGATCTTTTTAGCCATGTATGTGACCATCCCCAATAAGTTAATTACACTACACAGGGCATACTCAAAAAGTCTATAGTTGTTTGTAATTAATGTATTTAAAACTTGCAGGTACATTAATCCCGAAAGCTCGGGGTACTTGGAACTACTGCAGAGTTTGAGGAGTGGGACCTGCTTCTGAATAGAACAATTCACCTTATTCATTGATGAGGGAAATCAGGTCAATCTTATTAAACATCGAACTTGAATGGTATTATTGTTCATTGTTTTTCCAGAATTTTCTTGCTTAATAAATGTATTTATGAAGCCAAACAAACTGCCTTACTTGACTGTAGAGAATAAAATAATGCCATCTTTTTAGTTTCTAGTACCGAGAAGACTAAGTTTGATAGGTCTATTGAATGAGAATACTTTTGACAAATTACACATGAAAGCCTTACATGCAAGCAATCTTTAATTTCATCAACTACCCAGGAACAATAAACATACTAACATTTCACACTGACTTATATTATTCACTTCCTCTTCTAACTCCTCCCCTAAAACTAGAAAAAATAAAGCACAGAAGGGCGTTGAATGTCAAAAGCCCAAGATTTTTCCAAGAACTTGAAGCAACTCAAGGTGTGCAGTCAAGTGAGGGAAATGACCATCAGTGTTTATAACTTGCACTGTGCAACTGCCCTTAATTTTCTTCTGCATGAAGAGAGCAACCGAGGCAGGGACGACGACGTCGGTTTTCGTCTGTATGATGGTGCAGGGAATGTCGACCTTTTCGAGAATGTCTCTCTCGTCCACGAAGAAGACAGTCTTGGCTAAGGGTAATGCAACTTCAGGCCTCATTTCATGGAAGCATTTCTGCAACTTTCTTACTGAGAGAGGATCGGCTTCGTCCACAACCAGAGAAGGAAAGTTTGTGGCCCAATTTTCGTAGTTGGATTCAATATTTGCTATGATTTGCTCGACGTCTGATACCTCGAAACCACCTTCATAGTCTTCTGTGTTTATATACCTAACAACACACAATATGGTCAACTTGTTGTTAGAAAGAATATAGCTTTGAGCCTCCTTTTGCTGTTTAAATTGGATCTGTCTTTCACTGAATCAAACCATTTTAATTAGGTAAGATTAAAAGTGTATTCTGTTCGGAATCCTTTTCTATACAAGTGCTTTTTAAATGAAACAGTTTTGGAAGAAAAAACACTTTACTTTTTAGTCTAGGTGTATTTTTAACTGCTTACTAAATATTTGAAAATTTTAAGAATGCTTTTGGCAATTAATTTAATATAATTAAGAGTTTTAAAAGCCCTTTTGATTAGCTAAAGTTAGTTCAATTTCTCCCAAATCCCATCAAGCTAACTCTACGAACATGAAATAAACTCATTAGTACAATTCATGATTATAATATAGGGAGAGGTACAAAGGTAATAATATAAAAACAGGATAATATTTTTGGAACATTTTCGTGACAAATTTAAAAGTAGAAACTAACTGTAAAAATCTTACGTCATATTGAAAACCAAAAAAAAAAAAAAACCCACCCAATATGTTGTTTAAAAAAAAAAAAAATATAAGTGATTACATTTAAAATGTTTTTTTTTTTAATATTATCAATAGGAGCATAGTTTAAATAGTTAAGGTGTATATATCATCGACCACAAAATTAAAGGTTTGAATCTCCAGCATTGAACTATGAAGTTTTGTTACTAAACTATTTTTTTTTTTAAAAAAATTATATAATAATGAATGATAGGGATTAGGAAAAATTGTACAAACCACTCTTGAACTATGAGATTTTGTTACAATCATCGTATTAAATTTTCGTTGACATGTCGACCTTTCCATATGTCCATGGGTTCGTCATCGAGTGAATCGATATTTCCATTATATCATACAAAATTGATGTAATATTAAAGAAATAGCAGCAAAATGTAACTATATTATTTATAACAAGTATTTTAACTATATTAATTTTTTATTTTTAAATTTTTTCTAGAAATATCCATCGATATCAACATTTTATCGATATTTCCATCCACATTTCTATAAAATTGAGACATCGACATTTCCGTCGACATCTTGGTTATAATCACATCCTTAAATTTTTAATTTAACCAATCAATCCCTTGTATTTTGTTAAGTGTTGTAATCATACCCATGAATTTTTAATTTGACCAATCAATTCCTTGTATTTTGTTAAGTGTTGCAATCAATCTCCTTCTAGTTGCTATTAAATTACCGTTTATTTGGACTTCACATGTGTGACTGTGACTCACATGTTAGTAGGGAAGATCAAACATGTTATCGATAGATCTGGAAAAAAGATAAAAGGAAAAAAAATTATGTTTTAGAAAAAGAAGCGTAGGAAATTTCAATTTAGTGGGTGTTATTTGGATCGTGTAATTTTTCAATTTTTTTTATAGTAAGGAATTAAGAAACGCCAGAAGACTTCAATCACCATAGTTGAAACTTCCTTCTCCAAATTAGTCGATGATGGGGTTGTCCAATCCGTACAGCTCAAAAATAGAGGTCGTCATCGTAAGATCCTCAATGACAAGTTCACCCTCCCTTACTAGACTAGCTACTAATGTATAAGTCACACATGTAAAGTCTATTGGTCGCAACACTTAACAAAAGCACATGACGCTTATTGATCAAATTAAAATTTAAGGATGTAATTTCAATACAAACAAAATATGAGAACTGATTGATTAAATTAAAAATAGTGTGATTATAACAAACCTCAAAGTTTAGAGGTGGTTTGTGCCATTTAGCTTAAAGATTAACCTGACAAATTTCCATTTAAGACGAAGTTTTCCCCTCCAGTGATAGCAAAATTGACAAAAGAGTAAGAAAAAGAGAGAAAATGGTAGAGACAATGAAATAGATAAGCCAAATTCCAATACCTAATTGACATATAATAATATTTAAAATGATCCATGCAAATCTTCCCCTCCTTTTGAATATAAATGTTTAGTTTTAATTAGAAATATGATATAACAAACAAGAGATGCGATGACAAATATTTATGCCGAAAGGAAAACCCACTCCACAAGAAGTTAAATAAGAATATAATTTCCATAGCTACTATATAAGAAGTCATGCATGTGTTTAATTATGAGTGGGGTATAAATGAGCTAAGCAAAGCTGTACTAGAAGAATAAACAAACTGTTTTATGGGTTATTTCTAACAATCATTTCCTTTTTTGTTTAAGAATTATTTTTATTGGTTCTTGAATTTTAGAGAATGTTTTCTACTCTTTGAACTTTTAGTTTGATAGGTTCCTAACCTGTCTAATAAATTTTAGACTTTCAACTTTATGTCTAATAGATCTTTGACCTATTCAATCTTTTTTAAAATTCATGAAACTTTCAAACCCAAAATTGAGGGCCCTATATATAATAGATCTATTAATTTAATTTTTTTAATACGTTAAAGACCTATCAAATCTAAAGTTAATAGTTTAAAGTCAGCTTATTAGAAAATTTAAAGATTTATTAGATATAAGTTCAAAAATTCAAAAGACTTTTTAGAGATAGATTAAATTCTTAACAAAAAAAAATTTTCAGTGTTAAAATTTTCTAGATAAGTAAATCCATAGATAAGCTTTAAAAACATTGACTATATTTCATGAAACTCGACTCCAAGATCTAATTCGAATTAAGATCTCTATTCAAGATTAAAAATTTGAGTGAAGAAGTATTTATTTCACCACTTTATCAACACCCAATATACATATATGGCCACCATATCCTCTAGTGGAATTGGTTTGGACTCACTCCAAAATGTTGTGAGGCTGAGAACACACAGCTCCCAAATTTATCCAATTTTATTTGAAAAAAAAATCCAGAAAAAGAAAAAATTAAAACAACACAACACAACGTAGATAAGGATCAAACAATCGAGGAACAATATTTGGATGCAATCCATCTTTTTGCAGCTCACTCTTTTAAGGCAACAAAAAGAATAATATAAAAAAAAATAAAAAAAAGAATTGTGACGTGACAAATCATAGATGGACAATTAAATAGGTTGCAAAAAGATGGGTGGTAAATTTGTTGTTGTTTGTGTTTGGAGGAAATTAATAATAATATATAATAAAGAATACCTGGGAGAAGAACAGAGAAGAATGAGTGTCTGAAAAAGGTCAGGTCTTTGAGTGTAAGCAAGGCATCCAATAAGGCCAGACATGGAGTGGCCAATGAAGATGGTGGAAGTGAGGCCAATTTCATCAAGAAGAGTGATGAGATCTTCAGCAAAACCATGATAGGAAGAGTATTTTTGAGGATCAAACAAGTTGGGATCTTTAATGGAACCCGAAAAGCTCCAATCAAACACCAAGACTCGGTAGTACTGGCTCAGCTTTGGAAGGATTTTGTCCCATAATGACTGGTTTGTTCCGAACCCATGAGCCAAAACCATGGCTTCCCTCCCTGAACCAATAATCTTCGCATTTACGGCTGTTGACAACGACGACGACGACCCATTTTCGAGCTTAACAACCATGGTGCCCACACTTAACTTAATGAATTACTTACTGGTATAGAAATAATAATGAAGATGAAGAAAGAAAAGGGTTGTGGCCTGTGGCTTTTGGCTATGGTGTTTTGTTTTGTGTTTCTCTTTATAGAGAGTTAAGAGAGAGAGAGAAGGAGAGGGGTTGTTGAGAGGTAAACAACAACCAACAGCTGACTGCTATAAATGTTTCTCTCTCTCTTAATTCAAATATTTTATTGCACAAAAAAAAAAAATTGCAAGAGGTTGGTTACAATCACATTCATAAATTTTTAATTTGATCCGTCACTAGTAATTTGTTAAGTATTGCAATTAATCAGTATTTCTATTAGTTGCTATTAAGTTGTGCTTTATATGTGTCACTCCCATGTGAGAGAATGATAAAGGTAGATATGGAAAAAAATGTTTTATGTTTTTGAAAAATAAGCGTAAGAAGTTTCGATTTAGTGAGTGTTATTCAAGGTTTAAAATCTCGATGTCGATGGAAATATCGAGGTCTCAATTTCATGTAAATGTCGATGGAAATATCGATAAAATGTTGATGTCGGTGGATATTTCTGAAAAATTAAAAAAAAAAACAAAAAATTTTAAAAATATATTTAAATTAGAAAATAAACCTTCAACCCTTTTCAACTAAGTTAAAATGCTTGTCATAATATATTATATTCACATTATGTTACATTTTGCTGTAATTTTCTTTAACATTTCATCAATTTTGTACGATGTAATGGAAATATCGATTCACCCCTAGTGTCGATGTCGAACCCATGGACATGTGGAAATATCGATGGAATTATCGACATGTCGATGGAAATTTAATACCATGGTGTTATTTAGGTATAGTAATTTTTCTGTTTTTTTTTGTTCGTTTGATGAGAAAGAATAAACCCTAGAAAACTAGCTGCTATAGCTAAAATTTTCATCTCCAAATTAGCCAATGATAGTATTGCCCAATCTGTACAACCCAAAAAGAAGTGATTGATTGTACCCATTAACAAACTAGATGAGGTGTCAATTAAAAATTCATGAGTGTGAGTGTAACAAACCTCATCGTTCCAATAGTGGTTTGTATAATTTTTCGTCTTTACTAGATTATGAAGTTTGGTCTAAGTTTTTGCCTATTTTGTTCTGTGTACGATTGAAAAGTTATTAGTTTTTAATAGGTTTGTAAACTTTTTTTTTTCTTTTTTTACAAAATTCACTAAGACGTGAGGTGTGAGATTCTAACCTCTAACTTTTTGTCGATGCTAGACGCTCCATTGAGTTACATTCAGGATGAGAAGAGATCTCTAAACTTTTAGGGGTTGTTTGAGGCGTTAGGTGACTTATATTATATCAATGGTTATTAGGAGTCATGGAAATTATTGGATCTACGTCCAATTGTTATTATGAGATAGTCACATTGTGGCAGACTCATACTCATTGAATAATATTAGTAATAATATGAAAAACGTACTTCCATGCTGGAGTACCTCTAGAAAGTTCTCATTTTCTCCATAGCTGAATATGCCAAACTTAATAATTAAAAATAGTGGACAAACAAATTGCTTAGAACCACAAAATAAAAAATAAAAAATAAAAAAATTAATAAGAAAAAGGTTAAAATATCTTTTTGGTCCATGTATTTGGAGTATTATTCTATTTTAGTTCTTATACTTTCAATTGTCCAACTTTAGTACATGTACTTTCAATAAAACTTAAAATTGGTCATACTATATATTAGTTTACCGTTGATTTTTTTTTTTAAAAAAATAGTTTCTATTAACTTCTCTTCCACAAATTTTGAAACTGTGTTCACATTGTACCTTTTTTATATTAAAATTATTATTATTTATAAAAATTAACTTTAAATTTATTAGTGGAACCAATTTTAAACTTTATTGAAAGTACATGCACCAAAATAGAATATTGCTCAAAGTATAGGGATCAAAATGGTATTTTAACCTAATTGTTGTTAGAGTCATTTAATGTATGTTTGTCCACATACTATGGAGCTAAGTTATATAATTTATAGAAGAAAATAGATATTTTAATGGTTGAACTTTACTTGCCACTTTAGTTATTTTCTTTAATTTAATCTTAAACTATTGTTATTATTACAGAAATTGTTATAGATGCATAAATGATCCATCTACCGCAAAAATTTAAAAGAATTATTGTAATTTGAAAAAAAAATATGTATAAACACTATATTTGCATTTTTTTTTTTCAAATTACCACAAATCTTTAATTTTGAGGTAGATGGATCATTCAGCCACTGCATTTTAAACTTAATTTTTCTATCAAAATCAATTTGGCCCTGGTTCATTTTTCAATAAAATAAGATGATAGTATTTTTCTGTCACTTGTATAAATCTAAAAATGGGGGGGAAACTAAGATAAGAACGCTATAGCATGTAAAAAGAGTAGATTAGATATATTTGAATCCTAATTATTATTATTAAGGGTTCATTTAATTAACTACGGTTTGTGTTTATTCTTTTTCTGAAGAGTTCACATAAGGTTTAAGTAAAAAAAAAAAAAAATACACAGTTGATAATTGTATGCTTTTTACTTTCAAAATAAGGAGGAAAAAGAAAAAGAAAAAAAAGGGATATATAATTGTGCATTTGAGTTTTGGTTTTAAAAACGTCGGCAGGTATGTTCTGAGCCATGAAATATAATTTCACTGCTAAAAATATTCTTTTAAGAGACCATTTAAAACATGTTCCTATAATCACTATTAGAATCAAATTAAAGCTAATTTAAACTGTATTAATTGAATTGAAGCATATTGAAACTTTATTTTTGATCAATTTGACTTTTCTGTACAAATTCTCAAGTATTAATTTGAATTAGGAGCAACCATTGACAATCATTATTTATGTTAATTTAATACTACCTTCAAAGGTATATTAGTACCAAAATTAACATTTTACTTATATTTATAACAACTGAGAGAAATGTCTAGAAAAAGAAAAGAAATAAACATACGAAAGAGCAAGAAAATTTTATTTAAAAAAAGAGAGCGAGCAAGAAAAATTGCATATAGAGAAGATGAGAGTAAGTTCTTTGTTGGTGTCCACAAAAATATGTTCCCTAGATTTACCTCTATGAAAAGAGACATTTTTGAAACTTCATAAATTAAAATAAAACAAACGTGAAAGTTTATAAAAAATAATTATTTTAAAATTTTAGGGCAAAAATAAAATAACATTAAAATTTTAAGGAGACTAAACTATTAAGTATTTTAAAAGTTCAAATATTGATATTGAGATATGATGTAAACCTTAAACAAAAAAGATAGTTGTATACGTATATCAATTTGGCTCAAAATAATAGCAACTCTAGCATAATATAAAAAAGATTGTAAATATAACACAATATTTATAAGCTAAATTGCCAAAGTGAGCATAGTTGAATAGTAATTGACATGTACTCTCGGCCGAGATGTCATAAGTTCGAATTCCCCCACCTAAAATATTGTTGAATTGGAAAACAAAAAACTATAAGCTAAACCCATATAAAAATTAGTTTAAAAAGTCAAATAGACTCATCAACATTTTTTTGTTAAATCACCAATTAATCCAAAAGCTTAAATTGATGAGTCATGATAAATTTAATTATATCAACATTCCAACACTCTTTTTTACTTGTGGGCAAGGTTTAAAATGTCGATGTCGATGAAAATATCGAGGTCCCAATTTTATGGAAATATCGATGGAAATATCAATAAAATGTTGATGTCGATGGATATTTTTAAGAAAATTTTAAAAAACAAAAAATATTAACATGTATTAAAATTAGAAAATAAACTTTCTACACTTTTTAAATGAGTTAAAATATTTGTTATAATATTATATTCACATTATGTTACATTTTATTGCTATTTTTTTAATATTTCATCAATTTTGTACTATATAATGGAAATGTTGATTGGTGTCGACGTCGAACCTATGGACATGTGAAAATATCGATAGAAATGTCGACATACCGATGAAAATTTAATACCATGCTTATGGGTTGGAAATTTATAGGACCTCTTGTGTTGCTACCATGTTAAATCACCCATCAATCCAAAAGTTTAAATAATTAATGGATTTTGGTAAATTTAATTAGGTCAACATTTCAACATTTCTCATTAGTGTAAGATGTTTATGATTGATTTACCTCTATTAATTTATGATGGATATATGTCAATTCTTAATAGATGTGAAAATGGTATATCAGTCCTGGATATTGATATACTTTAGAAATGGTACATCAAACACCATATATGATAGAAAAGGAATCATAAAATATCTAAATAGGAGTGTGATTTTTTTAAAAAAAAAATCATATTTACTAATTATATATATATTAAATTTAACATTCATGTTTGAAATATTTCGAACTTATACCCTCTAGGTTAGGATATATTTAATATCACCTATATATACAGTGTGTACCATCCTTCCTCTATATCACTATTAAATTTTTTATAGCTATGAAATAAAAAAATTTCAAATTTTCGTTAATGACAATTCTCTCAAAGTGGAGTTAGATATTTTAATAGTGAATAATACTTAGAGTAGCTAAATATATATATATATTTTTAATGATAGTGTGTTGAAAGATACGGTTATGCAATTAAATATTTTTTAAATATAATTTTCTTTTTTTAAAAAATAGGGGTGTGTTATGTGTAATGTATATAAAGAATGAGAGAGAAAGGGCATTAAAGAGAGGAGAGAGATGAAAAAGTAGGGTGTTGTCTTTTATATGCTTTTAATTAATTAATGATAATGAAAGAAAGTGAGGCGTGAAGAAGATAAGTCCAATACCCAACTTTTCTCATTTATGTATTTTCTCTGTCCCCACCACGTTATCACTTCTTATCGGAACCCTCTCTCACACGAAACCCCTTCATTTATTTAATCCACTATTCTTTTTTTCTTTTTTCTAATACAATTAAAAAATTTACCCATTATCAAATCCAAATCAAAATGAGTCACCAATCGTCATCACTTTAAATTATTTTCACAAATCCCAAGATGATCAAAAGTGCAATTTTGTTTGCTTTTGCCATTTCTAAATTCTAACTAAAAATCATTCAAACTCACAATTACTCAAGATATGTTACAAATTTTCGTGCCCCTTTTTCAATTTTTAAAAAATTAGGTTAAATTACAAATTCAATCCTCGAACTTTCACGTTTGTATCAGATGGGTCCCTAATTTTTTTAAAAAATTCGAATAAGTTCTTAAATTTTTGATTTTGTGTTTAATAAGTTATCGAACTTTAAAATGTGTTAATAAGTCTTTTAACTTTTGATTTGGTATCTTTTAAGTTTTTCAACTTTCAATTTTGTATCTAATAAATCCTTGACCTATTCAATATTTTTTAAAATTCTTAAACTTATTAGACTCAAAATTGAAAGTTTAATGCATTTTTAGACACAAAATTCAATTTTTATGTCTAATAGATTCGTTAATTTTTTAAAATTTGAATATGTTAAATACTTATTAGGTACAAAATTGAAACTTTGAGGACATATTTTGACATTTTTAAAGTTTATGGATCTATTAAATACAAAATTAAAAGTTTTGATACTTTTTTAAAAGTTTCAGTAGACTTATTAAACATGGCTTGTAAAAGTTCTGAATTAAACTTGTAATTTAACCAAAAAAAAAAATTATAATCTTATCATTGACAACCTTTGCCTTCAACTTTTCAATAGTCACACTCATTTGATACTACTATATTCGATTATTAAATTAAATTTTCATTTCAATGAATATTAAATTATCTCATAGTAGTTGTTTGAGAATATCTTCTATAGATTGTATTAGTTGTCAAAAATATTATTTTTATCGTAGATCTATTCTTGAAAAATGAAGTCTAATTTGATAAAATTTAATTTATTTAGTTAAGGTCGAATACTCTCTTCCACCGTTCTAATTTCTAAAAGGGAAAAAAAAATGTTATGTAAAAAGGTTTTTTTTATTGAACAATAAAAAAAAATTGTTAAGCCTTTTGACTAACAACAAAGTGGCGAATTTACCATGCGCCTAAGCCCCCTCAAATTTTTTACCTTTAATAATATGTATAGAAAAAGTCAGATCAAATATGTTAAATATTTTTTTCAATGTCATATTCAAGTCCCACTCGATACAAATTCTAGATCCGCCATTAACAACAAAGCTATTCAACCCTCGTGCATAGGGAGGGGACCTCAATTCAAACTTTGACTTTGTCAAAGTTTTAATTATTTATTTTTATATATCTTTCAATTTCCTTTCTTATACATTAAAAATATGTATTTGTCTATTGCAAAGTAATAATAATAAATAAATGAATGTATTTGTTGGATGTTGGTTAACATTGTGAGAATATTCTTTACGTAAAAAGTTGGAAAACAAGGAAGAATTGAAGGACAAACCAACATCTTTGTAAACACAAACTAATTTTGCAGTTTTTTTTTTTAAATACTAATTTTACAGTTTTTTTTAGTACAATTTTGCAGTTGATTTCACTAGTGTTTATTAATTTGCGCACACATATATATATACACACACTAGACAGCTCCACATGAAAACGATACTTCTTTTTCTTTTTCCAGCTACCCATTCTTTTATTGCCTACTATAATTCTTGTTATAATATTGTACTCTAATACTAAAATATGGTGGACTACATATTAATATGGTTATATTATTGGACTATTTAATTAAAAAAAATTAAGTTATTTTTATGATGGATAATCCTTTAATTTTTGGTTTTTGGAAATTGTGTTTGTTATCTCATCATTTCTCTACAATGACTTTTATCTTTATTAAAAAGACATTTGGATTCTTAACCAAATTTCAAAAACAAAAATAAGTTTTTCAAAGCTACTTTTTTTAGTTTTCAAAACTTGAATTGGTTTTTGAAAATATATTTTTGAAAACATAGGTAAAAAGTGGATGACAAAATAATGAAACCTATAAATAGAAGTACCATTTATATATATGTTTAATTTTCAAAAAACAAAACTAAAAAATCAAATAATTGTCACCCAGAGTCTAAATTTGTTTGTTGGATTTTAATCTAAGTATAGTACGAACTATTATTGGGTGGATTCCCATTTATTCTAATTTAAAAATTGGGAATTTAGAAAAGATTTTATATAAAGGAATGGAAGAGTTTATAGTTTATGGTCTTTAATACATTGAATTGAATTGAATTTTTCTATTCCTCATTGTACTAAGATATATACATATATACATATATATTATATTATATTGTGTACAAGGTTTTGATGCTTGCAAGATAACATCGTTCAATGAATTTTCATTAGATTTGCTTCTTTCTTTAACTTTCAAAAGTTGTGTTACAAACAAGTGGAGTCCATACAGATGCAGCAGACTGCAAAATTCAACTAGGAAAATCTGCATATTCCACAAACTCGCCGTCTCCATTACACCCTTTATAGACCAAATATAATTGACGTAGTTCTGGATTCTATGTGTCATGTAATTGTTTTTTTCTAATTTTAGAATTCTTAATTCTAGGGGGAAAGCACTTCGATTTTATTTTTTTTAATAAGATTTCACTATTTCCTAAAAGTTAACATTTTTGTCGTCGTCTTTTTTTTTTTTTTTAAAGTTTGTCTTCTAATTGATATAGAGAGAATATTTTTTAAATTAATTAATTATTTTTATTTCTATTTTTTCAATAAAAAAACAAACAAAACAAATGTTTGAATCTTTGACAGATAAAATTAATTACTATATATATATTTTGGTTTACAATTAATTATTATAGTTGAAATAATACAATATATATATAGTATTATATTTCCTTTGAAAAAAAAAAAGGTATTATATTGAGCAAACACGTTAATTGGATATGATAGTCAACTTTGATGACTTCGACTTGTGCTTAATTTGCAGGGTTTTCCATTTATGCTCACCACATTATTTTTAATTAAAAAAGAAAAAAAAAACTTGAAATGAATGATTGATGTACACACACTAATTAACAAGCGTTTTATCCTCATGAAAATGATTTTTTTTTCTTACAAATCCTTTCAAAAGGTGAAAAACTGTTCTTAAAAAGGTTAAAAATAATAATAATAATAATTAATTAATTAACAGAATCTAGTTAATTTAAAGCTTTAACTCAATATTCAAATTCTTCCTTAGGAAAGAAAATCCATGCACGATAATCATATCATAGACGAAAAGGGCCTTTTGGGCAAAAGTAAAAAAAATCATATACACGTGCATAGTGAAATCAGCTCCTTTTCTCTGTAATTGGAAAGAGAAAAGAAAATTCCATTTTCTTACTTTTTCGGTTTTTCTCCAAAAAGCCAGAAAAGGGTTTAATGGTATAAAAACACACATCAACATATTACCTACTCCACTTAGCAAAATAAATATTTATGCAGTACCTAATCCCACGCTTAATATTTAACGTGAAATCAATTATAAAAAAAATATTTATATATATGGATCAACTTTGTCGTTGTTTCAAAAATATTTGGTTAAATTATAAATTAGGTCCATGAATTTTGAGACTTGTATTTATTTGGTCTATGAACTTTTAAAATTACCAATTTAGTCTCTAAGCCTTTGAATTTTTAAAAATTCACAATCTACTAGACATTAAATTGAAATTTTAGGGTTTCATTAGACAAATTTATGTCTGATGGGATCTTAAAATTTTAATTTATATCTAATGAATCAATTAACTTTTAAAAATTTTGAATTTGCCAAAAACCTATTAAACACAAAATTGAAGGGATCTATTAGACACACAAAATTGAAAGTTTAAGGATTTATTAGATATTTTTGAAAGTTTAGAGATCAAATAGCCACAAATCTCATAGATCATGGATTAAACTTGAAATATAACCAAAATACCTATATTTTTTCAGAAGTTATAATATTATTTTTGACTTTTCATAAATATTTCAAAAATGTCCTTTAGTAGAATAATTGCTAAAATGTTAGACAAAAAGTTGACGTGATCCAAACAAACATTCTAGTCAAACACCACATCAATTTTCTGTCAAACAATCTAACAAATTTCTACTTAATGAAATTATCAAAGGTAATACGGTGACTTTTGAAAGAAGAATATGAGTATTTTCTAAACAAAGAGTAAAAAGTTCCCGAATATTTTTTATGATTTAGCTTTAACAAAAACTTGGGTTATGACGTTTTGTCTAACTTTAATTTTTTTAATATTTCCTTTTGTGTAACCTTAATCGTTTCATACAATATCCACACACACACATATATATATATATATATATATATATATATTAAATAAAGTTTGTGTAGATGAAGTCTTGCCATATTAATTGTCGTCATATGCACAGTTATATGGAAGAAACTAGAAAGAAATGGGCCAAAATCAGCCTAACTTAGCCTAATTTAGTATTAATTAACATATATTTCCGACCATGAGATCATACGTTCGAATTTGCTCACCTCACAAATTAAAAGAAAAAAAGTCAGTGCAACAATAGCATAACTCAACTGATATCAAGTAACACTAATGAAGCAAGAGATCATGAGTTCGAATCTCACATCTCAAATGTTGTAAAAAAAAGGGGAGTGTATAAAATTTGGTGTAAATGTTGTGGGGTTGGGTACAATTAAAGCCAAAAGGTGAAATGTAAGAGAAACGTTAAAGTGGGGGCGTTGGATCGGCCTAATCTGTTTGTTTGAAGTTGAACTTTAAAAGCTGAAAAAAAAGCTCGCCTTTAATGGCGGAAATTGACAGGGAAAATTTTTAAACGGTTGTTTGTGGCTTCTATGAAACAGTTGTCTTTTCAAATATATCTGCTACTGCTACCATAAACTCCACTTCTCATTTATTAGGCCGGTTCCTAATTGTCTGCATTTTTATATACCCATTCATTTTCTTTCATCCACAAAATTAGTTGGAGAATTTCCTTTTCATATCATATCGTATGCATTTTCAATATTATAGCTTCGAAAACTTCTTATTCACAGATGACTATAACTTAACCACAATCCAAAGTAACCACAATCTAAAGTAACGCTCAATCGTGAAGATAAGTCTATTTTTTTTCTTCTTTTAAGGTGGGAAGTTCAAATCTTCATTCTCACATTTGTTATAACAAAAAGAAAAAAACACACCAAACGAGTTTGTCTTTTTGATATTCCCTTCCCATATATTTGTATTGTTGTATTCTTAAATATACATAGGTACATCATGTTGGGAGTGAGATCAAAGTCTTAATAATAATTGACATATACCTTTAGACCAAGAGATCAGTGGAAACCTCCGCCACTAAATGTTGTTAAAGTAAAAAAAAATAGAAAAAAAATATATATATATCTCAATTGCCGAATTATTATCCAAAAAAGACTATATATATATATATAAATATGAAATTATGAAATTTACTTTTATATTTTGAATTAGTCATATTTACAAAATAGCAAACAACTCCCGGCGAAGAATCAACTTCTCACAAATTCCACATAAGCTATTCTTGTCTCCATCCACGCCCCTTCTCCACTAGATCCATTGGAGCTTTTGAAGGGACGGGACGGGACGTTGATGACTTTTCTATTCATACATATATTTTTAAGGTTAAATTATAAAAAAATATTCCTAAATTATGAGGTTAGTTTGAATTATACTACTAAACTTTAAAAAGTTTGATTTTAACTTTTGAATTTTAAAGTACATTTCAAAATAACCCTTGAAAGTCTTTTAACGTTAAATTTATGAACGAAAAATGACGTATTTGCATATGTTTTGACTTTTTTTTTAACGTATATATTCAAATATATTCACATAAGCAATCATACAAATACAAACACAACATTTTTTGTCTATGAATATAATAAAAAAACCTTCCAATAGTTGTTTTGAAACAAATTTCAAAGTTCAAGAGTCGGAAACTTTTCAAAGTTCAGAAGTATAATCGAAACCAACCCCATAGTTAAGAGGTATTTTTGATAATTTAACCCATATTTAATTAATCCAGTCTGAACTGCAAGAAATCTACCTAAGATTGGCAAAGAAATCGGTGTATTGATTCTTTCTACACTTCAAAAAAGGAGTTTTATGGACTGATTGTATCACAGAACAAATAAAAAAGAAACAGATAGGTTTCTCTAATTTTCATGCACAAGATTGATATTTCACCATTTCCATTGCTTTTAAGCATCTATTACATTACAAACTTACATCATTTCATGACCAATAACTAACCAGAGGGATTTCTATCTCCAACTCCATCCAAAGTGGAATGCTTTTAATTCAATCAATCTTGATTTTTCATAGCCTAATCTTCTAATTTGCTTGAACTCTACACTGCCTGCAGGGAAAGACATCCCAAAAAGAAACAATATATTACCATGGAGGCACTATTAGAAAAATCTCTTACATAAACATAAAATTTAGGTCCCATTTGATAACAATTTGATTTTTGGTTTTTTAAAATTATGATGGTTTTTTTCACAATTTCTCTTCATCTCTCTACAATGATTTCTATCTTTTTTGAGGTATCATATAAGCTTCTAGCCAAATTTCAAAAACAAAAACAAGTTTTTGAAAACTAATTTTTTAGTTTTCAAACTTTAACTTGATTTTTTAAAATATAGGTACAAAATAGAAAAGAAAACGTAGAAATTCATTTGTAGTAGTATTTTTAAGCTTAATTTTAAAAAACCAAATGATTATAAAAAACGGAGCCTTAAGAACTGTAATTTACCTGTGCAGGAGTTAGCTGAGGAACATCTACTAACCTCTCCATCATTTGCAGTTGATCATAGGGAGCAATCTACACAATAAATAAGGTTTAATTTAGAACTTCTTTATAAAACTCATTTTAGATTTCTTTCCTTCCTAATCCTCAACTACGATGCTAGTTTTCAGCAGGCTACAAATTTGAAATGATTTGATCCATTCTTAATTTGAACCAAACTCTCTTTCTGCTTGATAGAAACAAGAAAAGTGAAATAGAAATACAATAGAAGCTTTAATGCGTATTCTTGTCCCTACCTGCTTCCTTTTTCCTTGTTAATATTTTTGTTATTGCATGATCCTCACCCGCCATGCCCACTGGGAGGGGCGGGGTGTGGAGTCAGAAAGTGTCAGAAGTAAAAACATTTAGAATTTTCCAATAGCAGGAATCATATGTAGACAGTAATCACTCTAGCTACCTGTCCCCAGATTTTAAAATAGTTGGTTTGGAAGCCAGTCAATATCCTACGCATTTATTTGTGACATCAGTGTTAGGTATATGTTATAATGCTAGAGATCTTTTTCTTTGTGTTTTTCCCACTTGAAGATAGAGATAAGGTTAGCTATTGCGCTGATATCAATTAACAAACTTCCAAAGCAGAAAAAGCCCTATTTTGTTTGGCTCGGCCTTTGGGAGGATGACTTATCCTCCCCTCAGGCATTTTTTCTTTTTAATTCTTAAGTCACCAATCAACCCAAAAGCTTAAGTTGATATGATGGAGTAGTTTTAATTATATCAACATAGTCTAATTGCTCATTCGTGAGCAAGGACCTCCTGCTCTGATACCATCTTAAATCACCCATTAACCTAAAAGTTTAAGCTGATAAGATGAGGTAAATTTAATTATATCAACATAGTCTAATATTAATGAATCCATATTTTACCCAAGAAAGAAAGAGGAAAGGAAAACGGCCCCCTCCGTAAACATCAATACTATGGACTTGATCTGGTCAATTATAAATCCAAATTATGCAATTCTGCTTACCTGGTTAAATCCGTCGGGCCAGCTAATTGTCACAGCATAGTTTCCCATGGGCTTGATTTCCTCGGGTTGAATGTCTTCTGGAATATCACCGTATTGCAGTTTTTGCTCACCTGTCCATTCGTCCTGTTTTGGGGGGAAAGAAATCAAAACGGCCTTGAGGTAATCACAGTCATATAAATGTCAATCAATTAATAAAAAAAGTTTAATTATGACATTAATCAACCATGAAAGAAGACTGATCAATGTTCTCTTCCCACAAGAAAGATACCGGTTTCTTTGATACATTGAATCAAATAATCAAGTAGCAATTTTTGGCTGCAATTAGTAATCATGCCATTTATTTATTACTACTATCAACCAAGTCTCAATCACTAGAATCCTCTTCACACCTACATGTGACAACTCATACATAGTCAAGGCTGTGGAGGAGCTGGGTTAATGGCCTGATTGCGGTTCAAAATTTTCTACCCCTAAAATATTGTGTACCAGTCAGCTGATGTAAAATGACAAGCATGAAACTGACTCGCCAGCCCCACATTTTTTTTGTTGACCGCTTACTAGTTTGTTATCATAAATTTCAAATGGCGTCCCAGACTTCAAGATGTGAGTTAGAGCAAGGTACAGTAAAAACTAAAGTACAACTATCATTAATCGCATATTCCAAAATCCCAAGTAATACCCTAAAAAAAATGTAATACCAAAAGGTGAAATAGTATTACAAGAACGGTTATCTTAATTAGTTAATTTTACTCTAAATACTCATTAAAACTGCTTCTGTCTGTAAGTTAAAAAACAAACAGAAAAGTGAAGTCAATTATCCAACATAGCACAAAATGACGATAGGAATACCATTCCTGCATCGCCTCTTACGTTTAAGTTCACACAGACAAACATGGACCATTTTGTGTGCTCAGTCAATAAAAGGACACTTTCATTGTCGCCTATCAAGTCAACATGAAAAAAGTAATACATAAATATGCTGACCACCGTTTTCTTCATGAGCTAGTATATTCATAAATCAAAATAAAGAACCAACAAGAAAATGGTTGGTTTTTAACGCAATCTAATTTATCAAGGAAAAGATATCTGAACGCCTTTATTGTACTTCACCCAGGAAAAAGATTAAAGAAAAGGAAAAACTAATAAAGATTGGTACGACTGTATGAATGAAAGTGTTATATAGATAAGATACAGTCAGATGTATGCAAGAATGCACTTCATTTTTTTCTTTGATTTAAATTGATAGCTAGTCTTTCCAATTGCCATTCTGTTCTAGCCTTCTTTGGACAATCGTTTCTTTCAATCATTTGGAACTTGTCATCAGGAAAAAAGAAATGAGATCAGAAACTTCTAAAATATATGGTCGATGGTGAGAAATACAAAAAATCATATTATTCTCAACCTTTAAATTATAATTTCTAATCATTGCACATTTATAACGATTGAATCTTATTAAATGTTTATAGCAAATGAAAGTGATTTAAAAATGTGTACTCTATCAAAGACCTAAAATTCAATACTATAAATAATATAATAGGCATCAATCAAGAAAGACTAATTTGCATTAACCAGGAGTAGAAGTACAGAGAAGATGACCTAGTCCCACACTCCCAACACCTCACACGTTACTCCCTACCATTTTCTCCTACTACAAATCCTATTCGCACGACACGACACTTCCAAAACTCTCCCTCTTGCCTCTAACTGACTCTCAACCACCCCCAAAATTTTTCCCATTGTCCCTCATGTACGTGCATGTGATGGGAGGCCTATCATAATACTCAACAAAATTTGAAGAAAATCATTCTTGTATTAATGTAAGCTTTGAGGACAAAGAAAACATTCTTCAACATTCCTCATAATAGTGAAATGTATTGAATTTAAATCCTTATTCAGCTTTTGTTATTGAATTTTTCATATTTAAACAATGAACAAATATGTATGAAGAAAGAACTTGTTTATACGCTGATAAAAATTTGGCCTGCCATATCAAAGTATCTAGCTCCACTAGCTTCTGCCACTAATATATAAGAGCAACCAATCTTTCTTTGCACGCATGACATTTCACCAAAAATTTTACTAAGATGTTTCAAGTGACAGTTAGCACTTAGCACAACATTACTAAAGCATCTAGTAATACTAAAAATTTTACTAAGATGTTTCATGTCTTGTACAGTACGCTTGGATAATGTAGGAATGTAAATGCTGCATTTAGGAAATAATCGAAGGAATAAACTAAAATCAATTACGAACACTGAACATACCACACTCTGGGCAGAGCGGTCATTTCTTCTCACGGTCGCAGGATGCAAAAGGAATTCTTCATCACAATCAGGTACCTTCACCCTGATTGCTCTGATTGTTCTATCATAGGTAACAGCTGTTGATACTGGCATTTGGAAAATTTTATTGAAAATCAGCATTCATTTTGTAGCATGCGCAATCAAAATCGTTCTTATGCATATATAAAGGTAGCTTTATTATAATACCAGCACAATTTTTAGAGGATGAAAACAGAATACCTTGTTGCCGGATCTTGGCACACTGTTGCACAACACAAATCCCAAGATCCTGAAATGTCTGGGCGACTTCACCTTGAGGATCAGCCACCGCTTCAGGTATCCCACTATCTCCTGATGCTGATAGCTATCCAGATTAAAGAACAAACTTTGAAGTGATTGTACAAAAAATCTAAATTGAGTCAGAGTACACTCATAAAGGTCGCAAGGGAATTTATCATCAGACTTACAGTTGGTCTAATGGGAAGATCAAACAAGTGAGGAATTCCAAACTGCTGGACAACCTGCAATTGACACACTACTTCTTAGCTACAGTTGAACAATTTTTTCCTATCTTCAAAAGAGTTCTCAGGATATGCTACGTGCCTGAGAACCTGAACCTCTACCAAATGGATAATAACGTTTTCCATCAGCATCAAAGTGGCACATGTTCTCAACCACAGCAACGCAGGGCACCTAGAGTAAGAGCGGTATCTTAAAGTTAAGAGTATGTCTGATCATAAGAACCGTTTATCTGTTCTTTCGTGGCTTCCACAATAAGCAAAATTTATGCAATGACAATCAATTAAATTTTCATCAGAAATTTCGAACCTTCAGTTTTGAAAACATACGAACTCCTTTTGCAACATCAATGAATGCTAATTTTTGGGGTGTGGTTACAATAACAGCAGCAGTTAATGGGGCCACCTGAATATGTTTTTAATCAGATCACCAATAATAAACAATGGAATAAACTAAGTTTCAGATGTAAAAAGGTAGGCAGTAATGTGCTGATTGGAAAGGCTATCTATAGCAATGTAAGTATACTCCAAAGAAAATAACAATGGAAAATAAAGAAACAATAAGAAACCAAGGAAGAACTTGTATTATAAAGAAGAAGAGTGAAGAACCTAATATATAAAAGAACAGGAAAACACATTTTCTTTTCTTTTCTTTTTTTTTTTTTTTTTTTGATAACTGGGAAATGGGAGCTTCGCGAACAGAAAAACACATTTTCAATGAACTCTTACATGTTTATTGGAAATAGGCTTGGAATATTATATTGAGTTAAAGGAAATTTAAAGGAAAAATACAGACAAACCTGACAGAGAGTAAGTTGAATATCACCGGTTCCAGGGGGCATGTCAATAACAAGGTAATCCAACTCACCCCTACATTATTTACAGTTGATTAGGATTAGAAAATGGTTACATGTTCTTAAACTGATAAATAGATAGCCACTCGTTCACTAAGATAAGGTAAAAAAAAATCAAATTCTTGTGTTCAGATCATAATTATGGAAACTACCAGCAGAATACAATAAATGTAAAGCTCCTAATATTAGATGTCTCTCTCTTCCTTTTTGTTCACGGAGATGAGGAATAAACTGATATTAACATTCTAAATAGGTAAGCAGTATTTTAAATGTGCTTATTAGATCAGTTTTAAAAAATCAATATGTTAGGTCCAATCAAAACCTCTCTTTTTTTTCTGGCTATGCAAGGATGGAAGAAAATGATTATAATCTTCAAAAGAGTAAACTGATATATGAAATGTAACCACTGGTTTAGTTTAAAACATAACTCGTTGGGTTCTACAAAACCATCTATTAAACTAAACCAAAAGGTGTGCAGACTTTAGTACTTTATAAGTTTGTACATTTGAAAATCACGTGTCTTTAATTTGAACTTTCAAAAATATACTTGTTCGGGCATGAGAAGAAATATGCAGTACATTTCGTCAATATTTTGCCTTGAAACTGCTCTTGTTTTGATTCTTTCTTCATTAGTCTTAGGAGCATTTGTTTGAGGAAAAGAGTAGAAATGTGATGAAAATGTATTAAATAATTAAATTTACTCTAGTTCAGGGATCAAGTGGTAGTTTGAGACATGCGGTATAAATATGTTTTCTTTACTAATATATTCCTGACTTCTAATTTGTTTACCAAGAACACAAACCATTCAGTAGTAGTCAGTAGCTGGCTAATGACACCAGAAACCATTGGTCCTCGCATTATGGCACGACCTTGTCCTGCAAATCCAAAAGATACCAACTTGACTCCCAAGTATTCAGTTGGAAGAATGGTTCTCGTCTCTGGATTCTGTAGAATTTTTAGATATTCATAATCTACCGTCACTGATTGAGAAAATTTTGATTGAAATGTTGAAAGGTTACCATTTCTAGCAGTCTGTTTTCAGGGGAAACCATAGTGGGCAAACTTGGTCCATAAACATCAGCATCAAAAATACCAACTCTAGCACCCATACCAGCCAAAGTATATGCCAGATTTACAGCTACAGTTGATTTCCCTACACCTCCCTGCATAAATGGTTAGCTATCTCCTTTAACAGGTAAGAAGAAGAGAACATAATGAATTTCCTGATGCAGAAAAGGTCACCAAATCAGTAGCAATATTTTTCCCTTCAGATGAAAAGACAATAGATGACAGTGTTCCATAATGTTTACAGATACAACTTGAAAGAATTTAAAGAAATTATACAACAAACTTTTTCCAGCAAAGAGTCAATCTTGGAAGTTAATGATCTACACGTGGATAGATATTCCATCAAGTTGAGTTGAAAAAGGATGAAAATGAGCAGCCTACCTTACAACTGGAAACTGCCACAATGTTTGAAATTCTCTGCAACCCAGGTGGAAGTTCCCCAGCATAAATAGGCTTTGCTGGTTGTGCTGACATTGTCACTTTCACATTTTTAACCCAAGGAAGTGCTGCTACTACCTCATTAGCCCTCTGTTCAAACTGTCATGCAATCTATGTTATTACCTTATAATAACATTCAAGCAATGCATAATCTATTGGGGCTTCAGAGAATTTTTTTTTTGTTAAAAGAGAACTGTGGAAGAAGTTTATCAGAAATGGACAAAAATAAATATCAACTAATGAAATTGCTGCAGAACATCTACAGACAAAAAACATGGAAAGGACCATGGTGGAAGACAAAAACTCAGTTCCATTTGTAAGAAACTTGTGGTTAAAAACAAAAAGGTCTACCCTTCCAAACATATGTCAGTTCTTGTTCAAACAACGTGATTGGGTCATTTACCATGTCCTTGACTGGACATGCTGGGGTAGTGAGCTCTAACCGGAAAGAAACCTGTGATCCAACAAACCATCTAGTTTAATTAAAAACAAGGAGACATCACAGAAAAAAAAAAAAAACTGTTAATTCCATGTTCTCAATAAACCTCTCCTAAAGCCTCATCAATGTGAAGATCTTTCACGAAACCACATGAGACAATATCTGTTCCAAAGTCTGGGTCGATAATTTGTGACAAGGCTTTTAATACATCAGCCTCAGCCTTCTCAGTGGACATTACGGAAGCACCAGCTACAATTTACAGAAAACAGAAGATGTAATTTGGTTATAATATGACTAATGAAACAACTATTGCAGCGAATTGTTAATATGGTATCAAATGATAACAAAAACAAATTTGTTTTAAAGAAATGCTTTGATGCTATGCTAAAAGCAACCCACCCTCATACTAGTTTGACTGTCTGATGACTGATGTGACGAATTCTTTGCTTTGCAAACATACAAACATCAAATCCTTTTAGGATATAAGCAATGAATATTGGTTGGTGCATAGTTGACACGCAGGACTTCATATAGTGTGAAACGTATGCTTCTTGCATTCTCAGTTTTTGCCAAGTCTCACATGTAAAGTAAACTACCAAACTTGTTCCTCAACAAATTTAGAGTATAAGCTTTTTTTAAATCAAGTTAACATGTAAAGTGATGGCTTAGTTTCCTCCTCTTAGCTTAAATTCGTCATTAAATATTGACAACTGAATGAATGAATCAATATAAATATTTATATACATTCTTTTAATAGTTATCTCTTCAATCTTCCATGATATGTTTTTTTCTTTTGAAATGTGAACCTTTTTTCCATTAATTCAACATAGCCATATTTATAAATTAATTCTGAAGCAACAAGGAACGATATTTTAAATGAAAATCTATACTTAGAACCTTTGAGTCACAACTTGTAGGTTCGTACACTACACGTAAGTTGTTGAAAATCTTGATCATTATATATTGTTCGTATTTGAAGAAACAATAACGACATTACACAAAGTAAAATAATAGAATTTAACGAAGCGAACTTTCATAGAATTTAGAAGTTATGCATTCTATTTATGATACAATAAGTTATTACGAACAACTTAAAATATTCTAAACAAAAAAATCGAGAAAATTGCACGGAAGACTTCTTTTCACGTACATTAATGTGATTTGACTCATGTTTTGAAATTAATGACATATGACAATTTCGTTCAAATTACCGTAAGGGGATCATACTCTAACTCTAGCTCTCTCGCCCTCGCTCGTTCTCGCTTTTGCTCTCGCTCAAGTCTCGTTCTCGCTCGTGATAGTAATGAAGTTGTCAAAATTCTAGAAAAAATAAAAAAACAAAAAACAAAAATCGCACTATAGTTGACTCGCTCTCGCTCTACTCCTGCCACTCCAGCTCTTCTCTGATTTTTTTTCTTGTCATTTTTTCTTTATATTTTCGACCACTCATTTGAGCGAGAGCGAGAGTGTTTTCACGTACGACAGCATGAACAAGAAAAACCGCTTCATATTACCCTTATGAGTAATTTTGCGCGCATTGCCACATGAGAATGGATCATATTTCATTATTTTGAAATTTCAGGTCAAATGTCATTAATGCGCAGAAAACGGGTTATCCGTACGAAAACCCCCAAAAATCGTCAAGATAAATTAATGATATTAACTTTTTTTTTCTATTACTACTCGCACGTGCCACTCTTAATTTACAATTCTAATAAGCTTCCGCTTCTCATCTACGATGCAATTTCACCGCGCAAAACAAAAATTCCAACTAATCAAATTCATTGTCTCGGGATTCCAAATTTCCAATACCACCAATCCAAAAGGAGTTTGCAATCTGGCTAAGATTAGCAAAACTCAACAAACCTCTCTACATTAACCAATGGAGGTTTCTCACTTCAACAAGTTGATTCAACAAAAAAAAAAAAAAAATGAAGCAATAAGCTCGAAGTTACCTTCAGTAGAAGCAGCATTTCTAGAGACAGAACTCGGAATGGACGTTCCACGTACCACGGAAATCGACCTTTCAATTCTTTGGTTCTGAACCAAAGACTTGAAAGCGGAGAGGAGAAGAACATTATCTGAGGAATAGAGTACTAAATTCAGCGACTAAGAAGATTATTCAGCAAAACAAACTGAATTTGGCAAGAACAGATTATAGAAACTTACCTGGTTTTGATTGCGCCTTGATAATCTTGAATGAGAGACATGGCGAGGATGGAGAATGAAGAAGCATTTTGAGAGCGAATGGAAGCGGAAAGCGGTCTCAGTGTGGCTGAGACGAATTGTGAATGAACCACTTCTCAACTTCCTGCTCTTGCGGTTGCCATGTAATCTTGTTCCTAATCCACCCGATTTCGCTGCAACGATGTCGTTTCATCGTTTTGAAAATTCTCACTTTTATTTATTTACTCTTTGGGAATTTGTGATGATGTTTTTGTTTCCGTCTTTTCTAGAAGTACCGGTTGTAATTGTTCCACGTGTAGCCATGGCATTATTTGGTAATTTCAATATTAACTTAATTTTTAATTATCAATGAAGATTGAAGAATACTGGATTGTACATACCATGATTAATTTGTTTACAACTCAAAGAGAGTCAGATGAAAAAATAAGAAATTGAAATGCTTTTACTTTCTCTAGTCAAGTAATGTTCATTACCAATGATGTGAATAGTATAGTTAGGATAAACTAAATGTAAGCACTAAATAGTATAATTATGTATTTTGGATAAAGCTATGAAAAATTACATATTTATATATTTAAAAAACAGCATGTGCTTGTGAATTTTAGTTATTTTCAAAAAAGCTCTAATTTCATAAACATTTTCGAACTTAAAAAGAATTACTAGTTTTTTTTATCTAAGATTTTTTTTAAAAAAAAATACTAGATAAGAACTTAATAATGACAAAAATGAATGCAAAATAACATGTGGAAATAGTTTGAGATATACTTGTTAGAACATAGTTTCATGGGCTAAAAAACATAGTTTCATTTAAAAGAAAAAATACAGCAACTTTTTATTTCCACCCTTTCTCAATATTTTATATTAAAATTTCTCTTTCATAGATACATGTAGAAGTAGCTAAGAATTGGACACTTTAGTTTGACTAGCGTGTGTATCTAATACTCCCACACTTGTTAGACATATTTTGAACACTTATTGGTACAATAGATACATTGGACATTTTCGAACACTTGTTAGTACAATAGATACGTGTTAGACACTAGTTATACCAAGTCAATATAGATCAAACATATATTAGACACGTATTGAACACTTGTTAAGTATACTAAATGATACATAATAATGTAGGATAAAAATAATAAATGTTTGAAGCGAAGTACATTTAAGCGTATAAATACATAAATTTATTGACTTTTCTTGTATAAAAATGATATATGTTTTATAAAATGTATATTCTAACAAACATATATTTATCGTGTCCAATCCATCATATTTTAACAAATATATTGTCTTATATGTCTTTATCTCCATCATGGTGTATTTTGTGTGGTTCTAATTCAAAATGTGCTAGACATCTTTTTATGCATTGTTCATTTGCTTCACGGTTTTGGTCTCATATACTTGAAACTTTTGATCTATTACCTTCCATTTTTGTGGGACACCCTTTTCATGATTTTTGGCTCGCCATCACTTGTGCTTTCTTTCGAGTCCTATGGATTGAATGGAATGGTCGCCTTTTTAGGGAAGTATTTTCTACTTTTGATCGGTTTCTGGACATGGTTCTCCTTAATGTTTTTTTGTGGTGTAAAACTGAACCTCCCTTTTCGCATTATAACTTATCTTTTTTAATTTCTAATTGGAAAGTTTTCTTGTAATTCACCAATAGGTGCTCGGAATTTATCTCCAACATTTCATCTATCAATGAAATTGTTTCTTGAAAAAAAAAACTATGTCCAATCCTTGTCTTAGATTTTTGAAAAATAGTGTACCGCCGTATCCATATTAGTACTTCTTAGATAGATATTATGTTTTTTGTTTTGAAACAATTAGTATGCATATGTATACATGTATTTATGTACGTACGTAATATAAGTTCCTTCCAAACAATTAGTTATGGATGATTGGTTGTTTTCCCCTTAGACAATTTCATAATGGTCGATATGTCCTTGTCGACTTACCCCAAATTGAAATGTTCGATCCAAACAATTTCCTTTTTAAATTTACTCATTTACTTGATAGTCCTTGTCCTTTCTCTCTATTTGTTAGCAAACTTTTTCAACTTTCCTTCACACATTGGGATTGGAATGCGAAGGCCAATTAATTCATTGACTTTTAAAAATGCCAATGTCGTTTTCCTTTAAGTTGTTGAAATTGAAAGAATACTTCTCAACTAAAAATATGTCTGCCTTCTAAATTCTTCATTGTCCTTCCTAAGAAACCAACCAAGAGAAAGTTTCAAGGAAAATTACACACTATTAATGTTATTGATAGGTTAAGTTACAAGATTTTCGAAAAAAAAAAAGGAAAAAGTTTAGACTCTAAACTTTTAAATTTGTTCATTTGATCCCAAAATATTAAAAGTATTTTATATGTTCTTAAACTTTAAGTTTTATTTCCAGTAAGTCCTAACACGTTTAAAAATTTTAAAATTAATTGATCTATTAGATATAAAATTGAATTTTAGGTCTAATAGAATTCTAAACTTTCAATTTTGTATATGCTCTAAATGATCTAAGTTATATAGAGTTTATATTTTTCATTGTTGGGCTTCGTTTGAGTCTCTTTTGCTCTTCGAGATACTTGTGAATGTAGCTAATACACTGTTAGTGAACCACGTAAAGCTGTGTCGATTTTCTTGTTTTATTTTTTTGCTTGTCGTTTATTCATAACATGTAAAATAGATCACAAATCTATCAGACTATTGAAAATTCAACTACTTATTGGACAAAATTAAAAATTTAAGAAGTTGTTAGACATTTAATAAAGTTCATAGACCTACTAGACACAAAATTAAAAGTTCATAGACTTAGATTTGAAGTTAAAAGGACCGAATAGACAAATCCGAAAATGATTTAGGCTGGTTACTATTTTACTGCTACCTCAAGAGGTTCTAGACAGGTAACCATTTTATAACAAACACCACCTTCAAAAGAATAAGCTATGAGAAAGAAAGAGAAGTGGAATAGAGTAAACAGGATGAGATTAAATAATGGAAATTCAAGATTAATTTCAGTTACCTTCTTTGTATTGGAAGAAGGCAATGTCAAATATGATAAGCTATTACAAATTATCCTCACCGACACCAAGTACTAGTTGAGAAATAGTCCATGCCCGCTACGGCTGCAAGGTATCGGCCACCACCAATTGTTACATTCTAAGAAAAATTGAGTAATCTGTCTCTGCAATCAGCATCCAATTTCTTTAACATAACCCGGATGACATTGTCCGAGATATAAATGAATCACTTGATGACAGTGATCAAGAAAAAAATGCCTGTACAAATAACGGCAGACCAATTAGAGGAGAGAGTAGCAGAGAAAAGGTAAGATAAGTACGAGTTAAGGGTGATTTCTGCATTATGAGAGTATGCTAATCTAATGCCAAAGCTTACTGCAGAACCCATTTCGTGGCTTCTTGCAGGATATAATATCAGAAAAGGAGTCAACCAACTGTCCAGCCAAGCTACTAGGTTCATCAATCAGTGTTTGGATAAAGGTGTTGACTACCCTACGTTCTTGTTCTGTTGATCTCAAGCTAAACCATGTTAGAAGTTTCAATCTAAATTCCTGTTTAATGTGACCTTCACATTCTAGCCATCGAATTATTTTTACACAATACTCAAAGTTCTCGTCCAAGAAACATGAACCATTTGATCCTGGGAGTGGCGATCCATTTATCAGAGTACTGTCACAATCATTCAGATCTTCGTTTGCGCTAGCTGCCCTTTTCCTGCACAGCCCTGTAAGGGAATCAACAGCCGGCACCTCACCATTTGGCCCACAAGTCCAGATCTGAGAATCACCACTACCGTGTGATCCTGCCAAGCCGTTTTTCTCTATGTCATGGGAAGCAGCATCTTCATCTGCCTCAACAGCCTGCTGCAGAGTGCAGCCATTAACTTCATCCCTAGAACACTCGAAAGGAGGAGTTAGTTCTTCGTTCAGATCAGGTACTGAAACCACATTTAAATCAAGTCCACGAGGAACAGGAGCAAGCTGCTCTTCTTCCGGAGTTTCAGGCTTGACCCCATTCTGCATTCCACAACAATTTGTTGCATCAGCACACCAAAGCCTCTCGAGACAGCCTTCTCCTTGAGCCCTAGCCAGTTCCAGAATCTTTCCAAGATCTCGTACTTGGAATCCAGAAGACGAACAGATAATGGTTGTATTATCTGGACCCCTCTTGCGGATACAGCTTTCTTCAGTAACAAGACTTTCTTTCCTGTGATTTGAAGGGGCGGGAGAATGAGAGTTGTTGTGAATTATTTCCACACTCTTTGTAAAACACTTGGCCTCAGAGTGACCAACGTCACCATTCTCTGAATATGAAACAATTCTGAATGTGTATTCAGTGCACGGTTGTAGATTGGATATCAAAATCCTTCTCTGAGCTCTAGGAAATACACAAATAGGTTCTTTTGTGTATGCTTCTTCTCTACTCTTACTATACCAAAGCTTGTAGCCTTTAGTCTCGTTAGATGATGCATTCGAAATTTCAACTAAAGTTATCACAACAGAAGAAGATTTAATGTCCTCAAAAAGAAACTTGCAAGCAGCAGGAAGCGAATCTTCTGTAAAATGAAATTATAAGAAAAGAAATAAACAACAGAAAGCCTAATGAGATTTATTTAGAATAGTTGAGAGACAAGAAACATAAAGGTCATGGATTAAACCTCTGCAATTCAGATTTGTATTCGATACTGTAGCCAGCCATTGGTCTGCTTTTTCAATTGCGAGTGAGCAAAGCTTCTGCACATCACCAGCAACAGAAAGCCTGCAGACAATACCACGAGCCATCTTGGCAGAAATCCCATTTACTGGACCCACTTCCGTTTCTAGATTGGCCTTTGCATCTTGAATAATTTCGTGCAGTTCCTTAAACCTTGAAGTCCTTTCAAGGAGCCTATAACTTAAATAAATCCTATAACAGAGAACATCAACACGGCGTGCATCTCTTGCTATAGCTAGCTGCTTCTTCCAACATCTGTCAGCATAGAATTTCACAATCCAATTAGGCCGTAGCTAAAATAAGATCACTGGAATAAATAATAACCATGCAATAACACCTCTCTGTAGCTTGAGAGCGCAAAATTATGCAAAATATGAGGATTAGAGGAAATATTGGGCGAGAAAATTACTTACTCTATTATCCCAGAAACTTTGCCACAGGAGGCACAACAGTAACTACCATCTAGCTGCATTAATTGACCAAGATCAACAACCCCCACCTTCTCACGCTGCAAGGCACATTCAATATGGCAAGATAATCCACAGGAATCTCCCTGTTCAGATTCAGTAGAGCACACCAGCCAGAGACTAGGGTCCTTGTTGTCATCAAATAAGTGACAGATACAGCAAGAGCACCTCTTGCAAAATGTATCATCTACTGACAAAACAGCCCTACAAGCAGAATTTTTGCATACCCATGTACTTGAGATTCCAGACTGTAGAGATTGCTCAGGAGCTGTCAGTATTCGAGTCGGGTTTTCTATCTTCCTGTGTGGCTTCCTACTAGCAGACCGATTATTTAAACTGGATGAAGTTTTCTTCATCTCCAGTTTCTTAACCATTCTACTGGTCAACTTTGAAAGTTCAGACATTAACTACTAGAATGATTAAGTCTCGTTAAGACATGATCAGAATATTGAAGAAATTCATCATTCCAACCATGATTTTCAGAAACCTACAGAAAAGTTCTAGACCTGTTCAAGCATCACCTAAAAGCTCATCTTCTCTGCATCCCTACACATCAGGGCTTTGAACGCCAAAACTGGATAGAAAAATATAAACAAGTTATACCTGGCAATAAAACATGACTTCAAATAGTTAAAAGATGACTTTTACCATACCAACTATAAAGTCCTATGCACGATCATGTCACTTGTCAGTGAGTTCAATTTCTTTCAGTCATGTTTTGAAAGGAAATAGATGGGACTCATATAATAGCATTGATAAAAGACAGACAATACAAAATAACAAAATAATCCATAATCTTTTGCCAAATTCGCTAGGCAAAAGATTCATTAGTGCCATTCAGTGAAAAGGATATCAGGAAATAGAAGGCAACCAATGAACATAGTACTTACTGTATAACATACGTGAGAACATGCTATAATTTTCAGAGCAAGAAAGTAGAGATACAACAAATCGCCTATTTTGTAGTCCATGTGTATACTCCTTAAGAGCATAAAACTAAACCACAGAGATCTTCATCGTAACAATGAAACGTAAGCGAATTTTCGAAGTCCAGGTGGAAAAAGAAAACAGCAGATAGACTTTCTCTCTATGCGTATGCAGGAGGAAATTCTCCACGGCTCCATGTTTTTCTCAACACTTTCACTGCCAAATGTAGCTTATGATTTTCCCGAAATTGATCGACAAACATGGAATTGTTGATTCAGCAATACAGAAGAAACGATTTCAGTCAAGTTACCAGAGGAAAAAATAAACAGATGCAAAAAAGAATCTCTTTTCCACCATTCTCTTGAAAATCACTGTTGAATTACCATGACAATTGGCATTACCTTCACTTTATATGATATGACAACAACACCCCAAAAACAATGATACGGGCAGCCGCAAGCAGTGAAGTAAAGTTGAAAATAACGCTTCAGAAATTTTCACAAACACATTGTGCGAATCTAGAAGAAACCAATAAAAGCCCAACAACAAAGATACTGTTTATAGCGAATTAAACAGAAAAACATATATACTAACGTTACGGAATGCTAATACAAAACAGATAAAAAATCAGAAGGAAGAAGAAAGAAATAAATAGAACAACACCGAGAAGGAAGCTCGAAAAACAACGGATCTGCCACAGAAACAGCCCCAAAGAGCCAAGGAAATCGTTTGAAAGAAACGATGAAAACAAAAGAGAAATATTCGGGACGTACCAGCGAAGAATGGGGACGAATCTAGGGCTTCGATGCGCCGAAACCGAATAATTTGTTCTGCGCAAGCATGAAGCTAGAGAGAGAAAGAAGACGAGGAAGAAGAAGAAGAAGGAGGAGAGAGAGAGAGAGAGAAAGAGAGTCTTCGAAGTTGTTAGTTGGCTTATAGAGAGAGAGAGAGAGAGAGAGAGAGAGAGAGAGCTTGTACGAGATGCTCACGTTATGGAACTTGGAGGCCGAGCGTGGGAAGCACGCACAAGAGAAGCGCGTGAGGAATGCGCGTTCTGTTGGAACGCATTTCTGGTTACGAGCTAGCAGATAAAGTACGTAAGCCACTGCGTTGAATTACAATTGGGGTGTGAAACCCATTCGCACTTTTTCGCGCGTGAGCTCCCACTTTCCATCAGTAAAACGTTATTTTAATTTTTAAATTCCCAATTATTATTATTATTATTATTATTTTATTTTCCGCTTTTATCAAGTTTGTTGGAAACCCAACGTGACAGACAAAATACCAGTCTCATCATCAGCATCGCCCTCGCCACTGCTTCACCGCCAGATCAAATCCTGACCGTCCGATGGAATGACTTTCCAATCTCTTGACCCTCTCCTCATTCTAATCATTAATCTTATGAAATTAAATTAGAAAATTCCTCAATCACGTCGGCTTAATTTTACTACCCAAAAAAAGAAGACTCGGTTTTGCATTTAACGCGTGCCGAAAGAATAATAAAGTCAATAAAGAAGCGCCTGTAAAAATACAAATTACAATTTAATTCCTCAATTTTTAGATTTCGGTCCGATTAGCCTCTTTAAAAAAATATCTAATAAGGTATTGAACTACGAAAACTATCTAATAGATTTTTAACCATTTAATTTTGTGTCAAGTCATTAACATTTTTAAAATTCACAAATCTAAAAACACAAAACAAAGCTAAAAGTTTAAATTCAATTTTAAATCTAATTTTGCAGTTAATTGTTATAAATTTTAAATATATGGATGATATATTAGATAAAAAATGAAGCTTCTTTTCAAAGTTTAAGGATGAATCTGTGGAGAGACTTTTTTTTTTTCTTGGATTCTTTCTTTAGGTGCATTCCCAGTAACCGTCTTCCTTCAATTCGTTGCCTTTTTATTGGCAAATTTAAATGTGAAATTAGAAAAATCGGTGGGCGGAAAATGAAGAATGAATCCCTGTAATGAAAAGTTGGCGACTTTAAAGGACGGCTTGAGAAATGAGAAGGGTGTTTGAAGATGCAAGTAATTAAATGACACTTTTCTAATTGTGATTGGACCAAATGAAATGAACCCTATTTTATAAAGTTTTTGTCTTTAACCTGACTTTGATGATTCGGTTTCAATTCAATTAGGCTGGACAATAATAATAATAATAATAGACCCAAAAAAAAAAGGTAGGGGGCGTAGACTAGTTGTAGTTGTAGGGAGGTAAAAGGGGAGATGGACTTTAGGTGAAATAAAGGAAAAGGGTAAAAAGGGCATTGATTGATTGATAAAACTCGTGAAAA
Organism: Trichosanthes cucumerina; assembly: GCA_036507285.1. Taxonomy (NCBI): domain Eukaryota; kingdom Viridiplantae; phylum Streptophyta; class Magnoliopsida; order Cucurbitales; family Cucurbitaceae; genus Trichosanthes; species Trichosanthes cucumerina. The sequence goes on along the minus strand of CM071843.1, from coordinate 65,464,929 downwards.
ATAGACAATGAGGCGATCTGAAATTGTGAGATCTTTTCGGTGTGATATTATAGGGATCAAATAAGAGTGTGACATGTAATTATGGGTTTCTTTTTAGGAAACGATGTGCTAAAAAAAAATTCGAGGCGGGGATTGATTGGGTAATGAGTAAAGAAAGGCGCATGCGAGAGGGAACATAGAAGAAGGCCAATGGAGCACAGACTACAAGGCCAGGGCTGGTGCTGCTGCTGTTAGTGCCACTCCACTTGAACATGTGTGGCCTTTGAGGGACTAAAAAATTTGGGTAATATGTACTACTCTCATTTATTGAAAAAATTATTCGAGAAGGAAGTTATATGCATTTGTGGCTCATAGATTTGTACTATTGGAGGTAAGAGAGATCAACGGTTAGAAGTACTTCATTTTTTTTTTTTTTTTTATCAGTGGTTGAGAGCCTCATTTAATAAAATACAATAATTTTATAGTTTGAATAAAAGGAGAGCAGAGTTAGAAGAGAGGAAGGTAGAAAATATTTTCTCTCCCCTATGGTGAATGATGAGAGATATCTTGAGAATCCCATACTGGAAAAATGTAAAGCAGGCTCACAACTTATAACATATCTGACTACTCTCATTGTCAATTAGTTTTGAGATGAAATCTCATGTAATCTGATATGGTATCAGAGCTCATAAAACCCAAATGAGTATTTGATTAAAAAAAATTAAATTTGGATTCGATCCGAGAATAGTAAATCCAAAGAGGAACAATCTTGAGAGGGCACAATTTATATTTTTCTTATTGTCAATTGATTTTGAGATGAAATTCGAGATAATCTTATAGAATGTGGTGGGTTATTGAGAAATGGTGAAGGCTTTTGTGGAAATTTTGGTGAGTGAGGTTCTCCACTTAATTGTTTTTGGTCGAGAAATGTTTTAGCGGTACAAGAAGAAAAGAAAGTGTATGTCGAGATGTCGAGAGTTTTGAAAATTCTAGTGCACTAGAGAGAGAGAGAGAGAGGGGTTCAGGACGTACATTACATTTCTTCCTGTCAAGTTTGAGTTTGATGATGTCTGTTGAATGAAGATTTGTCGACCAATTTGTTTAAAGATTCTCGGACCTAATTTCTAAGTTGTTTTCAGGTTTTTTTTTTTTTTTTTTTATATATAAAGTAACGTGGTGAGTATTTGTAAAATTAGGCTTCTTCTAAATTGGGTGAGATGGGACAATTATGAGGATCAATGGAGGATTATTATAATTATAGTTAACTATAAAGATTAATGTTATTCATTGTTAAATCTACTCAAATTAAATGTAAATTTGTAATTGTTATGATTCTACTTGATCAATATCTAGATTAATCTTTTTTAAGTTCATGTAACCTAGTATTGTTATGATTATAGTTAATTTTTTTTAGTACAACAAAGGTGGGATATAAGAATTTGAAGTTCCCACCTTAAGAAGAAGTACCTACCAATACGCTCACTTTAGTGATTATAGTTAATATAAATGAGTGATTATCACATGAAATAAACGCACGTTGATTATCATCATCAAAATGACTATTTTTTAAAATTATATATCATAATATTAATAATTATTCTGCTAAATTATCAGTTTGATCTCTATTTTTTAAAAAAATAGGATTATATAAGACAAAATTTAAAAAATGTTATGATTAATCAATTTATAGAAAACATATTTATACAAATACTTAAATTTAAACTCAGTTCAAATTCCTAATAAACAAGGAGAAAAGTTAATTAGCTTGATCAGTAAGTTTTCTTAAAAGAATAGGAAATAGGGAACATCTGATTTTGCACCAAACATTGGGAGGGAAAAAAGCCCCTAAAACGCGAATTAAACTTCGCATAATTAAACTTCAACTTTTCATTTTGAGAAGTTTGACTTTAATATTTAAATCACTAATTCGCCCCCCCAATTAAATTTCATTCAAAGGTATCATTATGTAAGAAAAGCTGCTCAAAAGAAGAGACAACCGACAACGGAATTTGCAAGTCATCACCCCACCAACAAAAGAGAAATTAAAAAAGAAAAATAAAAGGGGCAAAGTTTGAGGGAACAGAAAATACAGATCAGCTCATAATCAAGTACTAAACAAGCCTTATTAATTAAAAGAGAGTATACGAGCTAGAAGTGGCAAGAGTTACAATACGCAGAATTAATATATACAAAGTATAGGCCGATACACAGCTAGCATAATTAGAAGGTTCACATTTCATTTTAAAGAACCAATACTTCTCGTAACATTGATGATAATATGATATGCATTATCCACTAAGTTCATCTATGTTTGAAGTAAATGAATGGCCTGCGCAAAAACAAAAATACCAATTAAATATGAGATCAGATGCGAGTTGATGATCCTGGTATACAAGATATTATATATTCTGCACTTTAAGAAGTCAAGCTATTTAAATATTTAAAAGCAAAAGAAACAAAGTTGAGGAATCTACTTTTGAGCATAGAAATCAGAAACCAGACAAAGGAGAATTCACTCGTTTCTTTATGAGAAATAATGAAAGATAGCTTGAGATCACAGCATTTCCTGCCAAACACATTAAAGAAACACAACTCCAGCTAAAAGATTCTTGGTAAAAGGTATATTGGAGTTTACAAGAGAACTTTTCTAGATAAAATCTATGTTATATGCTCATAATGCAACTGAATGAAAGCTATTCACATCCTCTAGTTTTCTTTCTTCTATCAAGGATCTTGTGATTAGGGAGAAAGATGAGAGTGGAGGAGACTTAAAAGGGAAAAAGAGAAGATATATAAAGTTGGAAGTGCTTGTGGTGGGCACAGAGTATAATATGAGATGTCTCTTGTTGCTTCCTTCCAGTTGATATATGAAGAAGAATCTACATCTTACCAAGCCTGGTCCAGCTTGATGATTGAAATTGACCCGAGAAGATGATCATAACAATCTAGAAGGTTGCCTTTGCGATAAGTTAATGAAGGAAGATGGTGTTTTTAATAGCAAAAGACTTTAGTCCTTGACATATGAATGTTGATCTTATGAATGTAAGACGGTAGCATGGGAACAATATGGAATCTGGGTACTATCAAATCATTCAACCTCTGGGATGGTTTTTCGAATGGTTTTTCCCCCCAACAAAATGGAATTTTTGGAAATAGTAGCTTAAATGGTACTTCTAAATTTATTGTTTGCATCATCAGGAATTCAATTTCAACTTTCTATTTGATCTCTCTCTCTCTCTACCTTTTTTCTTTTGCTAAGATTCATCTTTCTATTTGTTCTATGTCTGTAGATCCTTGATTCTTTCAGCTTACTAGCAAACGTCATAAGAAATTCACAGGTGACATGGTACTATTCATAGAAAATTATTCAAAGTGGCCGCACACTATACCTTTCGATGTATGGGTTGGATGTATTTTTGGCCTAATGTGCAACAAATTCGGCTAGAACAACAGTGCTGAACTTTAAAATCTTTTAATAATATGTTAGTTTCTTGTTAAGAACATACTTGTACTAATATGGATTTTGTCATTACATGGTTGTCCCCAATGGCTTATGTTCTTATTAAACTCCATCCTTCGAAGACTTGTAGATTCTAGTATTTAATAGATCCAAACTGCAACTCCATATCCTTTCCAATCTTAGAACGCAGTTGTTAAATCCAAAAATAGATAAAGTTCCCATTCATCAATGAGGCCGATTTAACAAAGGCTACCCCGTTTCTTTTAACGCTTAAACTATTGCCAAAATTAGCCAGATGTCGATATTTAATAGATTTAAAAGGTGATCCAGCAGATGTTACACAAGTAAAAAGTTTCCATTCTGCAACGTCAGGAAACTAGAATTTTCTTGTATCATCCTAAATACTGGGAGTTTTAATTGTGTTTCCATATTTAACATCTCAAATTAGTCCGGGTATAATCAAGAGAGCCTTCAATTATATGAATACGGAGAAAATATACAGATTCTGTTCAAAATTCGTCGATTCAGAAGATAACTAGAATCCAATCCACTTAAAAGAAAGACAATAGAAAATTTAAAGCATAGCAGCCTCTTTCTACAGAATCTAATCCATGCAAGACCGAAACATCACTTTCAACGCAACAATCACAGAGCGGTTATCAAAATTGGGTAAAAAGTCTACTTCACTTGCACCTATCCAACCCACCACTAAGATTTCAATTCTAACAGTGGAATTAGCCGTAAAAGAAGCAGAAGAAGAGGGAATTAAAGAACCCCGAACCTCTTACGAAGCCGACCGACGCCCTTCACAAACTGGGCTCTCGTTGAAACTCTTGGACGGAAACTTAGCGGTGATCACCCCTACCTCGAAGACCAAATCCTCACCGGTGGACTTAATACCAGTAATTGACCACCACTGGAACAAAGCGCGAACTTGAATCCCGTCGAGATTGTGGATCCGACCCTTTGCAATCTTACCGGTGACAACCCTAGAAAAGGAAGCCACATAGTTGTCCGGTGGAAGTGTGAACTTGCAGGAGTCACCGAGGTCCAAAGAGAAGTCTCCAGTGGTTTCATTGATGGTGTAGCTCGAGACGGAGGACGGCAGAAGACCGAACGGAAATCCGTAATTGGCGAGGCGAGCGTGGGCAGAAGACGACGGGATTGTTAGGTCTTTTGAATCAATGGATTGAGTCGAAAGAGAAACGAAGGCTGAGAAGAGAATGACAACGAAGATGGATTTCATGGTGAATGTCTTCAAGTTCAAATCGTCCTGTGAATCAAATGTTGGTTTGTTTCAGTCTCCAATCTCCAATTTTTATAATTTTTTTCCTTTCTTTCTGCTCTCTCTTTCGAGTTATCGACAGTCGTGATGGCTACGGAACTGTTCTCTCTTCCGCATACGAAAATCTTGACGTAGACTTTGACTGATTAAACGACGTCGTGGCGATGAGATATTTCTCTTATTTTTTATGAGATGACTTCAATTGTTTTGAGTTTGGAAATTCTATGTTTTGGGCGTAGAATTGAGTCACAAAGTCTACATTTGGGGTGGAGAATTGAATTATTATGTCAGAAGTATCTAGTGTAGTTTTTTTTTAAACTTAAATAAGTTTGATTTTTTTGTGATTTTTTTTCTTACTTTTCTTTCTAAAAAATCAATTGCAAACAAATTTGTCTACAATTTCAAAACTCAATTATGAAATCAACTACAAAATTACAATATATATTCTCATTTTTCAAATTTATGTTAGGAATATTTACAAAAGTAATGGATATTGGGATTGATATCAACTTTTCTTTTCCAATAAAATTCATCTATAAAAACTTTTTTTTATATATTTGCAACACTGAATTTAGATGTTTACTAAAAAAAACAACATTGATTTTTTTTTAAAAAAAATATCATTTTATTTCCTTCTTTTACAAATTGATTTTTTTTCAAAATATAACATTGTTTCCTCTTTTTGATATACATTAAACTTCTTTCAAGCTATAGAAATCACATATTTTTAGTACACATTGAACTTAATTCAATTGATAGAAATCAAACGTTGTATTCTTTATAATAGTGAATAACAATTGATGAATGGAAAAAATACAATGTACTAATATTTTTTTTCCTTAAACACAAATTAAACTTCTATTAAAATAGAGAAATCTAAGGTTTCATTGTCTAAACATATATTGAACTTATTTAAACTTATAAATGAGGAATTTATCATGACCTTTTTTAAGTACTAATAGGGTCGTTTGTTTTAAAATACAATTACCGTTACGTTATTTTAAAAGGAACATTGTTTGTTTACATTTGTTAAATCACATGAAGATGACAATAAAACGACGATATATTTCAACATTAATGTCATGTAAAAGTGAAATATTCACAAAATATTAGCAGGTTATCAAAGACTTATTTACATGATTCACAAACATAATTATGGTTCACAAAATATAAATAATGATCAATAATAGGTTGAGTTTGTATGTCTGAAGAAAGATATTGTTGGAGAAGAGAGCAAGACCAACTAAGTATATGTGCATATATTTCATATTATTTTGAACCATGAGAATCTCGTTGGTCGTTGAGAATTATTGTTGGTGATACTCGTCGGAGAAGATACTGTTGGTTGGAAGATAAGGTTATCAAAGACTTGTAAATCGTCAGACAAGGTAGTGACAGTAATCGTCAATTATCGCATATGGTCGTCGATAGTGAAGGTTGCCTGGTAGTGGTCGCCGGAGAAAGTCATCATAGGTAGTAGTCTGTTGTCGAATGTTGGAGATGGTCACCGATTGTCAAAGATGGTCATCAGAGGTAGTTTTTAGTTGTCAGAGATGGTCACCGATTGCCAGAGATGATCTTCGGAGGTAGTTTTCAGTCGCTGAAGAAGGTCATCAGAGGTGGTTGTCAGTTGCCAAAAAATGTTATCGGTTCTAGAGGAGGATTTTGCTCGCTGGAGAGGGTCACCGATTGTTAAAAATGATCGTCGGAGTTAGGTTTCGATCACTGGAGATGGTCGTCGTTGGAGGTGTTCGGTCGCCAGTCGTCGAAGATGGTCGTTGATCGCCGAAAATGGTCGTCTGAGGTGGTTTTCGATTCTCGGAGATGGTCTTCATCAGAGGTTTTTGATCGTTGGTTGCCGGAGACGGTCGTAGAAGGTGGTTACCGATTGTCGGTGGTAGTCGTCAGTTGTTGGAGAAGCGATGATAAAATATTTTAATAGAGTTACTGTACAAGTCGGTGGAGTTAATATCCTAAGTCTGCAGAGTTGAGTTGAGTTAATTTATTCATGAACTAAACACTGAGTTGGGTTTAAAACCCAACCCAACTTTAACTCAACTCAGGGAGCCAACACACCCCCTAAGTGAGACTGTCGTGGCACCAGTTCTTCACCACGGGTTGGAAAAAAAATTATCATATTAGGAAGAAAATTTCTAGTACTATACTCATTTTGTAATTTTTGTTCACACTATATTTTAATACTACTATATCTCACATAAATTTTAGTAAATCACACATAATTTTCAAAAGAAAACTAATGTGACAAATAATAAATGAGAGTGGTATGAAAAAATTTACATATCATGGTAGTACTATTTTTTTTTCATATTAGGAAACTTAAAAATTATTAGATTCACATTCAAGGGTTATCATGAGACAACCCCTTGTAGTGGCTTCATTGAATAATTTGTCCCTGGTAGTTATTTCTCTCCTTTTCTAATCATTTTTTTTAACTCAATGGTAATAAAAACCAAATATACAGTTACAACCACCAACTCGGTTTTGGAGGAAAATTGACCGGTCGGTTTCCTCTAAATGTCAATCGACCATTTCTTCATGTGATGAAGAAACTAGTGACGGTCGGTCGGTTTTATCTGTTTTATTTTTAAAAAAACATTTATATTTACTTAATAATAATATAAAAAAATATACTTAATTAAGTTAGTTTTTTAACCCTTCTTTTTCTTTTATCTGATTTATTAGTACATATTTTCATTTTTAATAATCATGACAATATAATTTATTTTTATTGATAATAAATGGTAAATTGTTAATCTCACTTAACATAAATAATTATCCATCTATTTCAATTTTTATTTGGCCTATAAAATGAATAATCATCATGTACGTGTTCATCTACTTATCTACGAATTGAATAAATACTAGATATTAAAGAATCAAATAAGATATACATATTACAAAGTCCAAAACTCCAAATATTGAAATAACATAGGTCTTCATTCAATATTTTTGATTACATAACTTAAGTCCAAATTCGAAATACATGAAACAACAAAATTAACAATAGGGGTGTGGAAGCTTAATTTATGTTTAAGGTTGAAGAGAAATGGGATTAACATTAATTAAAAGAGAAGTTCGATGTTCAACCAATCAAACTCGTACACATTTTGATTACTTTTCAATATTTGTTTTTTATATTGGGAAATTAGCTTTCTTAAAATATATATAGAGGCAATTAGTTTAAACTTTTCGGTGTTGATTTCCCTTTTTTTTGTTTGTTTGACAATATTGACCTTGACCATTTCTTTTATATATCAACTTGATCAATAATACTTTTCAAAATAAAAAATGATCCATAATAATTCATGAATTAATCATTTAAATGATTAAAGTTGCTATTGTTTACAATAACTATTAATATCAACCTCTCATCATTATTTTTAGGTCGAATATATATTTTAATCTTTAGTTCATATTGTATAAATTTTTCTTTGATTTACTGATCTCTCCTATATTAACATTTTTTAAATTTAGTCTCTCATATATTTTGATGAGTGTTAAAATTGGTTCACCATAAACTTACATATAATAATGAGTGAACAAAAATTTAGAGGAGAAAAATATTATTTTAGAGAATGAATTAAGTTAAATACATTAAATTCTTATAATATAATGTCGTAAACAAATGCATGTGTTGAAGATGGATTTCATGGCAAATTCCTTCTAATCGTTCGGAGAATCATTCCAAATGTTGTTTCATATTGTTTAAATCTAATAAAATTTATTATTTCTACTTCGTCTTTCAAGTTATTGACTAGTTGGGATAGTTATTATTGACCTATATTATCAATCTCTCTAAAAAAAAATCTCGATAATGATGAAAAACTTTGATCCATTACACAATATCATAACAATGACCTTTTACTTGAGAATTTAAAATTTCTAAATAATTTAGTGGATAATGCATGCCAATTACAACTATAATCATTTTTTTTTATACATCAACTTGATCGATGATAATTCTGTTGATTGATGATTATACTTAATTAAAGTGACTAATGTTTATAATTACTATTAATGTCAACCTCTCACCCTCATTAGATTTATTTGGAGTACTTAAAACAATATGTACGAAAATGCAAATTAGGTTACCTTTTAAACTATATATAAAAGATTTATGACACCTTTTATCTATGTATGTCTTTTTTTCTCTTACAAAAATGTCATCCAAAAAATACATCAATATAATATATAATGACAAACAAAAAGAATTGAAAATAATGTGTACGGGAGGGTGTTTCTGTGAGTAATGTGCTCACATTAAAACTCAAAAGTGGTGGTTAGTCATGTATTAAAATTTTAATTTATTTTTCATCTGAAACATTTTTTTTAATATTTTATATTTTTTTAATATTGTATTCTTGTTTATTTTTAGTTTGCTGCTTTTATTGGGGCTTTCGTACGAATAACCCGTTTTTCTACGCATTAATGACATTTGACCTGACATTTCAAAATAATGAAATATGACTCATTCTAACGTGACAATACGCACAAAATGACTCATAAGGGTAATATGAAACGGTGTTTCTTGTTCACGCTCTCATACGCGGAAACGCTCTCGCTCCCGTTGTCTCGCTCTCACTCAAATGAATGACCGAGAATATAAAAAAAAATACACAAAGAAAAAAGTCAGAGAAGAGCGGGGAGTAGCAGAGATAGAGCGAGAGCTAGTCAACTATAGTGCGATTTTTGTTGTTTTTTTCTTTTCTCCATAATTTTGACAACTTTCATTACTATCATGAGCGAGAGCGAGAGCGAGAACGAGACTTGAGCGAGAGCGAGAGAGCTAAAGTCAGAGTATGATGCCATTACGGTAATTTGGACGAAATATCACAGTACAAAAAGGGTCGTATATCATTAATTTCAGAACATGAGTCAAATTACATTAATGCGCGTGAAAAGAAGTCTTTCGTGCAATTTCCTCGCTTTTATTGATTTTCTACTTTCTATTTGCCATGTCCATCTTCCCTATACTTCTTATTAATTGGTTTGTTTAGATCTTTAAAATTAACTTTGGCATTACCCATCCATTTCGTTTACTTTTTATTTTTTTTAGTAAAATAAGGTTGGAAAGATTCGAATCATATAACTCATAATCGTTAACACATTCTATATGCCAGTTGAATTATGTTTTTTTTTTTTTATTTTAATCTTATTTCTTTCATATCTTCATATTATTATTTATTTTACTTTTCATTTTAGTTGTTATTACATTTTCTGTACTAACGTTATCTATATATTTTCCTTTCTTATTTATTTGATTTTAGTTGTTATTTTAGTTGGCTATACATTTTGTACGTCAAATTTAATTTTTTTTAGTTTCCCATCTTATGCCCCCTTTCTTATAATTTTTTAGAATTTTTTATTTTAAATGTTCACTTCATTATTTGTTGCAATATGCATGCATCTATAGCACAATTGGGTTGGTTAGTTGGCCCATAATATAACGCGTGGGGTTTTTGAAATACACGTGGATATGGTTTAGTGGTGCGCTCATTTGACTTTTAATAAAACTCCACTAACATGTTATTTTTCAAGCTTATAACTCATTCTTTGATAAATTATATTTTTCATGAATACATGTTTGAAAAAACCAATATTATTCTAGTTATAACCCCCCCCCCCCCCCCAAAAAAAAATTTTAAGTAGGCGTATTTTGATCATTTTTTTAGTAAATTAGATTCTATATCATTAAACATTCAAATTAAATGATTTTATACTGTTGACCCTAATATTTGACTATCTTAATTTTAGAGTGTATCAAAGATTTATAGAAAAATAGAATCTAAGTTGAGAAGATCATATTTTTATCTAATAGGCGGCTAAATGTGATGAGATGATATTCAATCGCATGCATAGTCTTTGACATTTTCGTCACATGTCCAAGTTGAGATATCTTTATTCGAAATTTCTTATTCAAAACGTATTGAAATACGTACTTTGCATGTCATTCCCCAATTGTAGATGTATACTTGGTAATTAAAAAATAACAAATCTGCTCTAATTAGTTATTTCATTTCGACAAACTAATAAAAAAACATACCATCTAACTTTTTTTAATGCATTTAGTCTTCATGAATGTGGTAATAAACATATGCATGTGTTCTTAAGTTCAAAACATTAATTCTTTTGCACACAAAAACATATAAAAACTCAACATTCTGCATAATAATAAATTCCTATAAATCACACCACTTTCCGGTCGATAGTAGTATTAAGTTTAACAAACATATAGATAGAATATCGAAATTAAAAACACAAAACTACAGAGAATAAAAAAATATTCTCTGCCAAATTCCGATCCTTTTGTTTTCCAATTCCAACGATGTACACAATTTCTAATTAATTAATTAATAATAATTGTTTCTTCCTATGCAATTAATAATGATCAAGCTAGCGAAGATTGCCAGAGCTGTGCGTTTTTTACTTTAGAAACGCTCTCCACCACTTCAATGGGCAGAATGTCTCCAATAATAATCACCATCTTAGTCTCCAAGTCTATTGTGTACGAGCTCACTCCTATTCATTTCAAGAAAAAAAAATAAAATTAACTTATACACATATACCGATCACAAATACTCCCGTAATACCCATTTCCTCACATTAAAAATTATTTATAAATAATTATTTAGAGTCGGTTTGGAACACATGTTATAATAATTTGTGGAATACTTTGTACGTTAAATATAGACTATTATAACTCTAGACTATACTACCTTGCATTTTAGACTATAATCTATTAAGCACCTCAAACAACCCAACTCGTTAATAATGTCAGTACAAGAAATTTTCCTTCTACTGTACTAACCTATTTCTATTAGTGAATGTTATAGAACTTTTGAGCCATTAATTTGCTGATTGATGGCTATATCTTACCTTCCATCTTTGAAATGTGTTTCTCCACTTTTCTTGCACAGCCTCTACAGTGCATGGATACCCTCAGAGTTACCATCTGCAAAAAAATCAGAACACAAATCCAAAGGAAAAAAAAAAAAAAAAAAAACATTATTCATGGGCAAATCCTCTTTGAAACTATACTTTTGATTTTGAAAAAAAATTATTACTGGGGTTGAAATTATAAAATTACCTTGGGCTTGAGTTGAAAGGCCAAGGTCTGGTTTCCATGGACAACATCCTTCAATGTGAGGAACTGGTGTTTGTCAGTGGGCATGAGTGGCTGTTTATCAAACGACTCATCTTCTTGATCTTCTTCCATGGAGTTTATGCAAAAACAAGAGCCTGAGCTACAAGATGAGGGACTAAAACTAAAACAATCCAAAGCCTTTGAAATTTTCTTCTGCAATTTCCCCATCAGAAATTAATTACTCTCAAAGTACTACCCAAAACTACTAACTCTCAGAAATTTTGGTAATTTTCACACACACCCTTTAAGTCTCTCCATTTTTCCACAACTGCCTCACCAATTTTCAACTGCACAAATCAAGTGAATATCTTAATAAAAGCAGAGAGAGAGAGAGAGAGAATAAGTAAGGACACTTTTCTTTTTTTTTTTTTTTGGGTATGTCTCTGAAGAAATTGAGGGGCAGGTACAGTGGCCAAAATATATATTTGAAGTAGGAAAAAGTGCAACTTTACAGTATTGGTATTTATAGCAAAATGCGAAAATTTAAAGGCAAAGAGAAGACACATTTGGGGACCAAATGAAGCAAAAAATAATGGCTCAGCTGGGTTTCCGGTAAGTGGTAACCAACCCCAAACCAATAAACTAAATTATGAATTCTAGAATTTAATATTTATGATTGAAACACATTTTTGGTCCTACACTACTTTTATGAAGGAGCAAACTTAGTTTCTTTAATTTCAATTTTTTAAATAATTCAGCCATTCAACTTTAGTATGAAACTATTTGTTTTGGTTGCTTTTAAATTTGTAACAATTAAATCTCTATCATAAAAGTTTCATCAAAACTAAAAGTTTATTTTGATAATTTAATAACTTAGACTTAGTTTATAAATCTAATTACTTTATTGACCTAACCCATATAAGAAATCTTATTTAAACCTTGACAATAGTTTTCATAGGAACTACATCATATTGTTTTAATAAATTCTTCCTCTTAAAAAAAAACTAAATTGTGACCACCAAACTCAAGAAGCGAAATTGTTACAAAATTTGAAAGTATAAAACTAAACCATTACAAATCAAAGTTTATAAGCTAAATTATTTATTTCAGGATTAAAAATAATTTTTAATCCATAATTTTTTGTTAGTACAACAAAATATAGACAAAAATTTGAACATTCGATCCAAATGAAAGAGTAAATATCAATTATCACTAAGTCATGCTCATATATATATATATAGGCTTAGATTAGGCATAAATAAAGTTACCTAAATGAAAGTGAAAAAATGATTGTTTGGGGAAGATGGTTAAATCTTCGATCAATCTAAAACTTATGACAAATTTGATTAATCAACACCCCTCCTCGCTGGTATATTTACAAGAGAAAAACTTGGATGCAACTTAGTTTTTTTTTTAAACAGAAAAATTTTTGATTGAAAAGTGGGCAGTATAGACTTTTTCTCGCCCTAAAAATTTATAGAAAGATCTACCTAGTAGAAATCAATATTAATTAGAAAATAAATTAGTATTACTAAAGTTTGAATAGAAAACTTCTTTACTTTGATATTAAAAAAAAAAAAAAAGCTTTAGGCACCGCCCACCTGGGGGTGAAGGGACTGTTGGGCTGACAGACTTGTCTTTGTCCTCCATCAACAAATATTATATATTATACATATTACAGTGGCATGGAAGAAGATGGGGCTTCAATTATTGGAGCCCATCACTTCAATTTTTTTTTTCTTTTTCCTTTCATCAGCTTTTAAATTATTGAATGGACGTTGTTGGTCTTGAATATTTTGTATGATTTAGTTTTTTGGCCTATATTATGGTTCTGGGCCATGTGTGAGGAATGGGGATATTTTTGGAAATTTAGTTCTGAGGAGGAGTGAGGAAAGAGTAGAGGGATTTATGGATCATGTTACGCACGTGCTAGGCACGTGAGTTTTGCTATATTTTGGAACAAAATATTGAAAAGCTTGGTTGGAAAAAGGCTTAAAATAATGCAACATCAGCATATAACATGTTCCCTGTTTGGATAGAGTGGACTCTGGTTTTGCCAACTGGAATTTAATTGCATTTTGTTCTTTTAACTCGACCCCATTGTCTGAAAATTATTAAATTAATTAGACTTGGTTCAATTTTTTTTTTCTTTTTCAAATGTACAAACAAGAAGTTATCGGTTCGTTTTTTCTCTTCAATCACCATCTCCCAGTCGATGGCTTATATTTATTTAATCTTTAAACTTTAAAAATATTTAAGAGTCGATTGGGTATGTAATCTGAATTTTATTTTATGTTTTCAAATTCAATGAATATGTATTTAACAAATGTATTTTCGAAAACTATTTAGAGATTTTGGGATCAAAATAATATAAATTCTGAAAACAACATTTTTATATTTTCATTGTATCCAAATTTTGAATTTAAAATTTTAAAATGCAGAATTATATTAAATAAAGATAAAAATCTTAATAATTACAATATTTCATGTTATACACTCAATTTAATTTTGTTAAATTAAAATATGTATAATATAATATATTATAAATTATATGATATTATATTATAAAATGATAGTTGTATAAAATTTACAAAATCATGTTCATAAATTAATTAATTATTACTTATATTCAATCTAATAATTAGTTTTACAACTACAACTAATTTTATGATCTATAAATATGTTATAAGACACACTTTAAATAAATGTTTATAATGTAATCAAAATTTTAAATCTGCTACCAAACACATATTTGAAAACATAAAATATAACTCTGTTTTCATTGAATTCATTGTTTTCAAATTTATGTTTTCAGATTGCTTACCAAACAGACCATGATAGTTCTAAAATTTTAACTTTTTTATTCAATAGGTTTTTTTGATAAATTCAAATGTTTAAAAATTAAATATAAAATTAAATTTTATGTTTAGTAGATCTTAAGCTTAAGGACCTATTAGACACAAAAATTAAAGTTCAATAACCTATATGACATAAAATTAAAAATTTAATAACTTCTTAGACACTTCAAATTTTAGAAACTAAATAGATACAAATTTAAAAGTTCAGAAACTTATTAAACACTTTATAAAATTCATGGATCAAACGGGTATAAACTTCAAAGTTTAAGGACTAGACTTATGGTTTAACAATCACCAATAATAATGTTTTAACGGTCACCAATAATAATATTGGTGTATAACATTTAATTTTTTTTGTCTGCGAAAAAGAAAAAAAAGCTATATTGATAGAACAATTTTCTAAGAGTGATATATATATGGTCTCATTTTATAATTATTTGATTTTTTATTTTTATATTTTATATTTTAAATTTTTATAAATTAAGTTGATAAACACTCCTTATTCCTTGAGTTTTTTTTTTTTTTTTTTTTTGTAGTTTTATTATCTATTTTTCATATATGGTTTCAAAATTGTAGGCAATTTTTTAAAATTAAAAAAAAAAACCATTCTTAAAAATTTGTTCTTGATTTTGGAATTTAGCTAAAAATTTAAATGTTTTCTTAAAAAAAAATAGTAGAGAAATGATAAATAATAATAATAAGTACCATTTTCAAAACCAAAAACAATAAACGAGGCTTTAATGTCTAAATTTAATATTGATGGAAGAAAATGTCGATTTAGCCATAGGCAGTTCTGAAAGGACACTAAATTTATGGTGTAATATAATGAAAGAAGGGGGCCTTTATCCGTTGCCTCATTGATTAAGTACTTACTCTTTACCTAATTTTACGTCAGCAATTAGTTTTATGTGTACTAAGTAGTAAGTACAGTGTACACTTATGCGTGTTGTGGACTCTATTCTAATATTAAATTTAATATGCATATTTTAATGGTGTGACAAAATTTTAATTAATTAACGGGTAGGCTTATCTTATGATCAATATAGTATATTGGGTTGCATTGTAATTGTTTTTGTCCAAGAATCTAAGGCATTTTCCTTGGTGGGGCCATATTTTATGCCTCAAAACTATATAAATGTATGTGCTTATAGTCACATGAGATTGCTAGTTTACTTGATCATTTTGAACAATAATTTTTGTATTCCTAAAAAAAAAGAACAACATTCTACAACACAAAATGGACTAGAAGTGATTATTTATAATTTATACATTAGAAGAAGTATCGACAAAGAACGACTTCTAAATAATTTTTGAGTGAACAAACATAAATTATGTATCTACAATCTATTTGAGTGAACCAACACATTTCTAAAATAAGTTTTATAGTGGGTTAGGTTGAGTGATATCTTTGGTGAATTTTAGGAAATTTTAAATTATTAAATAAAATATATAAATATATTTATTTTTTTACAACAAACTAAAGTAAATTATTCATCTTTTTTGTTTTTTCAAAATAAACAACAAAATTTAAATTTAAATGTAACTATGAGTAGGACAAGGATTATCTTTAAGTTGAAGAATAAAAATGTTCTAATATTTAGATATCCATGCACAATTTCAGTATTTGTTGTTGCCATGACGAAATGATTTTTGTATGAAATCTCTTGGACAAATTTTTAGATGATGATTCTGAGATTCAATTAAAAACATAGGTGTATATTTTTCCAATTAAATCTAAGGAATAACCATTTTTTTAAAAGGAAAGACAATACAATGTAAACAATATCAACAGAGGAAATCCAAGAGGCCCATTGTAGGCCCTTTTGTACACTGTTTTTTTCTCTATATCTCTGTAGACGATGTGCTGTTGTGCCAATTTATTCGCTACCACATTGACTATCCGACTATTATATCGAAAAGATATGTCTAATTATGTACTTGCCCTTTGTCTTACCACCCTAAAAAAAATCCTTAGCTTCCTACGATATTTGCCATCACCATTAAGAGTTGTCTAAGGAATAACCATTGCATTAATTAATTTGAGTCTCAAACATAATCAATATAAGTATAACTCTATGTATTACAAATTTTTATTGGTTATTAATTTACAATATATATATATATATATATATATATATATATATATATAAATAAATAAATAAATAAATATAATGTGTAACATAGTAGGATTGTGTTTTTTTGCTACATTTTCCTTTAGGGACTGTTTGGCTCCCTAACTTAGTTTGAGTTAAGTTAGGTTTTAAACCCAACTCCCTGTTTGGCAAGAACTTAACTCTCCATAAAAGAATTCAACTCCACCGACTTGCACAATATTGGAATATTAAGTTCATTGACTTGTATAGTAAAACCTATTAACATATTTTATCATCACTTTTTCTGTGATCGGCAACTACCATCGATGACCTTCTCTCGACGCAGTAAGGTCATATGCAAAGAATCGACGGTCACTCGCCGACTACTTTCTCCAACAATCGATGGCAATCGTTGACGACCATATCTGACAGCTGACGTCCACCCCTTGCAACAACTATCGCCAACAACAATTTTCGACGAGTATATTTGTTAAGTTTAAAAATTTAGGAGTTCAAATACAACCAAATTTAAATTTTAGAGACTACAAATATATTTTTCTAAAAAATATTCAATTAGGTCACCTGTTAGAGGGGATCCAAAAATTTATAGGTCTCCTAATAACCCCTACATTTCCATGATGAGAGGCCCATATCCCCAACAATCAGAGCAAGTCATTCCGCAGGAAGCGGAGAATGAAGTCCGAAGTTTGCGCAAGGAGTGAGGCCCAAATACAGAATGGGTCTGGCCCATATACTCGAACATAATACAAATTTCCGAAAAAGACGATTTTTACTCCTAGTATTTTTAAATATATATATATATATATATATATTTTCTTGTAGTGGATTTTTATTACTGTTACTGCTCATTCCATATTTAAATTAGGCTTAATTTTTCATATTAAATATATAATTTTCCATTATCAACTAATTCAATTTAACGTGTTTGCATGCAATATAGAATATAATTGATATTTTAGTATCGACAATATAAATTAGCGAGTGAATAATTTACTATTGGCAAGTGTAAATAAAACAATAATTTAGCATTATTGATAATACGAAGGAAGATTTTGACAGGCTGTTCTGGAAACTATAAATTATACAATAGATATGCTTGAATAATTATCAGGATATGCTCCAACTGTGAGTTGGCATTGCTGGGTTCTTGTCCCCAATTTGGCCACTAAATGTGATAAACGACGACACTCAATTAGCTTTTTATTATAGCTCTAATACCAATTGACAAGAACAACAAACCTTCGCATATCTCTATAATTGTATGATATTATCCACTTTAGGCACAAATCCTCATGGCTTTGCTTTTAGTTCTCCAAAAGATCTCATACTAATGAAGATAATTGTCCTCTCTTATATACCCTTAATCAATCCCTTTCCTAGCTAATGTGGGACATTAATTTGTACCCCTAACAAAATTAACTGGAATAAATGTTACTTAAAGAGAGACTCTTTAGTTTTTGAAATTAAGTCCACAAATATTACTTTTATCTGTAGATTTTTTTGTTTTATTATCTATTTTTGAGTTTTTTTTATTAATATTGCAAAGTTTTAAATTTATTATAAAAATATTGTATTTTTCAAACTATTTATAATAATATTATAGTTTTAATGTATTGGCAATAATCGTCTTTTGTAGTGTGGAGACGACCATCTTGTGCGTGGAAGATGGTCGTCTCTTGCATCTGTCGCAAAATTTAACAAATTTGTGGATGGTCGTCTCTGACCATCTCAGTAGTTTTAACGAAATCCACTTACATAGTGGTTGACTATACTCTTAATAATCTCAGGTTTATTGGGTTTGAGTCAAAGGGAACGCAAATTTTCTTTCTTTTTTCTCTCTTTCTGTTATGAAATAATAAATTATAATATAACTTATATTAAAAAAATTTGAAGATATCTTAATTGATTTAAATAAAATAAATAAAAAAAATAAAAAATAGAGAAAAAATAAATAATGAAAAAATGGAAGGAAAAAAGAAAGAGAAAAAATAAAGAAAATGTAAAAAAACCACGTTTGGTCAGACTCAAACCTAGGAAAATTAATTTATACAAAAATAAATCAACCACTATGTCAAAGGTGGATTTTGTTAAAAGTTTTGAGATAAGACAGACAATCATCCACAAATCTTTTAAATTTTGCGACAGATGGCAATTTGGTTGTGTTTATTCAAGAGACGACCATTGCCAACACATTAAAACTACAATATTATTATAAATAGTTTGAAAAATACAATATTTTTATAATAAGTTTGAAAATTTACAATATTAATAAAAAAATGGGCATTTGCATGAATAGAAAAAAATATATATATAAATATTGCACCCATGTCACTCCTTAATTCAATTTGCAAAAATAGCAACAAAAAAAGGCCAAACCCAAATGGATGGCGTGCAAAATTAAAAATACCTTTATATTTTTCGCGTGCGTTTTTCAATCTGAAGTATGTTAATAGCCTATCAATAGTCTATCAAAAACATACTTATCAATAGTCTATCAAAAACATATTGATGATGTACTTATGATATACTATTGATATACCTAAAATGAAATATACTATTGATATACTACTAATATACCAAATATAAATTATATCAGATATACTGTTGATATACTACTACATCTAAAAAACTATTGCTAGATTTACAAATATCTTCTCCGTGTTGTTCAATATCTAGAAAATCAGTAGTCTATCAACAATATATCTAATATAGCAACGATATATCTAACCAAAAAATAACTGCATAAGTGATGTACTACTAATTGTGTTGATTTCACTAATATTAAGTATATATCAATGTGACATACTACTGATATACTTAGTATATCAACATTATATCACAAATAGGGATTTATGCTTGTTAGTGATTTATGCTGACATACTTTATTTAGTAATATTAGGTATATCAATGGAATCTCAAAATCTATTACTAGATTTACAAATGTTCTCCTTGCGTTTTTCAATATATGGAGAAAAT